>BSQZ01000043.1:2770000-3485000 GCA_033239005.1 Lamellibrachia satsuma | reverse complement strand
GGTGGGCCAGGGGTGATCAGTGTATCCCCTGAGTAAAATGACATGCAAGGTGGTGGGCCAGGGGTGATCAGTGTATCCCCTGGGTAAAATGACGTGCAAGGTGGTGGGCCAGGGGTGATCAGTGTATCCCCTGAGTAAAATGATGTGCAAGGTGGTGGGTCAGGGGTGATCAGTGTATCCCCTGGGTAAAATGACATGCAAGGTGGTGGGCCAGGGGTGATTAGTGTATCCCCTGAGTAAAATGACGTGCAAGGTGGTGGGCCAGGGGTGATCAGTGTATCCCCTGAGTAAAATGACGTGCAAGGTGGTGGGCCAGGGGTGGCCAGGCAAAGTACCCTTATTTTTAACATGTAACTAGCTTCAATATGGTAAGTTCTGGTGCAAAGCTCTACGACACATAGAATGCTCAATGATGCGTTGCCCCATCTGTAGGAAATGTAGTAATGTAGTGTACATAGGTGTCAACATGAGCTCATGGAAAAGTGGGGAATTGCGTAAACCCCAATTTACAAGTTCACGACTTATGTGCACGTGCAAGCACATATCATCCAAATAATCACATTACATGTGTTATAAGGAAAATGTTGTAATAGCAACAACCGTACACACATAAGAACACAATTCATTAAACCCAACATTTAATGGGATAGTCACCAAAATTCTATAAAAAAATGTTTTTCACAAAATACAGTTGCTTTAATCTTAAACTATTAAAACAAGTTCAAATGTTTTCATCATGAATAATTGTAAAAACAGTATATTGCATGTAAAAATAACAACTTAGTGAAATCATATGCACCAACCAGAGCATAAGAGGATAGGTAAGTAAAATTACATTAGATATCAGCATAACATTACATTATTTACATAATCATGCGTCAAGTCCCAAAATTGCACATAGGCTACTTAGTGCTGGCACCTGGCGATTGTAGGCTACACTAAATATTCAGGAAGGTGTTTGGCCCTTACAGGGTTGATAACAATTAAACATTGTCATTCACATTGAAGAGTGTGCTTGATTGTAGCTATAGTTAGTTTTAATAATTTGCACATTTTTGTGTGGTTAATATCATTGGAACTGGATATATCATGCCCTAATCTACTAATTAATAACCCTAATTTATGACATTGTCATTGAGATAAGTTTAACTAAATGTTTACTTTTTTATAATAATAATAAGATACTGATCTGGATGGTCTCGGTTCTCCCTGCCGAGAACTTTTTGGCAAAGTACGAGTCGGGAAACATTTTCCAAACCATCTTGCTGAAATCGTCTGTTATTGCCAATGGCAAGTTGCTCTTGGCAAGAAATTTGGCAAACATGGTTTCTGCTGCCATTACCCTGTCAACCTCGGTGCCGGCAGTGACATACCGCGCGATACCAACACCCATACGAGACAGAGCAGAAGCCTTCATTCTATGGCAGTCGCGCTCTGTGTATTGTTTGACATTGTTTGTCCAGCCGTGCCCAATGCCAAAATGCACATCACATGCCATGCAATTAGCCTTGTTTTTTGTTTCGCTACTTGCACATATATACTGAAAATCACTAAATCAAGAGAGCTGAAAGAAACAGCCTTCCCCACTCAACGATTTTTTGGCAGACTCGCAATGATTTATGTTGCACCTCATCGCATTTCGACTCTCGTGGCGCCCTTCCGAGAGTGCATACGCGAGGAAATGTGATATCACTTCATTTAAGATGAAAGAAATAACATGCTCATAGAACGTTCAATGGTTCATGCACAACAAAAATGGCCTAGTGCACAAGAAATAATTATATTTAATTTTGGGGTAACGGAAACATTAGGGGAAGTACCAAAAAAGCAGGACATTTCAGCCGGAAAGTGGGATCAAGGTGAAAAAGCGGGATTTCCCACCCGAAAGCTGTAATGTTGACACCTATGAGGGTATGTAAGATCTGCAAGAGGATGCTACTGATAAGATCCAGGTGTGGCAAGTGTACACTTAAACTTTAAACTGCAATAACTAGAAAGATTCAAAATCGTTGCATACATCCAGCAACAGATTTATAGGCATTAGAAAAAATTCCCCCATTGCAAATTCTGCTATAGCCCTTTTTGAAATTTTGACCCTTCCCCCAAGAAACCACTAGAAAAACTAAACATATCTGAACCGTCCCCATGGCCCTGAACTCGCCTACAAAATGTCAGCCATATATGATATATATATGCAAAACTGATGGAGATATGAGGAAACAAACAAGCACAGCCACAAACTGTGTTTTAAGGTATAGATACAAGATATACATCTACATCTGACCCATAAAAAAATACATTTACCCCAAAGTACCTCAGGTTTTTTACTTCAGCTTAATAAGCTGGATACTTTTTGGGTCTCATAATAAACATATAATATTAAGAGAGGATAACTAAGTAATGTTTCAACAACTTGTTTGAGCATACAGAATGTTTCTGGAAATGTAGGTACCCTCTAAGGATCTGGTGATTGTCTTGGTAACTCTACATCCCAAATGGTGTTAATTATTGCCTATGCCATGACTGCCCAAATGTAATGTGATATAATGTTCCAATGCATAAATGCATATGTACTACATAAATTCTGCTGTTTTTTAGGTTTTCCCAAGATTGGGGATGATTGGTTGTAATGGTATTGGAAGAATGAAATGACAAACACTCATCATTACTAAGGTGTGTTGTGTTTATTCAGGATGGAAGGCAAGAGGAGTAACGTGCTACAAAGTGCACACAGAACCACTGTCATGGCTTGATGCAAAGCTTGTCTGCAGCAAGTAAGTAGGATGAATATTTGTTGAAATCTACCAATTTGAAAGTGTGTTTGGTATCCAGTTGTCAGACATTTATATTGATTAAGAATTTATCAGATCAAAATATATGAATACCATGATTTCTAATTGTATTTGGTCTGTATTCGTTGACTCATCTCACAGCAAATGTTGATCCCTGGTGCACAATAGACTTGGTTGATCCCTGGTACACAATAGGACTTGGTTGACCCCTGGTACTCAATAGGACTTGGTTGATCCCTGATACACAATAGAATTTGGTTGATCCCTGGTACACAATAGGACTTGGTTGATCCTTGGTACACAATGGGACTTGGTTGATCCATGGTACACAATAGGACTTGGTTGACCCCTGGTACTCAATAGGACTTGGTTGATCCCTGGCACACGATAGGACTTGGTTGATCCCTGGTACACAGTGGGACCTGGATGATCCCTGGAACACAATAGGACTTGGTTGATCCCTGGTACACAATGAGACTTTGTTGATCCCTGGTACACAATAGGACTTGGTTGATCCCTGGTACACAGTTGGATGAGGTTGATCCGTGGTACACAATAGGACTTGGTTGATCCCTGGTACACAATGGGACATTGTTGATCCATGGTACACAATAGGACTTGGTTGATCCGTGGTACACAATAGGACTTGGTTGATCCGTGGTACACAATGGGACTTGGTTGATGCCTGGTACACAATGGGACTTGAGAGTAAATATTGTGGTTATGGATTTTGCAAAAACTGTTGTGTTTGTTTCAGTTCTGGAGGTCAACTGGCAAAGGTTGAAGAACTGAACACCAATATATACATTGGTAATGAAGTGGATGTTGCTGACAGTGCAATTGGACACTACTGGATTGGTATGGCAGGATTGTACCAAATTATATATGCTACAGCAGACAACTGTAATATGAACACACTTGAGGTTTTTATAGTTTATATCAAGGGATCAGGCTTATTGTGAAATGTCATATTTTAATAACTGTAGTATCTTATGAATAACTCATACTATCTTGATTTAATTTCCAATGTGTTATGTCTGTATGAAAAGATCACATGTGACGTTATAATAAATTACACGATGGTAACCATGGTAACCAGATTAAAAAATTTTTTTGGTGGGATATTGCATGGAAAATTTAATTTATATATGTAATTATATATATATATATATATATATATAATTTTATAATAAATAATACATATCAAGTTGTGCAATGAAGTAGTTTGACTAAATAAAAGGTAATACTTGTTATAATAATGTGATATTTAGCATTTTCTTGCGATTTTTATTTTTAACAAGATTTAACAAGATTTGCCATACAAGCCAAAGGCCCAGATAGCAAGTGGACAAGGAAGCCATTGGCTTATCGAGAGTCCAACAATGTTCATCTACTTATAACCCGCCCTCCTGAGATATGTGTCAACCTTGTTTTTAAACATATTCATGCTGCTAGCAGTTACACAATCTGTAGACAATTTGTTCCATTCATTTATTGTCCTCTGTGAGAACGAGTGCTTCCTGATGTCCAATCTACATTGATCCTTTACTAATTTTACCTCATGTCCTCTAGTTCTGCTATCCTTCTTGAGTGAGAAAAACATATTTCTATCAATATTTTCATACCCATTCAATATCTTAAAAACTTCAATCTGATCTCCTCTTAACCTCCTTGTCTCTAGAGTTGTTAAACCACATTCTTTCAGGCGTTCTTCATAACTAAGGTCTCTCAGTTCTGGAATCATTTTAGTTGCTCTCCTTTGTATGCATTCAAGCGTATCTATATCTTTCTTACGATATGGTCTCCATGCTTGTATACAGTATTCTAAATGAGGTCTAACTATTGCTTTATAAAGAGGTATAATTAACTTTTTTCCCTTGTATGTTATGTTTCTTCTAATCAATCCAAGAATTTGATTACCCTTTGAAGCTGCAATACCACACTGCTCTGAAACTTTCATATCAGCGCTTATTGTAACTCCTAAGTCCTTTTCTTTACAGTAGTACCCAGAACAGTATCTCCCATTTTATAGTTTACATTCAAGTTCCTATGTCCTGTATGTAGGCATTTACATTTCCCAAAATTGAACAACATCTGCCATTTCTCAGACCATTTCACTAATCTGTCTAGATCGTTTTGTAAATGTTGTTTATCACCATCAGTATTAACCTTTCTAAACAGTTTTGTGTCATCCGCAAATTTCAGTACGTTACTTGTTATACTGTCGTCCAAGTCATTGATATAAATTAAGAATAATATAGGTCCTAATACTGATCCTTGAGGTACCCCACTCAAAACCGATTTCCAATTTGAAACTTCTCCATCTACTACAACTCGTTGTCTTCTGTCAGTCAGCCATTGTTCTATCCAGTCAGTTATGCTGTCCCCGATACCATGAGCTTTTAATTTAAGTAGTAATCTTTGATGTGGCACTTTGTCAAAAGCTTTCTGAAAATCTAAGTAGATAATATCTACTGGCGATCCCACGTCTATCCACTTAGTGATTTCTTCCAAAAAACATAACATATTTGTTAAGCATGACCTCGCTTTAAGGAATCCATGTTGAGATGAATTTAATAATTTATGCTTAACGAGGAATTCCACCATATGGTCTTTAATTAACCTTTCTAATAATTTACAAATCACTGACGTTAAACTCACTGGTCTGTAATTATCTGACTTATTTCTCGAACCCTTTTTAAATAATGGTATGATGTTTGCTTCTTTCCATTCAAACGGAACAACTCCCTCTTTTAATGACAAGTTGAATACTCTTGCAAGTGGTATACTGAAATTTTGCAAACAAATGTTAAAAATCACATTTGATCCAAAAAAAATTCTTTATTCAGCCAAACTACTTCATTGCACAACTTGATATATTATTTGTTAGAATAAATAAAAATTTAGATATGTGAATTAAATTTTCCATGTGACGTGACAAAACCACCACATTAGGATTTCTAACATAATCAGGTTACCATGGTTACAATCATGCAAATTCATTATAGTGTAATGTATGACTTTCTTTTCATATAGACATAATACACTGCAAATTAGATAAAGATAGGATGAGTAGCTTTTAAGATGTGACAGTTGTTAAAATAAAAAATTTCATGTTAGAAAGAATTATTGTTATACATTTAAATCATTATAAGTAGAATATCACTGTTTAGAAATAACACAAACTTGTCTATAAATATTGTTGCAATAATCAAATCATAATAATGTTCTCTGATATTTATCTAACCAGAAATATTTGGGGTGTTTGCCACCCTTAATAACACTGTGTAGCCTTATGCATCATCAGTTAGTATGGAATGGCAACTTTTGGGAGTGACCTCTCAAAAGAATGCTGTCAATTATTTATCTTGAGGTTTTAATAGTTTTCTACAACATTTTGTAAAGACATGTCATTAAGATTGCTGTTAATCCATGCTTTTCCATTTAGGTCCACAACTCTTCTTGATGTCACCCAGCAATTATCCTGTCCAAAGATTTAGTTAAGGTTACAAATGTACATGTTTCATACATTTTATGAATATGCAAAATAGTAATGTTTGAAGTTAGTTTTTCAGGAACTTTGTACACTCCTGTTTTGGTCAGAATCACTGAACAAAACAGGACCAGTGTTTGTGTGTTCTGTGTTTGTAGACTTCACCAGGGATGATGATACAGAACACAGACTGATAGAGTTAGTCCAGTGTTTGTGTGTTCCATGTTTGTAGATTTCACTAGGGAGGGTGCAACAGAACATAGACTGGTAGAGTTAGTCCAGTATTTGTGTTCCGTGTTTGTAGACTTTGCCAGGGAGGATACAGAACACAGACTGATAGTGGTAGTCCAGTGTTTGAGTGCTACGTGTTTGTAGACTTCACTAGGGAGGGTGCGACAGAACACAGACTGATAGAGTTAGTCCAGTGTTTGTGTGTTCCGTGTTTGTATACTTCACCAGGGATGATGATACAGAACACAGACTGATAGAGATAGTCCAATGTTTTAGTGCTTTGTTTTTGTAGACTTCACCAGGGAGGATGATACAGAACAGAGACTGATAGAGTTTGTCCAGTGTTTGTGTGTTCTGTGTTTGTAGACTTCACCAGGGAGGATGATACAGAACACAGACTGATAGAGGTAGTCCAAAGTTTGAGTGCTATGTGTTTGTAGACTTCACTAGGGAGGGTGCGACAGAACATAGACTGTAGAGTTAGTCCGGTGTTTGTGTGTTCCGTGTTTGTAGACTTCGCCAGGGAGGATGATACAGAACACAGACTGATAGAGGTAGTCCAGTGTTTGTGTGCTCTGTGTTTATAGGGTTCACCACTGAGGGTGCTATAGGCAATGTTGGCTACTGGAGTGATGGCACAGAGTCGGACACGGTCATTGGTCACTGGATGTCTGATCAGCCAAATAACAAGTGTGGACAGTGTGTCAAAGTGAACAATGCCACTGGTCAGCTGTACTTGTGGTCCCTTCATTGGTGTGGTGACAAGCTGCCATTTGTCTGTCAGCGCCAGGCATGCCTGCAAGGTGAGTCTTTTCCACCAGTTGTCTCAGGGTGAACATCCCTTTAGATGTACGCTTTCCTTTTCCGAAACCTTGTTGTTCTTCTCAAATGTCACGCACCACTATCCTTATAGATAAACATAGATGAACATTGTTGGACTCTCGATAAGCCAATGGCTTCCTTGTCCACTTGCCATCTGGGCCTTTGGCTTGGATGGAAAATCTTGTTAAATCTTATCCTTCCATCCAAAATTCTTTATATCAACTTCAGAACATGACTTGGCAATGTAATACCATAGTATTTTCCAGAGTCATAGTCATCTCCCTTTCTTTTCCTTACAGGGATTATCAATTAACCCCACCTACCACTCCTCTTGGATCTGCCCCTCTTTCATGCTGGTATTTAGCAATTGTCTGTCCACCTAACCCCACACCTTGTCCAACTAACCCCACACTTTGTTCACCTAACCCCACACCTTGTCCACCTAACACCACACCTTGTCCACCTAACCCCACCCCTTGTCCAACTAACCCCACACCTTGTCCACCTAACCCCACACTTTGTCCACCTAACCCCACACTTCATCCACCTAACCCCACACTTTGTCCACCTAACCCCACACCTTGTCCACCTAACCCCACACCTTGTCCACATAACCCCACACCTTGTCCACCTAACCCCATGCCTTGTCCACCTAACCCCACACCTTGTCCACCTAACCCCACACCTTGTCCACCTAACCCCACACCTTGTCCACCTAACCCCACACCTTGTCCACCTAACCCCACACTTTGTCCACCTAACCCCACACTTTGTCCACCTAACCCCACACCTTGTCCACATAACCCCACACCTTGTCCACCTAACCCCACACCTTGTCCACATAACCCCACATTTTGTCCACCTAACCCCATGCCTTGTCCACCTAACCCCACACATTGTCCATCTAACCCTACATCTTGTCCACCTAACCCCACACCTTGTCCACCACTCTTATTTGTTCTTTGTCTGTTTCTGCAGTGGTTATTTAAATAACATGGTGTCTGTATGTCTCCCATAGGCATGGTTTTCAAAATGATTATATGACTAGAATTGACATTTTAATTTTTTCTGATGCAGGTGAATTTCAATGTAGCAGTGGCAAATGCATCAGAGGTGCTTGGAGACATGACGGAGAAGACGACTGTGGCGACATGTCTGATGAAGTTGGTGCACGTAAGTGTTGAATTCCCATGTTGCAAGGTACTTATCATTTATAAGATTTACCAGGATTTTCAACAAGGTTTTTATTTATTTATTTTAGCAGGATTTTTAACACTATTGACATGCATAGCATCAAGCTCCACATAGTAAATGCATAAGGAAATAATTGGATTATTGAGAATCCAGCAATTGTTCGTTTATATGTTGCCCACCTTTATCTATCACATATCTATCAGTTTTGTCTTAAAACATATTGACACAGTCAGTATGTAATTTGTTCCATTCATTCATTCTGGGAGAATTTCTGTTCACTCCTTACATAAGTGATAAGTGTTCCTTTGTAATTGATGCATCTGGTAGTTTTCTGTATCCCAGTATCTCTCCACATCATTTGCTTGTGTTAAATGTTTCTGTGATGCAGCAGGCTGAATAGCTGCCCCACTGTGTGTGTTACATAATCTATGCTGAGCAGCTGGCAGGTGGAATAGCTGCCCCACTGTGTGTGTTACATAATCTATGCTGAGTAGCTTGTAGGCAGAATAGCTGCCCCACTGTGTGTGTTACATAATCTATGCTGAGTAGCTGGCAGGGGTCAGGCACTAAAAGGCATCCATGTGTTATAATGAAGAAACTTGTCCTGGAGTTTATTAATTGTTCACAGCAGACTTTATTTGTCGCATCGATACATTCAGTGTCATCCTAATATCCATAAAACTGTAAATTGTAATAACACAATACAATAAAATAGGACCGTAAAGTAACTAATAAACCGTGTCAAATGGGAAAGCTTAAACATGGAAATGTAAACAAACTTCCTTGGGCTTTTCGTCACAAAAACTAAGACCTGACAACACATGTCAAATGGCTGTCAGTCCTTGTGTAAGGTCTCCCACACAGGGTGGAGACCATAAATAATACAACGAATCAATCACCAGATGGCGGTACTAGCTAATCTAGTTAGCACCGTTTGTAGTTTCTAAGAGCCTCTTTTGACAAGCAGTTCTTCCTGGACTGTTTCCCATGTCCCATGAAAGTAACCCAGAAAAGGCCCAAAAGTCATCTTCCCTGACATTGTATTTTAATTCCTCCACCTCAATCAGTAGATCTTTTTCCTTTGGGTACTCGCTACATTAAAAATTAAATCCTCCTCAGATGTTTGCACCTGGACTTACTAAAGTCAATCCAGCTGTTCCGCCTACTGCACATCGTAAAATAGCCGGTTTCCGAAATATGCAGTGCAATATCAAAACAGTAATGTTGTCAATAAACCCAATCACTAACCCTAAAACAACAGATCAAAACAAACCCAATCAATAACCCTAAAAAAACAGATCAAAACAAACCCAATCACTAACCCTAAAACAACAGTTCAAAACAAAGCCAATCACTAACCCTAAAACAACAGATCAAAACAAAGCCAATTACTAACCCTAAAACAACAGATTAAAACAAAGCCAATCACTAACCCTAAAACAACATATCAAAACAAAGCCAATTACTAACCCTAAAACAACAGTTCAAAACAAAGCCAATCACTAACCCTAAAACAACAGTTCAAAACAAAGCCAATTACTAACCCTAAAACAACAAATCAAAACAAAGCCAATTACTAACCCTAAAACAACAGTTCAAAACAAAGCCAATTACTAACCCTAAAACAACAGATCAAAACAAAGCCAATTACTAACCCTAAAACAACAGCTCAAAACAAAGCCAATTACTAACCCTAAAACAACATATCAAAACAAAGCTGATTACTAACCCTAAAACAACAGTTCAAAACAAAGCCAATTACTAACCCCTAAAGCAACATATCAAAACAAAGCCAATTACTAACCCTAAAACAACAGTTCAAAACAAAGCCAATCACTAACCCTAAAACAACAGTTCAAAACAAAGCCAATCAATAACCCTAAAACAACAGATCAAAACAAACCCAATCACTAACCCTAAAACAACAGTTCAAAACAAAGCCAATTACTAACCCTAAAACAACAGATCAAAACAAAGCCAATTACTAACCCTAAAACAACAGCTCAAAACAAAGCCAATTACTAACCCTAAAACAACATCAAAACAAAGCTGATTACTAACCCTAAAACAACAGTTCCAAACAAAGCCAATTACTAAAATTAGTAACCCTAAAGCAACATATCAAAACAAAGCCAATTACTAACCCTAAAACAAAAGTTCAAAACAAAGCCAATTACTAACCCTAAAACAACAGTTCAAAACAAAGCCAATCACTAACCCTAAAACAACAGTTCAAAACAAAGCCAATCACTAACCCTAAAACAACAGATCAAAACAAACCCAATCACTAACCCTAAAACAACAGTTCAAAACAAAGCCAATTACTAACCCTAAAACAACAGATCAAAACAAAGCCAATTACTAATCCTAAAACAACAATTCAAAACAAAGCCAATTACTAACCCTAAAACAACAGTTCAAAACAAAGCCAATCACTAACCCTAAAACAACAGTTCAAAACAAAGCCAATCACTAACCCTAAAACAACAGTTCAAAACAAAGCCAATCACTAACCCTAAAACAACAGATCAAAACAAACCCAATCACTAACCCTAAAACAACAGATCAAAACAAAGCCAATTACTAACCCTAAAACAACAGCTCAAAACAAAGCCGATTACTAACCCTAAAACAACATATCAAAACAAAGCTGATTACTAACCCTAAAACAACAGTTCAAAACAAAGCCAATTACTAACCCCTAAAGCAACATATCAAAACAAAGCCAATTACTAACCCTAAAACAACAGTTCAAAACAAAGCCAATCACTAACCCTAAAACAACAGTTCAAAACAAAGCCAATCAATAACCCTAAAACAACAGATCAAAACAAACCCAATCACTAACCCTAAAACAACAGTTCAAAACAAAGCCAATTACTAACCCTAAAACAACAGATCAAAACAAAGCCAATTACTAACCCTAAAACAACAGCTCAAAACAAAGCCAATTACTAACCCTAAAACAACATATCAAAACAAAGCTGATTACTAACCCTAAAACAACAGTTCCAAACAAAGCCAATTACTAACCCTAAAGCAACATATCAAAACAAAGCCATGCAAAGATACAGCCTTTGGCTAACTTTTAACAAAACATAGTTTCTTAAAATGTCTGTAGCTAGTTCAATACATGTATAATGCTTATCATCAATATTACTGTTTTTTTCTTCCAATTATTATAGATCTCCAACAAATTGACTTTAATGAGGGGTGTGGGAGGTGGGGGGTTGGTCCTAAGACATGGTAGGAAGTGGGAGGCTGGCCTCAAGAATAGTTGGAAGGTGGGACTAGCAGGAGGTGGGAGGTGGACTCTAAAAAATGGTGGTAGTTGATGGGAGATGGGAGGTGGAGACCCCTGCCACATCCACATTTTTTATACACCTGCCAAAATTTCTCGCAAATTGTTCCTTCATAAAGACATTTAACTAAAAGTATATATTCACATTTAATTTAACTGTGTTATGTTTTATTCTGAGACTATTCTTTTATATTTAGTCTGCATGATTGTATGTGTGTTGTTGACATGCTTTCAGCTGGCAGCTGCTTGTCTCACATTCACGAGACTTCAGGTGAAATCAGCTCACCAAACCACCCTTCCAACTACGGTCCTCTGGTAGACTGCCTGTGGATCATGGAGGGACCAGTGGGCAGGAAACTTCAGTTGACTGTAAGTCCTTCTCTCACTTTGAGTAGTAATTAGTTGGCCAGCTAGCAAACAGATAATTAGACCTCTCATACAGCTGTTACATGTGGCCAATAATTCAGCAACACAGATGTCCCATCATTTTATTTAGTTTTGTGTGAATATTCCTACTAGGCTGTCTCACAAAAATAAACGTAGTTTGGATGTGTGTGCAATGTTGTCATTGTCTGTTGTGCTAACTGAACTCAACATTTTGTTTTTGTTCAGTTGATAATTGACAAAGTCGTCAAAACTCATTGAATTGATATTTATTTATTTTTTATATTTGTCAGGAAGCTTGTTTTCAGAAACAAAGTTTGAAAGGATCTGTTTTTGTGTGACTCATGGCTCTACCTGTGTCAGTATTGAGTACGGCCTAATTGGAATTGCTGAATGCATATATTCCCAGCCAAGTGTTGTGAGTGTGATGCCTCATGCAATCTGAATGCAGGTAGTCACTGCCAAATGTTGTGAGTGTGATGCCTCATGCAGTATGAATGCAGGTAGTCACTACCAAGTGTTGTGAGTGTGATGCCTCATGCAGTATGAATGCAGGTTGTCACTGCCAAGTGTTGTGAGTGTGATGCCTCATGCAGTCTGAATGCAGGTAGTCACTGCCAAGTGTTGTGAGTGTGATGCCTCATGCAGTCTGAATGCAGGTAGTCACTACGAAGTGTTGTGAGTGTGATGCCTCATGCAGTCTGAATGCAGGTAGTCACTGCCAAGTGTTGTGAGTGTGATGCCTCATGCAGTCTGAATGCAGGTAGTCACTGCCAAGTGTTGTGAGTGTGATGCCTCATGCAGTCTGAATGCAGGTAGTCACTACGAAGTGTTGTGAGTGTGATGCCTCATGCAGTCTGAATGCAGGTAGTCACTGCCAAGTGTTGTGAGTGTGATGCCTCATGCAGTCTCAAGTCTCAAGTGGTTTACTCCAAACAGCCCAAACTTGGGCTAACGCAGGAGTTTGTGGTGGACTGTGCGCATGCGCTGTGGGTGGTACGTTCGATTAAAAGACTAGTATCATTAATGTTGCTGAAATGGTTTTTATCTGATAGTTTTATTTATTTTATGTATAGGATGTTTAACTAAAATTTTTAATAGGTTGGTTGTGTGTATGGATACTGTCGCTGCCTTGCCACATGCACACATAGACAGTCTCCATACCCACACCATGGATAAGTTTATGCTGAGCACTGTGTTTTAAAGGCAGTTTAGGTGAGGAGGTGTGGTGAAAGGGAGTTCCATAATAGCTTCTTGAAATGATTTTGGGTTTTTTATGTTGGTAATTTTTGATGGAATCATATTCCATATGCGAATGGCTCTGGGATAAAATGAAAAGACCATTGCATTTATACGACACTTGGGGGCTATGTATTGTCCACGGGTTCGAGAGCGAGTTAGTAGGCCTGGAGGGGGGGTGATCTCAATAATGTTGTTTAGAATTTTGTAGAAGGTAGTGGCTTGTTTGATAATGCGCCTTCATTCGAGGGTTGGCCATCCAAGGGCAGTAATTAGATCTGCTGGATTTGTGTTCCGTCTGTAATCATTTTTAACAAATCTGGCAGCAGAGTGTTGCACTCTTTCAAGGCTTTTAACTTGTGAAAAGGTGTGGGGATTCCATATGGGTGAAGAGTACTCAAGTTTTGGCCGGATTAGCATGTTGTAGGCTGTTTGCTTAACTTCGGGTTTACATGGGCCAAGAGTTCGTTTAATCATGCCTAAACATTTCGAAGATTTTGAAGTTATGTCAGTGACGTGATTTGTCCAGGTTAATTTGGAATCCAATTTTACTCCGAGGTATGAGTGGCTGGATACGGTGGATAATGGCTGGCCAGAAAGCGAGTACTTGTGTGTGCTGGGTTTAGTTTTGTTTGTTATTGGAAGGTGGACGCATTTAGATACATTAAATTCCATTTGCCATTTGTCTGACCATGTTTGGAGTTGGCTTAGGTCAGTTTGGAGAATTTCATGGTCGGTTTTGGAAGAAATTTTACGATATATAATACTATCATCTGCAAAAAGGCGTATAGAAGATTTGATGTTCCCATTTATGTCATTTATGTAGAGTAAGAAGAGGACAGGTCCTAGAACTGAACCCTGTGGGACACCAGATGTGACATCTGTGATGTCCGACAGGGCACCGTTAACTGAGACTCTCTGTTTGCGGTTGGATAGAAAAGATTTGATCCAATTTTGAGTGTTTCCAGTGATTCCGTAGGAGGTCAATTTTGATAGAAGACGTAGGTGAGGCACTTTGTCGAAGGCTTTAGCAAAGTCAAGCAGGATTGCGTCAATTTGGGTCCTGTTGTCCATAGCAGTCATCCAGTCGTGGACTGTCTCAATGAGTTGAGATTCACAAGACAGTCCCGACTGGAATCCGTGTTGGAAGTGGAGAATGATGTTATGCTTGTGCAGGCGTTTCCACATATTGCTTAGGATGATATGTTCCATTACTTTACAGAGGATGCAGGTTAGTGATATGGGTCTGTAGTTAGCTGGGTCAGATTTATGGCTCTTTTTGTGTATAGGAGTTACTAATGCTTGTAGCCAGTCATTAGGAAGTTTACCTGTGTTGTATGATTGTTGGAAAATTTGGGTGATGATGGGAGCTATCTGCTTTGCAGTTTCTTTAAGGACTCTGGCTGGGAGTTCATCTGGGCCTGTAGCTTTGTTCTGGTTTAGATTTTCCAGCTGCTTTATTACGCCATCTATGCCAATTTCGAGAAGGGGGATGTTGGGGTAAGTAGAGGGGGCTATTTGGGGGATGGGGTGCTTTTCTTGGGTAAATACAGAGCTAAATTGGTTGTTTAGGGCATTTGCTTTATCTCGATCATTAATTATTGGTTGGTCGTTTACTCGAAGTGTGGGGATGCCAATGTTTTCTCGTTTATTTGCCTTAATAAATGACCAGAATCGTTTTGGATTAGTTTTCAGGCTGTCTCCAATGTGGTTGTTAACATAGTCTTTGTAGGATTTTGCTAATGCTTTAGTAGCTTGCTTTCGGAGTTCCTTAAATTTTTCCCAGTCACTGTTTAGTCCAGTTTGCTTTGCCTTTTTGTGGCTTTTGTTTCGTCTTCTCTGCATTCTAATTAGTTCACGTGTTATCCAGGGGAGGTGGGTTTTAGCTTTTGTGTATCGTCTAGGTATGTTATTGTTAATCAAGGTAGTCAGACGTTCGCGGAAAAAGGTCCAGTTTATGTCTATATCCTGTGAGTTGGGGTCGATGTCGAAGTACTCAAGATTTAGTTTGTCTATGTCGTCTTTGAGTTGGTCCCAGTCTGCTGATTTGTAACTATAAACTTGGTGGGGGGGTTTCTTGTTGCGAACTGGGTTTAAGTTGACATTGAAGGTCACGGATTCGTGATCGCTCATACCAGGAGTGGTGTGGGTGTTGATGATAATGGAGGGATTTGAGGTGAGTATGAGGTCAAGAATGTTGCCAGAAGCGATGCGTGTGGGGTCGTTTACCATGTTCTGCAGCCCAAAGTCGTTAGTTATTTCTAGTAGTTTGTTATGCTTGCTGGCAGTGCTGTTATTAGTGGTCTGGTGATTTGTCCAGTTGATATCAGGGAGGTTAAAATCTCCAGCTATGACTACGTTAGGGGGAGTTTTTTGTGATCTATATAGTTTAGTTAGGGAGTCGTGGAGAGCTTCAAGGGATTGGAGGTGGTCATTTGGGGGTCGATAATAAGATGCAAAGTATATGCATTTGTTTCGTGCAAAGTGAATTTTTGTCCAAATTATTTCACAATTTGAGTTTAAATTTTGGAGGGGTTCAGCTACAATGTTGTCACGGAAGGCTATAAGGACTCCACCGCCATGGACATTCCTGTCCTTTCTGATGGCCTCATAGTTGGGTGGTAGGAAAGAGTATGTAGCATAGTTTGCATCTAATTTAGTTTCAACTAGAAATATGATGTCTGGATTATTATATTGAATAGTTGCCTTTAGTTGGGTTGCTTTTTCTATGCTCTTAACGCTGTTGGTGTTTATCAAAATTCCTTTAAGTGTGTTTCCTTGGGTTTTCTTGTGGCGTTCGGGGGTTGAAGTGTTTTGGGGGTTTGGGGCAAAAATTAAGCCTGCATTTTGTGATGTGTGGAGTGTTGGGGTACTAAGCGTGAAACTGTCAGACTGTGTGTTGGTAGAAATGGATTGCTCATTTCTAGATGGAGAAGTGGTAATATTTGGAATTGGGCGCCCATATGGGCCAGGGTTTGGGTGGATGTCGCCTGAGAGTGCTATCAGTCTGCTGAGGTACAGATGTGTAACAATGTCTGATTTGAATTTGATTTTGGGTGGGAATTTAATTCGGGGATTCAAAGTTAGGGCATAATATTTTGGTTTAATTTTGAGATTTGATCGAGATACGCGTTGACATGTTCCAATGATCGTTGCTATTAGGAGAGTGACGGTGATTATCTGCGTTAGCCCAAGATTAATCCGCATGGAATGCGGGACTAGGTGGGGGGAATATTTCCTAAAGGGACATCTGAATTGGAATACATTTTGTAGCATGGTTTTCTGAAAGTTAGATCCAAATGCAAACAGTGGCGACTTGAAGAAAAGTAAGCTTACTAATGAAATGCTTAGCGATAAAATGAAAAGAACTCACCCGGACGGCGCCGGCAGTGGTAGTCCGCCATCTTTGAAATTTTGGTTCATGTGTTGCGGTAAAGGGCGTTGTTTTGATTAGTTGCGTTTGTTGTCGTTTGGTTTGTCTGTTTCTGCGTGATCAGTGGGTTATGTTGAGTTGTTGTACCAATTGTGGTCATTTGTTGTGTTGGTGAACATGTTGTGTTGAGTGAAATGTGTGGAGCGATGTAACGGACTCGTACCACCCCGACGCATGCGCACAATGCAGGTAGTCACTGCCAAGTGTTGTGAGAGTGATGCCTCATGTAGTATGAATGCAGGTAGTCACTGCCAAGTGTTGTGAGTGTGATGCCTCATGCAGTCTGAAAGCAGGTAGTCACTACCAAGTGTAGTGAGTGTGATGCCTCAAGCCGTATGAATGCAGGTAGTCACTGCCAAGTGTTGTGAGTGTGATGCCTCATACAGTATGAATGCAGGTAGTCACTACCAAGTGTTGTGAGTGTGATGCCTCATGTAGTATGAATGCAGGTAGTCACTGCCAAGTGTTGTGAGTGTGATACCTCACGCAGTCTGAAAGCAGGTAGTCACTACCAAGTGTAGTGAGTGTGATGCCTCAAGCCGTATGAATGCAGGTAGTCACTGCCAAGTGTTGTGAGTGTGATGCCTCATGCAGTCTGAAAGCAGGTAGTCCCAGCCAAGTGTTGTGAGAGTGATGCTTCATGTAGTATGAATGCAGGTAGCCACTACCAAGTGTTGTGAGTGTGATGCCTCATGCAGTCTGAAAGCAGGTAGTCACTGCCAAATGTTATGAGTGTGATGCCTCATGCAATCTGAAAGCAGGTAGTCACTGCCAAATGCTGTGAGTGTTATGCCTCATGCAGTCTGAAAGCAGGTAGTCACTGCCAAGAATTGTGAGTGTGATGCCTCATCTAGTCTGAATGCAGGTAATCACTACCAAGTGCTGTGAATATGATGGTTCATTTAGTCTGAATGCAGGTAATCACTACCAAGTGTTGTGAGTTTGATGCTTCATTTAGTCTGAATGCAGCTAGTGACTACCAAGTGTTGTGTGTGTGATGCTTCATGTAATCTGAGAATACCAGAATGAAACATCACTGCACACAATAAACATTTGTTTCAATGGAATAAACACTACACTTAAAACTTAAATCTTGCTGATATATCAAACCAATAAATTAGTGTCTACATAATTAGTATGTAAAACACATGTTTTGTGTTTTAAAGATGACACATCTGCCTGTCATCTCAACAGTTAATAACGTGTATAAATGAGAAACGAGAAACGTGCCTTATGTATCCAGCTGAAAACACTGAACACAGAGGAGAACATCGATGTAGTGGACATCTACATGGGAGGCAGCACACTGGCTACCAGTGACTATGTCACATCTCGGTCGGGACACATCACAGGAGACAGTCTTCCAACATATGTCAGCATCAACAACTTCATGATAGTTAGATTCACCAGTGACAAGACTGTGGAGAAAGCTGGATTCAAGGCCTTATTTACAGGTGAGACATGACATGGCTAGTCTTGGAAGGTACACTTTATTCCTTTTTGTGTTGGTGCATTTCATTCTGGATTTACTTGATCAACTTAAATGAAGCAAAACCTGTTAAAATATTATTTTTATCAATAAAATATGTGGAAGAAAAACAACATTGAGTTATATGTGATGTAACATTCCATAAGTTTTTTGCTAAGTTTTTCCATTTTTGTGTGTGTATAAAATGTATGCAACAATGTTTTTTGTAAGTATTAATAATAAATTATTGTCAAAGCATAGACACTTGTGACACCTTTAAGCTCTGCAGACAATTCCAGGGGCTGGTGGAGCCATCTAAGCTAGCACAGAACTCTCATACCTAAAATCACCATTCTGTATTTCAGTACTGGAAACACTTCCAGGGGCTGGTGGATCTGTCCAAGCCAGCACAGAACTGTCATACCTAACATCACCATTCTATATTTCAGTACTGGAGACACTTCCAGGGGCTGGTGGATCTGTCCAGGCCAGCACAGAACTCTCATACCTAAAATCACCATTCTGTATTTCAGTTCTGGAGACACTTCCAGGGACTGGTGGATATGTCCAAGCCAGCACAGAACTGTCATACCTAACATCACCATTCTATATTTCAGTTCTGGAGACACTTCCAGGGGCTGGTGGATCTGTCCAGGCCAGCACAGAACTCTCATACCTAAAATCACCATTCTGTATTTCAGTACTGGAGACACTTCCAGGGGCTGGTGGATCTGTCCAAGCCAGCACAGAACTGTCATACCTAACATCACCATTCTATATTTCAGTACTGGAGACACTTCCAGGGGCTGGTGGATCTGTCCAGGCCAGCACAGAACTGTCATACCTAACATCACCATTCTATATTTCAGTACTGGAGACACTTCCAGGGGCTGGTGGATCTGTCCAGGCCAGCACAGAACTGTCATACCTAACATCACCATTCTATATTTCAGTACTGGAGACACTTCCAGGGGCTGGTGGATCTGTCCAGGCCAGCACAGAACTGTCATACCTAACATCACCATTCTATATTTCAGTACTGGAGACACTTTAAGGGCTGGCGGATCTGTCCAGGCCAGCACAGAACTGTCATACCTAACATCACCATTCTATATTTCAGTACTGGAGACACTTTCAGGGGCTGGTGGATCTGTCCAGGCCAGCGCAGAACTGTCATACCTAGCATCACCATTTTATATTTCAGTACTGGAGACACATCCAGGGGCTGGTGGATCTGTCCAGGCCAGCACAGAACTGTCATACCTAACATCACCATTCTATATTTCAGTACTGGAGACACTTCCAGGGGCTGGTGGATCTGTCCAAGCCAGCACAGAACTGTCATACCTAACATCACCATTCTATATTTCAGTACTGGAGACACTTCCAGGGGCTGGTGGATCTGTCCAAGCCAGCACAGAACTGTCATACCTAACATCACCATTCTATATTTCAGTACTGGAGACACTTCCAGGGGCTGGTGGATCTGTCCAAGCCAGCACAGAACTGTCATACCTAACATCACCATTCTATATTTCAGTACTGGAGACACTTTCAGGGGCTGGTGGATCTGTCCAAGCCAGCACAGAACTGTCATACCTAACATCACCATTCTATATTTCAGTACTGGAGACACTTTCAGGGGCTGGTGGATCTGTCCAGGCCAGCACAGAACTGTCATACCTAACATCACCATTTTATATTTCAGTACTAGAGACACTTCCAGGGGCTGGTGGATCTGTCCAGGCCAGCACAGAACTGGCATACCTAACATCACCGCTCTACCCTCAGAAATACATCAGCAACAGTAAACTTGCCTGGATTATCTCTGCTCCAAAGTTCAGCATCATCACTATTGAGGTAATGTCACCAATCACTTTCCTTATTGCCAACAGTAGCTATTTGGGGTAAGACCACTGTTGCCCTTCCTGTTTATTGTTTCACACGAATGTAGGGTGTATTAAATTGCGATATGTGAATTTAAACAATTCATATGATGTGACATAAGGGCAATTGAGCAGGCATATTCACAGGTTTGTTTGTAGAAGCTATTGGATGTGAAATGGTGCATTTTTTTAGAGTTTAACAGGTGGAGGTATTTATGGGAATTTTTCTGCTATGGGCCACGTGGGCGCAAGAATATGTGGCTATTTTTGTCGGGGCGTTTTAAGAGAGCTGGAGGTATGTGATTTTGACAAAACTTGGTCAGTATATCAATGAGATGATGGCAGTTGCTGTGAAAAATTTTCAGAATTTTTGATGGTCACGTTTTCTTATAATCAGACAAAACGTTAACATGGCCACCAATGCAATTCTCAACAGTGGTCTGACTCCTAAGTGGAGTAGAATTGCTAAGGTAATTAGTCAGTGTTTGAAGATATGTTTGTATCGTGTGGTGGAGTGTTAGTAGAAATGGACCTGTTGGTGGGGAATGTTGTATGACAATGTTTTTTTCTCACAATTGAATTTATAATTGCTTCTCTGTCCTCCAAATAGTATGATGTCTTTATTCTGATTATGTCAAATGTCCAATGCTGAGTCTGAGTGACCTCCACATATCTACAGTCCAGTGTGTGACATATATGATATATTATGATTATATAAACACAACAAAATATATACTCATTTTGCGAGTTACTGAAATCAATTTACTGAACTCGTTTTATGAGTTATCCATTACTGAAATCAATACATAAAATAGCCTTGTCACATTCCTAGAAATCCCCACAATTAGACATCATATTGTTTGAAATTAGTGCAATTTTCATGCTTCATGAAATAACGTAGTTTGGCTAAAACATGTTTTTTTTCTTCAAACTATTAATATTGTACCTCTGAAAATAATGATTAAATACTCTTATAATTTGTATTGCTGTATGTATCTGTATGCTTTCTACACTATTGGTATTACTGAGATAAATGTATGTTTTACAATGTACATTTTAATGGTAATAACAACACAACATTTGCCTTTTTGAGGATATCATTTTGAGGAAATTTTTTTTAAAAACCCTTTATAATTATGTAAAATGTAATTGAATAAGAAATAATTATTTCTTACCAATAACTATGGTAATTATGTTTGTTACTGTAGAAACAGTTCACCTGCTGGAAAAAAGTTCAATATAATTTTATCCAGCAATACATGTTGTATCTAGCTGGGATGTCTTTCTTTTATTAGAAACATTATGGTCAATAAGTAGATGGATGTTGTCATGTTGCAGCGTCTTGATGCTGACCTTGGTGCTGGTGACAGTGTTACCGTCTACAATGGTGACAAGCCAACATACCCTGTCTTAGCCATCTACACTGGTGACGGCTCAGATGGACCCAGATATGTGATGACAACTGGTGCTGCTGCCTACGTCTACATGGATACCAAGTCACCGGAAGCTGGTCGCGGATTCAAGTTCTCATACATAATTGGTGGGTCTCAATCAACTCGACCACTGCAATGTATTATGTTTGGAATAAGAAATATTGTTACTCTGAAGATATTTTAACATGTAATAAAACTGTATCATATTGCTGTTATCTCTGCCAAATTGAAATTTATGACAGATAGTCTGAATGCAGATAATCACTACCAAGTGCTGTGAGTATGATGGTTCATTTAGTCTGAATGCAGGTAATCACTACCAAGTGTTGTGAGTTTGATGCGTTTGAGAAAATATTTATTATTATTTTGATCTAATTGAATACAAAACATCCTTATTGATGTACAAGGTGAAACATATACTATTACCCAATAGCATTCAAAGATTCTTTTATTCTAATGATAGTTTGCACAACACAAGGCTAAGCGACAAATTCTAAACAATCCATGTTCATTCTACACTGAGGGCTAAATGTTTTTCTATTGCTGGTGTTAAGCTTTGGAATGTCCTACATATTGCACTAAGAAATTGTAAAAAAAAAATTTAAATGCACAAAACATCTATACTTTATTGATTTCTGAGACATATTCTGAGACGTATTAATATGTTTACTGTATTAGCTTTTGATATATTTCTGCATTAATCGTATGTTTTAGCAGTATGATGCAAAGAAATGCAATATAACAAACTAAAAGAAGAATTATATATATATATATATATATATATAATTAGCATTAGCAATGTACATATATACACTGCATATATGTAACGTTGGAAATAATTGTATTATTTTTCTTAAATTATTATTATAGAAACATGTTGCCCTGTAGTCTATTGGACAACAATTTTGCGCCATTTACCTTGTCTAAGAAATGCCTATAAGCTTTATGGAAAAAACTAATTTAATTTTGGTATTTTGTTTTAAATATCGTAATATAAGTTATAGATAGTTATATCAGCTAAACAAAAATAATCTGCTTTGTTACCATTACAGGATGCAGTGTCACCATGGAAGGTGACAGTGGTGTCATCCAGTCTCCAGGCTATAGTGTACTTCAGTACCCCAACTTAGTGACCTGCACATGGACCATCAAGTCAACAGCACCTATACGTTTAACATTTAAAGATACATTTTATATATCAAGTGAAGACTCATTCAAGGTAAGTTATTGATCTGAAATGAAACTGTGTAAGTTGTTAAGTGGTCTCACTGCTCACAGTCATTATGACTCTGTGCAGAGGTAGTCTAAGTGGTCTCAGTGTTCACAGTTATTGTAACTATGCAGTGGTAGTCTAAGTGGTATCAGTGCTCACAATCGTGACTCTATGCAGTGGTAGTCTAAGTGGTATCATTGCTCACAGTCATTGTGACTATATTCAGTGGTAGTCTAAGTTGTATCAGTGCTCACAGTCATTGCGACTATATTCAGTGGTAGTCTAAGTTGTATCAGTGCTCACAGTCATTGTGACTATATTCAGTGGTAGTCTAAGTGGTATCAATGCTCACAGTCATTGTGACTCTATTCAGTGGTAGTCTAAGTTGTATCAGTGCTCACAGTCATTGCAAATCAATGCAGCAGTAGTATTGCAGGCCCTTAGCCAGAAATAAAATTTTGCCATTTTTGAACATTCTAAAAGACTTTAAACACCCGAACAGCTTCCGTGGAAGCTGTTGCGTCTATGACAGCCATTATTGGCCCAATTGATTTTTTTTCATTGGCAAACCAATGCTGGTTGATATAATGACAGCCATTATTGGCCCATTTGATAAAACAGCAATCATCCAGATTCAGTATTGCCTATTGGACAAAAAACAATGTGAATTTACTAGAGCACAGCCTAATCATTGGTGGTTTGCCTGCCGTTTGAGTTGAGGAACCGGGAAACTGCTGCTAATTGTAGGGCCTACGCGCCGGTTATGTATGTGAATCGGAGCCCAAGTCAGACTCAATTTCGAAGTCTACCACAATCGCGCTTGGCCACTGCGGAGTGCCAGCGGTGGGCGACAATACAGTAGCGTCGCAGTTACTAGTGGCAGGCACATCAACATTATGGATCTCCACCAACGTAACAAAGGATGCTGACTCGGATTGTTCAGAGACAATCGTAGGAATGCTGCTTTTATTAAGGTTTATGAAACACATCGACTGTCGTGAACTCTGACATTGACATTATCGAATCTTTTCTCTCACTTGCCAGGTGTCATTTTGAACTCGCCTCACGACATCCGGGTCACGAGATTGTTTCTTCAAAAGAGAGCGCCATTGGATAGGCTCTGAGAAAAGCCACATACACACGTTTCCCAACCAATGACATACGATTACAATAAATATAGATCAACCGCAGTATCATTATTTTCCAACGATGTCAAGGTTAAAAATATATTATAGTCTTATAGATCGGCGGTACTCGCTATTCTGCTGCCGGCAACGTTCGTCGAATCACGACCATTTGCGCTAAGTCATCACTAAGTCTAAGACAGTTCAAACAATTTTATTGTGAAAAAAATTTCATCTTGTAAAAGAAAAACCCGTCTTTTTATTTTACCCGTCGTCATAAGACATGGGTCCCTGGCTAAGGGCCTGTTGTGTTATCAGGTCTATGAAGGCACCGCTGAAACTGGTACATCCAAACATATGAATGATTGTGTTGTCAGGTCTATGAGGGCACCGATGAAACTGGTTCATCCAAACATATGAAAGATTGTGTTGTCAGGTCTATGAGGGCACCGCTGAAACTGGTTCATCCAAACATATGAATGATTGTGTCGTCAGATCTACGAGGGCACTGATGAGACTAGTACATCCAAACATTCTGTAGCAAGTAGACCTGCTGACATCACAGCGGAAAGTGGGAGGATCTTTATTACATTTACAACAGGCGTGATGATGAATGATGGTGGATTCTATGCAGAGTATTCCATTGGTAAATACCTCATTATTACAAGATTATATCTAATATTTCTTTACTGATGCATAATTCATTCAAGTGTTTTTGATAATCTCAAAGAATATATTTTTAATAAGACAGCAATGATTATGATTTTGTAAGAACTGGCTAAAAGGATATTATAACATTCATTGCATGTGAAAGATTGTTGCTCTGTAATGATTAATAATACCTGCTTACAGGCCTAGAAATGAGTAATAAAAAAGGCATGGCCAAAGTGACTTTCAGGTAACATCCAATTTGAAGGCACTCATGACAGAATAGGCCATAGGCCAGGGCCAATCTGACTCTGATCAAGAGGGCACCTAGGTCATTTTGGTAAATTACTTAATCCATTGATTGTTCACTGGGGAAAAATCAGTGCCGATTTTGATTGACATTGATCCTTCAAAGTCCATTTTTACATTGCATCATTTGCCTCAATTGTGCTACCAGTATGAAGTAAGTTGTCTTTGTAGACAAACATGGTCAAATTTGCTGAATTAACCAAGAACTTCCCCACTGAAGTAGTATCGCCTCTGACTAGGGCACCACAGCAAATTGTCGTGTTGTGTTGGTTAATCTGCTTATAAGAATAAATACTGTATTTCTAAGTGTTTATAATGTCATCTTCTTCTCATCAGCCGGATATATACTGACTCTACTGATCTGTTACAGGCTGTGAAGATCCTCCATTTAATTCAACAACACCTGGATTTTACATAGCCAGTTCATTGAACACCCACTTTGGAGCATCCTTTGATGTTAGGTGTGCCCCAGGCTATTACTTCTCCCAAGAAGAATTTGACCAGTGTCGTAAGTCCATTGTTGTGATTGTGACCTGTTACTTGACCAGTGTTGGAAGTCCATTGTTGTGATTGTGACCTGTTACTTGACCAGTGTTGACAATCCATTGTTGTGATTGTGACCTGTTACTTGACCAGTGTCGTAAGTCCATTGTTGTGATTGTGACCTGTTACTTGACCAGTGTTGACAATCCATTGTTGTGATTGTGACCTGTTACTTGACCAGTGTCGTCAGTCCATTGTTGTGATTGTGACCTGTTACTTGACCAGTGTTGTCAGTCCATTGTTGTGATTGTGACCTGTTACTTGGCCAGTGTCGTAAGCCCATTGTTATAATTGTGACCTGTTATTTGGTCAGTGTCATAAGTCCATTTTTTGATTGTGACCTGTTACTTGACCAGTGCTGTAAGTCCATTGTTGTGATTGTGACCTGTTACTTGACCAGTGTCGTCAGTCCATTGTTGTGATTGTGACCTGTTATTAGCTTAACCGTGCTTTACATAAAACGGCATAGAAGGGCTGATTAAAAGAGCAAGTATAAAACATTAACACTTTTAATATATCACAAGTCTCTAAAATACAGTGAAAGTGACACATTCACAATATTCCTCATATGCTCATTTTAAGAAGATGTGTCTTTAGATGTTTCTTAATATACCAAAGTCTTGTGTTTTTATGTTATCTCTGTGTATATAATTATATTATATAATAATTATATATATATATACATACATACATACATACATACATACATACAGTTTTCTATGTATTATTAACATTTTATTACCCATGATGTATTTGTTTTATCTTCAGCAAGTGGTGAGTCACAGCCAATAACCATGACGTGCAGACGAGGAGGCAAGTGGAATGTGTACAGATTTCCAAAGTGTGGACGTAAGTGGAACTGTTTCATACACCAAGACAATAATTAGAATTCAATAGGGCCTACCTGAAATAACCTGTGGCACCTCTGGTGCATAATATAACACTAATGTCACGGTGGAATTGTGAGAGATTGTCGACGGAAGTACAACACGTAATTTTGTACTTTAAATGACAGAGTCAGAACAATGATATATCCATGGCAACAACAAGAACACAAATAGCTAAAGAATTACTGTTTCAGCAAATCATACAAACAATAACGCTTACTGATATTAAACCGAAATCACATCACTAGCATCAGAAAAAAAATGGGCTGATCTGATGATTGAAAATCTTCAAACACGATTGAGCATGCGTTGGCCTAGATACACGATTGTTTCAGTGCATGTAAAAATAATCACATGAATCTTTTCGGTATCTAATTGTTAATTTTATTAAAATGATGTCAGCCATTTTGGATTTACCCCAACATGTAATCTTAACTGACAACCCTTATTCTAATCTATGATGACAATTCGTATTGTCGTACGTAGCTTCTAAAGCTTCAAAAGAAACATAAATCACAGGCATTTGTCATGATTTGATGGAATGTTCTGTAAACATGCGACATATTCGCCATCTGGCAATTAACAACACAACATTCTGGGTACTGTTTATTGCAGTGCAGTCATATCAACACTCTCCCTTCTTACAAATCTGTAAGTGGTCAGCCAATGTAAGAATCAACTACAAGTACACGGAATGTATAAATGGTTCCTGTGGAGTTGTGTCTTGTGTCAACTAATAAACTGTTGTGTTTCACAGGCGGTTCCTGTGGAGTTGTGTCTTGTGTCAACTGATAAACTATTGTGTTTCACAGGTGGTTCCTGTGGAGTTGTGTCTTGTGTCAACTAATAAACTGTTGTGTTTCACAGGTGGTTCCTGTGGAGTTGTGTCTTGTGTCAACTGATAAACTGTTGTGTTTCACAGGTGGTTCCTGTGGAGTTGTGTCTTGTGTCAACTAATAAACTGTTGTGTTTCACAGGTGGTTCCTGTGGAGTTGTGTCTTGTGTCAACTGATAAACTGTTGTGTTTCACAGGTGGTTCCTGTGGAGTTGTGTCTTGTGTCATCTGATAAACTGTTGTGTTTCACAGGTGGTTCCTGTGGAGTTGTGTCTTGTGTCATCTGATAAACTGTTGTGTTTCACAGGTGGTTCCTGTGGAGTTGTGTCTTGTGTCATCTGATAAACTGTTGTGCTTCACAGGTGGTTCCTGTGGAGTTGTGTCTTGTGTCATCTGATAAACTGTTGTGTTTCACAGGTGGTTCCTGTGGAGTTGTGTCTTGTGTCATCTGATAAACTGTTGTGTTTCACAGGTGGTTCCTGTGGAGTTGTGTCTTGTGTCATCTGATAAACTGTTGTGTTTCACAGGTGGTTCCTGTGGAGTTGTGTCTTGTGTCAACAAATAAACTGTTGTGTTTCACAGGTGGTTCCTGTGGAGTTGTGTCTTGTGTCATCTGATAAACTGTTGTGTTTCACAGGTGGTTCCTGTGGAGTTGTGTCTTGTGTCATCTGATAAACTGTTGTGTTTCACAGGTGGTTCCTGTGGAGTTGTGTCTTGTGTCATCTGATAAACTGTTGTGCTTCACAGGTGGTTCCTGTGGAGTTGTGTCTTGTGTCATCTGATAAACTGTTGTGTTTCACAGGTGGTTCCTGTGGAGTTGTGTCTTGTGTCATCTGATAAACTGTTGTGTTTCACAGGTGGTTCCTGTAGAGTTGTGTCTTGTGTCAACTAATAAACTATTGTGTTTCACAGGCAGTTCCTGTGGAGTTGTGTCTTGTGTGAACTGATAAACTGTTGTGTTTCACAGGTGGTTCCTGTGGAGTTGTGTCTTGTGTCATCTGATAAACTGTTGTGCTTCACAGGTGGTTCCTGTGGAGTTGTGTCTTGTGTCATCTGATAAACTGTTGTGTTTCACAGGTGGTTCCTGTGGAGTTGTGTCTTGTGTCATCTGATAAACTGTTGTGTTTCACAGGTGGTTCCTGTAGAGTTGTGTCTTGTGTCAACAAATAAACTGTTGTGTTTCACAGGTGGTTCCTGTGGAGTTGTGTCTTGTGTCATCTGATAAACTGTTGTGTTTCACAGGTGGTTCCTGTGGAGTTGTGTCTTGTGTCATCTGATAAACTGTTGTGCTTCACAGGTGGTTCCTGTGGAGTTGTGTCTTGTGTCATCTGATAAACTGTTGTGTTTCACAGGTGGTTCCTGTGGAGTTGTGTCTTGTGTCATCTGATAAACTGTTGTGTTTCACAGGTGGTTCCTGTGGAGTTGTGTCTTGTGTCATCTGATAAACTGTTGTGTTTCACAGGTGGTTCCTGTGGAGTTGTGTCTTGTGTCAACAAATAAACTGTTGTGTTTCACAGGTGGTTCCTGTGGAGTTGTGTCTTGTGTCATCTGATAAACTGTTGTGTTTCACAGGTGGTTCCTGTGGAGTTGTGTCTTGTGTCATCTGATAAACTGTTGTGCTTCACAGGTGGTTCCTGTGGAGTTGTGTCTTGTGTCATCTGATAAACTGTTGTGTTTCACAGGTGGTTCTTGTGGAGTTGTCTTGTGTCAACTAATAAACTGTTGTGTTTCACAGGTGGTTCCTGTGGAGTTGTGTCTTGTGTCATCTGATAAACTGTTGTGTTTCACAGGTGGTTCTTGTGGAGTTGTCTTGTGTCAACTGATAAACTGTTGTGTTTCACAGGTGGTTCCTGTGGAGTTGTGTCTTGTGTCAACAAATAAACTGTTGTGTTTCACAGGTGGTTCCTGTGGAGTTGTGTCTTGTGTCATCTGATAAACTGTTGTGTTTCACAGGTGGTTCTTGTGGAGTTGTCTTGTGTCAACTGATAAACTGTTGTGTTTCACAGGTGGTTCCTGTGGAGTTGTGTCTTGTGTCAACAAATAAACTGTTGTGTTTCACAGGTGGTTCCTGTGGAGTTGTGTCTTGTGTCATCTGATAAACTGTTGTGTTTCACAGGTGGTTCCTGTGGAGTTGTGTCTTGTGTCATCTGATAAACTGTTGTGTTTCACAGGTGGTTCTTGTGGAGTTGTCTTGTGTCAACTAATAAACTGTTGTGTTTCACAGGTGGTTCCTGTGGAGTTGTGTCTTGTGTCATCTGATAAACTGTTGTGTTTCACAGGTGGTTCTTGTGGAGTTGTCTTGTGTCAACTGATAAACTGTTGTGTTTCACAGGTGGTTCCTGTGGAGTTGTGTCTTGTGTCAACAAATAAACTGTTGTGTTTCACAGGTGGTTCCTGTGGAGTTGTGTCTTGTGTCATCTGATAAACTGTTGTGTTTCACAGGTGGTTCATGTGGAGCTGTGTCTTGTGTCATCTGATAAACTGTTGTGTTTCACAGGTGGTTCCTGTGGAGTTGTGTCTTGTGTCATCTGATAAACTGTTGTGTTTCACAGGTGGTTCCTGTGGAGTTGTGTCTTGTGTCATCTGATAAACTGTTGTGTTTCACAGGTGGTTCTTGTGGAGTTGTCTTGTGTCAACTAATAAACTGTTGTGTTTCACAGGTGGTTCCTGTGGAGTTGTGTCTTGTGTCAACAAATAAACTGTTGTGTTTCACAGGTGGTTCCTGTGGAGTTGTGTCTTGTGTCAACTAATAAATTGTTGTGTTTCACAGGTGGTTCCTGTGGAATTGTCTTGTGTCAACAAATAAACTGTTGTGTTTCACAGGTGGTTCCTGTGGAGTTGTACCTGGTATTGACCATGGATTTGTGGAGAACACTACTTCAGTTCTCACTACAGGCAGTGTCACATACAAATGTTTTGAAGGTTTTACTCTTAGCGGTAATGCTGAAGTGAAATGTACTGATGCTCGAACATGGGACAGTCGACCAACATGCCCTGGTGAGTATAATGTGATAATGTATAAGGCCCAAGGGGTGCACTTAAGTTATGTATAAATTAACACATAAAATTATTATTGCTTTTAATTAAATATGTATCAGTTTTCAACAACAATCTGTTGACCAATGCTATGTCATATACAGGGAATGGCAATGGTAATTAATAAAATACAACAAAAGATTTCAGAATGACTTGAGAGTAGGTCTTGTTCTGTGGGTGCTGTGTGGTTATCAATGGAATATTTCATAATGACTTGAGAGTAGGTCTTGTTCTGTGGGTGCTGTGTGGTTATCAATGGAATATTTCATAATGACTTGAGAGTAGGTCTTGTTCTGTGGGTGTTGTGTGTTTATCAACGGAATGTTTCAGAATGACTTAAGATTAGGTCTAGTTCTGTAGGTGCTGTGTGGTTATCAACGGAACATTTCAGAATGACTTGAGAGTAGATCTAGTTCTGTGGGTGCTGTGTAGTTATCAATGGAAGGTTTCCTAATGACTTGAAAGTAGGTCTAGTTCTGTGGGTGCTGTGTAGTTATTAATGGAAGGTTTCAGAATGACTTGAGAGTAGGTCTTGTTCTGTGGGTGCTGTATGCTTATGAATGGAATGTTTCAGCATGACTTGAGAGTAGGTCTTGTTCTGTGGGTGCTGTGTGGTTATCAATAACCATTTCACTGTGACCTTCAATGAAACACTAAAGATGCTATAAAACATTCTCCTTACAGCTGATGAATGCACTAGTACAATCCCAGTGTTTGGCATTGCTCATGGGAAAGTGAACGCAACCAATGGCAACAAGTACGGCAGTGTGGTCATGTACGAGTGTGACGAAGGCTACCAGGTCGATGCAGGGGTGCCTCATACCTATTGCCAGGGACAGACATGGAAGCACGGAGACATTAAGCCTACTTGCACTGGTAAGTTTACTTCTGTCTTTTGCCCAGTCACTCACTTGAATTGATTGTCAGAGTGTAAGCTGATTGTCATGCCAACATGCAAACAACTTATTTACAACTAAGCCTGTCTCATGTTTCTAGACATGTAAAAAACTTGTTTATAACAAAGTTTGTTTACAGCAGAGCTTGTCTTGTGTTTCTAGACATGGAAACAACTTGTTTATATCAAAGAATGTGTGATGTTTCTAGACATGGAAACAACTTGTTCACAACAGAGTATGTCACACGTTTCTAGACATGGAAACAACTTTTTACAACAGAGCTTGTCTTTTGTCTCAAGACGTGTTAACAAATCGAGATGTTCTCCAGTTGAATCAAAAAGTTTATATAAGTAATTACAGTAGCCACTGTTTGTTTCAGGGAAGCCGTGCCTGGTCCCAGAGAGAATACCTCATGCCGCTGTATCTAACAGTGGAGTGGTTCTGTTTGGTGGTTCATCTGTCACAGTCATTTGTAACACTGGGTACGGTGTCAACGGAAGCACTGTGAAGAAAACTCAGACCATCACGTGTAAGGCTGACCAGACGTTTGAAGAACCAGACACATGTCTAGGTGGGTTTACTCTGATTTTCATTTACATAAATAAACAAATCATGTGATATAAGAATTATAATAACACATCAATTTGCTAACACTACTACAAATGAAGATATGAAACAGAGAATTGAGGCCATTCTGCCCCACTCACACAAGATACCGTAAATTCTCTATTTGTAGCCACGGCTTCAATTGCAATAGTGTGTAGCCGAATTGATGATGACGACGGCAAAGTTGGGGTGTGGCTTTAAATACAGTAATTTGCCGAAAAAATTGCGAAAGTTGGCTCATTGGGTTGTCAGTAGTAACGGTTATTAGTGCGTTAAATAACGGTTTATAATCAGTGAAAAAAACTAAGTCGGATGCATCAATAAAACATTGTATTACAATTGCCACTGGTGCATGACAAATAATTACATAAAACATAAAAAAACCCGTGTCCATAGTGTTCAAAAACAAAGATCAAACATGTCAAATCATGTCATAGTTAAAATCCTTCAAAATCACTTTTGTCGTTGCTGTCGAAGAACACTGCCAGTACTGGCATGGCGGCGTCATCCCACATGTCTGTGTCTGATTACGAGTCGTTGGCATTGTTGACCATGGCCGCGTGCACCGGCAAACATCTTCGAACATAATGTCGTCGTCCGTTCCATCGAGATTGTTGGAGATGCTGCACTTCTTGAAGCTGTATTCAATAATGGCAGATGGAATCGCACCCCACGCCTTCACGAGCCATTGTATAAGAATCTCCTTGGCCGGTGCATGACGGCGGCCACCGGGAGTGAGCGCCATGAATCATCCAGTGGTCCCACAAGTGTTGCATCTGCTGCTTGAATGGGCGATTGATGCTAACGTCAAGCGGCTGTACTAGCGTGGTTTTAGGTTTTGATGTTTTAAGCTGCACTACTTTTATGAGGAGTTCCAAGCTTGCTGGCTTCGTCCGATTGTCAAAGCAACACCATTACCAGTGCCTCGTTGGAGTTAATTACATTTACTCTAGTACAAGATACGGTGTTATAATCCCATGTACCTGATATTCTATGCAAGTGGGCCCGTTAACCTGCGCCAGTAAGCTGTCTGCGAACTAAACCAATCTGTCAATCAGTAGTTCTGATAATAACGGTCACGCCTTGCCGATTATGTAATCAACATGCATTTCCATTCCCTCGTTGGAGACAATTGCACTTACAACAGACTGTTTTATAATACCCTGAAAAGTTGATGAAGTCAGCAAAGCACAACCCCAGAAACAACACGAGAGTAAATAAACAATGTCCAGGCTTGTTGAATTGAATGTGCTAACATTTGATCAAATACTTGTGAGTACCAGGGCAATAGGCCAACGATGACACAACAACAGGAACTTTCTAAGAAATAGGTAATATCCGTTCTCGCCAGCTGCAGCCGGCTGATTGAGACGCCCAGTTATTACATAGTTACCAGCTGTCACTCAAATGCCCTTTGAAGTTGAAACAACTGGCACAACAACAGACAGACACCGGGTAGTCTTTTTAATCTGCTGGAATACATGCAACGTTATACAGGGTTCTACATAAAACGTCATACAAACAAAACTTTTCAACATATTTGAATAATTTTAGCTTTATTGTATAGCCTACATATATGGCTACATTTCTCCCACTGGGTGTATGGACGTTCAGCCACCCAGTTATTATGTGGTAGCACGATGATATTTGTTTATCTTTGTTTTCCATTTTGACGAAATTCACATAGTAATATTCCCATGATTACATAATGTGATGTATTTATTATCATTGCATTACATTAAAAAAAGACTCTTTTAACAATAAAATTATACCTCATTCATTCATTTATGATAATTATTAGCAAAGTTATAACTTTTTTGTAGAACCCATTTAAATTGTTCCTAATTGTGTGCGCTATGGAAATTCGTCACATGAAGCATTAAAATGGTCTTGGCTCAAAGTCCGGGTGCGGCTTTAAATAAGGTTTTTGCCCGCAACAAACGGTGCAGAGGAAAGTCAGGGTTTATGTCAAAAGTCGGGGTGCAATTAAGGATGTGGCTACAAATAGAGAATTTACGGTAGTCATTATTATTATTTAAAAACGAAATATTACATATAATCTTATCTATGATATAACAAGTACTGATTTTATTACAACATATTATTTATTATATATTTTCTAGATATTTTCTGTAAAGCGCTGTGAACTGTATTGGATGTGGCACTATCTAAAATAAATATTATATTATGTTATTATTATAATAGTAGTTACTGCACTAAAAACCCTGTGTAGACTACTGAAAAGTCAGTGAAGAGGGAAAGCTGTAAAGCAAAGCCTTGTGTACAATTATAAACGCCAGAGAATTGTGTGACAACCTCATTGCTAACAGTGTACATTTCACCGTGAAACTCCTCTAGATTAAAACAATACAAACATAAAATAAACCACCACTGGGTTACCTAAGAACCATACAGTACATCAAATCCTTTCAACCAAGGAACTCACAGGCATACAACATGAAATACCATGAAGGTGGTGTAGACACTCTTGTTGCTTGATGAGATACGCCCTAAACTGTTGTAGAAACTCTTGATGCTTGATGAGATACTCCCTAAACTGTTGTTGAAACTCTTGTTGCTTGATGAGATAGTCCCTAAACTGTTGTAGAAACTCTTGGTGCTTGATGAGATACTCCCTAAACTGTTGTTGAAACTCTTGTTGCTTGATGAGATACTCCCTAAACTGTTGTAGAAACACTTGATGCTTGATGAGATACTCCCTAAACTGTTGTAGAAACTCTTGATGCTTGATGAGATACTCTCTAAACTGTTGTTGAAACTCTTGGTGCTTGATGAGATACTCCCTAAACTGTTGTAGAAACTATTGATGCTTGATGAGATACTCCCTAAACTGTTGTAGAAACTCTTGGTGCTTGATGAGATACTCCCTAAACTGTTGTAGAAACTCTTATTGCTTGATGAGATACTCCCTAAACTGTTGTAGAAACTCTTGATGCTTGATGAGATACTCCCTAAACTGTTGTTGAAACTCTTGTTGCTTGATGAGATACTCCCTAAACTGTTGTAGAAATTCTTGATGCTTGATGAGATACTCCCTAAACTGTTGTTGAAACTCTTGTTGCTTGATGAGATACTCCCTAAACTGTTGTAGAAACTCTTGTAGAAACTCTTGATGCTTGATGAGATGCTCCCTAAACTGTTGTTGAAACTCTTGGTGCTTGATGAGATACTCCCTAAACTGTTGTATAAACTCTTGATGCTTGATGAGATACTCCCTAAACTGTTGTAGAAACTCTTGGTGCTTGATGAGATACTCCCTAAACTGTTGTTGAAACTCTTGTTGCTTGATGAGAAACTCCCTAAACTGTTGTTGAAATTCTTGTTGCTTGATGAGATACTCCCTAAACTGTTGTAGAAACTATTGGTGCTTGATGAGATACTCCCTAAACTGTTGTAGAAACTCTTGATGTTTGTTGAGATACTCCCTAAACTGTTGTAGAAACTCTTGTTACTTGATGAGATACTCCCTAAACTGTTGTATAAACTCTTGTTGCTTGATGAGATACTCCCTAAACTGTTGTTGAAACTCTTGTTGCTTGATGAGAAACTCCCTAAACTGTTGTTGAAATTCTTGTTGCTTGATGAGATACTCCCTAAACTGTTGTAGAAACTATTGGTGCTTGATGAGATACTCCCTAAACTGTTGTAGAAACTCTTGATGTTTGTTGAGATACTCCCTAAACTGTTGTAGAAACTCTTGTTACTTGATGAGATACTCCCTAAACTGTTGTATAAACTCTTGTTGCTTGATGAGATACTCCCTAAACTGTTGTTGAAAGTCTTGTTGCTTGATGAGATACTCCCTAAACTGTTGTATAAACTCTTGGTGCTTGATGAGATACTCCCTAAACTTTTGTTGAAACTCTTGTTGCTTGATGAGATACTCCCTAAACTGTTGTTGAAACTCTTGATGCTTGATGAGATACTCCCTAAACTGTTGTTGAAACTCTTGTTGCTTGATGATATACTCCCTAAACTGTTGTAGAAACTCTTGATGCTTGATGAGATACTCCCTAAACTGTTGTAGAAACTCTTGTTGCTTGATGAAATACTCCCTAAACTGTTGTATAAACTCTTGTTGCTTGATGAGATACTCCCTAAACTGTTGTTGAAACTCTTGTTGCTTGATGAGATACTCCCTAAACTGTTGTTGAAACTCTTGTTGCTTGATGAGATACTCCCTAAACTGTTGTTGAAAGTCTTGTTGCTTGATGAGATACTCCCTAAACTGTTGTATAAACTCTTGGTGCTTGATGAGATACTCCCTAAACTTTTGTTGAAACTCTTGTTGCTTGATGAGATACTCCCTAAACTGTTGTAGAAACTCTTGATGATTGATGAGATACTCCCTAAACTGTTGTATAAACTCTTGGTGCTTGATGAGATACTCCCTAAACTTTTGTTGAAACTCTTGTTGCTTGATGAGATACTCCCTAAACTGTTGTTGAAACTCTTGTTGCTTGATGAGATACTCCCTAAACTGTTGTAGAAACTCTTGATGCTTGATGAGATACTCCCTAAACTGTTGTTGAAATTCTTGTTGCTTGATGAGATACTCCCTAAACTGTTGTAGAAACTATTGGTGCTTGATGAGATACTCCCTAAACTGTTGTAGAAACTCTTGATGTTTGTTGAGATACTCCCTAAACTGTTGTAGAAACTCTTGTTACTTGATGAGATACTCCCTAAACTGTTGTATAAACTCTTGTTGCTTGATGAGATACTCCCTAAACTGTTGTTGAAACTCTTGTTGCTTGATGAGATACTCCCTAAACTGTTGTTGAAACTCTTGTTGCTTGATGAGATACTCCCTAAACTGTTGTTGAAAGTCTTGTTGCTTGATGAGATACTCCCTAAACTGTTGTATAAACTCTTGGTGCTTGATGAGATACTCCCTAAACTTTTGTTGAAACTCTTGTTGCTTGATGAGATACTCCCTAAACTGTTGTAGAAACTCTTGATGATTGATGAGATACTCCCTAAACTGTTGTATAAACTCTTGGTGCTTGATGAGATACTCCCTAAACTTTTGTTGAAACTCTTGTTGCTTGATGAGATACTCCCTAAACTGTTGTTGAAACTCTTGTTGCTTGATGAGATACTCCCTAAACTGTTGTAGAAACTCTTGATGCTTGATGAGATACTCCCTAAACTGTTGTAGAAACTCTTGTTGCTTGATGAGATACTCCCTAAACTGTTGTATAAACTCTTGTTGCTTGATGAGATACTCCCTAAACTGTTGTTGAAACTCTTGTTGCTTGATGAGATACTCCCTAAACTGTTGTTGAAATTCTTGATGCTTGATGAGATACTCCCTAAACTGTTGTTGAAACTCTTGTTGCTTGATGATATACTCCCTAAACTGTTGTAGAAACTCTTGTTGCTTGATGAGATACTCCCTAAACTGTTGTATAAACTCTTGTTGCTTGATGAGATACTCCCTAAACTGTTGTTGAAACTCTTGTTGCTTGATGAGATACTCCCTAAACTGTTGTATAAACTCTTGTTGCTTGATGAGATACTCCCTAAACTGTTGTAGAAACTCTTGATGATTGATGAGATACTCTCTAAACTGTTGTAGAAACTCTTGTTGCTTGATGAGATACTCCCTAAACTGTTGTAGAAACTCTTGATGATTGATGAGATACTCCCTAAACTGTTGTATAAACTCTTGGTGCTTGATGAGATACTCCCTAAACTTTTGTTGAAACTCTTGTTGCTTGATGAGATACTCCCTAAACTGTTGTTGAAACTCTTGTTGCTTGATGAGATACTCCCTAAACTGTTGTATAAACTCTTGTTGCTTGATGAGATACTCCCTAAACTGTTGTAGAAACTCTTGATGATTGATGAGATACTCTCTAAACTGTTGTAGAAACTCTTGTTGCTTGATGAGATACTCCCTAAACTGTTGTATAAACTCTTGTTGCTTGATGAGATACTCCCTAAACTGTTGTTGAAACTCTTGTTGCTTGATGAGATACTCCCTAAACTGTTGTAGAAACTCTTGATGCTTGATGAGATACTCCCTAAACTGTTGTTGAAACTCTTGTTGCTTGATGATATACTCCCTAAACTGTTGTAGAAACTCTTGTTGCTTGATGAGATACTCCCTAAACTGTTGTATAAACTCTTGTTGCTTGATGAGATACTCCCTAAACTGTTGTTGAAACTCTTGTTGCTTGATGAGATACTCCCTAAACTGTTGTTGAAAGTCTTGTTGCTTGATGACATACTCCCTAAACTGTTGTATAAACTCTTGTTGCTTGATGAGATACTCCCTAAACTGTTGTAGAAACTCTTGATGATTGATGAGATACTCTCTAAACTGTTGTAGAAACTCTTGTTGCTTGATGAGATACTCCCTAAACTATTGTAGAAACTCTTGATGCTTGATGAGATACTCCCTAAACTATTGTAGAAACTCTTGATGCTTGATGAGATACTCCCTAAACTGTTGTAGAAACTCTTGATGCTTGATGAGATACTCCCTAAACTGCTCGTCACAGCTAAACTGCTTTTAGTTTTTGATGTCTCTTCCAAAAGAAGCAGGCAGTGTGGGGTGAACAAAATTGTCCAAATGTCTAGCCTCTAGACCACCGAGCCCCACACATTGTACTCTATACACAATTGATCTAGAAAGAAAGCGTTACGGCACCTGCCACTGTACAGTGCACACATATGAGGACATGGAGAAATATCATATCACCGAATAAAGGTTGCTTATAAAGCTGACTAGACATGTCAAGAAACTACCACGTCAAGGTGTTTGTTTTAATTGACAAGTGTCTTGTAATAGAATGTTCTGGATCTCACTTAAAACAAAACAGAAGTCAAGGTTTGGGGGCTATGCTCCTAAAAGAGATAATAAAAGCTAACCGTGTGCAACTAAAATTGTTTTAATAACTCTTATTCAATTTCTGTAATTACAAACCACATTGTATTAAGTCACGCAACATCAGAAAATGTGTGTATTACATTGAATGTTTTATATGTCTTTATGAAAATTATTAAAACGCATAATTGTCTTTGACATGACACCAATACAAAGCAGAATGCTTAGATGTCATATCAGCCTGTAGTGTTTTATTGATTTCAAAGTAATGACTAGTTGTGTTTACCTACTATGTAGACATAGATGAGTGTGAGGACAATACCACCTGTGGCCATGTCTGCCACAACACTGAAGGGTCCTTCTACTGTTCATGCAAACAGGGCTACATACTGAAGGCTGGAGACAGCTATATGTGTGAAGGTGAGTTTAATCCTGTTTTTTTATTTTTTTATTTAATACACTTGTATTATTACCTGTATAGTGGAATTTTGCTATAACAAATGTGTTCTTTACCTGACTTGTGAGGAAATTTATTACGCTATACACTGAAAACACAGCATGACAATTATAACCCTCTCGTGGTCAGAATGCCCGAATCAACCTGTCTACAGGGCTATGTTTAAACTTCGTGGCGCGAAACAGTGTCACCAAACAACGACAACTCCTTCTGGCAGCTGGCATATAATATAGTGAGGTTTGACTAGCAAGTGTCAAAAATTTAGAAACACGATTCCCGTGACTAAATAGTAACAAATGCATCCTGGTTTGGCTTTCAATGATGCTGTCATCAACCGGATGACGGTACCTCTTTTAAACTAGGTCACCTATGGAGTAAAAATAATTTCATCCAATAAGGTTAAACTTAATTGTTCACTGCGGGGTAGCAACATGGCTGAGACATGACAACTGTAGGGGTCAGGTGTATTAAATTGTGATATGTGAAATTAAACAATTCATATGATGTGACATAAGTGCAGTTGAGCAGGCATATTCACAGGTTTGTTTGTAGAAGCTATTGGCTGTGAAATAGTGCATTTTTGTAACAGTTTAACTGGCGGAGGGATTTATGGGAATTTTTCTGCTATGGGCCACGTGGGCGCATGAATACATGGCTATTTTTGTAAATATTGACGGGCATCACACATGGGGCATTTTAAAAGAGCTGGAGGTATGTGATTTTAACGAAACTTGATCAACATGTCAATGATATCATGGCAGTTGCTGTGAATTTTCAGAAATTTTAGTGGTCGCATTTTCTTATAATCAGACAAAACGTTAAAATGGCCACCGATGCAATTTTGTACTGTGGTCTGACCTCTGTAGAGGCCATGCCTCAGCTAGAGTTCCTGGTATGTTACATACGAATGTAGGGCATAGTATGTTTGGATATAGGAAGTTCATATGATCTGACATAATTGCATTTAAACAGGGACGTTGCCAGGTTTGCTAGTAGGGCCTAGAAGCTGTTGAGGGTGAAATGGTGGATTTTTAGATGATTTTAATAGGCGGAAGGATATTTGGGATCTTTTTGGCCGCTAGACACGTGTGTGCCGTAATTCATGCCAATATTGGTAAACATTGATGGGTATCGCACATACAGGCATTTTGAAAAAGCTAGTAATGTCTAATTTTGACAAAACTCGACCAGCATGTCAATGAGATGATGACAGCAGCATGTAAAAAGTTTTATAATTTTTTATGGTCATGTTTTCTTATAATCATACAAAACGTTAACATGGCCACCAATGGGAAAGTCAACTTTAGGCTGAACCCTGTAAAAACGTACACTTTGGCCAAGTCTATGATTAAATGGTAACATTTGACGATCTATTTGGTTGAAAAAATGATAATTATGCATGGCTGGATAGAAATGGCATTTCTTTGTAGTTTGATTGTAATTACAAATGTTGTCATTATGTCGGACTCAAGTGATTGGATTTTGAGATGATTTCATGAGAGTTTCTAAAGAACGTTGATGTCTGAAAGCAATATTTTGCAACACGTATACAGTTACATAGTTTAAATATAACAGCGATGATAGTTCTGATGGCTATGATCAGGAAGAAAGATGTGAAATCATGAAAATACATGACCTCAGAAAAACTACTATGATTTCAATTTTATTCACACAATGCAACTAATTCTTCATTTCATACGCAGCATGTATCCGCTATTTTTTGGTGCAAAATATTATAAATAATGAATTAACGAGAACAATTTCAATAATTTTTTTTTTTCAAATGTTAGAAAAGCATATTTTGTTTGTAAATTCACACAGCTCTGTCTTTTTTGCTAGCTACTTCAGGAATTAGTTCTTCAAATACAGTGCAAGTTTCACTTGACTTGGATGAAAAGAAAAATATTTATTTGCATTCATGCAAGCTGAGTGAATTATAGGATTTGTTCACAGTATCTTTTCATATTTTTTATAAAAGGGTTAAGAAACATATTAATGTATTGGAGAATGTATAATGTTTTTTCATTTGCAAAAATTTATTGTTCTCCTGAATTAAGGCTACCAGTATTTTCAATCTTTCCAATGCCTTTCTGGGTGAATTTGATAACAACTTGACTGAGGTATGTTTGATTGTGCTACTTGTAGATGTCAATGAGTGTTTGGTTGAGAATGGCGGATGTTCTCACACCTGCACCAACATTGATGGTGGCTACTTCTGCTCCTGTCCAGACGGCTACACACTTTACCTGGGCAGCAACATCAATGGGTTTGATACAAGAACTGACACATTAGATATCAATCATACATGTGTGCGTAAGTATTCAAGTATAAATACCACAGGTGCCAACCTTGAGTGGTGTGCACCTGTAAGACTAGTAATGGAAATCCGTAAGATTGCAAATGAATATCTATGATTACCTACATCTGCTGGTTTTCTTGCTTTTCTTGCAAACTGGGATATATTGATTGGATCTTGTGAGATTTTGACACAGCTGACTGCGCACAGCTAAAATATTCGCGAGAGTCACTCTTCAGATGTTTTGAACTGATGTTTTGTTATTCACCTGCCATTTGACAAAGTAGAAGAACTATGCGAAGAAACACCACAAGAACTGATGATGAAATGATGCTACAAGAACTATGTGAAGAAAGTAACTAAGCGGCTTGAGGATGAACATCTCAAAAACAAAAGTAATGGTGGAAGACAACACTCCAATATACGTTAATAACACTCAGATAGAGAATGTGAACAGTTATGTATACCTAGGCCAATGCTTCAGACAAGAACCAAGGAAATCTACGACAAATTACAGCCGGCTGGACAGCATATGCAAAACATCGCGACATCTTCAAAAGTAACTTTGCTATCTGCCTAAAAAGAAAGGTTTACAACTCGTGTGTACTGCCAGCTATGACATACGGTGCTAAAACATGGTCACTCACAAAACAAGCTCAGAAAAACTAGCGGCCACGCAGACAAAAATGGAGAGGAGTATGCTTAATATAACATACCATGACAGAAAGACAAACACCTGGGTGAGAGCAAAGACAGGAGTCACAGACGTGATAAAAACAACCAGAAGAATGAAGTGGTCTTGGGCAGGACACATCAGCCGACTCAAAGACGACAGATGGACAAAGCGCATTACCACCTGGAGACCGTACGGAAGGAAGAGATTATGAGGAAGACCAGCAAAACGATGGAGAGATGACTTGGATGAGTATTGGAATGAAACCACCTGGCAGAGAACAGCGCAAGATAGGCAAACTTGGAAATAACATGCTGAGGCCTTCGCCCAACCATGGGACTATACGGCTGATATATAGATATAGATTTGACAAATGTGGCCATATGCCGCAATAAAAAAGCTATGTTAGATATGCACAAGACCAGTCTCCTACATGTTTTTAATGTATACTTTTCTGAGCTCCACTCTATAGTCAGGGCGGTTAGTAAAATAATAGTTACTTGGTGGACAATAGAACCAAATTTTTTATGTGGCTTCTTGGAGTCATACTTATTGATTCTAGAAGGGGAGCCATGCAAAATAAATATTTTCAGACCCCCCATGGGGTGCTCAAATGTTGGCGATACATTTTGACCCCCAGGTTTTTTCCAAGAAAGTTATAATTGTTTTTAGCATTATTTTGCACAGGTATTCCGGGAATGTTTACACTTCTTTTGGTGTATATAACATGTCATAGTACCTAGATTGATTGTCAAAATTTTTTCGATCGATCAAATTCTAGTGAAAATCAGAGTTCTGTACAAATATCCTATGCACTGGTTCTGATGTGCACGGGCAATTTCAGAATCCAAATTTTTACCACCGGGCACCTCTTCGAATGAGTGTCAAGCAAAAACTAATACAGGTATTTTAATTATGTTTGTCCTTAGATGCAGTTAATATAACAATATTTTGGTTTAATGTGTTTAAAAGTTTCAATAGCACATGGTGGAGTACAATCACTATATTGGTTATGCAAGTATCTCTAAAACCTTACGCCATTTGCAGCACCATGTAATATGAATTGAAGTTTACGTATGGTGAATATGCATGTACTATTTAGATGATACTAGAACCTTCTAAAACATAATAGTGAAAGGAATATTTAATATATATGCCCATATATGCATCAACACATCAGTTGCTGCATAATATTATGACAACACAGGCAATGTCACTGATATAGGCCAGCAGCTACTGAGGCAAGGGAAGCCAACATATCAGTGTGATTGTGTTGAGCACGTTTGTACATGCAGTATGTGGTGCATTCCATAAATGCTTTCGCACATGTGCAGTTTCAGGGAATTTTTTACACGACAGCACCTGGTCAATTGTATCCATGCTTTGGACACTTCTGGAAATCATATCCAATTGGGTCTCCATACGTTTTAGAACCCCGTCACTGAGTGTATGTTATTGTCTGGTGCTGTACAAGGGTTGATAGATATGACAAGGAAGGACAACATGTGAGTGTTGTCACTGAGTGTATGTCATTGTCTGGTGTTGTACAAGTTTTGATAGATGTGACAATGAAGGACAATATGTGAGTGTTGTCACTGAGTGTATGTCGTTCTCTGGTGTTGTACAAGTGTTGATATATGTGACATGGAAGGACAAGATGTGAGTGTTGTTGTCACTGAATGTATGTTGTTGTCTGGTGTTGTACAAGTGTTGATAGATGTGACATGGAAGGACAACATGTGAGTGTTGTTGTCATTGAATGTATGTTGTTGTCTGGTGTTGTACAAGTGTTGATAGATGATAGATGGAGAACATAATGAGTGACCTGTGAATGTTGTCCTCACACAGCGTTGACCTGTGAGAAACCCCCTCCTGCTGTGACACACGGCCATGTGCTGTTCAACAACGAAAAGAAATTCTTCTACTACAGAGATCAGGTGGAGATTCTCTGCGACCTTGGATTTGTCATTGATGATGGAAAATCATTCAACAGCCACTCCATGCAGATCACATGTTCGTCTAATCAAATTTGGGATGCAACATTCCTAAACTGCACTGGTATGATAACATTTAACTATATTATGTCTTTACACACATGCATACATACAGTACACAGGCATGCGTACGTGTGTGGCACACAATGTTATATATCTGTTTTATATTCTGGGGATTTTATATGGGAGCATTCTGTCCTTCCTAATTTATCTAATTTATGTATGATTTTGGTGTGGTCCATTTAAACACTTTGCAGCTATTCAATTATAGTTATGTTCCAATTTATATTTTGTCCATTAAATGCTGATGCACTGTCTTGTATTTATCTTGTATTTAAATGCTTTATGTGGACAATTACTGCATGTACATAAAGAACGACAATGCCTATGTTCCCATATTTCATCAACACATCGTTACCAACTTTACCAAAATTACCAACTACCAACATAATGTTGTGAAATGAAGGAAATTTGTAATGAAATTTCAACTCATTTGCATATTGGTAACCATGGTAACTACATGCCTAAATGGGGGAAGTCGTGTGCCAAAATGTATAAAAAAAAGAATTTGGACTAGAAGTGGTTACCAATATGTAAATGAGTTTAATTTTAATTTTGCCTTCATTTCACACAAATAACATATGCTAAACATTTGGTAATGATATGTTGAAGGGTTGCTGAGATATGGGAATAGCAGTATTGTTGAGGAGCTAGTGGCTATCCTCATTATTATTATTACATCGTCTCTCCCCCGGAACTTTGCCTCTACCCCGGAACTTCGCCTCTCCCCCAGAACTTTGCCTCTCCCCAGGAAATTCACCTCTTCCCCGGAACTTCGCCTCTCCCCTGGAACTTCGCCTCTCCCCCGGAACTTTGCCTCTCCCTCGGAACTGCACTTCTCCCCCGGAACTTCCCTCTCCCTTGGAACTTTGCCTCTCCCCTGGAACTTCGCCTCTTCTCCGGAACTTCGCCTTTCCCCAGGAAATTCGCCTCTTCCCCAGAACTTTCCTCTCCCTCTGAACTTCGCCTCGGAACTTTGCCTCTCCCCAGGAATTTCGCCTCCCCCGGAACTTCGCCTCTCCCCCGGAACTTTGCCTCCCCCCGGAACTTCACCTCTCCCCAGGAAATTCACCTCTCCCCCAGAACTTCGCCTCTCCCCCTGGAACTTCGCCCCTCCAGTGGAACTTTGTCTCTCCACTGGAACTTCTCTCCTCTGGAACTTCACCTCTCCCCAGGAACTTCGCCTCTCCCTGGAACTTCGCCTCTCCCCTGGTACTTTGTCTCCCCCCCGGAATTTCACCTCCACCCGGAACTTTGCCCCTCCACTGGAACTTTGCCTCTCCACTGGAACTTCTCTCCTCTGGAACTTCACCTCTCCCCAGGGCAGGAAATTCGCCTCTCCCCCAGAACTTCGCCCCTCCACCTGATTTTCGTCCCTCCCTTGGAACTTTGCCCCTCCACTGTAACTTCGCCCCTCCCCTGGAACTTCGCCTATACACTGTAACTTCGACCTTCCCATAGAACTTCGCCCCTCCACCGGAACTTCGCCCCTCCCTTGGAACTGATGAATTAAAGTTTATGTTGTGAATAATTATGTATTTGTAATGTTGATGTTTCAGAAGTATAAATTTGCATCTATATTGTGACCTGTAAAGCTTTAATACACCTTCACAACAAACTTTCATCTTGCAGTTTCAATAGCTTTCATTTTTTTTATTCTGACTATACCAGCAAGTAACCCATGAAGCTAAACATGCCTAGGTAGTCTGCTGTTACAACATGTATTACTGTTCTGACAAACAGTTTGACTTTGTATCCAGCTGCAACATGTGACAGACTGTCAGACCAGCACGTCACAAATGTCAAGAACCCGCCAATAGCCATCTACCCTAACAGTCCGTTGACCTACGGCACTGAGATTGAACTGAACTGTTCCGTGGCGGGAGGAGAGACCAGCGTGAGGACAAGAACATGTTTGTACAATGTCACAGTCGGCAAATATCAACTGATTGGTGACTCTCTAGAATGTGGAGGTAAGTCTCTGTAGCCATATACCAGTCACTGACTGATATTAACTCATTGGTGACTCTATAGAATGTGGAGGTAAATGTCTGTAGCCATATACCAGTTACTGACTGATATCAACTGATTGGTGACTCTCTAGAATGTGGAGGGAAGTGTCTGTAACCATATACCAGTCACTGACTGATATCAACTGATTGGTGATTCTTTAGAATGTGGAGGTGAGTGTCTGTAACCTTATACCAGTCACTGACTGATATCGACTAATTGGTGACTCTAGAATGTGGAGGTAAGTGTCTGTAAGCATATACCAGTCACTAACTGATATCAACTGATTGGTGACTCTCTAGAATGTGGAGGGAAGTGTCTGTAACCATATACCAGTCATTGACTGATATCAACTGATTGGTGACTCTCTAGAATGTGACATAATATGTATATTTTTGTTAGTTTGTTCACACATAATGCTCTGTTTGTTTCATGATATTTCATATTGTATAATTCTGTGCTCAGTCATACAAATGTGCCATACAAAAATTACCTTTTTGTAACTTCTTTAACTACTATGGGATAGTTTTGTGTTCATATAGTGCAACTATGTTTTAGTAATGCTATGTATGTTTTAGTAATGCTATGTATGTATGCGACTTAACATTACATTTATGTGTTTTTCACCGTCACTACCACTACTTAAACAGTTACACTGGCTTCCTGTTACTTATTGAATCAATTTTAAATTGTCCACTCTTACATGTCGTGGTCTATCTACACAACAACCACCCTACTTGGCTAGTCTTCTGCATGTTTCCAATATCCCTAGGCAGCTCACATCATCAATTTCGCAACAACTTATTTTCCTAAAACTAAGCTTAACTTGGGCAAATGTGCTTTTGCTGTCGCTGCGCCTAGGGTCAGAAATGAACTCCCCATCACTTTAAAAACATCTGAAACGATAACTACCTTCTTTGGTGGTCCCTCGTACTGATAATGACTTTTGCGTGTCCCTGTTCTCGATTATGCTTAATGATTCTGTTTTGTTGCGCCTCTGAACTCAGGTTCCTGTTAGAAGTTAATTATTATTATTATTTTAGAGGGATTGTTTTAGTGATACAAAATTAATGTATTGTCCCATATGCAATTATCATAATCAGCTTTATAAAATATGTCTTTTTGAAAGTTTGGTCTAAATATGTAATCAGAAAATAGCACCACAACATGTTTAGCTATTTTCTAAACAAACATATGTTAATCATCATCACCCATGATGCCTTTTTGGAAAACTTTGCCAGTTCTAAATATATTTCCAATGCAATGTATTTTAAAATGTCTTTATTTTTGCTGTTTTAATTGACACACACTGTACTATAATTGTTCATAATCTATTATATATTCACACTAGTGATTTAATTCTTTCTTGCACTATACGTCCTATTGAACTTGTCCACCTTGTGTGCACAGAGATTGACTGTGGATCCCCCGGTGCATTGACTGGACTCAAGGTTGACATCCTGCCACTCCCAGCCACCACCTATGGGGCAAACTTCACCTTTGAATGTCAACCAGGTTTAATCATTATCGGCAACAACAGTGATGCAGACAACATTGTAAGGTGTATGGAGATTGGAAGGTGGGACCTCGGTGGACTGAGATGTGTAGGTAAGAGACACAAAACACTGCAGCTTCTGTTGAAGCAGTGATAGATGTCTATGTGCATGTTCTGTATGCTGTCTTAGATACATGATCATACAACGTATGATGTTAAAAAAGAAAAATTATGTTCTTATATAGCACGGTATCCAGTCCATAGATCCAATCAAAGCACTTTACACTTCACCCCCTGGCAGACCTGTTCATTCCAACACCATCTTGACTTCTCTGGGAAGCATTCAGTTACTGCACAAAGGCTATTCATTCACATATCCACCAGTCTGAACTGAGGCAATGTGAAGTGAAAAAAATTGCCAAAGCTTTGAAACAGCAGGAAGAGGATTCAAACCCAGGTTCTTTATATTGAAAGTGATGTTCTAACTGCCACATCACCGTGCCCCTCACATACACATTCTGTATGCTATCTTAGATACATGACCACACAAAACATGGTGAAAAAACTGTTGACCTTGGACATGGTAAAGACCTTGACTGAAAGAAAGTTGTGATAGTTTAAATATTGTGCATGTCACATATAGTGGGTAGTATTGAGTTGTGTTACTGATAGAACTTCTATATATATATATATGACATTCAGGTGTTATTTCCAGTAGAATAAGAAGACAGACAGACAGACATATTTAATTTGACCATTTGTACAATTTGTACATTTGAAATAATTAATGCATATCACAAATATAAAGGTCAAGGAAACTCCCATTAAGACAAACACATGTCGCTAACATGGGAGCCACCTTTTGTCATAATAGCTAATAATTATATAACGTCAAAATGAAAATAAAATATAAAAAAGTAAATACAAAATCAATATAAATTAATCAATACAGTAAAAGGCTATGTTGTCAGTTTAAAGTATTTCAATTCTTACAGATGTAACAATTACGAATAAGGCACTGAAATTCCTAATTAGATGTTTTTTAATTCATGAAACTATATAGACTGTATAAATTTTATCAATGATAATGCTTGGAGTATTGTTAACTGTGTCTAATATGTTGTGTTGCATGGATATACTTGTTCACATATCGTATTTGACCTATTAAGCGTACATGCCCTAATTAGCATACGCCCACTTTTTTAATCAGCAGGATCCATAATTATTGTAATTTGACTAGTGTGGAACAACTGAAGTGTCACCATCTGGTGTTAAACCGTTGGCACCACTTTTTAGTCGTTCTACAATAGTCACCAAAAGAGACCACTAGTGTTAAACAGTTACATTGTTGTCTAGAGAAAAAAAATTTGGTGTACGCTTATAAGAACATATTCCTTGACATTTTTCCATGGCCCAATTTGTGCATGGAAAAGATGTGGTTAAAATATTTATTTTAAAACACATACATATCACTCAACAAGTGAGTAAGTAAAAGCATACATATAATAATTACATATAGCATACAATTATCAAATTAGGGTCTGGGAGACTCCCACTAAGGGTACCCTAGTACTTTAATTTATGTCAAAGTATAATATTGTAATCAATGGTGTCAAAAACTTTTGATAAGTCCAGATAAATATTTATTGGCGTAGTAAATTTATCGGTGTCTTGAATAATTCTATCTGTTAATTCCAGAGTTGCAAGTTATGTGGAATGTTTTTTTCTAAACCCATATTGGCTATTGCAATATAGTGTTTTGGACTGGAAATATTTGTGTATTTAATCAAACATAGTTCTTTAAAAAATTTTGGAAATAGGTAGTAAGAGAGAAATTGGGCGATAATGATCAAATACAGATGTATCACCTTTTTTAAAAAAGGGGCATAACTTTTTGTTTAAAAAAATACTGATTGATTAATAATTAGAGTAACCGCTTTACAAATGGTATTTTTTGCCCGATTTTTAATAAAAAAATTGTTATACCATCTTTCCCGTAACTAGACTTTGAATTTAAAGGTATTAGTCTGATGGTTTTTATCCTAAAAATCATGTTGATTGCTCAGATGTATTTTAATGGACCGTAGTGTGTTAATATAATTTGACTATTATAGTGTGTTAATATAATTTGACTATTATTTGATTAATTTGAATGTTTCGACTCGAATATAATGTTTACATTGCAAGCTGGACAGCAAGGTCAATATCGTAAACAGATAATGAATGGTCGACTTATAATTGAAAATTGTGGTTTATTCAAACATATTTGGGCGGTCAAGATGTTAAAATATAGATAAACCTCTATTGTTTACACCATAAAAAATGATTTGACAATAACAATGATCAGATTATGTGCCTTTAAGAAATCAATTATGCTTTTAGTAGTATCCACATATATTGGCTTAAAATTGAAAGCGTAAGAACTTGGATTTTTTTAATAATCTTTATAGGATTGGTTTCTAGTGTTATTTATTTGACTGGCAAGAGTAGGACCTATATTTGTAAAAAAAACTAATTAAATTCAATTGCAATAATGTGTTTGTCATATACCATTTCCCCATCAACTTTAATAGAATCAGGGAACTGATCTCTCTTTGAATGTTTCTGAATAATGTCTAATTGTACACCATGTCTTTTTTACATCATGTTTATACTTTTCAAAACTAGAATGATAGTGCATTTGCTTAGCTAATTGAATATTTCTCTTAAGAATTCCATTGTAAGTATTCAGATTTGTTTTGAGTGTAACATGCTGGTCTGTGTTTAAAGGAGTTTGTTTGAGTTTTGAGTATAATTTGTCTCTAACCTTAATTGATCTTATGATGTCTAGAGTAATCCAAGGCGTGTGTGTGTGTGTGTGTGTGTGTGTGTGTGTGTGTGTGTGTGTGTGTGTGTGTGTGTGTGTTGGTGTGTGTTCGCATGTGTTCGTGTGTGTGTGTGTGTGGTGTGTGTGTGTGTGTGTGTAGGTGATATAAGGCTATGACAACAATAACTAATCATTTGACTTTGCTAATTGCCCATCAAGTTACCTATCTATTTAACTAGCACAGAAGAACTAGCAAAAATAATATTCTGTGTTCTATTTATTTCTGAACAAAAGTTAATGCTTTGTCGCAGGGCCTGTGTGCACTGATCCTGGTCGTCCGGCAGACGGAAGACAAATAGCCACATCTTACGAGGTTGGCAAAACTGTGACATTTGAATGTGATCGACCAGGCTTTGTACCTGAGCCATCTTCTGTAGTCTGCACCTCAAATAGTGAAACTGCTCAGTGGAATGACACCAGGTCACCAGTTTGTACTGGTGAGTGCTTCTTATGATTAGCATTATTTGAAATATGTTTTAGATTTGTAGCCATCATATTATGGCCCTGGTTGTGACATATACATGGCTGGCTAGCTATATTGTCGCTGCATCAATACCATGTATTTGTTGTTGCTATATTGTCGCTGCATCAATACCATGTATTTGTTGTTGCTATGTTGTCGCTGCATCAATACCATGTATTTGTTGTTGCTATATTGTCGCTGCATCAATACCATGTATTTGTTGTTGCTATGTTGTTGCTGCATTAATACCATGTATTTGTTGTCGCTATGTTGTTGCTGCGTTAATACCATGTATTTGTTGTTGCTATGTTGTTGCTGCGTTAATACCATGTATTTGGGAAGACTGGCAAAAAACATACATAGAAGTGTGCTTAGTAGTGTACATGTTTCAATACAATAGTGAAATGTTGGAATGAATTTGTTTCATCAGCCATTTGGCTGAATGTTGTCTAAAATTGTCATAATCTCACAAAATATGTGATCCGAGTTTACTTTACACCCTGTAGCTAGGATAAAGCTGATTTACTTACTTTAGAAAAACAGTATTTCTTCAATTTCATTATTTTGTTAAATTCATCTCCCCAAAAACTATACTCTTCCTGGTTTAGTTATCTCCCAACAAAGCTCCCCTAAATAGCTATGTTATAGTTCTCCTAATTAATCTAAACATGGAGTTACCCACTGAATGCAGTCCTGCTGTGCAGTCAATTTATACAATAGTTTATGACATCATAACTACAGTTGACTCTGTAGTAAATCTGTTGTTGTTTTCAGACTGGGAGAAGCCACGGTTCACAGCCTGTCCAACAGAGCCAGTGTATGTGTACCACCTGGGGACAGTCAGTGTGACACCACCCAGTGTGACAGACAACTCTGGTACCATTGCTGACCTCACTGTCAGCTACAACTTGAACCGTCCAGTGACAGAGGATGTCAATATCACATGGACAGCCACTGACCATGCAGGCAACCAGGCTGATCCATGTGTTGTGGAAGTACATGTCATTGGTATGTGATGAACTCATATTAAGTACCTTACTTTAATAACTGAAGCCTAGCACTGATATATATATAGAAATAGTATTGCAATTACTGAACGTCAGTTAAAGGTCCCTCCTCAAATTCATTGTTTCGCTTGTCTTGTTTTCACAAACTCATTTCTCAAACAATTGAACCTATGTAGTATCTATTAGTACATGCTAGCTTGTTTCTACAAATGTCAAGTCTTTAGTCTTTATGCACCTTGCATTATGCATAAAGATGAATGTAATCTGGAATGTCTTGCAAATGTGATTCAGGTTGTAGATAAATGTTACGTTGTATCTGCTTCACAGATGAGCGTCTGCCAACCATTGTCTGTCCTCATTCTGAAGTCAAGTACGTGGATGCTGAAGACACACAAACCACAGAGACAGTCACTGCAATCAATGCTACAGCAGCTGGGGGTAAACATATTGTGACTGGCATCATCAGCCCCAACACATACACTCTCTCTAAGGACCACCTGTATGAAGTGATCAACCTCAAACAAGAGACCACAGATGACCAGGGCCTCGTGGCTGTCTGTTCATTCCAGTACCTCATCAAATGTGAGTATTACTGATTATGTCTAAGGGACAAGTCAAGGTAGCCTTATGATATTTGTCAACTGTTCCCACCTGTTCTTTTGTCTCAAATGTGGTCACATAATGATGTTCTCACATAGTGATATTCTCGTACAAGCAATGACTCATTTTGATAGACATTGTTCAATGCTAGGCTGCCTTAAATCAACTTCTGTTATATATTAAACTTGCTAGATATGACATTTAGTGAGTCAACGAATGGCTGTACTCACCTTGTAAAGATGACATTGGACAGTTGGTTCTCAAACAACAGAACCTCCAAACAAAATACGATTAGAGCACTTAGAAATTGTCCCCTATATTTTTATATAATATGAAAAGAATAGGTCACATTTTCAGTCATTAATGTTGAACATTTCAGCCAAACCATGCCGTAGCTGGGCTCTACGACACCCCAAGAATGGTGTAAAAATATGTAGCACCAGCACAAGTTGTGAGCTGACATGTGATCTAGGATATACCTTCTACAACCAGGATGCAGCCCTGCAGTACGACTGCACAGAGGGGCTGGAGTTCAGCAACACCTTCTTGCAAACATATGTGCCAGACTGCATCAGTAAGTACATATTTGAAACACAGGTAATATCACAAAAAAATTAAAATGCTCTATCACTGAGTAATGGCAACATGAATGATTAGTGTCTGTGTCACTGGGTAGTGACAACATGAATTATTAGTGTCTGTGTCACTGGGTAATGACAACATGAATTATTAGTGTCTGTGTCACTAGGTAATGACAGAATGAATGATTATATTGTTTGTGTCACTGGGTAATGACAACACGGATGATTAATGTATGTGTCACTGGGTAATGACAACCTGAATGATTAGTGTCTGTATCACTGGGTAATGACAACATGAATGATTAGTGTCTGTGTCACTGGGTAATGACAACATTACTGACTAGTATATGTGTCACTAGGTAATGGCAGCATGAATGACTAGTGTATGTGTCACTTGGCAATGACAGCATGAATGACTAGTGTCTGTGTCACTGGGTAATGATAACATTACTAACTAGTGTCTGTGTCACTGGGTAGTGACAACATAAATGATTAGTGTGTCACTGGGTAATGACAACATGAATGGTTAGTGTCTGTGTCACTGGGTAATGACAACATGACTTATTAGTGTCTGTATCACTGGGTAATGACAGCATGAATGATTAGTATCTATGTCACTTGGCAATGACAGCATGAATGACTAGTGTATGTGTCACTGGGTAATGACAACATGAATGACTAGTGTCTGTGTCACTGGGCAATGATAACATTACTGACTAGTGTCTGTGTCACTGGGTAGTGACAACATGAATGATAAGTGTCAGTGTCACTGGGTAATGACAACATGAATGATTAGTGTCTGTGTCACTGGGTAATGACAACATGAATGATTAGTGTCTGTGTCACTGGGTAATGACAACATGACTTATTAGTGTCTGTATCACTGGGTAATGACAGCATGAATGATTAGTATCTATGTCACTGGGTAATGACAACATGAATAACTAGTGTCTGTGTCATTGGGTAATGATAACATTACTGACTAGTATCTGTGTCACTGAGTAGTGACATCATGAATGACTAGTGTCTGTCACTGGGTAATGACAACATGAATGATTAGTGTCTGTGTCACTGGGTAATGACAGCATGAATGATTAGTGTCTGTGTCATTGGGTAATGACAACATGAATGACTAGTGTCTCTGTCACTGGGTAATGACAACATTACTGACTAATATCTGTGTCACTGGGTAATGATAACATTACTGACTAGTGTCTGTGTCACTGGGTAGTGACAGCATGAATGATTAGTGTCTGTGTCACTGGGTAGTGACAGCATGAATGATTAGTGTCTCTGTCACTGCATAATGACAATATGAATGATTAGTGTCTGTATCGCTGGGTAGTGACAGCATGAATGATTAGTGTCTGTGTCACTGGATAATGACAGCATGAATGATTAGTGTCTGTCACTGCGTAATGACAATATGAATGATTAGTGTCTGTGTCGCTGGGTAGTGACAGCATGAATGATTAGTGTCTGTGTCACTGGGTAATGATAACATGAATTATTAGTGTCTGTCACTGGGTAATGACAACATGAATGACTAGTGTCTGTGTCACTGGGTAATGATAACACTACTGACTAGTATATGTGTCATTGGGTAATGATAACATTACTGACTAGTATCTGTGTCACTGAGTAGTGACATCATGAATGACTAGTGTCTGTCACTGGATAATGACAACATGAATGATTAGTGTCTGTGTCACTGGGTAATGACAGCATGAATTATTAATGTATGTGTCATTGGGTAATGACAACATGAATGACTAGTGTCTATGTCACTGGGTAATGACAACATTACTGACTAATATATGTGTCACTAGGTAATGATAACATTACTGACTAGTGTCTGTGTCACTGGGTAGTGACAGCATGAATGATAAGTGTCTATGTCACTGGGTAATGACAGCATGAATGATTAGTGTCTCTGTCACTGGGTAATGACAACATTACTGACTAGTATCTGTGTCACTGGGTAATAACAGCATGAATGACTAGTGTCTGTGTCACTGGGTGATGACAACATGAATGACTAGTGTCTGTGTCACATGGTAATGACACCATGAATGACTAGTTGACATTTGGAATGCACTGCCTACTCATGTGGTGGAGGCACCTAGTATAGATGCCTTTAATGTGAGACTAGACTCACACTGAAGGGACTGCCCAGTCTATATGACTATAAGCAGTGGCACTCCACATATGCACAGTTGCACACTGAAACTGAAATTGTTTGAGCAGTGAAATGGCCAGTAGGCCAACAACACCGAAGATGATATGATAGTGCAATAGCGGCTATTAAAGCTGTGATATATTTGTTGTTGCTCATCAATGCTTGATATGCATATATATGGTTTCTTTTGTTTTGACTAGAAACCACAGTTGCTGCCTACAAACAAGAGTTTGTTGTGGAATATACTGGAACGTGGATTACAAAATCCACAGAGGATGCATACAAGGCAGAAATAGAAAATCAACTATCTGGTGCACAGTCTGACTTACAGGTTCAGTGCACAACCAGCATGGGGCCAAATGCACCAGTTGTTGTATTGAAGCAAACAGTCACATTTGTTGTTGCTCTTAGCAAGGTTTGTATCACTGTAGTATTTTATTTTAGCTATAGCTGTTGTGGTTTGGCACACTAGTATTTTTATTTTAGCCATAGCAACTGTGGTTTGGCAGCAACTTTAACCATTTCAGTACTACAGCCCTGATCTGCTGTGACCACTGAATACTGCATTCCCAGTGAATATGCAAGAAAATCGACTGCATCACTTCAAGTCAAGATTTCAGCAACAAAAATGCATTTTATGAATAGAAATATTGTATATGTTCTGAAAGTATGATAATCAGTGAGTAAAATGAGCCATATCATTTTACATTTCGTCGTCATGGTAACCAGCAATCCAAGATGACCGCCATGATTTCAACATTTTTGCAGTTGCTGAATGCAGTTGTATGCCAATGTACATATTTAATGTAAACTACTCATGTTGATCATGCTACAGTAGTGTACTATGATATAAAATACAATATAAAGTACATTTTGTGGAGTATGAGAAAGTAAAAAACATGTTATTTATCTGTATTTTAAACATATATGACGGAAGTGTTCATTTGTATATTTGCTAACACATTCATCGCTACTAGACTGATTCCAATCAAACTTTGCATGTCGACGGATTCACATACACCTTTTTCTTCTAACAAAAATGAAACTATGCATCATCCAGCATTGATAGTACAGTGCGCAGCTCATCCTCAGCGTTTACACCATCACATTCATCATCACTGACGTCCGAGAAGCCATCGAAAATACTCCCGCTGTCAGTATCCATTTTGCCTCCGGCTCGGTCGCTAAGTTCGCCAACATCGTTGTTGTTTCGATCGTCAACATCCGACAAAGATTCATCGCTAAAACTATCAAATAATCTGTCCGAAACATACGGCGGTAAATCGTCAGTTGAAGTAATGCCGTCCGCCATTGTGGCCATAGCGGATTTTGATAATCCATCATTAAAAAACGCGAAAATCTCCATAAAATGATATTGAGCGATAATAAACAATTGCCGCTACCGAATAGCTAATTCATTCGCCATGACAACCGTATATAACAAGTATCCACTTAGTGGATAATTATGAGTAAAAGCGATTTTAAATGGTGAACGTAGCCAATGCCGGTATTCCGGCCTGTTGTACTGTAGTGTCACACACCGCAAGGCCGGAATACCAGCCTGTCGTACTGAAATGGTTAATACAAGTAAAAACTGTGGTTAATCACGAGGAAGGTAGATGTATCAGTTCATTTTGCCTGTTCTTCTGCCGATGCAATTAGAATATGTATTTTTAAGCAAATTCCAAATTACAACATTCAGCAATTTTTTATATATGTGGATGAGCATTAATGTGTTGCCTTTACAATGATACGTTGATACTGCTATGGTCTGTCAGCCAAAAGCCAATTTGGTTATAGCTGCATCTTTGTTAGGATATATTAAATACTGAAGTTAATGACTAGAGATAGAATATCCAAACTGCTGGTGAAGAGTGTCACATCTTGTCACATCTAAGCTGTTATCTAGCACATGTGAAAGTGTGGTTTCTTACAGGTACATGTCACCTTCAGTTTGAGTTACACCAAGAACGAGGACACAGATGACATCCCAACGTGTGCTGGTATAGTGAAACAACGCTTTGTGCACATTAGTGGGTCTCTGCTAGGTACACAGAGGCTGAAAGAGATCCAGCCAAGTGGCCTGGCAAAGATAACAGCTGTGTACAGCAGCACACCTCTGGATGGCTTCACATGTACTGGTGGTGAACTGCTGCAAGGCAGGGATTGTGGTAAAAACACTGCTTTTAAATACTTTCTCATTTATTTTGTCTATAACTCTCTATTGTTCTCCAAATGCATGTGCCACTGCATTCTTGCCACCCATGACAGCTATTGCGTTCTGTCAAGTACTCATCACAGGTTGTAATGAGAGCAAATGCTGTACCATATTTCAACAGAGAAGCGTGATATTCTTAGCTTGAGATTTAAAATAGATTCTGCTGCTACACATCTGTTCACCCTTTAAGTGTTTCACAAGATTACTGGTGTACTATGTGTGCAAGCAAAAGTACACGTGTGTGTGCATGCATATGTGCATGCAAGCATGTACACGTGCGAGCATTTGTGTGTGTAGATTTATGAACATGAATTTATATATACATGTAGCACCCACTACAAATATATTTGTCATTCTACATTTTCACAAAGTTCTAGAGATCATGTAGTCATGTATTTATGCTTTCATTCATGCATGGATAGAAGTTTTAGCAAGTGCCATCTTTGAAGATTGAAATCATCATCATCATGTCAGCCACTGGTGTCAAGCTGTGATGGCTTCAAAGCAGATCCTTCCCTGGTATTGATTAAAGACACTTGTCATCTGTGAAGTTGTTCTTGTTATCACAGGGTTTAACATGGGTTTTGTTGACAACTTTTAGTGCCATGCCCATCCGGCTATTACAAGAAGGATTTGGGTTGTGAGCTGTGTCCAAGGGGCACCTACAGTGACCAGCCAAGTCAAGAGTCATGCATGGACTGTCCAGCTGGTACACACACATACAATGAAGGGTCTGTTAGTGTGGACCAGTGCTATGGTAAGTTGAGTGTCTGACATATGATATCTGCTGTTACAGCCAAAGATCTGATGTGTGATATTTGCTGTTACAGCCGAGTGTTTTATGTGTGATATCTGCAGTTACAGATGAATGTCTGATATGTGATATCTGCTGTTACAGACAAGTATCTGATGTGTGATATTTACTGTTACAGCCGAGTGTCTGACATGTTATATCTACTGTTACAGACAAGTGTCTGATGTGTGATGTTTACTGTTACAGCCAAGTGTCTGATGTGTGATATTTACTGTTACAGCTGAGTGTCTGACATGTGATATTTACTTTTACAACTGAGTGTCTGACATGTGATATCTGCTGTTACAAACAAATGTCTGACATGAGATATCTGCTGTTACAGACAAGTGTCTGATGTGTGATATTTACTGTTATAGCCGAGTGTCTGACATGTGATATCTGCTGCTACAGATGAGTGTCTGACATGTGATATCTGCTGTTACAGCCGAGTGTCTGACATGTGATATTTACTGTTACAGCCGAATGTCTGACATGTGATATCTGCTGTTACAGACAAGTGTCTGATGTGTGGTATTTACTGTTACAGCCGAGTGTCTGACATATGATATCTGCTGCTGTTACAGATGAGTGTCTGATGTGTGATATTTACTGTTACAGACGAGTGTCTTACTTGTGATAGCTACTGTTGCAGCCGAATGTCCTCCAGGACTGGTGTCTGAGTACAGACTTCCTCCTTGTGAAACGTGTCCTCCATTCACATTCTGGCAGAACGCGTCCACCTGCGTTGACTGTCCCGCAAAGAGTAACTACACCAGAGGACCACAAGGTGGCGCTAACATCACTGCATGCAAAGGTTTGAATTTTCAGCTAGTTGTATGCATTTGAGAAGTTTTGAGGTTTCCGTTACAAGGCATTTGTCTACAATAAGTTAAACACATGTTACTCGATTACTAAAGTTGACTACAGATTAAAGAGATCTACCCAAGGTTTCACTACACCAGCTTTTACACCCATATCCTATCACATGTGAGATATGCAACTTGTGTCTCTTGTGCCTGATTGTTGATAATTTTAATGTATGTGCCTGGTTATTGGTTATAGATATATGGTTGTAGATGTGTGTTTGTCTAAGCATTGATGATTGATACGTGTTTGTAGCTGAGTGTGTGCCTGGTCACTTCTCCTACGATGGCCACGAACCGTGTCGACCCTGTCCTAGAGGCTACTACCAGGACAAGAGTGGACAGACTGACTGCACTGCGTGTTCTGGACAGACGACAGCACAACACAGCTCCACAAGCACTGACAACTGTACTGAGACAGGTGGGTGTTTGACAGTTGTCTCACCAAACATTATATACCAAGTATAAATCATCTGCTGCATTCATTCACACATAGTGGTAACTTGGGCTGCCTTGGCCAGTCAAAATGTAAATAAATCTCTTCTATTCTTTTGCGCTGAAGGTGTCACAGAGAGCACAAACAGTTGCAAGCCACCCTCCCCTGTCCTGAGCCGCAGTGATAATTTTGTTTATCGTTTTGAGGTTTAAAACCTTTCCCTCTCTTAACAAGTTTTTTCAAAATTTCGTTAGGCCTTTCCCTTTTTTCCAGTTGTGTTCCACCTAACTACTGTTTTTGGTTGTCTTTCTGGTTGCATTCTCAGCACATTCTCAGTGCTGAGAATGCCACCAGAAATAAATGCTAACAGCTAAATTCCATAAGCCAATGTTGTTGTTGAAAGGTGTAGAATACTGGATTTTTTTCTACAATTTAACATTATAAACTTCTTGTTGAATTGTTGGTTTAAACAATTGATATTGTGTAGTTTTATTGTTGTGGGGTGCTAGATTAGTTGTGTATTAATGTAATCACATGACTACTATATTTGATTGCCTTCACATCGTAGTTGGCAACCTCACGATCTTATTGACCTACTTAAAGAGGGTCTTTGAAACAAACATAAAATAAAACAAATTTATGTTTTAAAAATGTGCTTTCCTTGTAGCTTGCCTTGCTGGGTTCTGCAAGAATGGAGGACATTGTGAGCTTGAAGACAACCTCAATCCAACATGTCGTTGTGTTCCAGGTAGGAATTCCCTTGTGTTTTCCAGGCTGTTTTGTGTAACTGCTAGCAGCGTGAATATGTTTAAAGACAAGGTTGACACATATCTCTGGAGGGCGGGTTACACATAGATGAACATTGTTGGACTCTCGATAAGCCAGTGGCTTCCTTGTCCACTTGCCATCTGGACCTTTGGCTTGGATGGCAAATCTTGTTAAAATCTTGTTAAAATACATTGTTAAGAAGACATGTTTGTGCTTTAGAACATGTATCCTTCATCCAAACCATTACCATTAATTTATTTGCCAAAATGCATTTATTTGCCAAAATGCATTGCAATATGGAAGAAGAAGGGAGATGTGCAAGAACCAGGGAAATACCGAGGAATCACACTTCTAAGTCACATCATGAAGCTGCTAGAGAGGATCCTGGATGGGAGGATCTGAAAGAAAGTAGAGCAAGAATTGGGTGAAGAACAACAAGGATTCAGAAAGGGTAGAGGGACGACTGATGGGATGTTTGCATTAAGACAAATGGTAGAGAAGAGGTTGGAGATGCAAGGGAGAATGGCAGTGGGATTTGTGGACTTGGAGAAGGCCTATGACACAGTCCCAAGAGAGATGGTGATGGCAACAGTGAGATGGATGGGAATGCCAGAAGCAGAAGCCAGGATGGTGGAAGCAATGTATGAGAGAACAAAAGGAAGAGTTGTGGTTGGATCAGGGTTGTCGGAAGAGTTTCCAGTTAACATCGGTTTGAGGCAAGGAAGTGCCTTTAGCCCTTTACTGTTTATCGTGGTGATGGAAATAATCAGCAGGAAGATGAGCACGAAAGATATTCTCAGGAAGATGATGTATGCAGATGATCTGGCCATAATAGCAGAAAGCAAACAAGACCTACAGGAAGTGTTGGAGGAATGGAAGGGGGTGTTCGAGAAGTATGGATTGAGAATGAGCATAGAGAAGACAGAAGTGATGTGGGTTGGACACCAGAGAGAGGAGTTGAACATCAGGTTGGATGGTAAGGAGATCAAGCAAGTGGATGGCTTTGTGTACCTTGGAGGAATGGTTACGGAGTATGGGCTTTCAGCGGCAGAAGTGCGACGTCGGACACAAGCGGGAGCGAATGCATGGAGAAAGGTAGAGAGAGTCATGTTGGACAGTAAAATTTCTAAAAAACTGAAAGGGAAAGTCCTGAGAACATTCACATTCATTCCACTCTCCCATCCCTCACTCGCATTCTCCACTTCTGCCATATCTCTTCACACAGTCCTCCCATCTCAGTCTCGGGCTTCTTCTTCTGTGTACATAGCAAATCACATAAAGTGCTTTGTTTGCTGCTTCACATTTGCAGTTTCTTTGTGGGATTATTCCTTGTTGTTTTCTGCTTCCGTCAATGTATAAATAATATTATATATAATATTAAAATAATTATTATGTTTTGCACAGTACAATGTATGCAAGTGGTATGTGTTTCACTATCAATAAAATAGGCGTATATTATATTTAAAAATTTAATTTTAAATGGCTTCTTTTGTCTGGCCATGTGTGGTCTTATGATAGTGCAACGTGTGTGCGTGCGTGCGTGCGTGCGTGCGTGCGTGCGTGCGTGCGTGCGTGCGTGCATGCGTGCGTGCGTGCGTGCATGCATCAGTGGAGAATGAGAGTGAGGGATGGGAGAGTCGAAACGGCAGTGAAATGGGATCACTGACAAAGAAGGAGGAAAACAAAAATAGACGACCGGTAGCGGTGCATGGATAAAAAGGAGAGCAAAATAATCTTAAACTTTCTAATCCAATAGTTAGACATGTATGAAGTGTTGGTTTGGTTTGAGAAGCCAATTGTATAATATATCAATTAGAGCTATGTGTGTGTGTGTGCGTGCATGCATGCGTGCGCGCGCGCGTGTGCACGCGCGTGCATGCACACGTTCATTTTTATATGTACGTGTGGCTATAGCATATGGGAGTGTTTGTGTGTTGGTTTGTATTGCCATGTGTGGTCAGGCTTTAGTTAGCCTGTCTACTTAGATTTTCACAAAGCTTTCGATAAAGTGCAACATCAAAGATTGTTACTTAAACTAAAAACCCATGGTATAGGTAATGATGTAATCAACTGGATAGAAAAGTGGCTTACACACAGAAGACAGAGAGTAATAGTAGATGGTGAGATTTCAAACTGGAAATCGGTTTTGAGTGGGGTACCACTGGGATCAGTATTAGGCCCTATACTGTTTTTAATAGATATAAATGATTTGGAAGATGACATATCTAGCAAAGTACTCAAATTTGCAGATGACACAAAAGTATTCAGAAAGATTACTAATGATACAGATAAATAAAGTTTACAGGATGATCTAGATAAATTAGTTAAATGGTCAGAAAAATGGCAAATGTTATTCAATTTTGGGAAGTGTAAATGTATACACATAGGACATGGAAACATGGACGAAGAATATAAAATGGGGGATGCTGTACTAGGTAGAAGCACACAAGAAAAGGACTTAGGAGTAACATTTAGTGCTGACATGAAAGTTTCAGAGCAATGTGGAATTGCTGCTTCAAAAGGAAATTAAATTCTAGGGCTAATTAGGAGAACTATCACGTATAAGGAGAAACAGCTAATTGTACCCCTGTACAAAGCAATAGTTAGACCACATTTGGAATATTGTATTCAAGCATGGAGGCCGTATCGTAAAAAGGACATAGATAAGCTAGAAAGAATACAACGAAGAACAACTAAAATGATTCCAGAATTAAGAGACCTTAGTTACGAAGGTCGCTTATTACAATGTGGTTTGACAACACTAGAGAACAGGAGACTAAGAGGAGACCAAATATAAGTATTTAAACTAGTGAACGGTTATGAGGATGTTGATAGGAATATGTTCTTCAAACTTAAAGAAGGCAGTAGAACCAGAGGACACAAAGCAGCATTAGTTAAGGAGCAATGTAGGTTGGACATGAGAAAGTACTCCTTCTCACAGAGGGTGATAAATGAATGGAACAAACTGCCAAATGATTGTGCTTCTGCTAATAGTGTGAATATGCTTAAAAATAGAAATGACAGATATTTGCTACACATAGATGAGAAAATTGTTGGACTCTCGATAAGCCAATGGCTTCCTTGCCCACTTGCCATCTGGAACTTGTTGTTTGGGATGGCAATCTTGTTAAATCTTGTTAAATGTCAGTGTGTTTTTTGTGTAGAGATGTATGGGTGTATTGTACTACATTTACCCAAACTAAGTAAGTGGTACAGAGAGTCATAGTCACACTGCAGTGCCATGTTTATTCTCTGTATAGGATACATGGGTGTTCACTGTGAGACTGACATTGATGAGTGCGCATCATCTCCCTGCTACTATGTTTGTTCTCTGTATAGGATACATGGGTGTTCACTGTGAGATTGACATTGATGAGTGCACATCATCTCCCTGCTACTATGTTTGTTCTCTGTGTAGGATACACTGGTGTTCACTGTGAGATTGACATTGATGAGTGCACATCATCTCCCTGCTACTATGTTTGTTCTCTGTGTTGGATACGTGGGTGTTCACTGTGAGACTGACATTGATGAGTGCACATCATCTCCCTGCTACTATGTTTGTTCTCTGTGTTGGATACGTGGGTGTTCACTGTGAGACTGACATTGATGAGTGCACATCATCTCCCTGCTACTATGTTTGTTCTCTGTGTTGGATACGTGGGTGTTCACTGTGAGACTGACATTGACGAGTGCGCATCATCTCCCTGCTACTATGTTTGTTCTCTGTGTTGGATACATGGGTGTTCACTGTGAGACTGACATTGATGAGTGCACATCATCTCCCTGCTACTACGTTTGCACTCTGTGTAGGATACACAGGAGTTCACTGTGAGACTGACATTGATGAGTGCACATCATCTCCCTACTACCATGTTTGTTCTGTGTGTAAGATACACAGGTGTTCATTGTGAGACTGACATTGATGAGTGCACATCATCTCCCTGCTACTATGTTTGTTCTCTGTTTAGGATACACGGGTGTTCACTGTGAGAATGACATTGATGAATGCGCATCATCTCCCTGCTACTACGGTGGTAACTGCACAGATGAAGACAATGGCTACACATGTGTCTGTCCTAGCAGTAAGACTCCCTTTGCATATATGATTGCAGAGGAATTAATCTGAACAGTTATCTTACTTAAATTACATTATCATGCATAGGTGTCATCACGGCTTTATCTAGGATCACATTTTGACCAGTCCAAGAATTGTCCTGATACTGGGTAAAAGTCTGGTTTTTGAAGACATCAAACTATTGTAATTTTGAGAAAATATTAAATGTTGTGTTTTTTGTTTTCTAGTTTATGTGTTTGTTATTAACTATTGGGTACTGTATATAACAACTGTCACATAGTAACATGCTACAGTTGACAGCAACTGTCACAACATAGTAACATGTCACAGGTGACAGCAACTGTCACAACATAGTAACATGTCACAGTTGACAGCAACTGTCACAACATAGTAACATGTCACAGCTGACAGCAACTGTCACAACATTGTAACATGTCACAGTTGACAGCAACTGTCACAACATAGTATCATGTCACAGCTGACAGCAACTGTCACAACATAGTAACATGTCACAGTTGAATGGAAGTATCTGAGATGTACATTTCCTTAGCTGTAATATATATATTTGGTCATTGATACTAAATACCTCTGATGCAGGGACACGGCTGGAATTGATAGAAACTGCTGTTAGTGGAGCTACACAAGCACCAAATACAATCAAAGAAGGCTTAGACAAGGGTGAATGCAAGGAGTTGTGCCTGACTGACACTCAGTGTGTCATAGCCATGCACAAAGACAGTGTATGTTTCCTCTTTTATTATGAACCAACAGTGGCTGGGAACACTGGATACACTATGTTCATGAAGAAGGAGATCACATCTACAGGTATGATGAAACATTTCCACAAATTATTGAACATATTGTTGAATACCAACAACATGTGATTGGACACAGCATTAATCTTACTTTTTGAAGACAATAGCTTCCACCCCAAACGTTTAGAGCTCAGCGATTTAGAGGAAGCTCAATATATCAGCTGTGTTACACAGTAGGGCAGGTCTTTTGTGAACTTTGTCATTACAAACTGTTTGACTAAGTTAGCATAATGCAGTGGTGCATATTTGGGGATTTGTGTTTATAAATAAATGTTAACAATTTAATTATGCAATTATTGCTGAGAAGTATCAGGAAAGAACCCAACTGATATCTTTTTGATGTGATCCACTGTTTTTTCCCACTGTTCTTACTTGTCTATGAAATAATTGGCCTATATTTCTTGAATGTTGGAATTGTGGTATGTTCAACGGTTATGTAGGTCATAAATATGTGCCATCAGAATGTTAGTGGTCACAACAACTTCCAAATTATCAGCCAAATCATTTAAGACTATTTCTGTCCTCAGACACTAAGTCAGATATGCTAATATAACACTAACAGTGTTGTGGAGCGTGGTGCATTTTTGAAGTGTTTTTCTTTAAAAAAATTTGTTTAGCTGTTTGTTGGCAAGTCATTTATAAAAATAGGAAACAATAATTTAGAAGTGCCTTTGTGGATGGGACAAACTTGATAAAATGTTATCCCTGGAAAACCTGATTCAACATTTCAGTTGATCTGGTGACATATTTGGTTAATACAGTAACATTAACATATTGTGTATGGGTCAATTTGGAGTTCTGACTAAACGTGTAAATATATATATATATATATGTGTGTATATATATATATATATATAATATATATATATATATATATATATATATATATATATATATATATAGATATACACACATGCACACACACATCCACTCCTGCATGCATGCACACGCGTGCGCTGGCACACACATTATAAAAGTTGTTTCGTAATTAGTTTGCTAACATGTTATTTGAAAGATGAAGTTTGAGTTACATTGAACTCTTGCTGCAGCCTACAACGGCAGTCGGTGTGAGGTGGAGGAAGACAACTGCGCAGGAAGTACAAAATGTTATAACGGAGGAATGTGTAAAGACGAACATCTCAACTTTACATGTCTGTGTTCGACCACAGACGTCTATACTGGCAAATGGTTTGCTTTCTTTACTTTAAGGTGGTTGGGGCAGGTAGCATGTCAGTTGATTGTTTCATTTTTCTTCATAACATGCTAGGATATACTGAACTAAACGTCGACACCACAAAAATTCACCTGGCACTAACGTCATATTTTGCCAATCCATCCTTTAAAAACGCAGTCCTTTTGGAAATCCCCTTGGGTTCCTGGAAATGCGACAATGTTTCTATAGTTTTGACCGCGTGCGCTACGATGTTCAAACCAGCTATATTCATTCGCCGTGAAAGCGGACCACATCGTCTGGTTACTGTAATGCTAGTACACATCAGTATTATGTCTACCTAACTAAATCATGTACTTAAACCAGCAAATATCACAGCATTCAGTGAGTGTTAACGTAATTTATCGTGCCTTTGACACGAATGGAAATGCCGATGCGTATGTGACCTGGTGACCCCGCGAGATAATGGGCCCTGCCACATGTTTATTAGATGGCTGGGGTAACCTGATACCATAGACGACAACACGTTACAAGTACATATTCAAGGACTATTGCGGCGGCAAATTAAGGGGACGTCAATATTACAAATGGCCATTATGTTTTGTCAACAATACATAAAACACCAGTGAAAAACCATCAATTTCAACACAAAAATAAGCATTTGTTGAGATTGTATTTTCATTAGTAACCAGGAAATGATGTTTAAAATATTGTTTAAGTAAAACAAGAACATTCATGACGTTGCAGTTCTGTGTATGAACGTGTCTTACGTGCACACAACGTAATACAGCAGTAAAGTACGCTTAGTGAAGGGTTTGTGTCAAAAATACACTGTCACTTTAATCTGTCATTCAACTTTTGCTTAATTCATTCACGGTGGTGTAGCAGACATAACTGGTTTATTTTAACCAAAATCTGCCATAAAGTTATCAGTTACACTGTCATGCTTATATGTATTTCATTAATTTTTTTGGGGATTGTCTCAAAATGATTACACTTCGTTTTTAGTGGCCATTTTTTTCACATTTACAAAAATGTTTTAAAAACCTTGTAACATAACCAAATAAATCAAAAACAAATTTTTTTTTAATCTGTATATTATGTAGTATTGCAACTACAATCTGTGAAGAAATGGCTAATTTATCTTTAAAACTTCTACTGAAACTAATTAATTGAAGACAAACATATAATAGCCACCCCAGCTACCTTAAGCGTCTGTGTTGGACCACATATGTCTACACTGGCAAATGGTTTGTTTTCATTACTGTAAACAGTGAAAATTGTTCCTTGGCTAGTCAACATTTAACAACTTTGTTTTCTAATCTTGGCAATATCATTACGTTAATTAGGGTATAGAACTTTTGATTTATGTCTTGATGTGGCCACACTTTATGATTTAGTTAGTATATCAGGTAATGTAAACGTTACATGTTGTTACTGTATACATGAGATGTCTATTTCATCCTGACCCTGACTGGTCTGTTGCCTTAAGGTGTAACCAAGTGAAGACTCTCTGTGGTAACAACGAGTGTGAGAATGGAGGAACTTGTCAAGTGATCAGTGACATCCACTACGTGTGCACATGTGCTCAAGGATACACTGGACACAACTGTCAGACAGACATAGGTAAACTTTGGCGTGTATATATCTAATTTATTTATATAGAGTAAATAATATAAAGATTACACTATTACACGCAAATATAGTTGTTGTTATCCATGTTGACGAGTGTATTGAGAACCCGTGTCTGTATGAAGAAACGTGTACAGAGTTGTTGTTATCTGTATAGGTGACTGTGTTGAGAATCCATGTCTGTAAAGAGGGACATTTACAGAGGTGTTGTTATCTGTGTAGATGACTGTATTGAGAGCCCATGTCTGTACAGAGAGACATTTACAGAGTTGTTGTTATATGTGTTGATGACTGTGTTGAGAACCGATGTCTGTACACAGGGACATTTACAAAGTTGTAGTTATCTGTGTAGAAGACTGTTGAGATCCCATGTCTGTACACAGGGACATTTACAGAGTTGTTGTTATCTGTGTTGATGACTGTGTTGAGAACTCATGTCTGTACAGAGGGACATTTACAGAGTTGTTGTTATCTGTGTTGATGACTGTGTTGAGAACTCATGTCTGTACAGAGGGACATTTACAGAGTTGTTATCTATGTTGATGACTGTGTTGAGAATCCACATGTGTACAGAGGGACATTTACAGAGCTGTTGTTATCTGTGTTGATGACTGTGTTGAGAATCCACATGTGTACAGAGGGACATTTACAGAGTTGTTATTATCTGTGTTGATGACTGTTGAGAACACGTCTGTACACAGGGACATTTACAGAGTTGTTGTTATCTGTGTAGATGACTGAACCCATGTCTGCATGGAGGGTACAGAGTTGTTGTTATCTGTTTAGATGAGTGTGTTGAGAACCGATGTCTGTACGGAGGGACATGTACAGACAAAGTGGATGGCTTCACTTGTGCCTGTCCTAAAGGCTTCTCTGGGAAGAGGTGTGAGACACGCCCAGCTGAAGGCAGTCTGTGTAGCCCTGATCCTTGCGGTGGCAAAGGCAACTGTGTTGAGGACTACTCCATAAGTAAAGCACGTTGCATTTGTGAACCAGGGTACACCTCAGGTAAGAATAGTTTAGTCTTTCTTAAAGAAACATTTTTCATGTGCATGGAAGTTTCTGGTATAAATGACGTAGCTAACAATGTTTACTGAAAAAAAAATTTAATTTGATGTCTAAGTAATAGTTGGTTACAATTTACTTGTATTTATTACTCTGCTGCACAACTGCTGGTTTTTTATGCTTTTACTGGTCTCTCATGACGCATTCTACTTCTTCCTACCTTGTGGGGTGGGATCTTCTACTTCTCCCTACCTTGTGGGTTGGGATCTTCTACTTCTCCCTACCTTGTGGGGTGGGATCTTCTACTTCTCCCTACCTTGTGGGGTGGGATCTTCAAGTTCTCCTCCCTCCCTTGTGGGGTGGGATCTTCTACATCCCCTCCCTCCTTTGTGGGTGGGATCTTCTACTTCCCCTCCCTCCCTTGTGGGGTGGGATCTTCTTCTCCCTACCTTGTGGGGTGGGATCTTTTACTTCCCCTCCCTCCATTGTGGGTGGGATGTTCTGCTTTCCCTCCCTCCCTTGTGAGGTAGGATTTTCTACTTCTCCCTATCTTGTGGGGTGGGATCTTCTACACCCTCCATTATGAGGTGGGATCTTCTACTCCCCCTTGTGGGATGGATCTTCTACTCCACCTCCCTCCCTTGTGAGATGTGATCTTCTACTACTCCCCTCCTCCCTTGTGGGGTGGGATGTTTTGCTTTACCTCCCTCCCTTGTGGGGTGGGATCTTCTTCTTCTCCCTACCTTGTGGGGTGGGATCTTCTACTTCTCCCTACCTTGTGGGGTGGGATCTTCTACTTCCCCTCCCTCCCTTGTGCGGTGGGATCTTCTACGTCCCCTCCCTCCGTTGTGGGTGGGATATTCTACGTCCCCTCCCTCCATTGTGGGTGGGATGTTCTGCTTTCCCTCCCTCCCTTGTGAGGTAGGATTTTCTACTTCTCCCTGTCTTGTGGGGTGGGATCTTATACACCCTTCCTCCATTATGAGGTGGGATCTTCTACTTCCCCGCCCTCCCTTGTGGGATGGGATTTTCTGCTTACCCTTCCTCCCTTGTGGGGTAGGGTCTTCTACTTCCCCTTCCTCCCTTGTTGGATGGGATCTTCTGCTTCCCCTCCATTGCTCCCTCCTTTGAGGGTTGGGATATTCTGCTTCCCCTCCCTCCCTTTTGGGTGGGATCTTCTACTTCTCCCTCCCTTGTGGGGTGGGGTTCACAGATTCACTCCTGATGACTTTTCATCTCACTCTTCTAATATAACTACTGATGTGGTATTATAGATTTATTGGTTCATGTGTGTTGTGAATGTCACAAATAGTTGTTTGTCTTTCTAGGTCGCTATAAGACGTTGTGGCTGGATGTGAGTGATCCTGATGCAACTGGAGATAATGAAGCTTTGACAGTACTTAGACAGGTCAGTATGCATTAACGTTTACACACCCAACTTGTGTCCAGAAATGTGTATGCATGTTTTAAACGTGATTTCATTATCACAAAGACCTTCCCTACACATATAAACACAAACACACACACACACACACACACACACACACACACCTCCAGCACATTCATAAAAATTTCAGGCAATGAACTTAAATGTGTATGCTTAAATGCCAGGAGCATAGTAAATAAAAAAGTGAGTTAGACATTATGGTAGCAGATATTGACCCTCACGTAATAGGTGTCACAGAATCATGGGCAAATACATCTTCACATACGCGTGCACACTTGTGCCCACATACACGCGTGTACAGGTTTTTTAAGGTTAAGTTCATATGGGCAGTGCGAAGTTTCAAACAGGCAAACATTTTTCAAATCATGAAGCAAACTTTATGGAATATTGACCAAAAACAAAAGTCAACTTTGCCATGCTATAAAAAAGTTGCAATGTTGTTACCATCAACCCAGAGAAGCAAATGTAGCCATGTTTGTTAGTTTTGTTCCACTAAAACAATTATCCAATTCACTTTTCACTATTATGCAAAAAAAATTTATAACGTGCATGAAAACATAAAAATCATAATTTTCAAGATGGCTACCAACTGTGTTTTGTGAATTGTGACTGGAATGTTTTTCTGTCAATTCAAAATTATATAAAACCAACACCCAAAATATTGCAAACTCTTCCACACTGAGTGCTTAGCAATACAATCATACTAACAACTTACTTATGTCCTCCACTTAATGTGGTGACATGATGATTTCCTTCCAGTGGTTTCGGTTCTTCATTGTGGTTAGTAAATGTGTCCCACTGAGGTTCGTGTCTTTCTCTAGGATGTTTTGCAGAGTTGTTGTCTCCAAGGGCCAATTTAAATAAACAAAGACAATTTCAAACTGATGACAGATGATGCCACAATCAACAACAGGGCGGGACACAAACATTACTATGACAAAATGGTGTTGGCATGTGGTTGACTCATTGTCATGTCTTGTTCTGTTCGAGATTTTAACTCGATCAGGTAATAAATAGCTGGATGGCAGCAATGGTCAGCAGGCTGGATGGCTGCTACTCACAAATACGGGGTTCGGCATTTTTGGCCGCTGTGCCCGGGGAAGTTTAAAACTAATTATGATTATTGTTAGTCTACAGATGAAGTTGTTCTTTTCTAAATTTAATATTATATATTAAAATTAAAGATTCGAAAATAATTTCATATGGGCAGAGCAGGTCTTTCATATGGGCATTTTGCTCGTTCGAGAAGTCTTAAAAAAACCTGCATGTATGCACATGCACCCCCAGCACACGCACGCACGTACACACATGCACCCTGAACACACCCAATGGACACACTCGCACCCCCAATGCACACATGCACTCGTGCATACATACCCCTCAACAAACATGCACGCACAAACATGCAAACACGCACACCCAACATATACATGTACATGTGCACCCCTAACACATGCACACACATGTTTAAAATTTAGTTGGTTGCTTAAACCTGAGAAACCAGAATTCTACCATGCTCTAACATGCACACATGCACCCTAAACACACACATGCACACTCACACTTATACACTCGCACACACACGTGCGTGCGTGGACACACGTGCGTGTGTGGACACACATGCGCGTGCACACACACACACACACAAGCACTATGTTGATGACTACAGGCAAATGTCATATCCTATAAATATATTATATATGTCATCTGAAATTTTTCCTGTAATGTTTCCCTTTACTTACTTTTTCTCACAGAAAGGGATGTCAGTGTGTGGTGGTACACCCCCTGTTGCGGCAACATGTCGGGTGAGGGGTTCAGACACCCCCTTCAGTGAGGGCGACTCAACCAACCAGGTCCTGCAAGTGGCTTGTACCACAGAGGGTCTCCTCTGTCTCAATAGCAACCAGACGGTCAACACCACATGTGAAGATTATGAGATTCAATTTGAATGTGATGGTAGGTAACCACTTGGACACTTGGTGATGGCAGGTAATCACTGGGACACTTGGTGATGGTAGGTAATTACTAGGACACTTGGTGATGGTGGGTTATCACTGTGACACTTGGTGATGGTAGGTAATCACTGGGACATTTGGTGATGGTGGGTAATCACAAGGACACTTGGCAATGGTGAGTAATCACTGGGACACTTGGCAATGGTAAGTAATCACTAGGACACTTGGCAATGGCGGGTAATAACTGGGTGAGTGGAGAGGGATTGTCAGGTGGTAAGATGGTCGAGGATAACAAGAGCAGAGAAAAGGACAGGTAATGGGTGGTGGCACGGGAGGTGCTGTTCTCGTGCATGTGGGAACGAACAATGCCTAGAAGGAGGGTACTTCGGCCATCATTGGTAAATACAGGAGGTTGGTCAGGACATTTAAAGAGGCACGAATTGGACAGATTGTATTGTCGGGGATATTACCAGTAAAGGGAGGCAGGGGTGAGGAGCATAGGAACTGTAGGAGGATGGCGATCAACACACAAGTACGGAAGGTATGTATGAGAAAAAGTAGACGTGGTTAAACTTTGTGGGAAGAGATGACTTTTTCATGAAAGATGGACTTCATCTGACAGGCAAGGGTGCTGCAGTTCTTGGGTGTGAGTTTGTCAGGGTTGTCGACGAGGGCACAGGTACCATAAATTATTTAAACTAGGTGCACAGGGGGAACTGACAGAAAACTCAAAGGAGTACTACTACAAATATACATCCAAAGAAATGTTCACCAAAAATTTCAGGCAATGAACTTAAATGTGTATGCTTAAATGCCAGGAGCATAGTAAATAAAAAAGTGAGTTAGACATTATGGTAGCAGATACTGACCCTCACGTAATAGGTGTCACAGAATCGTGGGCAAATAAAGATATAGTAGATGCTGAGTTAGCATTGACAGGCTATGTAATCTCAAGTCTCAAGTAATTATACTCCAAACAGTCCAATCTTGAGCTAACGCAGGAGCTTGGACCAACAGCTTTTAATGTCTCTTCTGAAAGACACGGGCAAAGCGGGGTGAACGAAATTGCCCAAGCTTCGAAACGGCAGATGTGGAATCGAACCACCGTCCCCTCGATCGACAGGCAGGTGCTCTAACCATTAGACCACCGCTCCCCGTGTTTAGGAAGGATAGGCGAGAAAGAAGGGGAGGTGGAGTAATTTTATATGTATTAAAGAATCTATCCAAGCATATGAAATAACACTGAAAAGTGAAGCAGATTGTGAGGAAGCAGTTTGGTGTAACATAGTTACCAGGAACTCAACATTAACAATATGAGTAGTTTATCGTAGTCCTAACATAGGACAAGAGGAAGATGTAAAATTACAAAAGGTGATAACTGAGGTGAGCAAGGGGGAATGTGTTATAATGGGTGATTTTAACCATGGCCATATACAGTGGAAATCATTAGAGAGTGCTGGAGGTGATGACCGTCAGTTTGTACTTCTAACACAGAATTGTTTCCGTACTCAACATGTCTTGGAACCAACCAGAGGTGGGAATGTGTTAGATTTAATTTTGTCTTCTCAAAATGAATTAGTTGACAATGTTAAAGTACACAAACCTTTGGCTTCAAGTGACCGTAACCAGATCCATTTTAGTATAAAAGTAAAAACAGGGACTACATACAAAAAACATAATTTCAGATGGGTTTCAAATGGCGGAGATCCTGAATGAGTATTTCAGCTCAGGTTTTACCACAGAAGATATCAGCTCACTTCCAGTTATTAAATTTGAGGGCAATAAATCAGAACATTTAGAGCAGTTATTTGTAAATCCTGAAATGATAGCAAAGAAAATGAAGAAGATGAAAGACAATAAATCACCTGGAGTTGATGGGATACCACCAAAACTGCTTAAGGAAATTGTTGAGCAGATTAGTACACCACTTGCAAAAGTGTTTAACTTGTCACTAGAAGAAGGAATAATTCCTTCAGAATGGAAAGAAGCAAACATTACGCCGCTATTTAATAAGGGATCGAGGAACAAGCCAAAAAATTACAGACCAGTGAGTTTAACATCAGTTGTATGTAAATTACTCAAAACATTAATTAGAGACCACATGGTGGAATTCCTTATAAAACATAAATTAATAAATACATCTCAACATGGGTTCCTAAAAGCAAGGTCATGTCTAACCAATCTCTTATGTTTTTTTGGAAGAAATTACAAAGTGGGTAGATGACGGGTCACCAGTGGATATTGTCTACTTAGATTTTCAGAAAGCTTTCGATAAAGTGCCACATCAAAGATTGTTACCTAAACTAAAGCCCATGGTATAGGTAATGACGTAATCAACTGGATAGAGAAGTGGCTTACACACAGAAGACAGAGTAATAGTAGATGGTGAGATTTCAAACTGGAAATCGGTTTTGAGTGGGGTACCACAGGGATCAGTATTAGGCCCTATACTGTTTTTAATATGTATTTATATGACACAAACGTATTCAGAAAGGTTACTAATGATACCGATAAACAAAGTTTACAGGATGATCTAAATAAATTAGTTAAATTGTCAGAAAAATGGCAAATGTTATTCAATTTTGGGAAGTGTAAATGCATACACATAGGATATGGAAACATGGATGAGGAGTATAAAATGGGGGATGCTGTACTAGGTAGAACCACACAAGAAAAGGACTTAGGAACAACATTTAGTGCTGACATGAAAGTTTCAGAGCAATGTCGGATTGCTGCTTCGAAAGGAAATCAAATTCTAGGGCTAATTAGGAGAACTATCATGTATAAGGAGAAACAGCTAATTGTACCCCTGTACAAAGCTAGTTAGACCACATTTAGAATATTGTATACAAGCATGGAGGCTGTATCATTAGAAGGACATAGAAAGCTAGAAAGAATACAACGAATAGCAACTAAAATGATTCCAGAATTGAGAGACCTTAGTTATGAAAGCCGCTTATTACAATGTGGTTTGACAACACTAGAAACCAGGAGACTAAGAGGAGACCAAACAGAAGTGTTTAAAATAGTGAATGGTTATGAGGATGTTGATAGGAATATGTTCTTCAAACTTAAAGAAGGCAGTAGAACCAGAGGATACAAAGCAGAGGGTGGTGATAAATTAATGGAACAAACTGCCAAATGATTGTGTTAATGCTAGTAGTGTGAATATGTTTAAAAATAGAATTGACATATCTGATAAGGGCGGGCTACACATAGATGATAAAATTGTTGGACTCTTGATACGCCAATGGCTTCCTTGTCCACTTGCCATCTGGAACTTGTTGTTTAGGATGGCAATCTTGTTAAATCATTGGGACACTTGGTGATGGTAGGTAATTACTAGGACACTTGGTGATGGTGGGTTATCACTGGGACACTTGGTGATGGTGGTTAAAAACTGGACACTGGGCGATGGTGGCTAATCACTGGAACACTTGGCAATGGTAAGTAATCACTTGGCATGGTAGGTAATAACTCAGACATTTGAACTTTGCAAATTTCGAAATATAGATAATCTAACAAATGTTTTCAAAGCAAATATATGAACCAGATAAGCACCAACTTCAGCACTGACACTATTCACAGTAAATACTAACCTAGTTGGACACTTCCAAGTAGAATCATCGACATACATTGCTTTGAAGTACTTTTCAAGTCGTGTTCAATTGAGCCTGCTATTTGTGATTGTATTAATGATGGAATTAATTCAAGTGTATGAAACAGTGATTAAATATGTAAATATGTTTTAAATAAAGATAATCAATTAATATATGATAAAAAGATAATTTCAAGGCAAATAATTGTGTACCTCTTTTTTAAAGGCAAAGTATGTGGGACATTAATATTCCATTTAAGGCATGTTTTATCGCAAAATAAGCCAGATCTGATGCTGTGTTGTGTTTCATCAACAGCTAGTGGTTCACAGTGTGTCAACGTTGACATGTGTGCTGAGGAGAAATGCAAGAATGGAGCGACTTGTTCAGACAACTCAGGCAAAGAGGGTGTCTATGAGTGTACCTGTGTTCCTGGATACACTGGCTACAACTGTCAACACAACATTGACGAGTGTTCCAGCAATCCCTGTCAGAATGGAGCAACATGTAATGACTTGGTCAATGGATACAACTGTACCTGCCTTCCTGGCTTCACTGGTGAGTTTTAACATGTATTTTATTTGCAATACTTTAAAAGTACTATGCATATCCCAGGTGGTTAAACAACTGAAAACAGAGCTTTTCCTGCCTTAACAAGTGTAATATATGTCACTATCAGTGACTTATCTCAAACAGTTGCAAGTCTACCGTGTTTGCTAATCTGCCACAGGAAGCCTCAGATATAACACATTCAGGTGTAAAAACTGACATCACTTGACAGCAGAATGTGGCAGTTGTGTACTATTTCTCATGGCAAATCATGGTGGGCTAAATTTATTGAGGATGGAGTAAATGTTTTTGTTTTAGTAATCATGGGATAAATATGTATTGTTGTGGGATACTGCACTACACCCAGGGACAAAGTTAGTCTTCCATCATAACATCACTTCCCAGTTGATGTTACAGTGTGGTGCAGATGGGTAGGGGAAGTAGGCATGCATCATACTACGGAACATGTCAGATCTCAACCTAAGGGAAACAAAGCTGTGTGTGTGTGTATGTTAAATATCATTGAATTCTGATCCATGCACAGAGTGAAAGAATAATTTAGAAGACGTTTTGGATAGTTTTAGGTCAATTTATTGTGTAGTTCTTTGTACCTATCCCAGTTTCTTGAGCTTCTTCTCAAAGAATCTATAATTTTATACAAATTAATAGTGTAAATGTGAATCCTTGCTTTATTCAGTCTATTGCATTTGCATTATTGTATTAAGAGTGGTTGCAGAATGCTGATGCTGAAGTGTCAGCGGGCTCTGGCAAGAGTTCAGCATCAGTGTTGGAGTGTCAGCAAGCTCTGGGAAAGTGTTCAGTCTCTGTGTTGGAGTGTCAGCAAGCTCTGGGAAAGTGTTCAGTCTCTGTGTTGGAGTGTCAGCAACCTCTGGACAAGAGTTCAGCATCAGTGTTATAGTATCAGCAAGCTATGGGAAAGTGTTCAGCCTCAGTGTTGGAGTGTCAGCAAGCTCTGGACAACAGGTCAGCCTCGGTCATTGTCATTCCTCAAGTCCCTTTGTTCCAGGTGTTCTCTGTAACGTGGACATAGATGAGTGTGAGTCAAACCCATGTGACCCGGATACAACTAAAACCAAAGAGTGCATCCACAAGATTGACTACTATGAATGCATCTGCATGCCAGGATACACAGGCATCAACTGTTCGGTAAGTACAAAGAATCTAAAATAATTTATTCAACATACCGGCTTTTGGTCAAATGGCTGGTTGCTGTTGATGTTACAATGTATGCATCAGTAACTCTCAAGACATTTTAGGTAATGACAAATGTAAATGGTTTGTCTTCATCTTGATGACTGTCTCAGTCAGTCTACACCACTGTGAATGTGTCACTGTGCTTACAGGAGGACTATGACGAGTGTCTCAGTCAGTCTACACCACTGTGAATGTGTTGCTGTGTTTACAGGAAGAATATGATGAGTGTCTCATTCAGTCTACGCCACTGTGAATGTGTTGCTGTGTTTACAGGAGGACTATGACAAGTGTCTCAGTCAGTCTACATCACTGTGAATGTGTCACTGTGTTTACAGGAGGACTATGATGAGTGTCTCAGTCAGCCGTGTCTACATAGTGGTGATTGTAAGAACCTACACAATGACTTCTCCTGTAACTGCACGGAGGGTTGGATGGGCAAGAGATGTGAAACAATCGTCAGTTATTGCAGCCCTGACCTGTGCCAGAATGGTGCTACATGCCACAATGTATTCACAGACTACTTCTGTCAGTGAGTGTTTTGTTAGATTTACATCCCTGAAATATACTTTCAAATGTTAGTATGTTTTTGTACACCATACTTTCACTGTTTTTCCATCTAATGTAAGTAATTAATTTGAATTAATAGTAGTAAGGTCCAAGAGAAGCCTACTGCAGTAACCTCATCGAGAAACCTAGTGGGGTAAGATCCAAGAGAAGCCTATTGGGGTAAGGTCCAGGTGAAGCCTATTGGGATAAGGTCCAAGAGAAGCCTATTAGTGTAAGTACTATGTGAAGTGTATTGAAGTAAGGTCCATGAGAAGCCTATTGGTGTAGCTTTCATGTAAGCCTATTGAGGTAAGGTCCAACAGAAGCCTATTGAGGTAAGGTCCAAGAGAAGCCTATTGATGTAGATTTCATTTAGGCCTATTGAGGTAAGGTATAAGAGAAGCATTTTATGGATATTTGGGTTATGCTCCACAAGAAACCTATTCCGGTAAGCTCAAAGGGTAACCTTACTTACTTATCCTCTTCGTACAGTAGTTGGTGCATAAGCCCACTCGAACAGTAACCGATTGGGGTGAACTCCATTAGAAGCCAATTAGACATTTGTCTTGGTAAGCTCCATAAGAATGTCCATGCATGTAATGTAAGAGTTAGTTTGTTCGTATGATAGAGTTGAGGTGTTTAAATCAGGAATATGCTGATACTTGCAGATGTGCGATGGGCTTTGATGGACATAACTGTGAAAAAGGATCTGACTTTTGTACAGTGGCCAACCCGTGTCAGAATGGGGGCACTTGCTATGTGGAAGATGGCAAAGCCAAATGTCACTGCATGCAGCGTGAGTGGATTCAATATCTAATATCATCATCCTTTTAATACAATAAGAAAGTAAAAATAATTGTGATATGTGGATTATTTAAGGTTTAAAAGCCTAATGTTTATATTGAACAAGCATAAACTGTACACAAAGATACTTATGCAGAATAGCAAATCCAATGTAGAGTGAAATAGAACAAATTAATGCTGTTTACTTTATTAAAGTTAACCTGCAACTTTGCAATTAACCAAATTCTGTTTTACAAAGAATTGTTCTTTGTAAGAGTCAAGCCAAATGCTACTACCCAGGAATCCAAAATGTCAAGCATTACCCTAATGTGATTAAGCTGGTTAGCAATTATGTGTATATATGTATATAATATGTATGTAATGTAAATAACCTTCTCGCAGTGTTGTATTGTCCAAGTGTTGGTAGTAGATTTTACGAGTGATGGATGTGAGTGCGCTAGAGGCTACCACAGTGGGACAAACAACATTTATATTGTCCAAGTGTTGGTTGTAGATTTTACAGGTGATGGGTGTGAGTGGGCTAGAGACTACTGCAGTGGGACAAACAACATTTATATTGTCCAAGTGTTGGTTATAGATTTTACGGGTGATGGGTGTGAGTGCGCCAGAGACTACTGCAGCGAGACAAACAACACCTGCCAGAACGGAGGCACATGCAGCAGGACATCAACTGGAGGTTTCTCTTGTTCTTGTCAACCAGGTGTGTCATTACTGCACATTCATGTCACATCACTCGTCTTAATAATGTCAGCCCAGGGTACCTGGAGAGAGTGTTTGTATGTAGATTTAGAGTCATCACTTCTGAGTGGAAGCCATGAACAATGCAGTCTGTTGTGGTCTATGTTATTTATCTTTTCAGTTAAAAGCCTTTTTTAGTTTGATTATAACAAACTATGGTGTTCAAATGTAATATAAAATAATCTCTGTATTTGATAGATACCTCAACCCTAAAGACCTAAAGGTGTCTGCCAATTAAAAATAAATAATGTAGAAATGATTCGATTATGTTAGATTGACCTGTTCTAATACTTACAGCTGAACATTGGATGGTAAGTTTGCCACTTTAGTTAGTTAGCAGTTATGTTAGATTGACCTGTTCTAATACTTACAGCTGAACATTGGATGGTAAGTTTGCCACTTTAGTTATTTAGCAGTTATGTTAGATTGACCTGTTCTAATACTTACAGCTGAACATTGGATGGTAAGTTTGCCACTTTAGTTAGTTAGCAGTTATGTTAGATTGACCTGTTCTAATACTTACAGCTGAACATTGGATGGTAAGTTTGCCACTTTAGTTATTTAGCAGTTATGTTAGATTGACCTGTTCTAATACTTACAGCTGAACATTGGATGGTAAGTTTGCCACTTTAGTTAGTTAGCAGTTATGTTAGATTGACCTGTTCTAATACTTACAGCTGAACATTGGATGGTAAGTTTGCCACTTTAGTTATTTAGCAGTTATGTTAGATTGACCTGTTCTAATACTTACAGCTGAACATTGGATGGTAAGTTTGCCACTTTAGTTAGTTAGCAGTTATGTTAGATTGACCTGTTCTAATACTTACAGCTGAACATTGGATGGTAAGTTTGCCACTTTAGTTAGTTAGCAGTTATGTTAGATTGACCTGTTCTAATACTTACAGCTGAACATTGGATGGTAAGTTTGCCACTTTAGTTATTTAGCAGTTATGTTAGATTGACCTGTTCTAATACTTACAGCTGAACATTGGATGGTAAGTTTGCCACTTTAGTTAGTTAGCAGTTATGTTAGATTGACCTGTTCTAATACTTACAGCTGAACATTGGATGGTAAGTTTGCCACTTTAGTTATTTAGCAGTTATGTTAGATTGACCTGTTCTAATACTTACAGCTGAACATTGGATGGTAAGTTTGCCACTTTAGTTATTTAGCAGTTATGCACAACTATTTGCATTGTGTAATCAGTTGTATTACACACTAATGCACTCAGAGATAAACATTTTATAATTTCACAATGTTTTATTAGACAGACATATATATGTTGTAAACAGGATTCACTGGAGTGACCTGTGAGACAAACAAGGATGACTGTGCTGGCAAGGACTGTCATCAAGGCACATGTATTGACGGTGTTGAGGAGGCATTTTGTCTATGTCCAGTTGGGAAGGTGGGATCTGTCTGTGACAAAGGTACGTCCTAGTGGTTGGGGCTGTTGCCTCTTGAGTCCACTCAATGTTGGGTCTCCCCAATCATTATGCTATTGTAACAGTTTACAGCAACTTCTCACATACATAACTTTATCTTTTGTATGGTAGGGCCAGGCTGGTAAAAGACCCTGGATCATCTTATCACTTTACATGATGCAGAATTTGGGGTGAAAACAAATTAATGGCAAGTAATACATTACTTAACAAAATTTATTAAGTTGTCACAGTTCTGGTTCTGGAACTGAAATAGCGGGTCCCAATGGGTACCATGAGTCTCAGGTCTAGACCCAGAACCGTCACAGCACTAGTCATCAGTAATAACGACACACATTTGTGGTATTCTAAGCTCAACTGTATCTAATGTCCATTGTCCACTTGCCTGTGATGAGTATAGCCCAATGAAGCTGACTTAAATTCTATAGTTTCTTTTATTGAAATGAAACTTGTTCAGTTATGTAGTTGCTTGTGACTGACCTAATTTAGCTTGCTTATTGGTGCATTTAACAATTTTCGGAGTTTTCCTCCTTCCCTCTTTCAAGGGTAGTCAATTCCCAGTCTCTAATACTGGAACCATGGCAGACCCATACTGTGAATAAATGGTCATTGAGAACCATTCAGACCAGTGAAAACTGGAATGAGAGCAAGGGATGTAGGAGTGGAGAATGAGAGCGAGAAATGGGGGAGTGGAGAATGAGAGCGAGGGATGGGGGAGTGAAGAATGAGAGCGAGGAATGGGGGAGTGGAGAATGAGAGCGAGGGATGGGGAGTGGAGAATGAGAGCGAGGGATGTAGGAGTGGAGAATGAGAGCGAGAAAAGGGGGAGTGGAGAATGAGAGCGAGGGATGGGGGAGTGGAGAATGAGAGCGAGGGATAAGGAGTGGAGAATGAGAGCGAGGGATGTAGGAGTGGAGAATGAGAGTGAGAAAAGGGGGAGTGGAGAATGAGAGCGAGGGATGGGGGAGTGGAGAATGAGAGCGAGGGATGGGAAGTGGGGAATGAGAGCGAGGGATGTAGGAGTGGAGAATGAGAGCGAGAAATGGGGGAGTGGAGAATGAGAGCGAGGGATGGGGGAGTGAAGAATGAGAGCGAGGAATGGGGGAGTGGAGAATGAGAGCGAGGGATGGGGAGTGGAGAATGAGAGCGAGGGATGTAGGAGTGGAGAATGAGAGTGAGAGATGGGGGAGTGGAGAATGAGAGCGAGGGATGGGGGAGTGGAGAATGAGAGCGAGGGATGTAGGAGTGGAGAATGAGAGCGAGAAATGGGGGAGTGGAGAATGAGAGCGAGGGATGGGGGAGTGGAGAATGAGAGCGAGGGATGGGGGAGTAGAGAATGAGAGCGAGGGATGGGGGAGTGGAGAATGAGAGCGAGTGATGTGGGGAGTGGAGATGGGTGGTGGAGACAGCAGTGAAACGGGATCATGGATGAAAGAAGGGGGAAAAAATCGATGACCTGTATCAGTGCCAGGCTCACCCCGGACTACAGGGATGAAGAGGAGCTAGAGCAACAACACCTAATATGTAATTGTTGTTTCTTTGCATGCGTGCGTGTGTGCATGCGTGCGTGCATGTGTGCGTGTATTTATTTGACAAATGTTCAGGTCATATAGAGAGGACAGTTCTCTCCGGTGGTATCACTGACTCAACTATTTACAGACATTGAGAGAGACGTGGACATTCAGTTTGACGGCAGAGGTGGTGCATATTCACTGCACCCATTTCTAATGAATGCGTCCTCCAGCAGCCTTGGTGTGTGGGTGCGCTACACAGACAAGGGTGGCACTGGCGCATTCTTGAGTATGCACATGGTAAAGTAAGTAGTTTTATTTTGTATTTTCTGCCACATACTAGTGATGTAAAGCTTCAATAAGGCATTATCTAACAAACACTATGTCCCAGTTAGCAGTTTAACTGTTTTTACAAAAGAAATTGAGTTGTGTTATAGAAGCAATTACAAAAATTCCATCAGTCATGTTCCATACTGAAATTTTTTTTTATTATTGGAGCCAATGGTAACAGTTGACAACAGACTGTTCCCGTGAATTTTGCTGCTCTTCCTATAGGTGACACATGCTGAATGGTGACGCCTCAGCTAATTGTATTATAAAATAATGCTGTGTGTTTACAGATCACAGACCACAGCTGAGGTGACGAGGACCCTTGTGTCCATCAATGAGACGGGTGTGGAGATGAGTTTTGGTGTTGGTGACGATGTCAGTTTGACATATCCTTTAGGCATACATATCAACAATGGCAACTGGCATTACATTGCACTGACGCTGGAAGACGACAAAATCGCTCTGTATCTGGATGGATTGACTGGCAGCTCAGTCAGTTTTACACCAGTTAAACCAGTCTAGTAAGTCAAAGGGTCACATCAAAACTCATTGTGAACTTCATTATGTGGTGGCTGGCATTTGGAGTATAATGTTGAGAAAACTTGAGATGACAGGTGGTTATTAGATACTTCCGAATGCTCCTTTGAGGATTGTTTCCCTTACTTCAACATGGTCCCTTTCCTTCACTTATTGCCACTCTGTCACTCTAGTTTGTCTCACTTATTGCCACTCTGTTACTCTAGTTTGTCTCACTTATTGCCACTCTGTTACTCTAGTTTGTCTCACTTATTGCCACTCTGTTACTCTAGTTTGTCTCACTTATTGCCACTCTGTTACTCTAGTTTGTCTCACTTATTGCCACTCTGTTACTCTAGTTTGTCTCACTTATTGCCACTCTGTTACTCTAGTTTGTCTCACTTATTGCCACTCTGTTACTCTAGTTTGTCTCACTTATTGCCACTCTGTTACTCTAGTTTGTCTCACTTATTGCCACTATGTTACTCTAGTTTGTCTCACTTATTGCCACTCTGTTACTCTAGTTTGTCTCACTTATTGCCACTCTGTTACTCTAGTTTGTCTCACTTATTGCAACTCTGTTACTCTAGTTTGTCTCACTTGATCTCATGTTCTCTCATTTAATCTCTCATGTTCTCTCACTTGATCTCTCATGTTCTCTCACTTGATCTCACGTGCTCTCTTTGTATCTCATGTGCTCTCATTTCATATCATGCTCACATTTGATCTCATGTGACTTGCTTGGTCTCATATGACTCTCATTTGATCAAATGCACTAATTTGATCTAATTCTCTCACTTGATCCCATATTCCCTCACTTGATCTCATGTTCTCTCAATTGATCTCGTTCTCTCACTTGATCTTGTGTGCTCTCACTTGACATCACGTGACTCACTCACTGAATCTCATTCCATCTCATGTGCTCTCTCATCTAATGTGACGTATTTCATCTCATGTGACCTCATTTCATCTGATGTGTTCTCCCTTTAACTCGTGTATTCTCACTTGATCTCATGTGTTCTCACTTGATCTCATGTGGTCTCATTTCATTTCATGTGCTCTGCTCTGTTAGTTTCACAAAGAAACTAAATCTTTCCACACAGTTATCTGTTCATAGTGCATGGAAGCTCTGATTCATTTATCATTAACTTCTAAGCCAAGAAGTGTATTTGCATGCAGTGTGCAGGAAGAAGTAATACTATTCTAGTATATTTAATAAGTTGTCATTTGTGAGGAAATAACATGTACCCTTCTGACCGCATCAGTGAGAACACTTGCTGCTTTGATCAGCCTATCATAAATACTCTTAATCATTAGCTTCCATATGAAACATGTTAGCAGTAATTGTTGCCTAAAAGAAGACATTAACAAAAGCAGTGCTATCCAGCAGTCCATAATGACCATGCACCTATAAACATAGTGAAATGTCAGTAACCACAGCTATGTGGACGTGATCACAATGGCACTGTGAATCTTATTCCTCGTTTAATAATCAAAAGACATATTGATTTTGTGGTGTTATGCATACATTATTTTATTACAATGTGCAACAATAGAAATTGTATGTATTGCAATTCCATTCAAACAAACATACTGTTGTTTTATTTCAGTGTTGTTTTGCAACTTGGTGGGTCGGAGTCACAAAGGTTCCGTGGGACTCTCAGTCTGGTCCAGTCCTGGGATGTTTCCCGTAGCAACATCGAAGTCATCAATGTGCTCAACGCAAAGGCAGCTCCTGTCACCAGCCCATCCTACACTCGGGGCCTGACTGCTGACTGGGCCTGGGACAGCTTTCAACCTGGGCCAGGCATCACAAGGATGTCTCCTTCCACCCGTGGTCAGATAATATGTCCCAGTGGCCAACACCTGAACGCAGATGGCAGCACTTGTGTCAACAAACTGACAGGTAACTTGGATGGAGGTGTCACTGAAATATGTATTTTGGATTTCCCAGCAAAATCAAAATGTATTTAAGGACAAGAAAAAGTATCGTTTTTGCCTAACCCTAGGTGGAATATATGCTGTAAATAATTATTTTGATGATTTCACAGCCATCATAATGTCATTCTTACTGAAAATACAAGCGATTGTTTCTCGTAAAATTACACCCTCACTAAAGTTTTGCTCACAACAGTATTTTGTCAAAGCATTATTCATTGAACTAATTCTGCCCAGGAGGACATCACAAAGACATTGAATTGTTATGAATGGTCTATTGATCAAGCAACTACACAGTAACTTGATGCTGTCATTCTTAAAGCCTGTAGCTCAATATTATTTCGTCCTTTGTGACTATAGTATCTGAACCTGTTACAATAATATTTAACACCATTCTCAACAGATCTTGCATCCACTTGTCATTGTCACCAGCATGAAAGGAATTAATAGTTCAAGCTCCTTGAATCAAGCATTGCCATTGGTTGGTCTCAAATGTCACATGATATAGTACATACACTTATGCTATAGACAATATTGTAAGAAAGTGAGTCGGCGAGCACAGGCTCGTTCATGTTATATTAGCCTGATACAAGCAGCCATGGCTTGTCCACAGAGTCGACACATGAATCTTGGTAGTTGTCTTGTTGAGTTGGCCAGTGCATGTGCACATTCGTGGCAGCATCAACGTCTGATCTTGGTGTCAGCTGTAGATTCAGTATTGGCAGCTCCTTATCTGATGACTGTACATCACATGCTCCGATCATGTGACGTCTTGCAGATACAGTTATATGAACACCTCAACCTTGCTGAGTTTCTGTGCAGATCCCTTGTCTTGCAGTTAACACCTGCAGATAATATAATTATTGCTTGGAATGATTACACCAGCATGATACAAATCAACATTAATATTGTATTCAAGCATGGAGGCCATATCATAAAAAGGACATAGACAAGTTGGAAAGAATACAACGAAGAGCAACCAAAATGATTCCAGAATTGAGATACCTTAGTTACGAAAGTCGTTTATTACAATGTGGTTTGACAACACTAGAGACCAGGAGACTAAGAGGAGACCAAATAGAAGTATTTAAAATTGTGAACGGTTATGAGGATGTTGATAGGAATATGTTCTTCAAACTTAAAGAAGGCAGTAGAACCAGAGGACACAAAGCAGCATTAGTTAAGGAGCAGTGTAGGTTGGACATGAGAAAGTACTCTTTCTCACAGTGGGTGATAAATGAATGGAACAAACTGCCAAATGATTGTGTTAATGCTAGTAGTGTGAATATGTTTAAAAATAGAATTGACAGATATTTTATAAGGGTGGGCTACACATAGATGAGAAAATTTTTGGACTCTCGATAAGCCAATGGCTTCCTTGTCCACTTTGCCATCTGGAACTTGTTGTTTGGGATGGCAATCTTGTTAAATCTTGTTAAAAACATTGATGGTTGACTTATTTCACTTAATAAATCAATTATGCTTACGTAGCTGCAGCACATTTACCTGTTTCAGACAAATTGCCTCCACCTTCGACTTGTCCATCAAAGGATGTCGGAAGGGTGGCGTATGAACGTCTTGCTGAGGTCAACTTTCATGAACCAACATTTGACGGTCAGCACACAGTGGCCAAGAACCATAAGTCAGGTATTATACAAAGCTGGTGGATGTCTCACTCATGTCAGACACCAATGGAATGGATATTTGATTCATTTAACAATTGTCTGCCAAATGTTTGTGATTGAAAACATTTGAAGTCTGTAATATAGTGTTTTTGAACATTTCTTATGACTACTTCTGATTGGACACTGTGAAATAACTTTCTTGTAATATCATATTGCATTAAAAAGGTATGAGTTCATTATAAATTACGTAAATTACATAAATATGAAATTTCAAAAGAATAGACAAGGAAAGAATGGATGAGCTGAGGGAACAGGTTGTTGTGAGAGTCTCACGAGGAAGCTGGTGAAGAGATGGCTACAATGGGCTGGACATGTGGTAAGAATGGAAAGGGTACGGTTGATGAAGAGAATGGATGCACTTACAGTGGAGGGTAGAAGGAGAAGAGGAAGACCGAGACTGAGATGGGAGGACTGTGTGAAGAGAGATTTGGCGGGAGTGGAGAATTAGAGCGAGGGTTAGGGGGGAGTGGAGAGGGTTGGTGAAGGCGGCAAGTGACAAAGAAGAAGGGGAAACATTAACTGACGATTGCTATCGGTGCCAGCCTCACCCCGGACTTCGGGGATAAAGAAGAGAGCAACAAAACACCTTCAATTGTTACAACATTCATGAAAGACTGGCAGTGCAGCAGATTGACAAGGGATTAAACATAAGTATGAATCTTACTGAACATTCTTCAGGATAGTTCATTTTCAAATCAGATAACTTTCATTTTACATATCCAAGGTGTGTTTAGTTTACCTGGTAGAGGCTTTCATCAACGTGTCACGTTGATTTCATCAGTACCGATGACGCTTGATGACATCATCGTACACGTGAGGCAGTTCATAATTGCCCTCGTCTCTGTTGATGGGTGTTCTAGTTTTTCTGATCCAGATGGCTTCCTTGATGTGCCGGATTCTTCAGTTGGGTTCCTTGTCTACAATGTTCACTCCCTCCCAGTCTATGATGTGGTTTTCAGTTGTTGCATGGTCTGTAAGGGCGGATTTATTGATGGTAGACATCAATCTTTTTTTCCCGCTCCTTGTGTATTTCTCTTTTTTCGTGTTGTCTACATCCTTTCTGTGTTCCTCCAGTCATGTTTTTAGTAGTCTTCCTGTCTCCCCAATGTACTCAGCACCACAGTTCTTGCATGGTATTTGGTACACCAGTTCACCCTGTTCTTCTAGCTCTACTTTGTCCTTGGGATGTACCAACAAGCGCCTGAGGGTGGTGTGGGGACGCATAGTTGTTGCTACTCCATATTTCTTCAGTACTCGGTGTACTCTCTCTGAGACCCCCTCTACGTATGGGATGACTACTTGGTTCCTGTAATTTCTGTAATTTGTTTTTTCTTGTTCTTTTTCTTCTTACTGCTATCTGTGTACCTTGTTCAAGGCCCAGGACGGATAGCCACATACTCTTAGAGCTTCTCTCAAGTGTTCCACCTCTTCCTTCTTGTCCCCCTCCTCTGAAGTTATCGTCTCACACCTGTGCATAAGGGTTCTGACCACTCCTAACTTCTGATGTTTGGGTGGTGGGACGCAAAGTTCAAGTATTGGTCGGTGTGCGTCTTCTTTCTGTACACTGTAGACTTTACACTGCCATCTTCCTTTCTGGTGAACTTCGCATCCAGGAAGGGCATGCTGTTGTTCTCTTCATCTTCCCGCGTGAAAATGATGCTCCCTGTGGGGTCTACAGTGTTCATGTGTTGTTGTAATTTCTTTGCCTTTCCCGTGTGTACCAGGCAAATTACATCGTCCACATATTGTTTCCAGTTTTTCGGTTGGCAATCTACCGGTGCTGTGGCTATTATTTTCTGCTCCAGGTCCTCCATGTATAGGTTGACAACAATGGGGGATACCGGACTGCCCATGGCTACTCCAAATTTCTGCTGGTAAATTTCTCCTTCAAATCTGAAGTATGTCGTCTCCAGGACAAATTTCAACAACTCCATGATGTCGTCTACGTTTACGTTTGTTCTCTTCTTTAGTGTCTTGTCATTCTCTAGTCTTTTTCTTATGATTTTGCACGCTTCTTTGATCGGGGTCTTCGTGAACAGCGACACAACATCATATGACACAAATGATTCTCCTTCTTCTACTCTCAGCTTTGTCATCTCCTTCAGCAGTTCTTGTGAGTTTTCTGTGTGGTGTTCTGTTTTTCCAACAAGTGGTTGTAGTATGTTGGCCAATTCCCTGGATACTCTGTATGCTATTGTCTGTGTGTAGTCAACAATTGGTCTGAGTGGCACTCCCTCCTTATGGATTTTTGGTGATCCATACATCCGTGGTACTTTTTCTAGCATGGGATACAAGTACCAATACTGATCTTTGGTGATCTTCTCCAAGGAATTTACCATTCTGATGATGTCTGCCTTATATTTCTTGGTCGGATCCTTCTTTAACTTCTCATACGTCTCTTCATCATTTAACATTTCTTTCATTTTTTCTTGGTATTGTCTCGTTTCCATGATGACTGTGGCCTTTCCCTTGTCCGCAGGGAGTATGGTGATGGACTTCTCTTTCTGTAGCCCTTTTAAAGCTGTTCTCTCCTGTCTGATTATATTTTGTTTTGGAACTTTTGCCGACTTCAGGACTCCCGTGATGTCTGCACGAAGTTTGTCTTTTTGTTCTTGTGGTAGGCTCCATGTTGCTTGTTCTGCCGCTACGAAGAACTCCTTGGTCGGTACTTTCTCTGGCATTACTGCATAATTTAACCCCTTCGCTTATATCTTATTCTGGTTCCCGGACAGTTTGTATTTAGACAGGTTTATCACCCACCTTTTCAGCTGGGTTCCGGTGAGGTTAGCATCGTTTATTCTATCTCTCTTCATTTTCATGCGCCATCAAGCGTCATCGGTACTGATGAAATCAACATGACACGTTGATGAAAGCTTCTACCAGGTAAACTAAACACACCTTGGATATGTAAAATTAAAGTTATCTGATAAGTATGAATCATTATTTGGTGCAAGCCATCTACCATGAGCTGCAATATCACTTTCTCATGATGTGATGATTCTTGTTGCAGGTGACGTGTTCCAGACTGGGGTCTCCCCTGTGGTCTACAGTGCAGCAGACCCTACAGGCAACCGAGCTGTGTGTCGCTTCAACGTCTTCCTACGCAGTAAGGAAACATCTGTCAGTCACATTGTAGTCAACTGGCCTTATTGTAATTAGGCTGTTGTACTACCATTTTGTAAGTCTAACTCACCTCCACCACTTCAATGAATCCACCATTAACTCAAGATCATACCTACAAAGGATCAGCAATCACTTTCATCACTGGTTGATTCACGGAAGTGGATATGAATAGACTCACTGTCTCTGAAGCAGAAGTCCAAGTCTGGCTATTTTCATAGCAAACACATTTTATTGTCTCATAGATGTATTACAATTCTGGTGATACAATACCATCTTCTTCTCTTCCTTCTCCTTTCTCTCATCCCACCCATCTTATATACCCGGACACCTACGCAAATTCCCCCTCCCCTTGGCCTGGCCCTTCCCAGAGCAACTCCGGGAGAACCCATGTAGGTGTCCTATAAGTAACCTTCAGACCTCTTGGGGACCGGGGTATATAGTGAGGTGACAACCCATTTATTATGTCCAAGGCTGGGAGAGTTCATTCTCTCAACAGACACACCAATTTATGTTATGGTTCAGTGACCACAGGGCCCTCGTTGACATCTCTGAGGTACTTGTGTTGCTAGCTACAGTTGTTGCTCAATCTACCCAACCCGTCTCAAATGTGTTATAACTTCCAGCCCTTCCTTCCATGACTTTTGTATCTAAAGTATCATACAAAGCATGTTATTTTATAACATGTCACAAACTACTGAAGAGTGTGTCTTTGTTTCTTGGTAGATAATTTTACTCGGATTCTGCACACACAAAAAGTGTACAAGAAGACACAGTTAAGTCATTCTGACCATTTTCTAATGACACTATGTTTATATCTTAGTGGACGATTACAAGACACCAGACCCACCCATTTGTGACAGTGTCCAGATGTCATGTTCTGTTTCAGTGGGTGACTGTGAGACACCAGACCCACCCATTGGTGACAGTGTACAGATGTCATGTTCTGTTTCAGTGGGTGACTGTGAGACACCAGACCCACCCATTGGTGACAGTGTACAGATGTCATGTTCTGTTTCAGTGGGTGACTGTGAGACACCAGACCCACCCATTGGTGACAGTGTACAGATGTCATGTTCTGTTTCAGTGGGTGACTGTGAGACATCAGACACACCCATTGGTGTACATATGTCATTTTCTGTTTCCGCGGGTGAATACAAGACACCAGACCCACCCATTGGTGACAGTGTGCAGACGTCATGTTCTGTTTCAGTGGGTGACTGTGAGACTCCAGACCCACCCATTGGTGACAGTGTACAGATGGCATCTTCTGTTTCAGTGGGTGACTGTGAGAAATCAGACACACCCATTGGTGTACAGATGTCATGTTCTGTTTCAGTTGGTGACTGTGAGACTCCAGACCCACCGATTGGTGACAGTGTACAGATGTCATGTTCTGTTTCAGTGGGTGACTGTGAGACTCCAGACCCACCCATTGACGGCAGTGTAAACTGTAGTAGTGTCAACAACTTGTACAAGCGCTGTGCCATGACCTGTGACAGTGGCATGGCATTCCTGCGTCCAGTGCCCAAGTTCTACTCATGTGGTCCAATTGGTGTGTGGAACACAAACAGCCCAATGAACAGGTTCAAGTTCCCACCTTGTGGAGGTAAGTTAGGCATATAAAGGACTCGAGCATCAAATGTCACTACGCCATTGATGATTTATAAATCAAAGGTTCCAGCAAAAGCAATATTATTATCATAATTATGTCAACTCAAAAAAAATATCTGGTTGTCACACCTGGTACAACATGAAGCAGAGAAATGAGCATGAAATCTAAATATATCTCATGATCAAGGGGTGCTCAGTAATTGTGTAAACAATTGTGTTTATAACAAATTGATGTACCAAGATGCACAAATAAATCCACCAGGAAACGATTGCATATTGAATTCCTGATTTCAGCTGCTTGGGTATCATGTCATAGTTGCCTTTTATAGCTCTGTTCATTCTCAAAGTTTGTTCCACCTTCAGATTCTGGGCTGGTAAAGAAACACTTGTGGTTTGGCTGGGACTTTGACCTGGCTGCTAGCTTCATCACTGACATTGCCGATGCAATGGAGACACTACTTCGCCAGAAGTTTGTGACTTGGAGTGGAGAGCTGCAGAATCTACAGTCTGCCAGTCCTTTTTGTGTGGAAGCTGACTGCTCAGACATGATCATCACAGTCAATAACTACAATAATAATTACCGTGTAAAGATTGACATTGATGGAGTGGTGTAAGTGTCACTGCCTTGTTTTTAGTTGAAGTAATAATTCCATACATTGATATTGTACTACTGTGCTATTTTGGAGATAAACACAGAGTAAAGATTGTGTGGGAAATAGTATACTGCTCATACTATCATTTCATTTGTGTTATTGTTTGAATATGTGTTGTGTTATATATAGAGTGGAGGTAGGAAACAACTGGCCAGTCATGGAAGCTGTTACCCAACAAGTGCTACTTAACCATGGATTTGACTTGCATCCAGTAAGTTCTTCATACACGATATCCTATAGTGTTTCACAATTAGCAACAGTGAACAGAAAACAAATGTATGTGTATATATATATATATATATATATATATATACATGCATGCATGTGTGTGCATGCGTGATTGTGTTCTTATTATCCAGATGTAAACTATGCCTTTTAATCCCAAATTTTAATACAATTATGAGCTAACTACTCTTTGTGTCAAAAAAGCTACCTGTTGGGTCACCATGTCAGCAAAAATTATTCATTGTGTTGTCAATGTCAACAAAATCGTTTCATTGTGTCACATGTGTCGACAAAGGTTATTCATTATGTCATCAGTCATGATCAGTGTCAACATAAGTTACTCATTGTGTCACTCATGTCAACAAAAGCTGTGCATTGTGTCATCAGTGTCAAAAAAGCTGATCATTGTGTGTCATCAGTGTCAATAAAAGCTGATCATTGTGTATAATCAATGTCAACAAAAGCTGATCATTGCGTGTCAACAATATCAACAAAAGCTGATCATTGCGTGTCATCAATGTTAATAAAAGCTGATCATTGTGTGTCACCAGTGCCAACAGAAACTGATCATTGCGTGCCATCAATGTCAACAAAAGCTGATCATTGCATGTCATCAATGTCAACAAAATCTGATTGTTGCATGTCATCAATGTCAATGATAGTGATAAACAACATTTACAAAACGATCTAGACAGATTAGTAAAATGTTCTGAGAAATTGCAGATGTTGAATTTTGGGAAATGTAAATGCCTACATACAGGACACAGGAACTTGGATGTAAACTATAAAATGGGAGATACTGTTCTGCTTACTACTGTAAAAGAAAAGGACTTAGGAGTTACAATAAACGCTGATATGAAAGTTTCGGAGCAGTGTGGTATTGCAGCTTCAAAGGGTAACCAAATTCTTGGGTTGATTAGAAGAAACATTACAAGGAAAAAAAGCTAATTATACCTCTGCATAAAGCAATAGTTAGACCTCATTTAGAATACTGTATACAAGCATGGAGACCATATCATAAGAAGGATATAGATACTCTTGAACGCATAGAGAGGAGAGCAACTAAAATTATTCCAGAACTGAGAGACCTTAGTTATGAAGAACGCCTGAAAGAATGTGGTTTAAAAACTCTAGAGACAAGGAGGTTAAGAGGAGATCAGATTGAAGTTTTTAAGATATTGAATGGGTATGAAAATATTGATAGAAATATGTTTTTATCACTCAAGAAGGATAGCAGAACTGGAGGACATGAGGTAAAATTAGTGTATTATTACTGTTCGTCATTTCTGTGTGTACACTTTGTGTAAATTTTACTGTTCATCATTCCTGTGTGTACACATTGTGTATTATTAATGTTCATCATTCCTGTGTGTACACATTGTGTAGTATTACTGTTCATCATTCCTGTGCATACACATTGTGTATTATTAATGTTCATCATTCCTGTGTGTACACATTGTGCATTATTACTGTTCATCATTCCTGTGTGTACACATTGTGTAGTATTACTGTTCATCATTCCTGTGTGTACACATTGTGTAGTATTACTGTTCATCATTCCTGTGTGTACACATTGTGTAAATGTTACTGTTCATCATTCCTGTGTGTACACATTGTGTAGTATTACTGTTCATCATTCATGTGTGTACACATTGTGCATTATTACTGTTCATCATTCATGTGTGTACACATTGTGTAGTATTACTGTTCATCATTTCTGTGTGTACACATTGTGTAAATTTTACTGTTCATCATTCCTGTGTGTACACATTGTGTAGTATTACTGTTCATCATTCCTGTGTGTACACATTGTGCATTATTACTGTTCATCATTCATGTGTGTACACATTGTGTAGTATTACTGTTCATCATTTCTGTGTGTACACATTGTGTAAATTTTACTGTTCATCATTCCTGTGTGTACACATTGTGTAGTATTACTGTTTATCATTCCTGTGTGTACACATTGTGCATTATTACTGTTCATCATTCCTGTGTGTACACATTGTGTAGTATTACTGTTCATCATTTCTGTGTGTACACATTGTGTAAATATTACTGTTCATTTCCTGTGTGTACACATTGTGTATTATTAATATTCATCATTGCTGTGTGTACACATTGTGTATTATTACTGTTCATCATTCCTGTGTGTACACATTGTGTATTATTACTGTTCATCATTCCTGTGTGTACACATTGTGTAAATGTCCCCATTATTCTGTTCAGGGCATGACTGGGGCAAAAGACATTGATCGGATGTCATTCTGGATTGAAGAAGAAGTGTCATGTGATGTCAGCTATCAGGCAGTTGGTGACACTTGTGGTACGTGATGTCAACTATCAGGCTGTGGGTGACACTTGTGGTATGTGGTGTCAACTACCAGGCAATGGGTGACACTTGTGGTATGGAAAATCAACTATCAGGCAGTGGGTGACACTTGTGGTACATGGTGTCAACTACCAGGCAGTGGGTGACACTTGTGGCACATGGTGTCAACTATCAGGCAGTTGGTGACACTTGTGGTACATGGTGTCAACAACCAGGCTGTGGGTGACACTTGTGGCACGTGGTGTCAACTATCAGGCAGTTGGTGATACTTTTGGTACGTGGTGTCAACTATCAGGCAGTGGGTGATACTTTTGGTACGTGGTGTCAACTATCAGGCTGTGGGTGATACTTTTGGTACGTGGTGTCAACTATCAGGCAGTGGGTGATACTTTTGGTACTTGGTGTCAACTATCAGGCAGTTGGTGACACTTGTGGTATTAAATAGTGATTCTTGGGCACAATAAACTAATCCATGACATGATCCATAATAGTTTTAAATATTTTTTCTACAAATTTGTTTATGTATTTATGAAGATCACGTGCTATTGTAATAAATAGCTGGAAGCAGCATTTTATCAGTGACACACATATTGTGGTGAATTTGTTTGAGGTTAATGACAAGTGAGTTCTACTTTCTTTTATCTCAGACCTAATATCATAAGTTTGCTGATATTTATTTGCTACTTTATGTGTACATTTTAAAGTAAACAATAATATATTAATAATTCATTGACATTTATTTGTAACATTTGCCACTTTCAGTGAAATGCATGGCCGGGAGAGTGTATAACAGTACCACCAAGACATGTGATGACTGCCCCATTGGCTCCTACAGAGGCCACACAGACACTGGTTGTGTGGCTTGTGAGTCAGGAAACACAACAGAGACAGCTGGCTCCACCAGTCATGATGACTGCATGGGTAAGACAGCAGTGTCAGCTAAGTCACAGTGACTGTATGGGTAAGACATCAGTGTCAGCTAAGACACAGTGACAGCATGGGTAAGACAGCAGTGTCAGCTAAGTCACAGTGACTGCATGGGTAAGACAGTAGTGTCACAGCAGTGTCAACTAAGTCACAGTGACTGCATGGATAAGACAGCAGTGTCACAACAGTGTCAACTATGTCACAGTGACTGCATGGGTAAGACAGCAGTGTCAGCTAAGTCACAGTGACTGCATGGGTAAGACAGCAGTGTCAGCTAAGTCACAGTGACTGCATGGGTAAGACAGCAGTGTCAACTAAATCACAGTGACTGCATGGGTAAGATAGTAGTGTCAGCAAAGTCACAGTGACTGCATGGCTAAGACAGTAGTGTCAACTAAGTCACAGTGACTGCATGGGTAAGGCAGCAGTGTCAGCTAAGTCACTGTGGCTGCATAGGTAAGACAACAGTGTCATGACAGTGTCAGCTAATTCATGGTGACTCCAAGACAGCAACTCTTGTTAAGCCGATGGCTTGCTTCTCTGCTTGCCACCTGTGTGTTTTGCCTTGGATTAAATCTTCTTATATTGAGAATTGAACCTTGTGACTGTTCTAGATTCATGTGCCGCGGGCCACTTCTTCAACGTATCCAGTCGTAGCTGTGAGCCGTGTGACTATGGTTACTACCAGCCAGCCACTGGTCGCACCTACTGCTTGGCTTGTGCCATTGGCAAGAAAACACTCACGCAGACAGCCACAGCAGAAACTGAATGCCTTGGTGAGTTTTGGTCTTTCCCCTTAATACTGCGGATATATGAAGTACCTGGTAGCATAACTTTAATTAATTACTGAGCTGTTGACCAAATGCAGTATTTCTGTCACCAGATAGCTTGCAGCATCATATGTAACCTAATCTATTTCTCTCACCAGATGATTGTCCAAGTGGAGAAGAGTTGAAGCCAGATGGACGTTGTGTGAGCTGTGAGGTCGGCACCTACAGGAAGCAAGGGGAAAACTCTGTGTGTACACAGTGTCCGGCTGACTGGACTACACCAGCAGAGGGAGGCACTGGTGTTGAGGCTTGCTCAATAGGTGAGTGCCTTCATCTTAGGTTCTAACACTGTCAGTGTTGGAGTGAGCTACAACCGAACCATGCATTCTCGTCAAGTTCCAACACTGTCAGTGCACTGTCAGTGTGAGCTACAACTGAACCATGCATTCTCGTCAAGTTCTAACACTGTCAGTGCACTGTCAGTGTGAGCTACAACTGAACCATGCATTCTCGTCAAGTTCTAACACTGTCAGTGCACTGTCAGAGTGAGCTACAACTGAACCATGCATTCTCGTCAAGTTCTGACACTGTCAGTGCACTGTCAGAGTGAGCTACAACTGAACCATGCATTCTCGTCAAGTTCTGACACTGTCAGTGCAATGTCAGTGTGAGCTACAACTGAACCATGCATTCTCATCAAGTTCTAACACTGTCAGTGCACTGTCAGTGTGAGCTACAACTGAACCATGCATTCTCGTCAAGTTCTAACACTGTCAGTGCAATGTCAGTGTGAGCTACAACTGAACCATGTATTCTCATCAAGTTCTAACACTGTCAGTGCACTGTCAGAGTGAGCTACAACTGAACCATGCATTCTCGTCAAGTTCTAACACTGTCAGTGCAATGTCAGAGTGAGCTACAACTGAACCATGCATTCTCGTCAAGTTCTAACACTGTCAGTGCACTGTCAGAGTGAGCTACAACTGAATCATGCATTCTCGTCAAGTTCTGACACTTTCATTGCACTGTCAGAGTGAGCTACAACTGAACCATGCATTCTCGTCAAGTTCTAACACTACCAGTGCACCATCAGAGTGAGCTACAACTGAACCGTGCATTCTCGTCAAGTTCTAACACTGTCAGTGCACCGTCAGAGTGAGCTACAACTGAACCGTGCATTCTCGTCAAGTTCTAACACTGTCAGTGCACCGTCAGAGTGAGCTACAACTGAACCGTGCATTCTCGTCAAGTTCTAACACTGTCAGTGCACCGTCAGAGTGAGCTACAACTGAACCGTGCATTCTCGTCTAGTTCTAACACTGTCAGTGCACTGTCAGAGTGAGCTACAACTGAACCGTGCATTCTCGTCTAGTTCTAACACTGTCAGTGCACTGTCAGAGTGAGCTACAACTGAACGATGCATTCTCGTCACGTTCTAACACTACCAGTGCATTGTCAGAGTGAGCTACAACTGAACCATGCATTCTTGTCAAGTTCTAACACTGTCAGTGCACTTTCAGTGTGAGCTACAACTGAACCATGCATTCTCGTCAAGTTCTGACACTGTCAGTGCAATGTCAGAGTGAGCTACAACTGAACCATGCATTCTCGTCAAGTTCTGACACTGTCAGTGCACTGTCAGAGTGAGCTACAACTGAACCATGCATTCTTGTCAAGTTCTAACACTGTCAGTGCACTGTCAGAGTGAGCTACAACTGAACCATGCATTCTCGTCAAGTTCTAATACCACCAGTGCACTGTCAGAGTGAGCTACAACTGAACCATGCATTCTCGTCAAGTTCTGACACTGTCAGTGCAATGTCAGAGTGAGCTACAACTGAACCATGCATTCTCGTCAAGTTCTGACACTGTCAGTGCAATGTCAGAGTGAGCTACAACTGAACCATGCATTCTCGTCAAGTTCTGACACTGTCAGTGCACTGTCAGAGTGAGCTACAACTGAACCATGCATTCTCGTCAAGTTCTAACACTGTCAGTGCAATGTCAGTGTGAGCTACAACTGAACCATGCATTCTTGTCTAGTTCTAACACTACCAGTGCACTGTCAGAGTGAGCTACAACTGAACCATGCATTCTCATCACGTTCTAACACTGTCAGTGCACTGTCAGAGTGAGCTACAACTGAACCATGCATTCTCGTCAAGTTCTAACACTGTCAGTGCACTGTCAGAGTGAGCTACAACTGAATCTTGCATTCTCGTCAAGTTCTAACACTGTCAGTGCACTGTCAGAGTGAGCTACAACTGAACCATGCATTCTCGTCAAGTTCTAACACTGTCAGTGCACTGTCAGAGTGAGCTACAACTGAACCATGCATTCTCGTCAAGTTCTAACACTGTCAGTGCACTGTCAGAGTGAGCTACAACTGAACCATGCATTCTCGTCAAGTTCTAACACTGTCAGTGCACTGTCAGAGTGAGCTACAACTGAACCATGCATTCTCGTCAAGTTCTAACACTGTCAGTGCACTGTCAGAGTGAGCTACAACTGAACCGTGCATTCTCGTCAAGTTCTAACACTGTCAGTGCACTGTCAGAGTGAGCTACAACTGAACCGTGCATTCTCGTCTAGTTCTAACACTGTCAGTGCACTGTCAGAGTGAGCTACAACTGAACCGTGCATTCTCGTCTAGTTCTAACACTGTCAGTGCACTGTCGGAGTGAGCTACAACTGAACCATGCATTCTTGTCAAGTTCTAACACTGTCAGTGCACTGTCGGAGTGAGCTACAACTGAACCATGCATTCTCGTCAAGTTCTAAAACTGTCAGTGCAATGTCAGAGTGAGCTACAACTGAACCATGCATTCTTGTCAAGTTCTAAAACTGTCAGTGCAATGTCAGAGTGAGCTACAACTGCTTCTCACTTAGAGTTACAGAATTATGGAATGGTTTAACGGAAGTAGTTGTGACTGCCCGAATTGTCAACTCATTTAAAAACTAGTTATTGACATTGGAGTACTGAAGAATTTCTCTACAACTACAAAGCTGCCTTGCCAGGAAGTTGTAGAGCATAGATCTGAACAACCTTAGTAAACCTAAGTAAGTAAACTGAACCAAGCAGTCTCATCAAGTTCTAGCACTGCCAATGTGCTGTGGTGTGCATGCGTGCATATGCAGTCGTCGTGCATATGTGTGCGCGTTTGAGTGTGCGTGCATGTGTGTGTACGTGCGTGCATGCGTGTGTCCATTGCTCCTGCAGTGCCTGTCCAGACATGCCTTCACATGTTGTGTCCATTGTGTGTTCCAGTGAAATGTCCAGCTGGTCAGTTCCGTGTGGGCCAAGACCCAGGCACATGTCAAGACTGTCCATCTGGTACATACCGCAGTGACCGCATGGACAACTGTACGTCCTGTGGATACCCTGCCTACTGGAAAACAGATGGAGAGGGCAAAACATCAAAGCATGACTGCATATGTAAGTACAGGATGTGAAATGTACTTGCTCACTGTGACCAGCAGCATGGATCATTCCCACTCTGCATGCAATGTCAATGTTTCACACATCATATATCAGTCATTATTTCTTTCAATGAAGTCAATGTCTTGTATTGGTCAGGTAACCGTCTACTGGTCAGGTGACAATGTATTGGTCAATTATGACAGTGTACCGGTCAGGTGACAGTGTACCAGTCAGGTGACAGTGTATTGTTCAGGTGACAGTGTACCGGTCAGGTGACATGTACCAGCCAGGTGCCATTGTACTGATCAGGTGACAGTGTATTGTTCAGGTTACAGTGTACCGGTCAGGTGACATTGTACTAGTCAGGTGACAGCTAGTGTAGTCAGGCAACTGTACCAGTAAGATGACAGTGTACCAGTCAGGTGACAGTGTATTGGTCAGGTAAGAATGTACAAAAAATACACACAATCAAGCAATACACACAGCCAAGCAATACACACAACCATGCAATACATGCAACCAAGCAATTCATGCAGCTAAGCAATTCACACAGCCAAGCAATACACACAGCCAAGCAATACACACAACCAAGCAATTCACACAATCAAGCAATACACACAACCAAGCAATACACACAACCAAGCAATTCATGCAGCCAAGCAATTCACACAGCCAAGCAATACACACAACCAGGCAATTCACACAACCAAGCAATACAAACAACCAAGCAATACACGCAACCAAGCAATACACGCAACCAAGCAATTCACGCAACCAAGCAATTCACACAGCCAAGCAATTCAAGCAGCCAAACAATTCACACAGCCAAGCAATACACACAGCCAAGCAATTCACAAAGCCATGCAATACACACAACCAAGCAATTCACACAACCAAGCAATACACACAGCCAAGCAATACACACAGCCAAGCAGTACACACAGCCAAGCAGTACATACACCCAAGCAATACACACAGCCAAACAATTCACACAGCCAAGCAATACACACAGCCAAGCAATTCACAAAGCCATGCAATACACACAACCAAGCAATTCACACAGCCAAGCAATACACACAGCCAAGTAGTACACACAGCCAAGCAGTACATACACCCAAGCAATACACACAGCCAAACAATTCACACAGCCAAGCAATACACACAGCCAAGCAATTCACAAAGCCATGCAATACACACAACCAAGCAATTCACACAGCCAAGCAATACACACAGCCAAGCAGTACACACAGCCAAGCAGTACATACACCCAAGCAATACACACAGCCAAACAATTCACACAGCCAAGCAATACACACAGCCAAGCAATTCACAAAGCCATGCAATACACACAACCAAGCAATTCACACAACCAAGCAATACACACAGCCAAGCAATACACACAGCCAAGCAGTACACACAGCCAAGCAGTACATACACCCAAGCAATACACACAGCCAAACAATTCACACAGCCAAGCAATACACACAGCCAAGCAATTCACAAAGCCATGCAATACACACAACCAAGCAATTCACACAGCCAAACAATACACACAGCCAAGCAATACACACAGCCAAGCAGTACACACAGCCAAGCAATACACACAACCAAGCAACACACACAGCCAAACAATTCACACAGCCAAGCAACACACACAGCCAAGCAATTCACAAAGCCATGCAATACACACAACCAAGCAATTCACACAGCCAAGCAATACACACAGCCAAGCAGTACACACAGCCAAGCAACACACACAACCAAGCAACACACACAGCCAAGCAACACACACAACCAAGCAATACACGCAGTCAAACAATACACACAACCAAGCAACACACACAACCAAGCAATACACACAGCCAAGCAACACACACAACCAAGCAACACACACAGCCAAACAACACACACAACCAAGCAATACACGCAGTCAAACATTACACACAACCAAGCAACACACACAGCCAAGCAACACACACAACCAAGCAACACACACAGCCAAACAACACACACAACCAAGCAATACACGCAGTCAAACAATACACACAACCAAGCAACACACACAGCCAAACAACACACACAGCCAAGCAATACATGCAGTCAAACAATACACACAACCAAGCAACACACACAACCAAGCAATACACACAGCCAAGCAACACACACAACCAAGCAACACACACAGCCAAGCAACACACACCACCAAGCAACACACACAACCAAGCAACACACACAGCCAAGCAATACACACAACCAAGCAATACACACAGCCAAGCAATACACACAACCAAGCAATACACACAGCCAAGCAATACACACAACCAAGCAACACACACAGCCAAGCAACACACACAGCCAAGCAACACACACAGCCAAGCAACACACACAGCCAAGCAACACACACAGCCAAGCAACACACACAGCCAAGCAACACACACAGCCAAACAACACACACAACCAAGCAACACACACAGCCAAGCAACACACACAACCAAGCAACACACACAGCCAAGCAACACACACAGCCAAGCAGTACACACAACCAAGCAATACACACAGCCAAGCAATACACACAGCTAAGCAACACACACAGCCAAGCAACACACACAGCCAAGCAACACACACAGCCAAACAACACACACAACCAAGCAACACACACAACCAAGCAACACACACAACCAAACAACACACACAACCAAGCAATACACACAACCAAGCAATACACACAACCAAGCAATACACACAACCAAGCAATACACACAACCAAGCAATACACACAACCAAGCAATACACACAGTAGTAAAGAAATCTGCAATTAAGATGGTACAGACAGAACCAGTCCACATTGTTGTCAGTTTCCCTGGACTGGCTTCAGGTGCATGATCCATGGCCTATTTGCTTGTATACTGCCCCATATGCTTCCACTGCTACCTTAATTTGTCAAAGAGAATGCCTCCATGTGAGGTACAATGTAATTGTTTGGTTAAATGTGCAATCTGAGATGCAACTACAGGCCTGTCATTAACATACATTGAACCAGTGCAACTGCACAATTTTAAGTCATTACTTAATTCTAAATATGGACAAGCACTAAAGTTTGGCTCTATTATTTATGCACTAAATTGAAACAAACTGGTTTAACAATGGTCCTTTGGTTACCTCAAAGTGTGGATGTGACTTTAAATAAGCAACTGTGTGCTCATGCAATTAGGATTTATTTGGATGTTTGGACTACATAAACTGTGTATATCGTGGATGTTGTAGTGGAAGATCCTTGTGTTCCAAACCCCTGTCAACACGGTAGCAACTGCACAAGCGAGGGAAGATACAATTACTCATGTGCCTGTGTTGTTGGTGTCACTGGACAGAATTGCGAAATAAGCAAGTATCAACTTAACACACAGCATAAAACCACGGAAAATGTCTTGCTGTGGGAAAAATGCATTTACCAAGAATTCTTTCAGAAAATATCTCAAGAAACTGAAGTTGTTGCAAAATACTACTAATGCTAAAATTAATTATTGGTGAAATTTGTGAGCAGGAACATTGACTGAAGTTGTTGATGTTTAATGAGTTGTTTAACGTGTGTTTGTAGACACTGACGAGTGTCTGAGTGCTCCGTGTCAGAATGGAGGCAACTGCAGCAACCTGGTTAATGGCTACACCTGTAGTTGTCTGCCAGACCTCTACACGGGCGTCCACTGTGAGACAGGTAGTCTACATACACATGACTCTTAATGTACACAACTTGTTCAATTATGTTCATCTCCGGACATGCATGCACATTGCAAACACAAATGCACATTGCAAACACACATGCACATTACAAACACATGCACACATGATTGTTTGGTATACATTATTATGTCAATAAAAAATTTTCAAATGAAATAGATTATCTTGTTAAAATAATGGTGGTATAGGGATACCTCGTCATTAATGGTGGTATAGTGATACCTCATCATTAATCCCTATTAATACCCTACTTGTCACATGCAGTATCCCATGAGACATTCCTGCCAGTACAGTAGCTTCCAAGGTCAGTAACCACATGATGGTATTCCCCTAAATAATATCCTCCACCAATATCATCTAAGAATGATAAATAATATCCTCCACCAATATCATCTAAGGACGGTATTCTCTAAGAACAGTACATCTTCTAGAGATTTCCATTGTATGTGTCCATGGTTAAAATCTCCCATTATGATACATTCCCCTTTACTCACTTCCTTCATAGCATTTTGTATTTTTCTGTTATCCTCTTCGTTTATGTTTGGGCTTCGGTAAACTAATCCAATAGTTAATGTCGAATGTCCTGTAACTATATTGCACCAAACAGCTTCATCGCAATTTGCTTCCCTTTCTAATTTCATTTCATAAGCTAGAATAGATTCTTTAATATATAAAATGCCTCTCCTCCCCACTTCCTATTCGATCTCTCCTAAACATTACGTATCCTGTCAGTCCTTATTCAGCATCTGATATGTCTTTGTTGGCCCATGATTCGGTTATACCAATTATGCATGTGTAAACATAATCTGTAAGTGTAATCCAATCTTGATAGACAAGAAGACGTTACAAATGCAGGTTCAGATTTTTTTGGCTGTAAAATTAAGGGGACATGTCAATATTAGAAATGACCATTATATGTTTTGTCAACAATACGTAAAATGGTTGTAAAAAACATCATATTTAAAGCATGATACACAATTCTATTGACATTTCTGTTATTACTAATAATCAGGAAACATTACATAATTAAATGTTTTACAAAAACTACAAGACATATGAAGCTACAATTTGGCATGTGAACACGTCTTTCATGTATGCAACTTTCCATGACTTTTCACTTGGATTAATGAAGGGTTTGTTAAAAAAATACACTGAGTTTGGGCTGTCATTAAATTTCTGCTAAAATCTTCCTTGCATTGTAGCAGCTGTAACTTGTTCATGTTGACCAAAATAACTTGTGGGATCATCAATGACACTACTATACTTATATGTACACCTGTATGTCATTTATTTGTTTGGGAATGTTCTCAAAATTATATAAGTTGGCATTTTGTGGGTGTTTTTTTCATATTTATAAAAATGTTTTAAAAGTTACGAAACATCAACAAATAAAACTGTCTTTAAGTTTTTTAATCTGGAGTATTATTTAGTATTTCAACTATAACTTGTGAAGGAATTATTGGTTTATCTTTAAAACTTCTACTGAATCCCAGATACTTTAAAGATGTAGCTACATAATGCATCTAAAGCACCTAAAAGCTCAGCATCTATAGCACCTAATAGCTCGGCATCTTAAGCACCTAATAGCTCAGCATCTTAAGCACCTAAAAGCTCAGCATCTAAAGCACCTAAAAGCTCAGCATCTAAAGCACCTAAAAGCTCAGCATCTAAAGCACCTAAAAGCTCAGCATCTAAAGCACCTAAAAGCTCAGCATCTAAAGCACCTAAAACCTCAGCATCTAAAGCACCTAAAAGCTCAGCATTTAAAGCACCTAAAAGCTCAGCATCTAAAGCACCTAAGAGTTCAGGGTGCAAGTCTTAGCAGACAATTAGACAATCTTGGTAATCAGTTCACATTTAATTGACCCTGTAAGTTATCAACACTGGCATGGGCATGTTGAGGAGCTGAGGTAGATAGTATGGTTAAAATGATAGGTCTAACGATGGACACCGTAAACTTATTAAGGTACCTGCTGGCTTAACAATCATGGTGGGTGAATTCTGCATATTTTCATAAATAATTGTTAGTTTATATTACTATTCAACTAGATTTTTAGACAGCAAAAATGCAGTATGCTGACACATGAACACATGCATTCAGTAGTAGTCACTAATGGCAAGGATACGTTTTATTACAATTGTTTGGAATTCATTCACTACATTATTTATACTTGATCAGTGGCACGGAAGCGAGTGTATCCCTACGGTTCCCAGCAAGAGGACGTGACACTGGACTGGGGAACTACAGAACTGAACTGCGATGCCGCTAGGAAGAGCTGCTCCTCAGGGTTCATCAAGACGCCTCGCATGAAGATCTTCTCATCCGAGTTTACACACATTAAGGTTGTATCAAACTGACAATGCTGCTTCAGGACAGATGCTCTTCAAGTGTCATGTTCAGGAGATCACATTTACCTAGTGTTTGTGACATGTTTAGATAAAATGTATATAGCTTTTAGTTACATACTATATTGATGAAGACATGTTGATTTAGTTGATGACTTAATGTTATGTTTCTTGTCACAGATTTACTCCAACGGATACATCACCATGGGTCAGTCTTACAACCGACGCATGCCAGCCGACTTCTTCACTGTGTCAAACAGCAAGAAGTGGTCAGCCAGGGGGTTTGCAATGTTTGCGCCGTTGTGGGCTGACGCCAACTTTCAGGAAGGACAAGTGACCTACCACATCTATGACCGCACTAACACTGACCTGAGTGCGATGGAAAAATATCGAGTGAAGCACGCACTGCAGCTAGCCAAGGAAGACACTGTCAGTTACGGAGGATCTTCTGCAATCGATCCTTCCTGGGTGATGGTGATCACCTGGTTTGACAGCACGCCACGCATGTACTATAATGCAAATAATGAACAGGCAAGTCTGGACATTTATTACAGCTTTACTTCTGAGAAACTTGAATATGTAGCTTTGCATCAGATTATAAAGGGTGCAAAAAGCCAGGCCTTTTATTTTATTTCTTGTAATAATGTAGCCTCGATTATCTAGGCTCCACGCTGTGGTACCACCGTTTGTCACCGGACATTTGGCTAATTCATAAAATAAGAGTTAACTTTTATCAGTCTATACGATGCTATTTGAATTAACTTTAAACTTTGAGTATGTTGACTCAACTGTCCGACTGAACAGTTAAGTCATGCAAAGAAATCGTTTAGTGTAGCATCTCGATAATGATGTTGATTGGCTGCTTGCGCTTCACGGGAACGCCTACACAAAATGGAGTGGTGACAGTGGGTAAAAACTAGACCATGCCTCTGTTGCCAGACTCTTCTTGGTGGATTCACGAAGCTGAGTGAGAGTCAGATAAGCGAGACTAGTAATAATGTGACTGGAAAACATAGGAATGTAGCATCACTTGGTGATATTATTCTTGACTTAAATATCACTTCCTGGTTGCAATAACAGAAATGTCAATGGATGCACACGTACGTTATGTATAAAATGCGATATTTTTCATTGTCACATTCATTTGATCAAAACCCAATGGGCATATATCGTTGACGTATGCCCACCACAGAGGCCCTTGCATATGCTAGGATATATAATATACACTGACAGAAGTCCACAATGATTTGAAGCATTTGATCATTACTGTGGAAATACCCTCTCACTGTTTCCAAATGGGGTTTCCACTTAGACAACTAAAATATTATTTTTTAATGGTGGATTGGCAAAATACGCAGTTAGGGCCATGTGATTATTTCTGCCATGGATATTCAATTTAATATATTGGGAGGGGAAAAAATTAACTGACACATAAGCCACCCCAACCAACTGTATAGAAGTCCATCCTCAATTCGTTTAGCTCAATATGAATCTTGTTTGTTGATGTTCAAATCTGTAGTGCATGAATAGTTTAAGTAATATACGCAGTCGGTTTAATAGAGGAGTGCATATTTTTTTTTTAATCTTCTAAGAATTGGTTTTGATCGGGTAGTTTGTGAAAGCGTGAATAGCAATGTCATAGTATATAGAGACGAAGCCACATTTGCCCTTTGTTGAACTTCTACAGGGCCCAGTCAAAAATAATTTAATGAGCTGACATGCCATAGTGAATACTAGACAGGTTTGATTCTGAAATGATACAACCACAAAATCTTGAAGTGAGGAAGGAGTGTTGTTTCCATATTTTGCTGTACTTGTTTTTTCAGCCGAACACCTTCCAACTGGTGTTGATCTATGACCCGGCCCACTGGCGCATGTCTATCATGTTCCTGTATGAGAAGACAGGCTGGGACCGCTACTGGATGGTACGGGACAGTCTCATTGGCTTCTATGTGACACAGAATGGCAAGGAAGACTCCAGGACTCTTGCTCAGTCGGGAAAATCCAGCGCCTTTGAAATGGCTGACCTTGTAACCAATACAGGTATAGCAGTTATGATTAATCATGCTAGCTAAAAGGAAGCCAGCTCATTAAAACATGCTGGTTCCAGGACACTAACCAAACTGATACTAACAAACAGGGTAGAGGGCCATATTATTATTATGTAGTAACACGTGATAGCACTATGACACATATTATAAGTACAATACCACACATAAAAATGCAATCTCCTAAACATACCCAAACTTACTTAAGCATTGCATGAAGTCAGTAAGTCGCAATATTGAAATATGGATGTGTATTGTCTAAACGACTGAATTGTAGCCCAGTTATTGCATTGTCTTGGACAACAGTTCTGCTAATAGTTTGTCAACAAATCATTGTTCAGATATCTGCCAGAAGTGCCATGTGCCATCTTGGTTAGCTCCTGTTGAACAAGGCATGAACTACATCCTGTTTACAGACGAGGTGGGTAAGTTCTACTTCCCTGTCTCTGCTGGTGACTCAAGGCCCAACTATGAGTTGATGTGTCTCAACTGGTTCTGGCAGCAACGCAGCTACTGGTGGGACGTTATCCAGGGCTGGGCCTGGACACTGGTCTGTCCCTGTGATGAGCGCCTAGTTACCAATGACCGACGCTGGAAGTTTGACGCCAACGAGTTCACAAACAGCAATGAAGAGCGTGTGTGTTATTATGAGAGAATGCCATGGGGGTATTCAACACAGGTGTGTAGCTTGTCTTGTCTTGTGGGTCTTGTTGACGAATGGGAATACGAATACTTTTATTTCAGGTAAATAAACCCATATACAAGCAAGTATACATGTACATAAAAATATAATGTTTTTTTTAAATATATATATATATATATATATATATATATAAGTTTTAAAATAAATCAGTTACAACAAATAAATAAGTAAAAAATATACATACATAAAAAATACACTAAAAATAAATACACTAAAAAAATTAATACATTAAAAAATAAATAAGTTAAAATATATATATTAATAAATATATAAATTGGATTAAAATCACCACTGTACACAATGAAGTGCTTGTAACCACCTAGACTACATGGGTCCATTAAAAATATTTATACAAGTGTTTGTACATTTTATCAAATTATTTTCAGTGTCATAAACCCGTTTTCAAAAACTATAAATATTCTTGTGCAATACGGCGTCAAAATTATCAATGGAATTTAAAATGTGAGACAACTGTTTAATTAATAAACCAATTTACCAGTGTACTCAAATGCTCAAACCATATGTTATATTTGCATAGTTGTGCTGCTATGAGTACGGCTCCCTGATCGGGCGACGGGACGGCAGTGGGGGTCAGACGTTCTACAGACATCCCCGCTATGGCCAGGTACATGTAGATGCTGACATAAAGCCCAAGGACTGGTGCTGTGATAAGTCTGACAACTGTAACATCTTTTACGAGGCTCGGCCACTGGACACATGCTGGGGTTACGTCCCACCCTTCCTAGGTTGGTGTTTTCTGTGTGCTGACAGTGATAATTGTCAGATTCTAGTACTATTGTAACTATGGTCATGCATTTTTAGGGCATTTATGACCCACCTATGTTAAGGCTTAAAAATACCAGGGACATACAGAGCTCATAACTGTCTTGCATGACTTCTGAACTGTTAAAATTAGATATGTTATGCTGCTGTGTTTGCTGGCTAAAAGACAGAGGGAGCTAATTATATTTTAGTGTGTTCACTCTTTATAACAAGGTTTGTCTGCTTAATAGAGCATTGGAGTGTGACATTGCATTGGCATGACAACCGGCTCGTTGGTTCTCAACAAACATTTTTAGATAGGCTTTTTCAATGGTTTTGTGTTTTGTCCTTGACTGCCAACACCACATTGAGAGTCACACTTGTAGCTTTTATCACTTCCCACAGATGAAAGTGAGAAGAAACAAATTAGATATTCTCAGAATTTTTGGAGGAAAAATAAATGTATATTTAATATATATATATATATATATATATATATATATATATATATATATATATATATATATATTTCTTTGCACATCACGCTTTATTCACCATAAAGTACTGAGGCAAAACCTGTCAAGGTTGATGTTATTGATAATTATTTTTTATTATGAAAGGATTAGACTCCGTGATGCCTGAGCATTAATAGTAATTGTTATTTCGATATAATGCTTTTTCATGGCACGTAGCTGATCTTTTTTCTAAATTTTTTTATTGGTTTTGATGATGGTTTTTCCCCAACATTTCTTTGAACTGTTTGAGTCTGAATTTATTGATGATGACCAGATTCAATAAGTTTAACTGTTGCATTTAGCAAAATAAATGGCTGATGGTAGCAGCTTCCCGACCTTTATTCTGTTCAAAATGCTTTCTGTAATTGTCCTCAATTAGTTGGTGTATGTAATTTTAAAAAGATGTTCTGCTTGTTTCAGCATGGTTTATTGGCGACCCACACATACACACCCTCGACGAATTTCAGTACACCTTCAATGGACTCGGAGAGTACACACTTATAACGACAAGTGGGGGTAACTTCACTCTACAGGGGCGCACTGTAAAAGCCCATGATGAAAATGGGGGTGAGACAGCTGCCACTGTGTTCAGTGCATTTGCAGCAAAGGATTCTGATTCTGACCGTGTCTACATTGCAATGAACAACTCTCGTAGTGGTACGTACATGTCCGAACTAACAAATCTTATTAACAACATGCAGCAGGGCATGCTTGTCTTTTATTTTATATCATTACAAGATTTCCTTTTATAACGCCCAGCATACACTGGTGACTGGTTTGTCGTGTCACAGACAATCAAGTTGTCCGTGTGCACGGAAACCGTGACTATGATTCCCAGTCACTGAACCAATAAAACTTGAATCGAATCGGCAACCAGGAGACAGATGTTATTTTCCCTCATAGTGAGGGAAAATGGTTGGAATGCCCCTCTACTAATTTTAATGTATTCAATCATAAAACTGAAATTATTTGTGATAATATGGGTGCTTCTTTTTGTTAAATGTCTGCGTGCCTTAAACATTCAATACCGCCCACACATCGCTGTTATTCATCTGAATGGCATCTGAATTGAAGTAGTAGCCAAGTAACTTTATCGAAAATGTTAATTATTATTACTTTTGAACTCCCTGTGCCATCAGGAACACAAGGCAGAGAGCAGTTGATGTTATTATGTAGTTCGTGGTCTCAACACCAGGATTATGGTGGGTGACTGACAGTTGAGTTGTCAGTGTGCTCAGCAATCATCGTAGGAAGTCGTATAGTTTCTGCGTTCAGAAAACAGCTATCATTATAACTAGACTGCTGCAGACTGTCACATCTTAATGAGTCGCGTATTGTGCAGAAGCTACTTGCATACCATTGTTATTATATCATTTTCCTATGTCTCTTTGTATAGCATATACAAATATAAATATCTGTTTATGTGGCATTACATTTATTAAAGATTTTGGAAAAAGAGAGCCTTTGTTAATTTGCAAGTATATAAATATCAGTATGCAAGTATTATAGGCACACATACAGCATACATACAACACATATTCAAAGTTGTATAATATATACTATGAGATTTCTGCCTTGTCTAACTAATGATTATACAAGTGGTTAGTTTAGCATCAACTCTGAAGTGGTTAAAATCTAGAGTCCATGCAGTAATAAAAATATGAATGTAAATATTTTGTGATTAAAATGTAACTGACAAGAATATGCAATGCATTGTGGGAAGGAATGGTGTAAGTAAGTTGTTGATGAAACCATTCATGTCTGTTACAGGATTCATCATCAAAGTTGACCAAGATGATCACACTGACTGGTTCACCAAAGCAAGTGTTTCTGATGAGGAGGTGTTTGATGGAGTCAGTATTTACAAAGACAAAACCAATTCTGTTGGTGTTGTTTTTAAGAGTGGTAAGAAGTATGTTTTATTACAGATGACTACATTTTGGACACTTAGTCTTAGTTATACTTAGCCGATACTAATATGAACGTCAATGAGACAGGTAAAAACCGTAAAAACTGTTTTGACGAAGTAGCTCAGCAGTTAAAATGTTGGACTTTCAGTCAAGAGGAGGCAACTAATCATGTGTTAGAGTATGCCAGGTCACATCAAAGTACACTTCAAATGCCATTACGTTCTAGCAGTTTAACTTTTGGTTCCTTTTATCAAGATCAGCCATGATGCCAAGCCACCTTAATATAGTTAATGGTAAAACCATGTTAACAGTTTAAATTATTCTTGTAGAGGTCCTCAGTTATGTTTTGTCATTTCAGGGTTTTCCATCACAGTGGGGCTGAATACCTCTCAACTGGACATCACAGTGGCTGCCCCAGACAAATATGTCAATCAGACACTGGGTCTCCTGGGAGTGTTCAACAAAGACCCTTCAGATGACCTTACCCCTGCCAATGGGTCAGCACCCCTGAACATCACAACTGCATCTGAAAAAATGATATTTCATGAGTTTGGTGAAACTTGTGAGTTGCGATTGAAGTGTTTATCCGTAAAACGTGTTATATTTAACTTGTGTGTTTCAAGATAAATCATATTTTCTGTTGCCCTTTGTTAACCAGTAGATAGGAAAACCATTAATTCGTCAGTCAGTAGCGTGTAGTATAGCATGTTTTTATTCAAAACACTTTTACCTCCACCAATACGAACTTGATGGAAGCACAAAGCGACTCTTAATTCTTAATAATACAGTTCTTTTTAACATATGCAAACATTTTAATTATCTGTAAAGATTTTACAGGTAATTCAAATGTTTGGATATGTTAAAAAGAACTGTATTATTATGAAAACTAACTATCCTAAAAACACTGTCAACAACGCTTAATTCGATTTATGCGATTTCTGGCATATAATGCATTTTCTGAACAAAAGCTTCAATTGTACCAAAGATTGATTACATCTCAATTAGCACCGACTGACAAGTGAACCTTTCGTGCTTAGAATGACAACAGCCACTGTTGCCGCTAAATCACTTGTTGTCCTTCCAATGACATGTCATCTTTGGGAAGGAGAAATGGCAATTTGTTTTGATGCAAAAGTAATGATGCAGACAGCTGGATTTATTATTGATAGGTATTTATTATTTATAGGTATTCAGGATTATTAATTGCTGTTATTAATAAAAAGTAATACTAAGCACCGTGATTTTATGTCTTGTACACTTTGTTCTTTTTAAGTAAAATATTGATTCTCCAATTCAATCAATAATTTCAATTTCAGACTCAACATACGTTGCAGTTTGTATGCATACAAAGAAACCTATGCTACGAACAATGCAAACACTCAATTCATTACTAAGCCTTAATAATATTATATAGATGTGTGTGTATGCATTCTACTTTATACCATTATTTATTTGAAAACAAACTGATTTATTGTCAGACGATTCTAATTTTTGTACAAATTTATATGTGAGAATAGAGATGATAGCTTAATTATTAATTTTGGTATTCTCATCTGTATAAACATGTTGCTAGCTCTACAGTATCTAGCCAACTGCAACATCATTCTAAAAACAGTACTGTATGCAACATGCAGTTGTCTGGTGGCATTTCTGTAGTTCCGCCATAAACAAACAGTTCTAACAAGAATAAATTTTGCATTGTCAGTGCACATCGAGTGCACATTAAGAATTTACAAACATGTACAGTTCCCATGCATGTAACCAGTTATGTTTGTGTGTGAACGTGCGTGCGTGCGTGCATGCGTGCGTGCGTGAGCAACATTTGTAACGTACTTGCAGATGATGATAAAATTACAGCTGTTGCGATATAGTTGTATTTGTCAGGAAGAATCAGCCAGACAGAGTCACAGTTCCACTTGTGTGTCACTTGTCAGGGAGAATCGGCCAGACAGAGTCACAGTTCCATTTGTGTGTCACTTGTCAGGGAGAATCAGCCAGACAGAGTCACTGTTCCACTTGTGTGTTACTTGTCAGGGAGAATCAGCCAGACAGAGTCACAGTTCCACTTGTGTGTCACTTGTCAGGGAGAATCAGCCAGACAGAGTCACTGTTCCACTTGTGTGTCACTTGTCAGGGAGAATCAGCCAGACAGAGTCACTGTTCCACTTGCATGTCACTTGTCAGGGAGAATCAGCCAGACAGAGTCACTGTTCCACTTGTGTGTTACTTGTCAGGGAGAATCAGCCAGACAGAGTCACTGTTCCACTTGTGTGTCACTTGTCAGGGAGAATCAGCCAGACAGAGTCACTGTTCCACTTGTGTGTCACTTGTCAGGGAGAATCAGCCAGACAGAGTCACTGTTCCACTTGCATGTCACTTGTCAGGGAGAATCAGCCAGACAGAGTCACTGTTCCACTTGTGTGTTACTTGTCAGGGAGAATCAGCCAGATAGAGTCATTTTTCCACTTGTGTGTCACTTGTTAGGGAGAATCAGCCAGACATAGTCACTGTTCCACTTGCATGTCACTTGTCAGGGAGAATCAGCCAGACAGAGTCACTGTTCCACTTGTGTGTTACTTGTCAGGGAGAATCAGCCAGACAGAGTCACTGTTCCACTTGTGTGTCACTTGTCAGGGAGAATCAGCCAGACAGAGTCACTGTTCCACTTGTGTGTCACTTGTCAGGGAGAATCAGCCAGACAGAGTCACTGTTCCACTTGCATGTCACTTGTCAGGGAGAATCAGCCAGACAGAGTCACTGTTCCACTTGTGTGTTACTTGTCAGGGAGAATCAGCCAGACAGAGTCACAGTTCCACTTGTGTTACTTGTCAGGGAGAATCAGCCAGATAGAGTCATTTTTCCACTTGTGTGTCACTTGTTAGGGAGAATCAGCCAGACAGAGTCACTGTTCCACTTGTGTGTTACTTGTCAGGGAGAATCAGCCAGACAGAGTCACTGTTCCACTTGTGTGTTACTTGTCAGGGAGAATCAGCCAGACAGAGTCACTGTTCCACTATGCTGCGGACACAAATTACAACACCTACAACATCGTAGACTTCACTCCTCTCTTCCTCGACGAGGTCCTTGATAACATGAATGCCACTGAGAAGGCTGAGGCGGAGAAGACTTGTGGAGACAACCGCGAGTGTCTCTTTGATTACGTTGTCACTGGTTAGTGCTAGACTTGTTCAATTCTCTTACTTGTCAGTGGTCAACTCTGTTGGTTCTCTGACAGTCTACACACAGTTCTGCCGAGTGTGGTAGCTCTACAGTGTTTGTAGCACACAAAGCAATTTCTCTTCAAAGTCAACGACAGCACAATGATTTATGTGCCATAAAGTAGAATGTGTGATTTATGTATCATCAAGTTGAATTTGTGGGCATGGGCCAGGTGTCTTCAAAGCCCACAGTGAATAATAAGCGTGTGGGTGTGTGTCTGTGTGTGTGCAAGTGTTTAGGTGATAGAAGGTTATGAGAACAATAACTAATTGTTTGCTTTGCTAGTTGTGTACGTGCATGCATGCGTGCATGTGTGTAGATTTGTGTGTGTGTACGCATGCGCATGCAAGCATGTGTGTGCTCGTGTGTGTATGTTCATATGGGTGTGTGTAGATGTGTGGGTGAGTATGTGAATGTGTGTGTGGGTGGGTGGGTGCATGCATGCATATGTGATAAGCAAAATGTAACACACAGAGACAGACATACACCCATGCATGCATACACATACAGTATAAGTGTGTGTGAAGGAAGTACTATGTAGTCTAAGTGTGTGTGTGCGTGCGTGCGTGCTTGCGTGCGTGCGTGCGTGCGTGCGTGCGTGCGTGCGTGCATGCAGGTAGTATTGTGTAGTCTATGTCTCAGCCGTGCTGTGAATGTTACAGGCAATGCTGAAGCTGCTGCAGCTACCCTGGATACAAATGCCAAGAACACAGAAACCGCAGAGATCATGGGTGAGTTGTGCATAGACAAACTAATTAACAGAACCCACTGCTAATTCTTGGACAAACTGACCCTTCCACTAATGTCAGCGATACAATACTTCAGTTTTGTCATGCCTTTGAGCCAGACTCTAGTTTTTCCCAAATAGCTAAGCACTTTTATCTGACATAAAATAAATGTAAAACATATATGAATATATATATATATATATATATGTATATATATATATATATATACATATATATATATGTGTATGTATGTATAATTCAGCCCAAATAGCTAGTGTATCCGTCCACGTAGCTGGTGTAGCAGCCCACATAGCTAGTGTATCAGCCTACATAGCTAGTGTAGCAGCCCACATAGCTGGTGTATTAAGCCCACATAGCTGGTGTAGCAACCCACATAGCTAGTGTATCAGTCCACACAGCTGGTTATTCAGTCCACATAGCTGGTGTATCAGCCCACATAGCTAATGTATTCTGTATGATAGCCTACATAGCGGGTGTATCAACAGCTGTGCTGGTGGTGCAGCAGTGTCCTCTTGTTGTTTACAGCCAATCGCAGTCCACAAATCCAAGTGGAGACTGTCTTCAATGTGACAGTTAATGAGACCAGCTCTCTGGTTGTGAATGTCACTGACCCAGATGGTGACAGCATCTCACTAACACTGAGGACTGACCTGCCACCTGGTGCCAGCTTTGACAACCTCACGGGGGTTTTCACTTGGACCCCTGTTGGCACTACACCTGTCAACATCACGTATGTATGTTTTACTGTGCGACTGTAATGACAGGGTATGGTGTATATAAGATGTCAGGGTACTCCTACATGTCCAGTGAAATCCCTGTCTGCTCTGAGAAGCATGTTAGTTACTTTTCTTGGAAAGAATAATATGTATGCATACAGTTTACTCCTGCTGAACTGTAAGCACACCTGGACATTTGTTTCTTTGACAGGCTTACCTGTAGATGCAGTGATATGCAGAAATAGTTATATTAATAAACTGTGAAAAAAAATGTTCTTTCTACAAAATGAACATCTGGTTTATCGAAACCAGTCTATGTTGATAAGTACACTAAAACCTTTTTGTAGCAGATTTGTTCATTGTATGCACGTCCCATTCAGACTTGGCAAACTGGTAGTTAGAAAAAAAGTAACAGGAAAAAAATAACTGGAAGAAAATAACACATTTTCCTAGGAAAAAGTAACAGGAAACAGAACAGCAAGAAAGTCACATTTAGCCAGGAAAAAACTGGCATTTATTGTTCAGTTGCAAAATAAAAATGTAATTACTGATTTGTGGAGTAGTAGAAATAAACCCATTCTGTTCTCATTTTATGGAAGCCACTCGGATTATAGTTGGAGCACGTACCAGAGAAGCCAACGTCATTGCAGCTGGATGCCATTCTGTTAATTAATTATTTTAATCATGAAAGCCCTTTAGATTATAGTATAAATTACTGGAGCAAATATCATTTTGATCAATAAAAGTATGCATATTATACATATAATAATGTATAAAATAAAAATAACGATCAGAATAACCTGTTACTTGTCCGTTACGTTATTTCCTCTTACTTTCTTTCTTACATATTGTAATTTGGCTCAGTGGTTATCTGAGTAGTACTTCAAAGTGTTCAACTGAAGATTTCAATCTAATGAACTTGCACAGATTCGCTGCGACTGATGCGAAAGGGGCAGTGGCGCCATCTGCAAACATCATCATCAACCTGTGCTCCTGGGCCCAGGCGAATGTCTGTTCAACAAGTTGGCGAGTGGACAGAAAGCGTCGGCCATGTTCAGGACTGTTGCCTGTAACTGCACAGTAGGATGGACAGGTGGGCAATATAGCAGGAATACGTCGAACATGAAATACCAGTTGCACAGCTCGATAGCATCTTTTTGTAAAAATGGAGCTTGAAGCCGGAAAAGTGTGTCTTGAATGCAACGAAAAAGTGTTTAAAGCTGTTTAGATGTTGACACATGCTAATAATGTTGGAATATACCACAAATTATCATCCAATTCAGAGTCAGTAATAGACCAATCGTCTGTGCACTTATCTCCCATTGTTAGCTAGCTCGTGCAACATTGCAGAGTGACTGGACATTCACCAGATGGCGCTGTGAACATTAAATAGTTCATTATTTCAAAGGTAATAATTATAGAATATGCTATTTTGACCAGAAATTCTACTACTGTCTGACATCTGTGGTACTAATAAAACTAATGTAAATTCTTTGTTAATAACACTAATGTCAACTGTGGAGTTGCATATGTATAGATGTGTGTGACTCGTTCCAGGTGAACATTGTGACATGGACTTTGATGGTTGTGGAGATGGTCCCTGCACGGCAGGCACCAACTGCACTGACTTAACCCCTGAAGAAGAGGCTGCCAAGGGTGCAGCGTTCACCTGCAGTCAGTGTCCACAAGGTTATGAAGACAACGATGGAGTATGTGTCGGTATGTCTCATTTAATTGTTATGTTGAATTTATTTACTTTTTTCCTTTTTTATTGAAGGAGTTTCTTCAGCTGTTGTTACTCTGCAGATTTTATTTGATATCAAAGTCACAAGGTTGACTGGACTTAGCATCATCGCTGACTAGTTTCAAACTAGCTTTGGTATGTTGTCTACTAGACGTGAACGAGTGTCACAAGGGCAACCACAACTGCTCACAGCGATGCATCAACAAGGAGCCAGGCTTTGTCAATGTACAGCCAGGTTTTGTGTGTGACTGCATCCTGGGCTACAGACTGGCATCAGATGGCAAGAACTGCACAGGTAACAACTTGTGTGTCTTCTCTAAGTGCATATATAATACTACAGTGTTCTAATAGAAAGTCCCATGTAAGTTCTTATAGACTTCATTTACTGTCTTATGCATTCATGTCTGTTGGATTATCTAGTCAACAACGAGTTTCGTTTTTATGGGTGTGGTGAGACTTATTATCAGTTTTAGAAGACTTCCTGGCTGTTCCATCCATTGTTCTGTCCCACCTTTATTTTAAATAAGAAAATAGTTATATAGCTGGTGTGCACAAGGAATGTTCTTTATCACAGTGAATCGTGAATCACTAAAATGAAAATGTTAATAAAGTGTGATTACATTCCAGGCACAGTTGATAATGCCTTGATAACCAATATACATTACAAACTAATGCAATTTTACATAAGGTTGAGAGTAATATCAGACTATAGCAATATCAAATTAAATAGTAATATAAAATAAAAACATTACAACGTGATGACAACTGGCTTTCTACTAAACATGTGAAAATTAAATTGGAATCTGATTAACTCGCAATAGCTTCTGAGCAATTAGCTTTTCACTCAATGTATGAAGGTTAAATTGGGTTTTACTCACCTCACAAGCTTTATGTAGAAGACTTCATTTAAATCTTTGGGTAATGAGCGATCCAATCAATGTGTGAAAGTTAAATGGGACTCACACCGGACACTTTGACGACCTACAATTACTTTTACCTTTCAAAAGAAATATAGACAACAATTATTTGATGTTTATTTTATTTTGTTAGATTGTTATACTATATTCATATTATTATCTAAATAAACATTTTATTGTCAAAATAAATAATGAATACTCTAAGAGGATGTGTCAAATGGATAGTGTGTTAAATGAATAACATTCCGATTGTAGGGTTACTGGGACTCAATTCTCACACCAGGGGAGCTACTAGGATGGGGGGCTACTGGGATGGGGGGCTACGGGGATGGGGGGCTACGGGGATGATGCTGCTCAATGTAGTTTAAATGTACACATCTAATATAGAATAAATTGTTAGTTGCTGACATTGAACTACAGTTACTTAAAGGTTTCCCTGGTCAGTCTTATGATAGCATTGTTACTAAACAGATAGCAAGATTTGCTTGTAAACTCATTGACTTACCCAACAGATGTGGATGAATGTACGGAGCAATCGGCCGACTGCCAACAGATTTGTGCAAACCTGCCCGGCCAGTACATGTGCACCTGTCTGCCTGGCTATGAACTCAACAGTGACAACAAGACATGCACGGACAGTGAGTTATATATACTTAGTCCAGTCAACATTTAGGTCATGTTAAACACAATTATTACAATTATATAATACCTATCTACATACACATACACATACACGTAAAATGTCGCATATGGGTCATTCTGAAATTGCGGCACACATTTGCGATTTTTTGTGTGAATATCATCCTGTTGGGTGTTATCATTACAGTAGGAACACATCTTGAACTTCATGATGTAAACATAGCTTAAAATGTCATTTAGAAAAGCTGCCACACTAAAATTAGTCTTGTCTCAGGTGTACCATATTTATTAAAATTTATTAAAATCCAATTAGTATAAATACAGCAAACCTGTCACGAGCAAATAATGACTGCACAAAATAAAATACATAACCTGAAAACCCTAAATTTTGCATCTGCCGTGTTACTGACAATATTTTTTATAAAACCGATGGAAATCTGCAGACGTGTGGCTGTTAAATATATGGTAGGTGACAACACTTGGTATACTGTATATGCAGCAAACAATCATCTCCGCTCACATAAGTTATTTTGATTGCTAAAGGTCAAATTTCTCCATCAGTATATACTTTCAAGTCCCTTTTGCATTTTTCCTAGGTTATTATAACGTATGAAAAGTTACCAATGCATTCAGGACTGCTGAAAAACAAAGAAGTTGTCTTGATGGTCACACATGTTCAGTTTCAGAAATGCAAATGCAGGAGATTTATCCATAAATCAGAGGGGCTCAGGATATCGGACAATTGTATGTAAATCGGAAGGGCTCAGGATATTGGAGAGTTGTACGTAATTGGAGGGGCTAGTGGTATCAGAGAATTGCGTCAGAGTGTTTCATATTCTTGACGCTCATAAAAATTACCACCATATCAGCTTTAGTTCCAACTACACTGCATATGTACTATTAAATGGTACACTTGCATGTTAATAAAAATATTGGCAGTAAACAAATTCTTTGTGGACTAATAAAATATATCACATGGTTACAATACTCTGATGGAACACAAAATTGTTTTAAATTTCTGAAATATATTATGGTATAACAAAAATCCCTCACCTAGCAGGCAGTCGCCTACATATTTGATTATACTTAAGCAACTAACATAATATTTACTGGCAGGGCTAGGACTGAAGCATTTTCTTTTTCTTCAAAGTTTGTGATCCTGGGTGATGGAGGCATTTGTGATTCTACATGATGTAGGTAGTTTTTAATAAATACAACCTTATTTTATAGTTTTTTCGTTCATAATGTGCTCCAATTATAACAATTATCAAATATATATGAATTAAGTAAAACTTATATATAACGGAGATGTATTGGTGGGCAATATTTCAATTCGATATTCAAATGCGGGCAATAATGGGGGACCGTTCGTCTAACGCGTATGAATAACTTCAACAACAGAAAAAACACAAGGATATTGGTTAGCTAAGTTTCCTTTGTCCACTCTGCACAAAACTTGATTGAACTAAGTTAAGGAGCATTGTAGGTTGGACATGAGAAAGTACTCTTTCTCACAGAGGGTGATAAATTAATGGAACAAACTGCCAAATGATTGTGTTAATTCTAGTAGTGTGAATGTTTAAAAATAGAAATGACAGATATTTGATAATGGCGGGCTACACATAGATGAAAAAATTGTTGGACTCTCGATAAGCCAATGGCTGCCTTGTCCACTTGCCATCTGGAACTTGTTGTTTGGGATGACAATCTTGTTAAATCTTTGTCAATCTCTCCTCACTCATTCTCTGTATGTGTCCTGCCGATCGCAGTTTGCTCACCACTACATTCATCTTCGGGTGTTTCTTCATTCCAATCTCTTCTCTTAATTCCCTAGCTTCTTTCTGTCTTTTCGTTTCACTTTACATCTTCCCTGAACCTGGTACCAACTTCCAGCACTTTTCCCTTCAGCTGTTTCTTCAACTGTTTCTGTCCCACGTAATACCCTCAAGCCTCCTCCAAGCTGCTGCTCCTGCTTCCAACCTCTTCTGTGCCCCCTTGCTACCTCCCCATCCTCACACACTGTTACACACAGGTACACAAAGCTGTCCACTTGCTTAATGCAGATCCACTTCCTGTTCATCTGTCCACATTACTTCGGTCTTAAGATATATTGGGAGGCAATGTTTTCTGAAGATGTTACTCCATTCTCGCAATGTCTTCTATAGTTCCTCCTTGCTATCTTCTACCACTGCTAGGTTGTCTGCTTGTTCAGTTCAAATAATTACACAGATTTTTCCATTTCTGTGTATACTATGTATACTAACAATTAGAATGGGAAACTAAATGTATTATTCGTGCAACCAGAAGTAAAAACTATAAGCAGACCACCTGTGGTCTGCTTAAACCAGTGATACAGCAGCAGCCTCAAGGAAAAAGGTGAATGTGATTGACATAATTATTGCAGAATAATAAGTCATATATCTTTTTGAGGCTCTTGATGTTGCATCTGGTAAACTAAAAAACATAAATAATTAAATGTGACATTTGGTTGATTAGGACAGCAGTGAACACGCACGCATGCATGCACACATGCACGAATGCACACATGCATGCACATGTGCATAGATCACGCTGCAGCAATACATGGTAATAGGAAGAGACAGAATACAAATATGTTGGTATAAATAACAAACTTATGGTGATTGATGCACTATGTTGGATGTGTTTCCAGCTGTGAACCTTTGTGAGAGAGCGCAACTCAACTGTACGTATGGCTGTCAGAATGACTCCAGCGGAGGTGTTGGCTGTTTCTGTCCAATTGGATTCATACCCACAGCTAACAACACTGACTGTCAAGGTAGGTTTTCAATATAGTTCTTAACAGTTTCAATCTGCCACCAGCCAGAAAATGGCTTTAACAAATGTATGTAATTCCATATTTCAAGGAGAAAAGTTGGATATAAAGATGTTTTTGTTGCGTTCTATTTTCTTTCTGAAGAATGTTGAAGTAGATGTTTGTTGTATGAGTACCCTGGACCAGTTTTATAGACAGTCGGTTTCCCAGGCACTGATACCATTTTATTTTACTCCATATAAACACTGTAACTGATGTTAATAATTAGATGCTTAATTTTTTTAAACCAGAAAAGAACAGAATATTCTTAAATTGAAAGTACAAACCTACTGACCTGCCAGATACGGGTGTGAAGATAGATCAGTCTACTGACCTGCCAGATACGCACACGCGGGTATACATACACACACGCGCGTGAAGATAGATCAGCTGTGTTGTCCTGCTGCACTGACTGCTACCGTAAATTCTCTATTTGTAGCCGCGGCTTCAATTACAATAGTGTGTAGCCGAATTGATGATGATGACCGCAAAGTTGAGGTGCGGCTCTAAATACAGTAATTTGCCGAAAAAATGCAAAAGTTGGCTCATTGGGTTGTTAGTAGTAACGGCTATTATTGCGAAAAATAGCGGTTTATAATCAGTAAAAAAACGAAGTCGGATGCATCAATAACTTTGTATTAAAATTGCCATTGGTGCATAACAAATAATTACATAAAAACCTATGTCCTCAGTGTTCAAAAACGATGATCAAACATGTCAAATCATGTTACAGTTAAAATCCTTCAAAATCACTTTAGTCGTCGCTGTCGAAGAACGCTGCCGGTACCGGCATGGCGGCGTCATCCCAAGTATCCGTGTCTGATTACGAGTTGTCGGCATCGCTGACCGTGGCTGCATGCACCGGCAAAAATCTTCGAACATGATGTCGTCCGTACCATTATTGGAGATGCGGCACTTCTTGTACCTGTATTCAATCATGGCAGACGGAATCGCACCCCACGCCTTCACGAGCCATTGTACAAGAATCTCCTTGGCCGGGGCATGACGGCGGCTACCGGGAGCGCCGTGAATCATCCAGTGCTCCCACAAGTGTCGCATCTGCTGCTTGAATGGGCGATTGATGCTAACCTCACACGGCTGTACTGGCGGCGTCAGACCGCCGGGGATTACAGCAACATCGATGTCGTGCATGGTTTCAGGTTTTGATGTTTTAAGTTGCGTTACTTTTATGAGGAGTTCCAAGCTTGCTGGCTTCGTCCCATTGTCAAAGCAACACCACTACCAGTGCCTCGTTGGAGTTAATTACATTTACTCTGGTACAAGATACGGTGTTATAATCCCACGCACCTGGTATTCTATGCAAGTGGCCCCGTTAATGCGTGCCAGTAAACTGTCTGCGAACTAGACCAATCTGTCAATCAGTTGTTCTGAGAATAACGGTCACGCCTTGCCTATTATGTAATAAACATGCATCGTCATTCGTTGGAGACAATTGCATTTACAACAGACTGTTTTATAATCCCTGAAAAGTTGTGTGAAGTCAGCAGTGCACAACCCCAGAAACAACTCGAGAGCAAATAAACAAAGACAAGGCTTGTTGAATTGAATGCGCTAACATTTGATCAAATGCTTGTGAGTACCAGGGCAGTAGGCCAACGATGACACAACAACAACAGGAACTTTCCAAGAAATAGGTAAAACCACAATATCCGTTCTCGCCAGCTGCAACCGGCAGATCGAGACGTCCAGTTATTACATAGTTACCGGCTGTCACTCAAACACCTTTGAAGTTGAAACAGCTGGCACAACAACAGACAGACCCGGGGTAGTCTTTTTAATTTGCTGCTATACAAGCCACGTTATACATGGTTCTACATAAAACGTCATACAAACAAAACTTCTCAACATATTTGAATAATTTGAGCTTTATTGTATAGCCAACATGTATGGCTACATTTCTCCCACTGGGTGTATGGGCATTCAACCACCCAGTTATTATCTGGTAGCACGGTGATATTTGTTCATCTTTGTTTTCCGTTTTGACGAAATTCACATAGTAATATTCCCATGATTATACAATGTGATGTATTTATTATCATTGCATTACATTAGAGACTCTTTTAAAAATAAAATTAGACCTCATTCATTCGTTTATGATAATTATTAGCAAAGTTATAAAAAATTTGCAGAACCCATCTACATTGTTCCTAATTGTGTGCGCTACGGAAATTCGTCACATGAAGCGCGTTAAAACGGTCTTGGCTCAAAGTCCGGGTGCGGCTTCAAATAAGGTTTTTGCCTGCAACAAACTGTGCGGAGGAAAGTCGGGGTTTATGTCAAAAGTCGGGGTGCGGCTTTAATTAGGGGTGCGGCTACAAGTACAGAATTTACGGGTACTATCAAGGTACACTAACAACTCTGAACCATTTATCTCGCAAACAAGAAAGGAGCTCCTGTTACTCTGCCTGGAAAATGCTCTTTGAGAATCTCCTGCCGGTCACAAGCCCGGATAAAAGAGGAGGGTTGGGCGTGGGGCCAGCGACCCCACCCCGTAAAAACAGCCTAGCTACGGAAACTGAAACAAGAGAGAAAACTGCACCGGGCGGTAGGAGAGAAGCAGTACAGGCAACTGGACTTATGAAGGATGGGGACCAAACCCGCAAGGAAGTCTTCACCCCGATGGCGGATCTCCTTACACCCAAAACTTTTATCAACATCGTATGCTGGAATGTGAAAACACTATATCAGACAGGAAGACTGGCACAGGTTCTCCAGGAAATGCACCAATACAAAATCAGCCTTCTAGGTATCATGAAGGCTAGATGGACTGGAGCTGGAAAACGACAACTGGCGACAGGAGACACCATACTGTGGTCAGGCAGAGAGGACAACCAGCATAGACAGGGAGTAGCCCTGATCATCCAGAAGGAGAAAGGTAACACTCTTCTTGAATGGAAACCAATAACTGAACGATTTCTTTATGCTAGATTTAAGTCCAGATTTATCAAACTCTCAGTGGTAACCTGTTACGCACCTACAGAGGAAGAAGAAAAATATAACTTCTATGACAGTCTTCAGTCAATTTTGGAAGACATCCCCAAACATGACGTACTAGTGGTTCTTGGAGATTTCAATGCACGAGTTGGGAGCGACAACACTAACAGGGAAATGACCATGGGCAAACACGGAACAGGTACAATGACTGATAACGGCAGCAGATTGTGTGACATATGTGGGGAGAATGACCTCGTGATTGGAGGGACACTCTTCCAACATAAGACAATACATAAGCTGACATGGAGATCTCCAGACGGCAGAACTGAGAGTCAAATAGATCACATCCTTGTAAATGGAAAATGGAGACGCTCTCTACAAGACGTCAAAACAAGGAGACTAGCTGATGCTGGCAGCGACCAAAACCTGTTGATAGGAAAACTTGCACTGAAACTGAGAAAGGCAAAGACAGGAGAGAAGAAGAAAGAGCGTTTTAATACCACCAAGCTACAAAACCCAGAAACCAAGCAACAGTTCACAATTGCTCTGAAGAACAGTTTTGATATTCTGCAGGAGGAAACAGAGATGACTGTAATAGTACTTGTGGTATGTACTTATCATTAGCATTACAACACGGTATTATTGGGATTGATATTCATGAGGTGTATTTCAATAACTCAATACATGGTCTGCGTCTCCGTACCCCAGAGCCCGAGGTACTCCTATAGACTAGGGTAACCGACTAAGGTGTATCTGTAGTCGCCAGATGGCGTCACTATATGCAGCCGTGACATCCCTCTTCTTATAAAACAAGAACATCAGAACAAGAACAACTAAGTGTGGCTTACTACACTAACATAGTTATATAAGCAGCCTTGCAACCGTAACATACTATCAACGGACAAGATCAAGATAGAGTTACAAATTGAACTTGGCTGGAGGCTTGCTGAGCCGTCCAGAGCGGGTCTGGTAGCCTGCTTCAGGAGTGCTGAAGCGGACTCGCTTGCCGGCGTCGTGTGCCTCGTCGGGACGCTCCACTGGCTCAGCGGCGGCCGTGCTAGGCATGTCGTCAGGGTGTGACACGGGGTCGGCGTCAATAGGTCGGGTCTCGTGTGACCTGCGGATCTGCACACGATTGCGGCGGAGAACTCCACCACTTGCTGTGCGGACGTCATACGACCTTGGTTCCGGACGCACGGTCTCGATGGTTGCCGGGTTCCACTTCCCTGTGACGTGGTGCTGGATGCGAACGGGTTGTCCACGGACCAGCGGGGTGAGTTGCGCGATCGCTCCCTGGTCGTGATACACTTTTTGTTGACGCTGTCGCTCGAACAGGCGTTCGGATATCGCGCCCTTCTCCGGGTGGGCGTTCAGGATTTTCACCGGCAGGTTGGCCCTCATCTTTCGCGCGTTCAGCATCTCGGGTGGTGAAGGGAGATGGTGATCGATCGGTGTCGACCGCAGAATCAGCATGGCCATGTCCGTGTCGACTCGGGCCGATGCTGCCTTCTTCAGTGTGCGCTTTATCGTCTGTATCTGCCGCTCCACGAATCCATTTGATCTCGGGTAGTGCGGGCTGGAGGTGACGTGTTCAAATCCCCAAGCCTTAGCGAAGAGTTTATACGCCTGACTGTCGAAGTGACCTCCGTTGTCGCTGACAACTCTGTCAGGGACACCTTGCTCGCTGAAGATACGCTTTGTCAACTTGACGATCATGTCACTCGTCGCTCGTCCCTCGATGAGTTCGACGAAAGGGAACTTTGAGTAACAATCACCGATGATGAGGTAATTATTTCGGCCAATCGAAAACAAGTCGGTGCCAACGACCTGCCACGGCCGTGATGGCACTTCGTGCTGCATCAGCGGCTCCGAAGGCTGTGCGCACAACTCGCGTTGGCAGATGTCGCATCGCTGGATCATATTCTCAATGTCACAGTTGATGTTTATCCAGTATACACATGACCTGGCACGCAGGCGAGTTTTCTCCACTCCCTGGTGCGCCAGGTGGAGTTTCGCGAGGATCTCTGATCGGGCTCTGAGTGGGATAACGATGCGGTCGCTCTTCATGATGATGCCATCGTCGACCGTCAGCTCATCGCGGAATGGCCAGTAGGGGCGGAGCTGAGTAGCGAGTTGTCGCCTTGTCTCTGGCCAGCCACTCATGATGATGGACTTCAGAGAGAGCATCTCGTCGTCGTTGTCTGTCTCGTCTCGCAGCTGCTGCAGCCGGTGTGGGGAGAACTGCACGTGGTTGATCTGCATGTCAAACTTGAGACTTTCCTTGTTGCTGCTCGGCTGTCGTGAGAGTAGGTCAGCGACCGCGACGTCTTTACCAGGTCGGTATTTGATGACGATGTCGTACGGTTGAATGCGTAGGAACATCCGCTGTAGACGTTGGGGGGCGGCTGCCAGATTCTTCATGTGGATCATCTCCAGAGGCTTGTGATCGGATTCTACAGTAAATCGCTTGCCGTATACGAACGTGTGAAAGCGCTCACATCCAAAGACGACTGCGAGCATCTCGCGCTCGATGTTTACCTATCGTCGTTCACAGTCACTGAGTGACTTCGATGCGAAGGCGATAGGCTTGTTCTTCTGCAGTAGGACGGCGCCCAGACCGCGGCTCGACGCATCGACTTGCACGACCGTCTCGACTGCCGGGTCGAAGTAGCTCAACGTAGCTTCTCTGCATATTGCGTCTTTGGTTCGCTGGAATGCGCTCTCGTGCGCTGGTGTCCACACAAACTCACTGTCCTTCTTCAGCAGGTCTCTGAGTATGGCGGTGTGCTGTGAGAGATTTGGCGTGAAGGGAGACATGTAAGTTGCGATGCCCAGGAACTCCTTGAGTTGAGTGGCGTCTTGTGGCGCCTGTAGTTGCTTGATGGCCGTGATCTTCCCTGGGTCGGGGTGCACTCCATCAGTGTCGAAGATAAGCCCGAAGAACTGCATTCTTGGTTGCTTGATGTGGCATTTGTTGGCATTGAAGACTAGGCCATGCTGACGCGCTGTCTTCATTAAGTTGTGCAGGTTCGCATCGTGGTCGGCCTCGTTCTTGCCGAATACTGCGACGTCATCCGCTATCCGGATTGTGCCTCCACAGTTCTCCAGAATGTGGTCCATTCGCTCTTGGAACACGTCTTGGCTCAGGTTCAAAACAAATGGGAGACGTTGGAACCTGTAGCGACCAAACGGACTGTTGAATGTCGTCAGGAAGCTGGATGGTTCGTCCAAGGACACACTCCAGTACCCGTGTCGCGCGTCGAGTTTGGAGAAGACGGTTGCTCCAGCGAGCTTGTGTGTCAGCTCGTCAAGTGTTGGAGTCTTATAATGCGGGCGCTTAATGGCAGTGTTCGAATCTTTTGGATCAAGACATATCCTCAGTTTGTTGTTGGATTTACGGCTGTAGACCAGGCTTGAAACCCAATCAGTCGGTTCGGTCACCTTGGAGATGACACCGAGCCGTTCCATGTTGTCGAGTTCGTCTTTGACCTCGTCCTTCAGATGGATTGAACAGCGTCTAGGGGCGTGAATGACTGGCGTCACCGAGTTGTCCACAGTGATGTGGAATTCGCCGCTGAAATTGCCGATTCCCTCGAATCGATCCGGGTAGGCGGCGACCAGATCACTTGTCGAGTCTACGCGTTTGTTCGGCACACTCTTGATCTCACAGTTCATCTCTATGAGGTGGAGACGTCGGCATGACGGCAGCCCCAGAATTGCCGGTCCCGCCGAGTCCGACACGTAGAACTCGGTGTCAATGCGCTCACTGTTGTAGCTGCATGGCACCGTCATCTTGCCATACTGCCGTATGCTCGTGCCGTTGTAGGCTGTCAGCTGGACTTCGCTGGGCAACAGACTACCCGGAATAGGGAACCCCTCCGAGTCCAGTTTCGCTGGGCACATACGGCGAAAAATGCGCAGCGGCAGAATATTCCCCTGTGCGCCGGTGTCGACCTTGACCTTCAATGTAGCAGGCACGTTAGGCTTGTCTGCCAGGGTGATACTCAGGGAGGCGAACACTTCGTCTCTCGTGTCCGCAACATTCACGATATCGAAGGTGAGCGCATCAAATGACTCTGCGAGTGATGGCGACTGTTCAACCGCGTACACGCGAGTGTGCGAGCTGTCGCGTTGACGATATGTGGGTCGTCGCTCTGCAGTCGGTCCACGATGCCATGACTGCGACCGTGGCCTCTGCTGTAGCAAGCGCGGTCTGCTGCTGCGGCGAAAGCGGGCAGGTTCCTGCTGACCTGTGGCTCTGCAGACCTTCTTCCAGTGGTTGGGCTTCCCACACGCGTCACACTGTGACCCATATGCGGGACAACGGTTCTTGGGCTTGGGTGGATGGCTCCCACCACAATAAGCGCACGGATGTGTCGACCGCCTGTCGTTGTTTTGGCGGGATACATAATCGACGGTCAGTTTGTCATTGTGCAACTGCTCGATGTCGGAGATCATCGCTTCGTGGGTCCTCGCTAGATCCATAGCTGCGTCCAGTGTGTAGGAATCGGGTTTGGCTAGCAGCTGTTCTTGCACTTTTTTGTGCCGGACTCCCACGATCAATTGTTCCAGCAGTCTTTCGCCGACTTCACGCGAGTCTCGGAATTTACATTTCTTGGCTTGGAGCCGGCACCTGATCATATAATCGTCTGCGGACTCGCTTGACGTTTGCCGGAACTTTTGTAAGTGGAACCGATTCAGCCTGAAGTTGCTTTTTGGCTCCACTTGCTTATCGAACCGGTCCCACAGTGTGGCGAGGAGCTTTCGTTCGGCTGTCGTCATTTCCCATGTGTTGTATATGCTTAGGCCGTCCTGCCCTATCCAGAGCAGGACGTATGTGACGTGCTCTTCCTCGGTTTTGGCACTTAGCGGCCCCTTGAATATCAGTTCGCAGTACTGTCTGAACGTACGGAACGTACTCGGCAGATCGGCCGATGACCAGTCCATTCTAGGCGGATCGATGCCTGACAGATCTGTCATTTTCAGTGTCAATTCGTATGGGCGACAATACAGTACAGGTCGGCTGGCGTTGCCGTCAACTTACGATTTTCAACCTGTCTGTGACTCAAACTTGACGTGTGGCGTGTAGTTCGTACGCCGCTGCCACCATGTAATAATACTCGTAGTATGTACTTATCATTAGCATTACAACACGGTATTATTGGGATTGATATTCATGAGGTGTATTTCAATAACTCAATACATGGACTGCGTCTCCGTACCCCAGAGCCCGAGGTACTCCTATAGACTAGGGTAACCGACTAAGGTGTATCTGTAGTCGCCAGATGGCGTCACTATATGCGGCCGTGACAATGACTATACACAGTTTCAACATGGCCATGGAGCTAGCAGGGAAAGCAGTGCTAGGCAACAGAAGAGCAAAGAAAGAGCAGTGGATTTCCACATCAACTTGGGACAAAATAGACCAAAGGAAAGGAATAAAGAAAAAGCTGCTCACCACAAAGTCCCCAAGACTCAAAGAAAGACTTTCAAGAGAATACTCACAAAAAGACAAAGAAGTAAAACGGAGTACCAGAGTAGACAAACGAACTTACATTGAAAACCTCGCAGAAGACGCAGAAGCAGCAGCAAGAAGAAAGGATATGAAGTCACTCTACCAAATAACCAAGAAGCTGAAAGGAGATACAGGTCCAAACCAGAATCTCCCACTGAAAGATGCAGATGGAAAGATAATCACAGTCGAGAAAGAGAAGATAGAGAGATGGAAGGAGCATTTCCAACAGGTTCTCAATCGTGCAGATCCACCCAAACTTGCAGACATCCCGGAGGCAGCAGATGACCTTGAAATCAACCTCAACCAAATCACTGAAGCAGAAGTCAGAGAAGCCATTAAAGCCCAGAAGAATGGAAAAGCACCAGGAAGCGACAGTGTCTGCGCAGAAATGCTGAAAGCAGATGAACAAGAAACACCCAGAATCCTCTGCCAGATCTTCCAGAGAATATGGGATGAAGAAAACACACCAGATGATTGGAAGACGGGCACAATTATCAAGCAACCTTGTTATCAATGACATGCAAGATTTTCAGCCGCATAATCCTGAAGAGAATATCAGCAGCTACAGATACAATCCTCCGCCAGGAACAAGCCGGTTTCAGAAGAGGAAAGTCATGCATCGACCACATTTTCACGCTACGGCAGATTTTGGAACAAAGCACGGAATGGAACAGTACGATCTACATTGCCTTCATTGACTTTGAAAAGGCCTTTGACAGCCTTCACAGAGAATCCCTGTGGAGAATATTACGTCACTACGGGATCCCACAGAAGATGGTAAATGTGATCAAGATACTTTACACAGACGTCCAGTGTCAAGTCGCCTGTAACATTCACATGTCAGACAGCTTTAGCGTAAAATCTGGAGTAAAACATGGATGCATTCTATCACCATTTCTTTTCACCCTTGCCATCGACTGGCTGATGATAGAAACCACCAAAAATGGAAACAGAGGCATCAGATGGACACTTACCTCGATCTTGGAAGACCTGGACTATGCAGATGACATTGGACTGCTGTCTAACAGGCACAAGGACTTGCAAGAAAAGATGGACAAACTCACAAGAACAGCACCACAGATTGGGTTAGAGCTTAACACAGCAAAAACCAAACTGATGAGGTTCACCAACAAGACAGATAACCCCATCACCATAAACAACATAAACAACAGTGAGGCTTTGGAAGATGTTCAGGACTTTGCATAAATGGGAAGCAAAATCACAACAGATGGAGACTCTGCAAAAGATGCCACGGCTAGGATCAGAAAGGCAAGTCAGACCTTCGCTATGCTGAAGCCCATCTGGAAATCCAAGCAACTGAGATTGGAAACAAAACTGAGACTGTACAATAGTAATGTTCTCAGTGTACTTCTCTACGGCTCCGAGTGCTGGAATCTGACAGCCAAGCTAGCACACAATCTTGAGACATTCCAAAACAAGTGTCTACGGAAGATCCTAGGAGTATTTTGGCCCAACACCATCACTAATGAAGAGCTGCACCGCAAAACAGATGCAACAGCCTTGGCCACACAGATAAAGAAGAGACGATGGAGATGGCTTGGACACATGTGCCGAATGTCACCTGGCGCACTGCCCAAGACAGCCTTACGCTGGACAGCAGATGGAAAAAGGAGACGTGGTCGCCCAAAAGAAACATGGAGACGTACAGTGGAGAAGGAGATGAAAGAATGCGGCCTGACATGGAACACCATCACCAAATGGGCTGCAGACCGACAGCAGTGGCGCTCTCTTGTTGATGCCTTATGTGCCACCGAGCACGAAGAGGACTAAGTAAAGTAAGTTACTGGAAGGATCTCCTGAGACCTCGTTTTCTCACATCATATTCAACGCCATATCCCAAGTCAGACCTGCCACATTAGATGGATTTCCCATATGAAGTATGGATTTTTGGGAGTATGCAGATTTGTTTCAAATGGAAAATCATGATAAAGTACATATTTCCTTATTATCATCCCATAAGTATAAAATTTATGACAAACTTAGAGCGGTTGAAGCACAACTACTTTCGAAACCAATTTCCTGTGAAACAGATTTTGTTTGATGTAGATATCGTTTTTTTATGTAGGTATAATTTTTTTTGGTGTAGATATATTTTGTTTGATGTAGATATATTTTGTTTGATGTAGGTATATTTTGTTTGATGTAGATATCTTTTGTTACCTCATATATGGCAACACTCAGTCGGAATCGGAATGCTATAAGCCGATTAACCAACGACACATTTTATATGGCTTTATACCGAATTTCAAGTCTAAAATATGGATTTCAACCATACATGTCTACCAAATACTAAACACCAGGATTTGACCGACATCTCCACAAACGCTACATTGTCATGAAAGAACGTTGTACTTTTTCACATAGCTATGTGGCAGGTGCTTGTAGTTAACCTTACTGGCATTTCACAGACAAAGACGAGTGTGCCAGCAATGATACAAACACATGCTCTCACAACTGTCACAACCTGGTGGGAGGCTACAACTGCAGCTGTCCCGATGGCTACATTCTTCAACAAGACGGCAGGACTTGTGCAGGTATCACTTTGTGCACTGAATCATTTAGTTTAAACATGTATTATCTGTAGGCCTCCAATCATTTAGTTTAAACATGTATTATCTATAGGCCTCCAATCATTTAGTTTAAACATGTATTATCTATAGGCCTCCAATCATTTAGTTTAAACATGTATTATCTATAGGCCTCCAATCATTTAGTTTAAACATGTATTATCTATAGGCCTCCAATCATTTAGTTTAAACATGTATTATCTATAGGCCTCCAATCATTTAGTTTAAACATGTATTATCTATAGGCCTCCAATCAGTTGTGCCACTCGTTATTACTTGATTGGAAACTTGCTCAGCAGCAGAAGTAGAGGAGGCGTTAAAGTAGCAACTTCATTTTCTGCCTAGTTGTTATCAACAGAAATTGTATTTTACTGTGCCCAATAAGTTAAAATATGATATGCTTGCATTGTATGTGTGATGGGATGCATTGCCTTCAGCTTGTCCTGATGGCAAGTGGGGCCCGCAGTGTTCACGTCTGTGCAACTGTGACACTCCAACGACTGTCTGTGAGCCAGTGACTGGCTGTGTCAAGTGTCCACCAGGCTTCGAGGGTGGTGACTGCCATGAAGACAAGAACGAATGTGACAACAATCCATGTGGTTCCAATGCTAATTGCACCAATACAATTGGTACCTTCCGCTGCGACTGTCATGAAGGCTACGTCCAGCACAACCTCACTGCATGTGTTGGTATGCATGCTTTGTCATTAATCAGGGTAGCATTATGGTATTTTGAAGCAGCGTTCAGCAAGAGGAGTTTGTCATAAAATGAGTTGTTGAAAGCAGAAGATATGTATAACATGAATCCCTTTCAAGGATTCAGAGAAGTTGGATGCATGCATTGATTTAGGCAGCACTGCTGCCAGTTTATCATTTACGGTAATCAAGTTGGTGATGTAATGAACAGGTCTGCTAAGAGGTGGAGTGTAAATCACATTGAGCAGTCACGTGGATGCATGATGTTCATACTTATGGAAGAAAACTTAATAATAGAAGCATTGACAAATATTCATTACTCATGCTTAATTGTAACACAGCAAGACTTTGTCATTATGGAAACATACACATGCACATAATACACATGTATAAGTACAGGAAAGAATAAAACCCTGCAAAGCTTGTATATTCCCTGATTTATATACAGTCTTGTGTAAATGCCAAACAATGTTTTGCGAAATCATAATAATTATTACAATATATCACAACCTATATTTTACACACAGTGCCTACTACATACCAACTAACTGGAATACTTGGAATGTTCATTTGCACAGTGTGTCCAGAGGCTATGACAGTAGCATACTTGTGATCACAGCAGAACAGCTCTGGCAAAGGTAGGCGACACATAGAAGGGTAGAGGGGGTTGTGTGTAATTAAACAAACTCTGACTGACTTCTTTTGGGCACATAGTCTGGAGTGTTGCTTTGAAGATCAGTCTTGTTGAACTTACAGAGACGGACGAGTGTGAGAGTGGCCCGTGTCAGAACAGTGGAACATGTGAAGACCAGTTCAAGAATTACAACTGTACATGTGTTCCTGGCTACACTGGACACAACTGCGAGACTGGTGCGTATCTTTAATACAGTTGGTCGATGTCTTAATGCTCACTGGTTTCCAAATGTCTTAACACATATGATCGTGATTGAATACATTGTAACTGTTTTTGTATAATAAAATGTGAAACATTGAGTATGTTTCCAGAAGCCCAGATTGCAGTAACTGTTCCCTGTGTTGATGTAGATGTGGATGAGTGTGGCAGTTCTCCCTGTCTCAATGGCGGCACCTGCACTGACCGAGTCAACAAGTACCGCTGCAGTTGTCCACAGGGCTTCACTGGGGCTTTGTGTGAGACAGGTAGGCAAAGCAGGGCTTAATTGGGGCTGTCTGTGAGACAGGTATCAAAGCAGGGCTTCACTGGGACTGTCTGTGAGACAGGTAGGCAAAACACGATTTCACTACTCTTGAGTGCCAAATAAACGTATAGGCCAAATAACCGTATAGGGTGGCAAATCGGTAAAATTTAATAATAGTATAGTGCCGAATAACAGTATAGGGGGCAAATTGTTCAAAACAAATAATAGTACAGTGCGAAAAAGTCACTAGTATATTTGTCTTTTTAGCGCCGAAGCAATTTTTTTACTCTACGCGAAGCCAAGGGTAAGGCGTCCCTAGAAAACTACACGAATCGCCTGTATTTTGTTTTTTGTTTCAGCCAAATATGCATAAACTTTGTGCTTATTCATGTCACCGCAGATATAGTAACCGGATTTTATATCTGCAAAAAACCGGTGAATTTTCCATTTTTAAATGGACATTAAAGTTTTATTGAACTGAATACGCAAGCCCGTTTCAGGGAAAACCGCCTCCAGCCGGTTACGACCAGTTTGAGATGCTGCGCAAAATCTAGGATCCCCAGAAGCACGGGATCCCGCTAAATTCACGACTGTCGTTCAAAGGATGAAAACTTAGCCATCAGAGGGAGCCACATGCAACTAGTTGGGAGCAATTGATTTTAGCGCGAGCATTAAACCGCTTCGTGGATGATTGATTAGTGCTAGCAATAGGGAGTGAGAGCGATTGCTCTCCTAAAAATTATACCCTGCATAATTATCGGAGAATATATGTTTTAATTTAATAATAGTATAGTTCCAAATAAGATGCATATAGGGTGGCATTTTTCATCAAATAAATACTCGTATAGGGACGCTTAAACACTCAAAAATAAGGCTGTCTGTGAGACAGATAGGCAAAGCAGGGATTCATTGTGGCTGTCTGTGAAACTGGCTGGCAAAGCAGGGCTTCATTGCTTCATAATTATAAGATCAGCCACTTGAAATTTACTTACAACTTTTTCCATGTACAAATGTACACTGCCACAGCAAATCCTCAAACTGTTTTTTTTTTGGTAGGTGCAGAGTTTGAATTGTATGACAGTGATGTAGTTTTAAACATGGGTAGTAGAATAAATATAAAAATGTTTGATTATACTGGAACCACCTACAAATCTAAAGTAAATGTTATATTCAGTTAAAGTGCTATTGTCATTTTTGTGGATGGGTGGGTGGTGGGTAGGAGGGTGGATGGATGAGAGGGTGGGTGGATGTGGGTGTGTGTTGTACGTGCGTGTACGTGCGTGTACGTGCATGTGTGTAGTTGATATTGTTGCACAGAGGTAATGCATTATTTGTTCTTATTTCAAGATGTTGCAGCAGTGACAACAGCAAAGGCTGTAACAACAACAGCAGCAGCAGGAACAACAGCAGCAGGAACAGCAGCAGCAGCAGGAACAACAGCAGCAGGAACAGCAGCAGCAGGAACAGCAGCAGCAGGAACAGCAGCAGCAGCAGGAACAACAGCAGCAGCAGCAGCAGCAGGCATAACAGTAGCAACAGCAGGAACAACAGCAGCAGCAGCAGCAGGAATAACAGCAGCAACTGCAGGAACAACAGCAGCAGCAGGAATAACAGCAGCAGCAGGAACAACAATAGCAGCAGCAGCAGGAACAACAACAACAGTAGCAGCAGCAGCAGCAGAAAAAACAGCAGCAGCCGAAACAACAACAACAGCAGGAACAACAGCCACAACATCAACGACAACAACCACTACTACTACAACACAAACACCTACAACTGTAACTATCCCACCAGATATGCAGGCCGAGGTGACAGTCAGTGTGAAACTGACCAATGTCACTTACACATCAGACCTGGAGAACAAGTCATCTCGTGCCTACAAGAACCTCAGAGCAGATGTCGTTGACGCGGTACACTAGTCTACTTCCTCTCATGCAACACTGGCTCAAAGTATCTCATTAATCACTTTTCATTCTATGTGTTACAAACTCTTACATCCACTTTGATGTAGAAGCGTCAATAACATGAATTACACAGCAATGCATTGGAATATGCTAAGATTATTTGTGAAAATAGACACATGGTTGGGAAATGTAGATTAATAATTTGATTTTCTGTAACAGTATGTCAAATTGTCCTAGGAAATTAGGTATTCAAAACCAGTTATTTTTCTTGGCGTTGGCTCTGTGTTCATTATACAGATGGTGAATACCAAGCTTTATGAAGGCCAATGTTTCACAAATTACCCAGAAGGTAACACTGCCATTATGTTTCTGTTTAGTTGATGAAAGTCCTGACGAAACGTCTTCAAGGAACCAGATTCCAGATTATTGATGTTGTATTCAGGTAAATATTGTCCATTTAATAAATAATGTACATCTGTTGTGAATCTATATAACTTGTACACATACGATTGGCTGAACAACCTTCCACATTGTTGGTGTTGAGTGTATTGTGCCCTGCATTGAATATCTGTAACTTATCTGTTGTACACTGAGATTTGGTTAATGTATGCTTCTTATAGTATTTGAATGGTGAGAGGGTTGGTTCTTCAGGTCTGGCAGTGTGGTGGTAGAGTACGCAGTGGCTGTGGAGAAAGACAAAGCAACTGAGACACTTGATGATATTGTGGAGAGCATTAAGACTGAAGCAGAGAGTGGAACATTTGGCAATTTCAAGGTGGACCCTGCATCTGTTACTGGAAAAAAGCAACAAAAGGGTTAGTTTTAGCAGGTTGACTTTGTTTTATGAATCCTATCCTATTACCAGTACCAATGTACCAGTCTTGAGTTAGTCAGCTTATCTTGTTACAAAATGTTCTATTTAATCAGTTAAGTAATGTGCTGCTCCTGTATGCATAACCCTGTTGACATGACACTTGTGGTTCTATTTGCAGCACAGCATACATTATGATCATTCCCTGTGATATGATACTAACTGATTTCTATTATCACAATATTAAATTATGATGTTGAGAACCATGTGTGCTTAAAATAGAACAAAGCTTGATGTTTCTTCCTAATCATAACTGAACATTTGTTGCCTTACACAGAAGATGGACTGCCACTGGTTGCCGTAGTGATTGGTTCGTTGCTGGGTGCCATTGTCATTGCTGTCCTCATCGCCGTGGTAATCTACTGCTGCTGTAAACTACGCCGTGACTATGTCGATGATGACATGAGCTCCAGGGAGTTCACATACCGACCACCATTTATGAAACAGAGCCGACTGTGGCAGCGCATCAGCATGGATAGAGAACGGGGCATGTCCCATGGGGGCGTGGCCCTGCCCCCTGGTCATTCCCAGGTTGCTCCAGCAAGTAGGAACATCGTAAGCATGGAGTCGTAATAAGAAGGCACTAACATCTGAAGTAGTGGGATGAGTGAAGTAAGACGCTAACATCTTAAGTAGCAGGATGAGTGAAGTAAGACGCTAACATCTTAAGTAGCAGGATGGATGAAGGTAGGCACTGACATCTTAAGTAGCAGGATGGATGAAGGTAGGCACTAACATCTGAAGTAGCAGGATGAGTGAAGTAAGACGCTAACATCTTAAGTAGCAGGATGGATGAAGGTAGGCACTGACATCTTAAGTAGCAGGATGGATGAAGGTAGGCACTGACATCTTAAGTAGCAGGATGGATGAAGGTAGGCACTGACATCTTAAGTAGCAGGATGGATGAAGGTAGGCACTGACATCTTAAGTAGCAGGATGAGTGAAGTAAGACGCTAACATCTTAAGTAGCAGGATGGATGAAGGTAGGCACTGACATCTTAAGTAGCAGGATGGATGAAGGTAGGCACTAACATCTGAAGTAGCAGGATGAGTGAAGTAAGACGCTAACATCTTAAGTAGCAGGATGGATGAAGGTAGGCACTGACATCTTAAGTAGCAGGATGGATGAAGGTAGGCACTGACATCTTAAGTAGCAGGATGGATGAAGGTAGGCACTGACATCTTAAGTAGCAGGATGGATGAAGGTAGGCACTGACATCTTAAGTAGCAGGATGGATGAAGGTAGGCACTAACATCTGAAGTAGCAGGATGAGTGAAGTAAGACGCTAACATCTTAAGTAGCAGGATGGATGAAGGTAGGCACTGACATCTTAAGTAGCAGGATGGATGAAGGTAGGCACTGACATCTTAAGTAGCAGGATGAGTGAAGTAAGACGCTAACATCTTAAGTAGCAGGATGGATGAAGGTAGGCACTGACATCTTAAGTAGCAGGATGGATGAAGGTAGGCACTGACATCTTAAGTAGCAGGATGAGTGAAGTAAGACGCTAACATCTTAAGTAGCAGGATGAATGAAGGTAGGCACTGACATCTTAAGTAGCAGGATGGATGAAGGTAGGCACTGACATCTTAAGTAGCAGGATGGATGAAGGTAGGCACTGACATATTAAGTAGCAGGATGAGTGACGTAAGACGCTAACATCTTAAGTAGCAGGATGAATGAATGTAGACACTGACATCTTAAGTAGCAGGATGAGTGAAGTAATTTTAAGGCACTAACATCTTAATTAGCAGGATGAGTAAAGTAAGGCACTAAAATAGCAAGCAATAACAGTGTGAGATTATAATCAGTCCATTATAAACCTGTTTTATTGATAATTAAACTTTAGAATTGGATGAGATACCTGCCTACTTGGTAGTGAGTTAATGATAACCAGGTTTGTGTGAGTTGGTAATTATGTTTCTCACATCCTAGGATTGGAATGCTGTGCGCAGTAACGCACAACACAACTATGCCGCGACGCGAGATGCAACTCAACGACCAGTTTCTCATCGCAGACCTGAGCAACAGGAGTGGGTACGTAACACGCCATGTCATTGTTATAAGCAGGGTTGTTTGATTTAAATCTTTTGATCTAAATCATTGATTTAAATCATGATTTAAATCACTCTAAAAAAGTCATTGATTTATGATTTTTTTTATTTTTTTACTTTGTTTTTTTAATCGCTGATTTATATGAATTTAACACAAATAATTGTTTACAAGCATCGAGATCAACAAAGTTTTATATGTTTTTTAATACAAAACACAAAGTACGCACACATGTGTAGTTGTATTGTCACCAGATAGTCTGATAGTCAAATATTTTATGATATTGTGTATGTTTGAGCTATTCCCGTTCTGAATGCAGTGAAGCCACACAAACTTGTCTTCCAGAGGAAGTATCATTTCAAGTCAGAAGCCCTGAGTTAAAGTCCACTTAGAGCTTGTGCTAGTTGTTACCAATTCAGTATGTTGACTCAGTTGTTTAATACTGTACCAGTTTGTATTCTGGTTAGAGACCTTTAGAGTACACAGAGCCCTGGACAGGTGCTAATCCACCCTCTCAGCAAACAATAATTAGCACTGCTACAGCCACAGACACATAGCATGCTTTCCTTTCCAAGACATATTATGCAGCAACAGGGGGAGAGGCCTTGTGGACATTGCGTAATGTCTTTATATAAGCAAAAATCATATACCCTCTGTTAAGACAAGAACCCAAATCGATTTGAATAGAATATGTTTGACAGAGTTTACAAATGTAAACATCTATATAAATGTCTATATACCAGATAAAAAAAAATCTGATTTAAATTTTTAAAAATCCGCTCCACTCACACAGCCTTGCTGACTTTAATCTTTGAGAAGGTTAATTAGGTTTAACAGATTAATAATTTCCAGTGTTGTGCATGAATGTTTAATAAGGAAGGACACTCCACCTGTATAGGGTATTTTTATTGATAATTATGGCAAACGTATTTAATCACATATCTTAAATGTACGGGATACTGCCATTAGGTTTTGGGCCTACACAACTACAAGATTTGCTAAAACAGTGAAAGTCATGTAGTTTTAAACATGGGTAGTAGAATAAATGTAAAAATATTTGGTTATACTGGAACCACCTACAAAACTAAACTAAATGTTTTATTCAGTGCAGTTGTAATTTTTGTGGGTGGGTGACTGGGAGGGTGGGTAGATGTTGGGTGTGTGTATGGGTGTGCGTGTGTGTAGTTGACCATTTGCAACTACAATTAAGAGTATCACGCCAGTGGCTTACTAGGAAAACCTTGTTGAACACACATCTTAATTTTATGGGCAGCACCATACTGCTAGATGACTGCTGGATGACCATACTGCTAGATGATGTCACGAGTTTCATAGTCTAGCAAAATTCGCTCACCAAATGAAAATATATTCGTATACACCTATTCCTATATTTGCCAATACGATATGGCTACATTGTTTACGTCTAATCTCAACTTAAGTAACATATTTTGGCCTTTGTTTACTGAACTAGTCCTTTTTCTGGCAAAATAACACGTTTCTTTGAGACTGTGTTGGTTCTGTGTATGCCGGCCTCCCTTAATACGTCACAAGAGTCTAGGTTACCCGATTTTCATGGAACCGTGCATGCGCTTATCGTTCGTGCTGGTTAACATGTCAGCACTCAGTCAGCTGGAGAAATGACCAGAATCTCCCACTTTTAGAACACATTCTGAAGTGGCATGATATTCTTGATTTTAGTTGCACATGGTTACTTTTTATTATCTCTTAGATGCATAGCCCCAAAACCATGACTTTTATTTTGTTTTAGGTGTTTATGTGTAACTTTAGTGTAAGAATGTTTTTTTCAGTGGCCCAATTAACTAGACATCATGAAGCACACATAGATATATGTAATTATGTATATATATATATATATATATATATATATATATATATATATATATATATATTGATGATCCGCTAATGTGGTAATGTCAATGTTATTTAATAAACTCACAATGCATTGGCTTTCATTTAGACTTGGTCATAATGGAGTGAGAAGAAATGACGGTGCACTGAGCCAAGAAACACTTGACTAGAAGTTGACGAACAACTTACGTATGGACAGTGGGACAGAAATATTACAGGAATACTCTAGTAATCATTTAGCAAACAGTTTACTAACTAGGGTTAATATTTACTAACTAGAGTTAATGTTTACTAATTCGAGTTAATGTTTACTAAATAGGGTTTATATTACACTGCTGTTAGTTGGTGAAGTTTATAGGATAACACCAGCTGGTAAATGTAGTATTTGTGGATGTTTAACAAACAGTTTATTAATGGACATTTTTCAGTGTATAAAAAAATTTTGTCAGTTAATGTTTAGATACATATATAAGGATGACTTAAATAGAAGATTACACACACATAGCATAGTAATTCTTTATCATACATTTTACTAACCAACTACTACTTCATTACAAAACATATTTTGAGTTTTTTAATGTTTAAAGTGTCTACATGTATTAGTGCAAACTGGTGATGGAAAGTAATAATTTGTCAAATATTTTATTAGCAGGAAGTTTGCACATGAAGCAGATTTATCTAGTTACTGTTAAGTTGGTTTACTAACTACAGTTAATATTTACTAACTAGCATTAATGTTTACTAATTAGAGTTAATGTTTACTAAATAGGGCTTCTATTCAACTGCTGCCAGTTTGTGAAGTTTATAGGATAACACCAGCTGGTAAATGTAGTATTTGTGGATGTTTAACAAACAGTTTATTAATGTAAATTTTTTGGTGTATAATAAAAACATTTTTGTTAGTTAATGTTTAGATATATACAGTATATAAGGATGACTGAAAGAGAAGATTACACACACATAGTATAGTATAGTATAGTAATTCTTTATCATACATTTTACTAACCAACTACTACTTCATTATATAACATATTTTTAGTTTTTCAATGTTAATAGTATCTACATATATTAGTTCAAACCGGTGATGGAAAGTTACAATTTGTCAAATATTTTATTAGCAAGAAGTTCGCACATGAAGAAGAAAATGTCACATTTTGATGTCGGTAACGAAGAAGTATTCCTTACAGTCTTGTCTGTGCTGGGCCATGAATTGGATCAGCTACCATTGACTGGCATGGGATTTTCCAGCCCATGCACACACACACACATATTGTCTAGCCAGGAAATGTTGAGGTATTTCTAATCAAATAGTTTTGTAAATGTTTTTATGTTTACATGTTTGTATCAGAAATTATATTTAATATACATATATACAAATGAAAGCTTTTTTCTATAACTTAATTATTTTGTTTTTATAAAGCACTTGCATTTATACTAACAGCCAATTCCTGTATTTGAAATGTAAATCAGAGATATATAATTTAGAATATCAGCAAAATGCTTACATTAAATGTGTTAAAATTGTCAACAATATAATTTTACTAGTAATTTATTTGAAAACTCTTGTAATTATATTCCCTGTTTTGATTTGTTGCATTTTATATGTCGGAATTGAGAGAAATGTTCAGTTGTTGTTTGGGTTAAAATTACTGTTGTCTCAATGGAGTTATTGATCCTGTAATAGAGTAATAAATACAGTTTAATGGCAACCATGGGTTTCACACTTTTTATTTCTTTTAGTGATATTATTTTATTTGATCAATTATGTTTGTATACTGAGCAGAAAAAGAAACTTGATAGTTAGATATAATGTGTCTTGATAATGCATCATGAAGGTTAGATGAGGTAATTATATATCTTGATGAGATGATTTTTGTATCCACCATGGGCCCGAATCACAGCTTCATAAAATCCCCTCAACAAAGGTGTGAAGAATAGAACCGGAAATATCCGCCATTGTCACATGATGTCACAGTCAGTGCTTCTGCCCTTGAGTGATTGGCCACTGACCCTATTTGCCGGACACGTCCTCAGATTGTGAATTGTCCGTCTACTGCAACATATATGCCTGCAATTTCTGCTACTGAGTGTCCCATCTCCAAGGCATGCTCTTAAACCCTCTTAGAAAGTCTCAGCATTATATACGGTGTCACTCAAAGTCGATGTCTCACGTTCTTCGTATTGCTGCAGTGATGTTATGTCAATTCCAGAGTGAAATTGAGACTAGCGTGTTGTCTGGATGTGCAGTAACTCTTTTGTACTTTGTACTGGCAGGCAACATGCTACAATCTGTTTAAACTGCTCCTCAGCATACTAATCCAACTGTTTACAACTGGAATTGCTAATCGATTAAAAATTACTTAACCCCTTTTGTTTTGGTGCGCTGTCGAGCTTGGGTCTCCTGAGGATTTTAGTGCAATAGAAGTATTTTATATTGTATTATATTGTATCAATCATATCTGGATTTTGACCTGTTTTGGGATGTCAATCCATATTCCAGTCATAAAGGTGACTCCAAAGACTGGTATTCATGACTACGCTCTAGTTGCACCAGGATGGTTAGTTATCTGCAATGTTAAAATTGCTATTCCATCTTACAGTGATCACACAAACACAGTTATACATTGGCAGCTCGGCCAATATCTTCCACAAGACTTGAAGGTAAGTCCACCAACATCTTCCTCAAGACTTGAAGGCAACTCAACCAATACCTTCATCAAGACTTGAAGGCAACTCCACCAATACCTTCCTCAAGACTTGAAAGTAACTCCACCAACACCTTCCTCGAGACTTGAAGGCAACTCCACCAATACCTTCATCAAGACGTGAAAACAACTCCACCAATACCTTCATCAAGACTTAAAAGCAACTCCACCAATACCTTCATCAAGACTTGAAGGCAACTCCACCAATACCTTCAAGACTTGAAAGCAACTCCACCAATACCTTCCTCAAGACTTGAAGGCAGCTCCACCAACATCTTCCTCAAAACTTGAAAGCAACTCCACCAACACACTCCTCAAGACTTGAAGGCAACTCCACCAATACCTTCATCAAGACTTGAAAGCAACTACACCAACACCTTCATCAAGACTTGAAGGCAACTCCACCAATACCTTCATCAAGACTTGAAGGCAACTCCACCAATACCTTCCTCAAGACTTGAAGGCAACTCCACCAACACTGTCCCTAAGACTTGAAAGCAACTCCACCAATACCTTCCTCAAGACTTGAAGGCAACACCACCAACACCGTCCCTAAGACTTGAAAGCAACTCCACCAATACCTTCCTCAAGACTTGAAGGCAACTCCACCAACACCATCCCTAAGACTTGAAAGCAACTCCACTAACACTTTCTCAAGACTTCAAGACAACTCCACCAACACTTTCCCAAAGATTTGAAGGCAACAATACACCTTTCTATTAATACGTTATAGTAGATGCCATTTTTTTCTGAGTATGGGTAAGGAGAGACTGACAAAGAGAGCATGGGAAATAAAGAGGTTGGTAGAGAGGGAAGACTGATAAGGAAAAGGCAGGCCTGTGTGAACAGCAGAGCATAGAACAAAAAGGCAGAAAATCAAGCAAGATGGAGGCAAGTCACTGAGAGGGGGCGGAACAGAATTCGTAATATGCTCACCCACACCACAAGGGATTAAGAGGAAGAAGAAGACCAATAACCAACTATATGACACTGAATTTGTGTCTCCCAAAATTGTATTTGTATTATATACTCCTGTTTCCAGTATGTGCGGGCGTTTACACACGTCCAGAAATTATGCAATTTATAAACAATGCAAGTTATTTTATGCAAAATAACAACACAAGTCCAGCGTAGATTGAAATAGGCCAAAGAATGACATTTAGATTTATTAATTTAGGAGCATGAAATTAGGCAAGCATACACCATCAAAATAAGATACATCCAATAATCTCAGCAAGCATGCCGGCTTCCAAAATGTGTTTACACATAATTAGTAAATCATGCCTATCAGCTACCCACTACCAGTACTATCTGTACCACTACTGACTTATATACAATTCACATGGTATCGGTGGGGGTCACTCCGCCGTGAATTAACCATACACATATATGTACAAACAGAAAGGCTGGGGTACTCGATCCCCCAGCCAAACATGGTAAATGAAAAAAGTGGGCTAACCACCCAACATTCTTGAACAATTCATAATGAACATTATGGAAACACAACACACAATGTATAAAGGTGTTACATATCTAGACATTAGTCAACCAATAACTACTAACACATCAGACCGAGAGATAGGGCCAAACAGCCACACAAATGTACTCGTGAAAAGTACCCGCACTAAAAACCCTGTGTACACTACTGAAAACTTAGTGAAGGGAAAAGCGTTAATGCAAAACCTCGTGTACCAAACTATAACAGGGAAAAGCGTCAAAAAAATCAAAAACTTTGTGAACTACCTCTCTGTCTTCAGTGTTTCACAGTGTATCCCTACATAATGCACCACTTGATTTATTAGATAACACTGGGTAACAACTGTTAACACAATATTAGGGAGGGAGGGTTGGATTTTTCAAACGGATCGGAATAAACCGAACAACAAAACTGATCTTGCAATAAAATGTGCATGCGTGCGCGGCGTGTGCTATATATACACCACTTATTTACGATAATTTAGGTAGCGTAACTATTTATACTTTAGCTACGTAAATTATAAAAGTTTGGATAACATTTGTGTCTCATAACAGTTACAACTTGCATGTTTCCATTAGCCCACCGTGCCCGTGTCTTTTTGACGAAGCAAATCCAGTGTTTTCTCTGCATGCATCAGTCTGAAATGTGTTATCATGAAACTAGACACTTGTATAGCTGCGAGAATTGGATCGAACATTTTATTTGGAAACCATCGTGCGAGCAGTAGCGTAGTCTCCATCATCCAGGCTGGTGCTCCTAATAATCATGCACTCGATATATATATATATATATATATATATATATATATATATATATATATATATATATATATATATATATATATATATATATATATATATATATATATATATATATATATGGTGTTACGCGTTATAATCACATCCCCCTTCTTTAAAAAAAAGAAATATCTAATATACTAGAGGCTGCTCATAAAAGAAACGATAACGTAAACTGTAACGACTAACTACAATGTCTGTGTAACATTGGAACAACTATGCTACTACTATGAACGCAATTACAAGTCCAAACGCTGGGGGCGCTTCACTCGTCTTCCAGATCAGGTGTATTCTTCAGACTCGGGAAGCTGGAATCGGACTGACTTCTTCACAGGCGGTGGGTCATCACGCGGAGGTGTTATTACTCGCGTTTCGTCTCTTCGCGTCAAGTCGTCTCTTCGCGTCAAGTCGTCTCTTTGTAGATCGTCGTCAGGTTGGTCAGACTCTCGGTGGAACGAGTGATGTTCGGTCGTCTCACGGACGTGACGACGATTGCGTCTGAGTACGTTGCCTGATGGGGTCAGAACATTATACGACCGCGGGTGTCTGTCGGTGGATATCACCCTGGCAGGCTGCCAGATGTCCGTTTGGACATCTCTCACGCGGACGTCTTGTCCTGGGATCAGCGGAATGAGTGGTCGCGTAGCTCGCTTGTCGTGATTGGCTCGCTGAATCTCTTGCCTTTGTGCAAGGCGACTGCTGATTTCATCCCTCGACCAATGTTCATTCCTGATGATCACGGGTAGGTTCGATTTGTACTTGCGGGCATTCAGCATCTCTGCGGGTGACGGCAAGTGGCTGTCGACCGGTGTAGATCGCAGCGCGAGCAGGGCTTTCAGCGGACTGGATCTCGTCATCGCTGCCTTCTTCAAGGTGCTCTTCACTGTCTGAACCTGTCGTTCGATGAATCCATTGGATTGCGGGAAGTGTGGGCTGGATGTCACATGGTCAAAACACCACTCGTTTGCAAAGTTGCGAAAGGCTTGACTGCTGTAATGTCCACCGTTGTCGCTCACGACCTTGTCTGGCGACCCATTCTCCGCAAACACCTCACTCATCTTCGATATTATGGCGTCGCTTGTCACTCTCCCTTCGATACGGTAAACAAATGGGAACTTAGAGTAGTAGTCACACATGAGCAGGTACGTGTCCAGTCGGATGACAAACAGGTCAGTGCCGACGATCTGCCATGGACGCGTCGGTAGTTCATGCTGCATCAACGGCTCGTGTGCTTGACGTCTCTGCAGCTGTTGGCAGGTGTCGCACTTCCTCACGATGTCGTCGATGTCTCTGTTGATGGCCTTCCAGTAGACACAAGACCTCGCTCGTAGCCGGGTCTTCTCAATACCCTGGTGAGCCTCATGCAGTTTGCTCAACACTTCTGACTGTTGACTTAGCGGGATTACCAGACGCTCACCCTTGATGATGAGACCGTCCTCCACTGCTAATTGGTCTCTGCACGACCAGTAGGGTCGCAGTGGTGCCGCTAGGTGGCGCTGGTTCTCTGGCCATCCATTGATGATGATTGCCTTCAATGCGCACAGCTCTTCATCTGTTCGGGTAGCTTCTCGAACCGCCTCCAGCTTCTTCGTGGAGAACTGGACAAACGAAACTTGAACATCCAGCTCTATCTGCTTCGCCTCGGCTGACGACTGTCGTGACATGGTGTCAGCCAATTCTATGTTCTTTCCTGGTATGTAGTGAAGTTTGAAGTCATACGGCTGGACGCGTAGTAGCATGCGTTGTAACCTCTGTGGCGCAGGAGCCAAATTCTTTAGGTGAATCATTTCCAGCGGTTTGTGATCTGACTCGACTGTGAAATGTTTCCCATATACGTATGTATAAAATCTTTCGCATCCGAAAACGACAGCCAACATCTCGCGTTCAATATTGGCGTAACGGCGTTCACAATCAGTCAATGACTTCGATGCGAATGCGATCGGGCGACCCCCCTGCATCAGGACTGCGCGGAGACCCCGGCTCGAGGCATCGACCTGGACCACGGTTTCCATCTTCGGGTCAAAATGACTCAATGTTACTTCTTCGCAGATCAGTTGCTTTGTCTTCTGAAACGCGTCTTCATGCGATGGCGACCACGCAAACTCTACATCCTTCTTGAGTAGGTCTCTCAGTGTCGCTGTGTGGTGAGACAGGTGTGGTATGAACGGTGACATGTACGTTGCCACACCTAGGAATTCTTGCAAATGCGTAGTATCTCTGGGCGTCTCGAGTCGCTTGATGGCATTTACCTTGCTAGGGTCCGGTCGCACACCTGTCACATCAAACACGAGGCCGAAGAAGTGGATGCTAGGCTGATGAATGTCACACTTATCTACGTTAAACACCAGCCCGTGTTTCCTTGCCACTTTCATGACGTTGTGGAGATTCCGGTCGTGCTCGACATTGTCTCTGCCAAAGACTGCGACGTCATCTGCCATACCCATTGTTCCTGGGCACTGCTCCAGAGTGTTGTCCATTCTCTCTTGAAAAACGTCTTGACTCAAGTTAAGCCCGAATGGTAGCCTCTCAAAGCGAAATCGTCCGAACGGGCTGTTGAAGGTAGTCTTGCGACTCGACTCATCGTCCAATGAGATGGACCAGTACCCATGGCGCGCATCTAGTTTGGAGAAAACCTTTGCACCTGCGAGCTTGTACGTCACTTCGTCGAGTGTGGGTGTTTTGTAATGCGGTCGTTTCACCGCCTCATTCAGATCCTTGGGATCTAGGCAGATCCGCAGCTTGCCAGAAGATTTCCGACTGTACACAATGCTGGACACCCAGTCTGTAGGTTCGGTCACTCTCGTTATGACCTTCATCTTCACCATAGCGTCCAGCTCTGACTTGATATCATCCCGCATATGGATAGGGCACTTTCGCGGAGCATGAACAACTGGTGCGACATTCGGATCTGTCGTGATGTGGAACTTTCCCTGAAAATTTCCGATGCCTTCAAATCTGTCAGGATAGCACTGAAGTAGATCCTCCTTCGTCTTGATTGGCATGTCAATTGGCTCGTCTCTCGTGATTTCACAGTGCATGGTGATGAGCTGCAAGGCCCGACAAGATGGCAGTCCGACAATGGCTGGTCCCAGTGTATCGGCGACGTAGAACTCAGTGTCATGGCTGACCTCATTATGTTTGCACGGCAACATCAGTGTCCCGTACTGTTTGATTCGCTCGCCATTGTACGCCATCAGCACTGTTGTAGACTCTTGTAGTCCTCTTCTTGATGGGTAACCTCCAGCGCCAAGATTCTCTGGGTACATCCGTCGATACATTCTGAGTGGAAGGACATTCCCCTGGGCCCCAGTATCGACTTTCACCTTTAGTGTCGCATGTTTCACGCCCAGTTGTATGTCAAGCGACGCGTAGACCTCGCTTCGTGTGTCATTCTCCGCATCAACATTGTCGAATACGAGCTTCTCAAAACCTTGTTCCAGGCTGTGGCATGATCTATTGTAATAATACGGGGGAGAATATCTCGGGGAGAGACACCCTCATGGCGAGGTGAATAAAGTACCGGTTGATTTACGAACTTGTATTGTATGCTGTATTGTATGCTAACCAGAAAACACTACATGGTATCAGAAGTGAGATGGCAACACCGGCACGTTTGAAGTAGTCAAAGACAAGTTTGATAGCTATTTCGTTGGCACGAGGAATGTAATATATGAAAGGGCGAAGTTTAATCAGCGACAACAACAGACCGGTGAATCTGTAGACGCGTTCGTCACGGACCTGTACAAGCTAGTCGAACACTGTGAGTACGGGGCGCTGAAGGATGACATGATACGCGATAGAATTGTTGTTGGCTTGCGTGACGAACAGTTATCCGAGAAGCTACAACTAGACGCAAAGCTTACTCTGAAGAGAGCGGTTGATCACGAACGCCAAAAGGAGGCCGTACGAAAACAACAAACTGTAGTGCGAAGTAGTCCGCAAGAGGGCGCGATGAATATCGACAGCATGCAGTCACGGTCGCAAGATGGTGCCACGAACGTCGACGCTATGCAATCCAGGCCGTATCGTGGCCCGTTTGAGCGCAGACCGAGAGCGGCGTTACAACAAGGGAAACAGACGTCGTACACCGCGTCTTCGTATCAGACCAACCAGCCATGCAGACGATGTGGCAGACAGTCACATCAGAAAGAATACTGCCCAGCGAAAGATGCAAAGTGCCACCAATGTTCAAAGACAGGCCACTTTGCTTCAGTTTGCTTGTCCAAAAAAATTGGTGCACTGTGCGATGATGGCAATGACACAGAATACACATTCCTAGGCTCAGTCGCTGACAACAAATCAAACCAACAGTGGTTGATAACACTGAAAATGGGGGGGTCAGGTGTTAAATTTCGCATTGACACCGGTGCAGACGAAACAGTGATTCCTGAACAGTTGTACAATGAACTGATAGGTGTGAACCCGCTCCGAAAGGCTAATAAGAAACTCTTCGGGGTTGGCAACAACGGTTTGCTGGCAGTTGTGGGAATGTTCACAACGGTGCTACAAGGGAAGACTACAGCCACAAAGCAGAACATATACGTCGTCCGGGGCATACACAAGGCGCTTCTAGGCAACCCTGCAATAGACGCGCTGCGGTTGATCAGCCGAGTGGAGTCGGTAGAAGGGGCAACAGATGAGTATCACAGAGAATTTCCGGATATCTTCAACGGCCTCGGCAAGATGGAAGGGCCGTACACGATCACACTGAAGGAGAACGCGCAGCCTTTCGCCGTCAGTGTGCCGAGACGTGTGGCCCTACCATTGATGAAGAAAACGAAAAGAGAACTGAAGAGGATGGAAGCTTTGGGCGTCATCAGTAAAGTCGAACAGCCAACTGATTGGTGCGCGCCCATGGTGGTTGTCCCGAAATCACAAGACGATGTCAGGATCTGCGTCGACCTAACAAAACTAAATGAAAGTGTACGTCGGGAACGATATGAGATGCCTTCGGTCGACTATACCCTGGGACAGCTAGCAGGTGCCAAGATATTCTCAAAACTGGACGCAAACTCTGGGTTTTGGCAAGTCCCGTTGTCTGAAGAATCGACTCTGCTGACAACGTTTATCACACTGTTCGGTAGATTCGCCTTCAGAAGGCTACCCTTCGGCATTTCGTCAGCACCAGAGCACTATCAACGACGAATGTCGGCAATCCTGGAGGGGATACCTGGCGTCCTATGTCAAATGGATGATGTACTTGTCTTCGGTGCCACTCAGCCACAACACGATCAGCGCCTACTCGAACTGAAGCAGGCCCAGGTGGACGACGCCACCTGCCAACTCATCCAGACTTACTGCCAGCAAGGATGGCCCGACAGGGCGAGACTGAGGCCGGACGAGAAGGTGTACCTGCAAGTCGCTGCGGAGCTCACTGTGCAACAAGGCTTGCTGCTGAAGGGGAGTCGCCTCGTCATTCCGCTGGCAATGCGACCATCGATACTGGAGAAGATCCACGAAGGACACCAAGGTATCACTAAATGCAGAGAACGGGCGAAGCAATCAGTTTGGTGGCCGGGTCTGAGCAAACAGATCGAAGACTTGGTGGAGAGGTGCGACAGATGCGCCAAAGAACGAGTAAATCAAGCAGAGCCGATGATACCATCTCATGTTCCAGAACGCCCATGGCAGAAGGTTGGCTCTGACCTCTTCGAACTAAACGGTTCACCATACTTACTTGTTGTCGACTATCTGTCGGCGTTCGTTGAGATCTCCAAACTGAGCACCACGACGTCGGCTTCCATCGTGAACCACATGACATCAATGTTTGCACGTCATGGCGTCCCTGAAGTTGTGGTCACAGACAATGGTCCCCAGTACGCATCAGATACATTCAGGAGGTTTGCTGCAGCGAGGGGCTTTCTGCACACGACAAGCAGCCCTCGGTTCCCTCGGTCAAATGGTGAAGCTGAACGAGCCGTGAAGACCCTAAAATGTCTACTGGCGAAGAGCGACAACCCGTACGACACACTTCTCGCGTATAGGTCGACGCCCTTGAGCAATGGTTACAGCCCAGCTGAGCTACTGATGGGGCGGAAGCTTCGGACGCCAATACCGACGATACCAACCTTACTAGAACCACAGTGGTCGCATCTACGAGGAGCGAGGAAGTCGCGGCTTGAGATAAAGAATCGACAGAAAAAGTCATTCGACAAGCGCCATCGAGCAGTCCACTTGAGACGACTGATGCCGGGAGAGCATGTGTGGGTCACTGACATGGACCGGCGAGGCACCGTGCTAAAAGAGGTCGGCTCACAGTCGCCCCGGTCGTACATCGTGAGGACACACCAAGGCGACGTTCGACGCAATCGACGTCACCTGAATCCTACTCCGTCTGCGCCGCCGTATGACACGGCAACACTGGATATCGAAATCCCCGATGACGAGGACGGAGAAGATGGCGACCCGGGCGAAGCCGCAGCACAGCCAGATCGACCAGTGGCAGACGTAGCCCCGAGACGGAATCCTGCAAGAGAGAGGAAGCTGCCGTCCCACCTGAGCGATTACGATGTCGCTGTGTAACCTGGTCATGTGCTGGTAACCTCTGACCAAATATGAGAAAGGAGGATGTGGCATGATCTATTGTAATAATACGGGGGAGAATATCTCGGGGAGAGACACCCTCATGGCGAGGTGAATAAAGTACCGGTTGATTTACGAACTTGTATTGTATGCTGTATTGTATGCTAACCAGAAAACACTACACAGGCATGCCTCCCTTTCGACGTTGGGCACTGTTGAACCGGGTGGATGCTGGTTTCTCCGCTGAACAATTGCATGTCAGTGACTGTGGCCTCGAATGTACGTACGATGTCTAACGCGCCATCCAAGGTCAAGGTTGCATCCCGTCCCAAAAGCTTCTCCTGCATTTTGCTGTGTCGTATTCCAATGATCAATTGCTCGACGAGACGTTCATCTGTCTCAACAACATCTCTGAAGTTACACTTTTTAGCCTGAAGCATCATATACTCGTCTACCGATTCACCAGCAGATTGTCGGTATTGCTGGAGATGGAATCGACTCAGTCTGTAGTTCGTCTTTGGCTCTAAGAATTTCTTAAAACAGTCCCACAGGACGCCCAGTTTCTTCCTGTCAGCTGGTGTCATGTCCCATGTGTTATATACTCTTAGGCCTTCCTGCCCAACCCATAGCAGAACATATGTGACTTTCTCTTCCTCACTTTTTCCTGCTAAGGGCCCGCTGAAGATCAACTCACAGTACTGTTTGAAACTGGTGAAAGCGGTTGGCAGATCTGAACTAGACCAGTCCATGCGTGGCGGGTCGATACCCGTTAAGTCACCCATTATCGCTCACGCGCTTGCATATATCGCGGTGACGAAATGTAGTGTTAGTTCAATGCAATAGCCTTTTGCTTCGGCTTCATATGCATACAAAAGATCAGGGACATCAATTCTGTTCGTGGGCTTGGGAAGTGAAATCATTCATTCAGTTAGGGCAGTTTCACTTGACTTAACTGCACTGTTGACATCTTTCCGCGTGAAATCGATCGGTGACGTCAGCCCTCGGCGCCCGCGTCACTCGAAAATTCCGCGTAAAACAAAAACTCAAAGTCTCTTTTTCCGATCGAAGTTGATTCTCTAGCGTGTCCTATTAATATCAGTTCTTTAGACGGGGTAATCGTTCACCACCGCTGCCACCATGAAATGTGTTATCATGAAACTAGACACTTGTATAGCTGCGAGAATTGGATCGAACATTTTATTTGGAAACCATCGTGCGTGCAGTAGCGTAGTCTCCATCGTCCGGGCTGGTGCTCCTAATAATCATGCACTCGATATATGTGTGTGCGTGCGTGCGTGCGTGCGTGCGTGCGTGCGTGCGTGCGTGCGTGCGTGTGGTGTTACGCGTTATAATATCACACAGTCAACGGGAGCTGTGTCAGCTCCCGTTGAAACTGCTGCAGAATGGTCGTTTCACTTTCAAGACATTAATTGCCGCGCCCGCACACACAGCAGCGATTTGATACGATATTAAAAAGATTAACGAAATGTTAAATCAAGAAGTTATAAATAATTTATAGGGCAACATTAATCGTACAAAATCACTGCAAACATCCACCATATCAATTCAATAGCCCGACTGCAGCAGCTCCTGTTCTCACATCGCAACGCACTGGTGGGAAAAGACCTAGCCGGTGAGCTTTAGCCAATAGAGAATCATCAGGATCTCCCCAAGCAAGCGCAAGGAGGTAATTCCAACCACATCACAAACACACTCAATTTCTTGAGACAACGAATTCCCACAAATATTTTTGCGTAACTATAATAGATTACCTATCACGGACCAACCACATAGAATCCACGGCAGCAAAAGGAAACAGGACGGTAGACTTCTTAAGGAGAACCTTCCAACAATGCCCCCCAAAGTCGAGACTGCCACCTACACCACAATGGCTCGCCCCATGCTGGAATACCATTCATCCATTTGGGATCCCTCAAACAAAAGGACATACAAACATTGGAATGTGTGCAGCGTCGATCAGCTAAATGTGTATTCAATAACTACACAGACAGGACACCTGGCAGCGTCACACCCATGCTCCGGGAATTCGAATGGCCACATCTCGAACAGGCCAGGGTCATTCTGACCCAAGAATACCACTTGAGGCACCCAACAACTGTACTATCAACATGTCCACCATCCAGCTCTTTATCATTCCTTCTTCCTCCGAACAGTAACAACTGGACCCATCTTCCAGCCTCCATCAGTTGAAACGTTTTTTGAAAAGACTCGCTGGTAGTTTCCACAACATGATGACAGGGCGTTTTTTATTGAATTTTCACTGGGGGGGCAATGTCCTAAGGGCACTCCAAATGGTTAAAAAGGGCACCTTACGCATTATTAATGATTATTTACATAACCCTTAGGAATGTATGAAACCTTATATATATATATATATATATATATATATATATATATATATATATATATATATATATATTTTTTTTTTATCCATATGGTTGCACACTGACGACTGCATCTCGGTATAAAATTAATGTTACACTTATATCCCAGAATTTTTTTATTACAAACACATGCAGTAGTTAGAGAAACATGACACGTCTCTAGCAACTTGCAAGTCAGTACGTTTGACAGTCGTCTCAATTTCACTAGACGAGCCCCGTTTTGCGGGTGAATTTCCTAACGAATTCACTCTGCCCGTAGATATCCCAGTCTGGAGCTCCGCATCTTCTGGCCTTCTCCAGGAATTTGACGACAGCGGGTCGAGGGTCAAAGTAGGCGGTGCCCACACCATTCAGTGCCACCATGAGGTGGGCGTTTCTCGTGTCCTCACCCATGCTGGTGCGGTGATTGTTCTTTCCGGGAATGGTCAATCCCTCATCAATCTCAACTTCTTGACGGCAGCGCCAGTCACAGTGAGAAGATGGCTGATGAACATATCACTCCTTTGCAACTTCTTCTGGAGTGTTTCAAATATTTCCAGGATGTCGCCCACCAGTGAGGTTATCCATTTCTGTTGGTGGTTCCAAATTCTCAGAAACCCTTTGGCTTCAGCCTTCTCCTTTCTGTCGCTGGTACTTTCAGGTGCTTGCATCTGTTCCCACACCTTAATGCAGTCTGGTAGCACAGCATCCACCAGCTGCAGCTTGTGCTGGGCAAACCTGACATCGTGGTGCCGGGGGAACTGTTTGACATTCCCGGCTTGCGCTGACAACATTTTCATCCTTCTCGGCGTCCGGAAGAATCGTACGAGCCCCAGTAGATTAGACTTCCAGATGCCCAGCTCCGGTATGGTGCTGACGACCGACTCAATGGCTAAGTCCGACCGGTGAGCAGCACACCAGAAAGTTGCCAGACCTCTCTGCACTTGGTCAGCAAGCAAACGCCACAACCCACCATGTCTGCCAGTGTTTGCCGATTGGCCGTCAGTGGTGACACCGACGAGCTTCGTGTCTTTACCTCCGGTCAGAACCAAAGCTTTGTTCACCGCTTCTAGTAGTCCAGGGGCGCCGTTCGTCTCTGGCGAAAGCATGACGACGAACACACACGTTACGCTACCATCACTGTTAGCCATCCGTCCACTTACAAACTTGTAGTCCAACATTTGCCTGTCACAGCTGCCATCAATCTGCACACTGAAGACTGTGCATCGGTTGAACATTTGAGACAGACACAGTTTCTCTAGTTCGTATATGACATCCAGCATCTGCTTATAGTAGTTCGGGTCCCGGATCATGGCTGCTTGATGAACTGGCTATCGGGCGAGAACACGACGAAGGCAGTATCTCTGTGACTGGTGGTACACTTTTATCTTTGGGAGTGTCATCAGATGTGAGGGCAGTGAACGGATCATGGCTGCTTGATGAACTGGTACTCGAGCGAGAGCACGACGAAGGCAGAATCTCTGACTGGTGGTACACCTTTGTCTTTGGGAGTGTCATCAGGTGTGATGGCAGCGGACGGATCATAGTTCCCTGGCGGCATTGTGGGTATTTCTGGCAATGAGTCATTGAGGCTGCGTCGAAAAATTGTGTCTAGGCGTTGACATTTTACGGCAGATTTCTCTAGCCCTTTTTGTTTTCGTTTTGCTTTTCTGTCTCTGTTAGGCATGACTGGCAGGATATCGACCTGGACAAGTTAGATGGTTAAATGTAATAACTAACTCAGGAAAAGCCTGTCTATTTGCATCACTTTTATAGTGGAATTACAATGCGAGCCGCAACATGCTCTAGACACTAGACATAAATATACTGAAGATATAGGCATAAGGCAGAAAAGAGAGTAATACAAAACATGCATACCACGTCTATCAATCAAATGGTTGGCTAAGTACATAACAAATAAAAATATAGAAAATACGTACTTCCAAAACTGACATGTGCAAATGTTGATTACATTTTTTATGTGGACCACCAACTTTTGAGTAACAATTTTCCAAAGTTGAAGTCCCTGCTGACCGCCAACTTTCCATCTCACATATAGACCACTATCAACTACTCATACATTTTAAAATTTATTTGTTTAATATGTATACAATATGCTTCTTTGAGTTACCATGCTTAAAATTTCGATTTCTCAAAGATGCGGAGAATGAATTGGCTAGGTTACTGCCTCAATAAAAATCTACCCTGACAGGTTTATGGCTGTTGTGATGTTTGTGTCATCTTACCTACAAGAGGGATCATTATTAAAATGTGATTATTTTGTGATATTTGTTAAACGTTTCCAATTGCTTTCGTTGGACACTACACACACTTTGCCAGGTTTATTTATTATTTGAAAAAAAAAACAGCCGACTGAAAGGTTGTTGATACATCGTTAATCCCCGCCCGCTCGCTCTCGACCAGTGGTAATAGCGAATGGGCGTGGTTTAGTTTCGCCTGGTACGTTTCGCAATTTCGCATCACTGTAAAGAACTGGATTGCACGCGGCTCAATCGTGTAAAATGTGATGGCGGGTCTTGTTGAATTATACACAATTTAAACAAACAGTAACATGCAGGTACACATATTTACATATACATAATCATTAGCTATTCTAGCACCGGAACACTGACGTCATAAGTAAACACTTCTATGGCTATGGTATGGCTATGCCAAAGCACGTTTTCAGTTCTTTGCATGAACTGTATGAAGAAGCCATTCGGCAATACGTCACTGTTATTGCTATGATGCTATTACATTCCTCACTTCCTGTCGCATGCATTAACATAAACACACCATAACTCGGGTACTACTGCCTATGTCCATGACATTGCCATTATTCTTCGACTTTCGAGTCGAAAGTAAACCTCACCATTCGAGACGCATCGAACATGAAAATGGTAACATGAAAATAGTAACCTGGCATCTAGTTATGGAACAGGAAATATAAAGCCTTTTTTGAAAATGTAAGATTCCCCTCTGAGCCATATCAATAAATTGATCTTTTGTAGACATATTGCCCTTCTTTAACTTTGGTACTTTCTTGATTTTGCCACCAATGAAAATTAACTAAATCACACTAACAAAAAGAATACAAATTATGACCTACATTAATACAAGGGGCTGGTTAAGGAGAATGGGGGCACGCATTGCGGGGGGGCTAGTTGGTTTGACTGGGGGGGGGGCAAATGAAAGGGCTTTGTATGTTAAAAAAAACGCCCTGCATGATGAAGGCCACGCCAGTGTATATGTGTATATAGCATTTATCTATTTTGAAACTGCTCTGGTTTTAACCGCATTTTGATTATTTAGCGCTCAGACCGCTACACCCCATCATTAGGCCCTACACGCACCACAGGGTTAACTACGATAGTCTAGTAGGCAGATGCCTCAGCTTCTCGGGAGCATCACCAAGGCGTACTGTAGATGCACAAATGAATCCAGATCCACTAGTTTGGTTAATAATTTAAATGGTCTTGCCAAACTTCTGTTGCAATTTAAATTTCAGTGTAATTGATCGGTATGTGCCTGCAGTTTTCTCCAGGAGAATTGCTTGGTACTGATCCCGCAGTTATTTTATCAGGACGTAACCCTTCTCCTGGAAGAGGGAAGCTTCTAGCTGCTCCACCAGACGATCCAGAACAGCATCGTTTTGTTGGTGCTGAGCTAAAAAAGAAAACAAGAAATCTGTGTTTCCTTTTATGAAGACTGAGTTGTAAAAAGTCGTCCTGTAAAAATGTATTCTTATTAACAGTAACTCCGGGCCACAGTTAACCTAGATTACTAAAGTGGCGTGTGGTATTTATGCACGCGTTCACAATAAAAGAAATTAAATAACATCACGCAATTTGTCGCAGCGCCATCTTAAATCGCCGCCACTGTGGCGGGATTTGTTGAAACATTTTTGCAAGAGTTAGTTGACCCACGCGAACCTGATGTTCCACAACTGGGCGCAGGATGAACGCACGGTGCACGCACCATGCACGCACTATGCGTGGGAGATGCGCACGTTTTTTGTTGAGATGTCATAAGTCACAACTAGTTGCTGTTAGGTATTACTTAGTTAGCTAGCTAACCCCTTCTCCTGTTTCAACTAAACGGCGAGATGTGCTTATTAAAATCGTCATATGTCGGATATGCTACATAAATTTGCTAAGTAGGTTTGTACATGGAAGAGATATGCAGGGGAGACCGGGGCTAGTTGTATAGGGGAGACCAGGCTAGTTGTATAGGGGAGACCGGGGCTAGTTGTATAGGGGAGACCAGGCTAGTTGTATAGAGGTGACCAGGCTAGTTGTATAGGGGAGACCGGGGCTAGTTGTATAGGGGAGACCGGGGTTAGTTGTATAGGGGAGACCAGGCTAGTTGTATAGGGGAGACCAGGCTAGTTGTATAGGGGAGACCGGGGCTAGTTGTATAGGGGAGACCAGGCTAGTTGTATAGGGGTGACCAGGCTAGTTGTATAGGGGAGACCAGGCTAGTTGTATAGGGGAGACCAGGGCTAGGTGTATAGGGGAGACTGGGCTAGTTGTATAGGGGAGACTGGGGCTAGTTGTATAGGGAGACCGGGCTAGTTGTATAGGGGAGACCGGGGCTAGTTGTATAGGGGAGACCGGGGCTAGTTGTATAGAGGAGACCAGGCTAGTTGTATAGGGGAGACCGGGCTAGTTGTATAGGGGAGACCGGGACTAGTTATATAGGGGAGACCTGACTGGGTGTATAGGGGAGACTGGGGCTAGTTGTATAGGGGAGACCAGGGCTAGTTGCATAGGGGAGATTGGGGCTAGTTATATAAAGGGGCAAGTTGTTACAGAGTCGTTTTACACAAACATAGCACACATGTGGAGATACCATCGACAGCAGTTGGTCCACCAACATACACACTGTCCAAATATCGGGAGTTAAGAAGACGATATTAAAGAGGTGTGGACAAAAATGACTTTTTCATGAATGAAACTTGAAGCATGTCAACTATATAGTATAAGGGGTTATGCCAAGTAGAAGATAAATAAAAAAACAGGATTTGTTATCGCCCACTTGCGTTCAACTGCAAAAATTGTGTTTGGGGTAAGTTGGTACAATTGTGCTAGGCAAGTTGTTACAGCTGTAACAACACTCAGTTGGCTCACATCTATGGCTCAGCCAGCGAGTTGTGTGCGGACAATGATTGAATGAACACAACTTATTTAACCACGACGTGCGAACACTTTGTTTCACTTGTGAAGCCTAGTGTACTGGTTTATAACCGGTACTGTTAATGCTAGCAGCGTCGAACAAAATTAACAAGTATCTCAGAAGGGCGGGCTACACATACTGTACATGAGAAATGGTTGGACTCTTGATAAGTCAATGGCTTCCTTGTCCATTTGCCATCTGTATGTTTAGTCTTGGATGACAATGTTGTAACATTGTTATGGCGTAGCAATTAATAAATATTGCACGATTCATTGAAATGTGGGTGTGTGTGGGTGAGTGCGTACGTGTGTGTATCATTCAATCAAGTATAAGTCGCATTACATATATATATATATATATATATATATATTTCCATTCGCTGTTTCATATTCCATTCAATAATTCATATTCCAATCACAATTGTTTGTTATGTAAGAATCTGAGGCATGAGTCCTCATTGGTAACTAAAAATGAAAAGCTTACTATATGAAGCTGTGATCACCTACATTGTTATGCACACTGTGTATAAGATATATAAGTATATATAATACAATTAATGTAATAACAGTAACATGTATGAGTGACATTTGCTTTGCGAACCACACCTTCTTTGCTGTAACAACGTGCCCTGTATGATGAAACAACTTACCCCGCATACTGGGCTAGTTGAATAGGGGAGACCGAGAGTCGACCGCGCCTGGGAAACTTCACATATCTGCCTAAATACAATGTGGAGTATCAATGGTATAATGCGTCTAACATACTTTCACAAAAAGTGATTTTAACTGAAAATTGTAACAACTATCCCCGGTCTCCCCTACAGGGACACATCATTACAAAGTCATTTTACGAAAACATAGCACACATGTGCTCAGTATGATGTAACAACTTCCCCCGATTATGGGGCTAATTGCTACTGTCCACCGGGCATGGGAAACTTCACATATCTACCCAACTATGATATACTGGTAATTGGTATGGTACATTTCAGTACTTTGAATAATTAATTTACTCTATACGTTGACAGAAATGATGCATGTAACATACTTTTGTCAAAAAAGTTACTTTAACTGAATATCAATTAATCAGTCGATCAAACAATGTGAGTTTATTTGGTTACTCATTTACAATTTTGTTACAGGTACGGTCATAAATAATTTGATTAATAACTCAGGAGATTCACTGGAAACCCCAAGGGGCTTATTACGAGAACCACCTATGATTATGTAATCTATAGTAATCTTGTCATGGAATGATGCTGCAAGTTGGCAATTATGTTAATAATACTAGATATGAAGCAAATAAAAAAATTAAATTGGACTTCTTAATCCCGCAATCTAGCACAGTGTAGCACTAGTAAGTGAAGATTATAGAGAATATTCGTTAGTATTTGCAAAAATATATGTTAATAATAGTAAATGTGACGCATATAGAAATGACAACTAGTGGTTGTAATCCATCAATCTAGCACAATATAACAACGTGAGGCAGAGTGATAGATTCATTAGTTTTTGCAAAAAAAATTAATAATAAAAAATAATAATATTAAAAAATATAGTGATTGTGACAACTAGCCCAGGTCTCCCCTACGGTAACGCCTACGTGTTATTTGTTGTGATAAACCAGGTTCAAAATAGTTATGTTTTTATCAAAAGTGCGTAACTAGCCCTGGTCTCCCCTACATGTAATCCAGGCACGCCGTACTCAAATGAATTGCGTTAAACCTAGTCAAGCTTCGCTCGTTCGTTCCACGGCTACGTTCAACGTTATTTACGTAGCGTTGTCCGCGTTAGCTGTGAACTTACATAAACATTGACTTGGACTCTGAAAGACTTCAGGGACATACGCAGGCCCGTCCTCGTGGTTTTGAATTTGGATTCGGACGTACATAACCAGCCGGTGATTTGTGGGATGATTTCTGAAACATTTTACAGTTGAAAGAAAATCTCTCAAAAACGGGTTTATGTTCGGACCCACCAAACCCCTGAGGACGAACATCATACACGATAGCATATAAGATTATTTTTAAACTTTCCCTCGGGCTTCCTCGCTTATCTACACTGTACCCCCGACTAGTTTACTGGCAAGCCCACCAGCAAACACACGCACAGCAAACACACACACACACACAGCAAACACACGCACAACAAACACACACACACACACACACACACACACACACACACACACACACACACACGCACGCACGCACGCACGCACGCACGCACACACACACACGCACAGCAAACACACGCACAAAAAACACACGCACAGCAAACATACCTCGCCACCAGAACTCCCGTGATAGCTCAGTTACGAGCTGTTTGAATTCAATTGACTTGAGTCATGAGCTGCAATACCGACTTGACAATTGGTGTAGACGAGGTTAGTTGAGAGAACGATAGAGGCGGGAGGGAGGAGGGGCGAGAGTAACTGGAGAGAGGCGGGAGGGAGGATGGGAGAGAGTAACTGGAGAGAGGCGGGAGGGAAGAGAGGAGAGAGTAACTGGAGAGAGGCGGGAGGGAGGATGGGAGAGAGTAACTGGAGAGAGGCGGGAGGGAAGAGAGGAGAGAGTAACTGGAGAGAGGCGGGGTGGAGGCGGGAGAGAGTAACTGGAGAGGCCGTAGGAAGGAGGGGCGAGAGTAACTGGAGAGAGACGGGAGGGAGGATGGGAGAGAGTAACTGGAGAGAGGCGGGAAGGAGGAGGGGGGACTGTCCGACTCTTTGCTGATGACACTATTATCTACATGACAATATTCAATGGTACTGACGCGACAGCCCTTCAACAAGATCTAGACAAATTGGCCAAGTGGGAAGAAACATGGCAAATGGATTTCCATCCCCACAAATGTAGTATACTCCACATAACCAGATCCCGTAACCCCAAATACAAACAATACACTCGCAAAGGAGGATAACGCGAAATATCTTAGTGTGGTCATAAATAAAACGCTGTCCTGGAATAACCACATAAATTATGTCACAAAAAAAGCAAATGCATCCTTAGGTTTCCTACAAAAAATTCTCAAAATTGGCCAGGAAAAAAATGCTTATTTCATTTTAGTTAGACCCCAGTTACAATATGCCGCTGCCACATGGGACCCCTACACACAAACGTACAAAAACAAAATAGAGATGGTTCAAAGACGGGCAGCACGGTATGTTTGTAACAACTACAACTGTGAAGCAAGTGTCGACATCCGTCGTGTCATGTTTTATATCACATTGCATGGCACAGTCGCCCTGGACCCCTTCCCCCAACTTATACCCCTTGTGTGACCTTCCCGACACACGCATTCAGAAGCTTTTCTACTCCACGTAATCACTAAGCAGTTCATCCAGTATAGCGTTTTACCCCTTACAATAGCTAAATGGAATTACCTGCCAGCCAACGCAGCTACAGCGCCAAGTTTGGAGATTTTCAGACAGAAGATCTCCAGCTTGCAACAATAATTGATATTGCATTTTTCACGCTATCAACTTTTCCTCTCTTCAAATTGCAGTTCTTCACGCGCACTGTCATCTTTTCTCTTTCTTCCAAATATTGTATTACTTTCTTTTACAGCACTTTAGCACGTGTGTACACACACACACGCACGCACGCACGCACGCACGCACGCACGCACGCACAAACACACACACACACACACACACACACACACACACACACACACACACACACACACACACACACACACACACACACACACTGAGTCTATAAGCCTTGAAGAGAGGGTTGACTCGTACCCGGAAGAAGAAGAAAAATAACTGGAAAGAGGCGGGAGGGAGGATGGGAGAGAGTAACTGGAGAGAGACAGAAGGGAGGAGGGGAGACAGTAACTGGAGAGAGGCGGGAGGGAGGAGGGGAGAGAGTAACTGGAGAGAGACAGGAGGGAGGAGGGAGACAGTAACTGGAGAGAGGCGGGAGGGAGGAGGGGAGAGAGTAACTGGAGAGAGACAGAAGGGAGGAGGCGAAACAGTAACTGGAGAGAGGCGGGAGGGAGGAGGGGAGAGAGTAACTGGAGAGAGACGGAAGGGAGGAGGGGAGACAGTAACTGGAGAGAGGCGGGAGGGAGGAGGGGAGAGAGTAACTGGAGAGAGACGGGAAGGAGGAGGGGAGAGAGTAACTGGAGAGAGGTGGGAGGGAGGAAGGGAGAGAGTAACTGGAGAGAGACAGGAGGGAGGAGGGGAGAGAGTAACTGGAGAGAGGCGGGAGGGAGGAGGGGAGAGAGTAACTGGAGAGAGACTGGAGGGAGGAGGGGAGAGAGTAACTGGAGAGAGACGGGAGGGAGGAGGGGAGAGAGTAACTGGAGAGAGACAGAAGGGAGGAGGGGAGACAGTAACTGGAGAGAGGCGGGAGGGAGGAGGGGAGACAGTAACTGGAGAGAGGCGGGAGGGAGGAGGGGAGAGAGTAACTGGAGAGAGACGGGAGGGAGGAGGGGAGAGAGTAACTGGAGAGAGACAGGAGGGAGGAGGGGAGAGAGTAATTGGAGAGAGACGGGAGGGAGGAGGGGAGAGAGTAATTGGAGAGAGACGGGAGGGAGGAGGGAGAGAGTAACTGGAGAGAGACAGAAGGGAGGAGGGGAGACAGTAACTGGAGAGAGGCGGGAGGGAGGAGGGGAGAGAGTAACTGGAGAGAGACGGGAGGGAGGAGGGGAGGGAGTAACTGGAGAGAGACAGAAGGGAGGAGGGGAGAGAGTAACTGGAGAGAGACTGGAGGGAGGAGGGGAGAGATTAACTGGAGAGAGACGGGAGGGAGGAGGGGAGAGAGTAACTGGAGAGAGATAGAAGGGAGGAGGGGAGAGAATAACCGGAGAGAGACGGGAGGGAGGAGGGGAGATAATAACTGGAGAGAGACGGGAGGGAGGGAGGAGGGGTGATAATAACTGGAGAGAGACGGGAGGGAGGAGGGGCAAGAATAACTGGGGAGAGGCGGGAGGCAGGCGGGGAGAGAGTAACTGGTGAGAGACGAAAGGGAGGAGGGGCAATAGTAACTAGAGAGAGACGGGAGGGAGGAGGTGCGAGAGTACTTGGAGAGAGATACGGAGGAAGAGGCGGGAGAGAGACCCTGGAGAGAGAGGGGATGGAAGGATGGGGAGGGAGGGGGATAGAGAGGGGCGGGGAGGGAGAGTGTGGAAGACAGAAGAAAAAGGGGAGGGGTGCGAGAGCGATGGACTGTCGGGGTTCAAAATTACGTGTTGCCGTTTCGAAATTTAGGCATATTCGTTTACCCCACATCGCCTGTGTCTTTCGGAAGAGACACTAAAAAACCGTTGGTCCGTTCGTCCTGATGTCTATATGCCAGCTGTGGGAAGTAAAAGATCCCACACGTGGAAATGGGAAAACCATATCGTAGCCTTACAAAGCCGATGGTGATCTCTATCTCTAAACAACCATTGGCATCCAAATAGTAACTCTGAAGAAGAAGAGGGACCGAGAATGCGATGACACTCAGAGATGTAGTTCGTCGCGAAACCGGATCATCTGTGACAGTGACACGGGTCATGACCCCGACGTGGGCGTATGCAGTTGGCACCTAGCAGCGTCCTACCGTTATATATACCCCAGATGGCGCGAGCGCGGACTACGCCACAGCGGTGATGGTGGCGGGCATGGAACGTGTGCGTGTTTTCGCTGTTCTTCTAGTGTGGTGCGTTCTAATTCCGCGCACGACACAAAATACACGACAGAAGCGCGACGCGACAACATTACAGTGAGTTCGTTTGAATTTATTCTCGTTATTCGCGACAACGCCAGTACAGTTGCCAATATTAGCAGTCGGAAGTCGCATTGCCACTTGAACACGTTGTTCTGCGACTTGTAACACGAACTACGGTTGTAGCGGGGGTCACTGGCAATCACTTCTGGGGTGCCAGTATCAACTAGCGTGACAAGTGTCGCCTAGCAGGATACGTTCATTGCATTCAATTTGTCTGACGCATTCAACGCCGGTGGTTTTGCGAACAAATCAGTGGTTTGATTCCGACAAATCAGGTTATTAACAAAATGTGACTGAGAAAGTGGGGACGCAGCAGTCCCAAGCCAAGGCAATGCCTGGTCTAAATCAAAATACATTGTCAGCGTAACGTGGTTATTATACGTTCGGAACTTAACTACACATATCGTGGAATTTAACATAAGTCTCGTTTAAATTATTATAAATAATACACTGGTGACAAAATTAAAGATCTTATTTTTGCCACGTAACTCAGACGACGAAGAAAACGACGCAGTGTCTTATGCAACTACACAGCTAATTCTGGTAGCTTTTGAACGCCTTGTGACATGTAACTCAACCCACGAAGGCTTGGCAAATAGCGTACAGACGCCGCTTGCTCCGTGGGAGGGTGTTGATCCCGGAAAATACCCGTACTACAGTACGTGGGTCTTGCAGGGAAGTTGCTGTTATCAGGTCTAGTGTACAGTGTCGAATTTCCATTCTTGGAAACTACAATAAAACAACGACTCGAATGGTCACGTTCCTTCACTTTGTTAACAGGTTGGATAATAGTTGTCCAAAGATGATCCATAGTTATCACTGGCAGTGACGTAATACATTTTGTGACATGCTTCAGTGATATTCTTAGTATTTCTGGGTTTTTCCATGATGGCAATTTACAAAGTAAAACATCATAATAAATATGGCTGGAGAGTAGTAACTTGGGGTAACACGGCCCCATTATGTGTGCAAACTATATATCTCTGACTGTCCCAAATCTGGTGCAAAATGAAGCTAACTTCTATCTGATATATACCCTGAAAGTTCAGCAACACAATGCAGATAATCAGAGTGTTTTTAAACTTTTATATGCACTATTATATGCACTGATCTAATATTTTGCCAATAGTAAAACGGTGAAACTCTCTGTATAACAGTGTGAATCATGGACTTAATTGGTGACATGATAATATTATTAACCAGTTGACAGGTCAAACAATACAAAATGGACAGTGGTATATTATGTTTTGTATACATCGTGTTAAGACACATGTTGTGTCTGTGGGGCAAGATGGTCCCCTTGCATGTGGGGCAAGATGGTCCCTGTGTCTTATCCCACATGCACATAGTCACAATGTATCAAATGTTTTACATATGACCAATTATGTTTAATATATTTAATATAATATGAACATTGCATAATTTACGTTCTGCTAGCCTGTAGGTTGTAATTATGATGGAATATTACTAAACCAATATTATATTATGTATGGATTATAAGGTATGTATTATATGTTAACTCCCATTTAAAATGTAATGACCTGACATTACTATCATACAATTTGTATATGTACATTTTAATTTCAGGCAGTAGTTTGTTCATATAAGCAAAAACCAAGGGGGAGGGGGTTATAGACCATGTTGCCCCAGGCAAAGGACCGTCTTGCCCCAGGGATGGGGCAAGATGGCTTTTAGGGGTACTCTTACTATTTTTCAAATGCAACTGAGCTAGGTTGTTTATTTACTGAAAATAGTTTTCCAATGGGTAACACACATATTTGTCCATAATGTGAACACATTAAAGACATGCTAAAGTAGCTTAATGATGCACAACTTCAAGTTGAACGTTTTCCATGGGGGACCACGCTGCCCCAGGTTACCCTATCAACATTTGATATAAAATGCATTTATTATTTGTTCCAGTAAAGGGAGACATGATTAAACAGTTTTTTGGAGTAAGAGAAATCAAACCAAATAAAACTTGCAGACCTCCAGAAAAAGACAACATGTAAATCTTCCAAGGCACTGTTTGTAATCTACCCTTCTTGCTAATAGGTGGTATTCAGACTGACTAGAGATCGAAGGTCATACCCCCACTGTTACATGTGTATGCACTCACTGGTGTTTGTTATGTCTCCAGGGTTCAGTCCACCCTGCAGTTGCCCTCAGATACAAGTGGCTTTGTTCCTTATACACCCTATTAATACTTAAGGGTTGTATCAAATTGGTTTTGAATCTTAGAAGATTGCATGTGTGTACATGGTGTATATACATTGTAATATTACACTGTAGCAATGAATTGAATGTTTTGAATCTTAGATGATTACATGTGTATACATGGTGTATATACATTGTTATATTACACTGTAGCAATGCCAGTTGGAATTAACATCTATGAAGTGGTTTTAATAAAATAAACGGTTTTGTTTTAATACATGGTGAATTATAATAAACATTTAGCTACAATACAAGGTTTATAATCACAGCAATAGGTGTCAGAAAGTACCCTAAATGTAGATACTGTTCATCTTGTATATATAATGTTACAAAGTAGTAATCATGATATTTTAATGTCTTAGACAAAACTTTGAAAATAATTACATACATTCTTCAACCAAACTCTCTTTCCAGACCACGCATTGTTACACAAGATGGACACCTGGTGTTTGAAACAGGAACATACCGTAACATCACTTTCAAGGCTAATGAAGGTGGCTACATTATGTTGAATGGCGAGAATATTAAAAGCATTGCTGAAACAGTAAGTATGATGTTACATAATGATATAGCTTTGTGAAGTACTTTTTTTGCAAAATGCTGTTTTATGTTTATATAGAATTGTTTGCATTATTTAAATATTTCCCATTCTGTAACTAAGTTATATAAATACTAGATTGAGACTAATAGGAGAATGGCTCAATGTTATGTGGTGTATATTAAAATGTAAATACATTTTTATACATTCAAACTTGGCATATAGACATATTGGTGTGCCACCAGGTTATAACTATCTGCAAGTTTCAACTATCAGTTAATTAAAAACACAACATGTCTGATGCAATTTTAGGTTGTCATGGACAATCAAATTTGTGTTATTGTGGATCTCTACTTATAGATATTGTCTTAACAGGAATGTTCAAACTAATACCATAAGGATCTACCTCCCATTTAATATTTGAACTTCACATTGTCACACTAGCATATAATGAACATGTTACTATCTAAAACCCATGCATAATATATATAAGTCTTTGATTGAAAGTCTTGATCACAAAATAGCTATAACTGTTACAAATACAAATTATCAATCATATGAATCTGGTAGTGTTGGATGTATGAATACATTGTGAGGTATTTCCCTATGAGTGACAACTGAGGGTGATAGAAGGCAGGACTACTTCATTGCAGGAGCCACTGACAGACTTTGACCTGACCAAAAGGCCACTTTACTGTATGGCCACATCCCGTGAAACAAGGGCATATAATTACCTTTGTCATTTAAGATTTTACAAATAATTTGTTTTCATTTGGTTGCAGAATGTGTTTTTTCTGCATGATGTTTGGCCATAGTTTTAGTTATGTATGCTAGTTCCTGGAAGAAATAGTTCAATGTTAAATTTAATATAATCACAGTGGTGTATACAAACAGCATGCAAGTTGTCATGTGATCAAAGTGAAGTTCAAATAGTTTAAGTTTTGTGGAGTAGTTTGACAAAAGTAATGTTCCATTTTCAATGTGTGTGGATTACTTGTGATGTGACTTAACCAGTACCAATTCTTTCCCTCCCACTTGTGTAGTTGGCCTAGTTGTGGGTGTGGTGGCTACGAATCCAGGACAATTCCCCACTGGACAATTCCCCACTGGACAATAACCCACTTGGACAATTCCCCACTCCATAATGACAAATTTGGACAATTCCCCACTCTTAAGTTTTTATAAGTGTCTTTTACATGTTTATCAGAGTATTATTTCTTTGATTGCACTTGAGAGGATGATTGTGTAACTGAACTTGATTACACCTGGTTGATTTTTGTGCACAAGGAAGCCACAACAAGGTGGCTTCTAACTATTTTCCAATTGCACACGAAGCCATGACAAAATGGCTTCTAACTAATTGCCAATTGCACACAAGATGAGGTCTTTATAAGGGGGCCAGTATACCTGGTTCATCACTTATTCTCAGATAGATATTTCTCAATACATGCTACACATATAATAAACCATGGAGATCATCAAAAACCAACGTGGTGGTTTGAAGCTAGTACATGAAGGCTATATGTACACTAAGAAGTACGTCCGGAAGAATGTCAGATGGGAGTGTGCCAATCGCTATGCATTCAGCTGTAAAGGCGGTCTCACTACAGATGCTGAGGTAAATATTGCATGATCATGTTGATTGATTGCAGTTTGGAGTAATATTATATTTACTCATTTATTAACTCGTTCTCCTGTATTGGATGTTTTAATCGATTATTATTAATAGACATTAAAATATTAATTTTAATAATTGATATCATTACTAATGGTCATTTCACTTCTTATCTTTCCAGATGAAGACTGTTATCAGCTCCACACCACATAGCCATGATCCCCAGGAGCATTCCGTTGCAGTGACCAAACTACGTGCAACACTCAAGGAACATGCTGCAGGTTCACGTGGTACACTGAGTCAGCTACTAGTGGACCACACTACTGAGACCCCTGTAGAGGTGCGTGCAGAACTCGGTAATCCTGATACTGTGAAGCGTTCTCTCAGACGGGAACATGCCAAGACTATGCCCAAGAATCCTGCTTCGCTACGTGATCTCACACTTGATGAGGAGTGGACAATCACTAGTGACCAGGAACAGTTCCTCATCCACAACAGTGGAGTTGATTCCTCTGATAGGATGTTAGTGTTTGCTACTGACAATGCCCTGCGTCACCTCGCTAGTTCTGACTCCTGGTTTATGGACGGAACATTCAATGTTGCACCACTACTGTTCACTCAGCTGTATGTGATCCGCGTACCGTTAGGAGAGTCGGCTGTGACCTGTGTGTATGCATTCCTGCCGAACAAGCATCAGTCCACCTACGAGGAACTGTTCACTGCCATACAAGACAGATGTACAGAGCTCGGTTTCCAGGCTGATCCAACAACCATCACCCTTGACTTTGAGCAAGCTGTGATTAATGCTGTGACGTCATCCTTCGGACCCCAAGTCAACGTACATGGCTGCTTCTATCACCTAACACAGGCCACATGGAGGAAGATCCAGACTCTTGGTCTTGTACAGCGATATAGAGAAGAGGAGGACGTGAAACTCTTCTGTGGCATGCTAGATGGACTCGCCTTTTTACCAGTGGATGATGTTCCTGAGGGTATGACACATCTACGGGAGCACACACCAGAAGGACTTGAACCTCTCCTGGACTACTTTGACAACACCTATGTGTCCGGAGCCTTCCGTCGTATTCAGCCCCCACAACATCCAGATGGATCCATGCCTCCACTTAGGATGCGTCGCATGCCTCCTATGTACCCACCACCCATATGGAACGTCAATTCCATTACTCTTGAAGGGGGATCAAGAACCAACAACATATGCGAGGGATGGAACAACGCCTTTGCAAAGCTAGTTGGACATGCACACCCTACCATCTGGAGAGCCGTTGATAGCATACGGAAAGATCAGGCCCAGGTTGCCACTGCCCTACTATGTGACCTGCGTGGTGAGCCACCAGCAAAGCGTGTAAGACGCCACACCCACAAACTCCAGTCAAAGCTGCACAAACTGTGCACTGACAGGCGTGACAACAGCAAGACTGTCCCAGACGTACTTAAGGGCATTAGCCATTGTGTAAGATTTAAGTAAACTGTGCACTGACAGGCGTGACAACAGCAAGACTGTCCCAGACGTACTTAAGGGCATTGGCCATTGTGTAAGATTTAAGTAAATCAAGCAGTTTTATATGTCAATACTTATGAAAATTATTGTTGAATAAAGTTTAATAAAAAATACTAATTCTGTTCTAAGTGTGGTATCATATATGTCAATACTAATGTGTGGAGTGGGGAATTGTCTGTGTGGGGAATTGTCCGAGTGGGGAATTGTCCAGTGGGGAATTGTCCTAGTGGGGAATTGTCCAGTGGGGAATTGTCCGTTTACCGGTGGCTACACTTGCCAGGAGAAAGTTGTTGTTCCAACTCTGTTCCAAGTAGTGGACAAGGGGACAATTATATAACTGTCCTGTGTTGTTATTGCACATTTGACCAGGGACACTTCCACAAATGTCTGCCACTGTTTCTTGTGAGCCATGAAATGTCTGCCAGTGAACTAATACTTTATATGCTGACAAATTCACTTGAAATCTTTAGCAACTTTGTCCTGTTTAACTGTAAACTCAGAAATATGACCATTAAACAAATTTAGAAGTACTTTAACAAAATAACCACTTAAAATCAAATGAACACTCTAAAACAGACTTTAGACTTATACAGAGAACTTAACTTGGAGCTGATGTCAGGCTCATTTGATTTAAGATAGTGTCTTGTAGTTCCTTGTGTTATAAACATTATTAGAAGTCAAGTTGTGGCTGGCAATGACCTTTGTGGTCATTGTTTGTTGATATGGTGAATTAGCACCTGTTCAGGGCTCGGTGTACTCTAACCAGACTGCAAATTGGTTCCAGACTATACTAGTGCAGAATCTCACTTGAGTCAACACACTGAATTGGTAACAACTAGTACATGTGTTGCTTAATTAAGGTGGATTTTATCTCAGGGCTTCTGACTTGAAAAGATGCTGCCTCTAGACGACAAGTCTTTGTGGCTTCACTGCATTCATTATGCAGCAATGTGTAAAACCACATCACAAGAAATGTGATTCACTAAGGGCTAAATAAAAAAATCAATGATTTTTTGGAGTGATTTAAATCAAATGATTTAAATGAACAACTCTGTTGCCAACCAGTCTTGCTAATTAATGGTTTGGTGATTATATAACTATTTTATTCTTGCTAACCAGTAAAATACTTTGTGTAGTTCATTGGATGCCAACTGACCAAGTACTTCTTCTGTCCAGCAATCTCAACTGATTAGACAAACATCTGAACAAATAGTTCTGTTTAGCCACCACTTCATCTCACATAGTAAGTGCATGTTGTATGCCAGTTTGGATAACTATGAATTATGATTTTCTTCAACCACAACTATTTAGATTACTTAGTCAACATTTCGACTGCCATTGGCAGCCTTCATCAGGAATTCTGGGACGATTAGTTCTTCCCCTGCTCGCCAGTTGTCTTGGCAAGCAGGCCATCCCAATCATCACTCGGTCTATACCCATTCATCCTGATTCATGACTGGAGTTGCCTTTCGAATCCATATGGCCTCTTTGATCCATCTTGCATTTCTGTTACACTCTCTATCAGTCACTTTTGCCCCCTCCCAGTCTAGGATGCAACTGTTCCTGTCTGCATGGTCTGTTATTACAGACTGATGCTTGCTGACTCACTCTTCTGTTTCCTGGTAAATCATCTGGCTGACTCACTGTTCTGTTTCCTGGTAAATCATCTGGTTGACTCACTCTTCTGTTTCCTGGTAAATCATCTGGTTGACTCACTCTTCTGTTTCCTGGTAAATCATCTGGTTGACTCACTCTTCTGTTTCCTGGTAAATCATCTGGCTGACTCACTCTTCTGTTTCCTGGTAAATCATCTGGCTGACTCACTCTTCTGTTTCCTGGTAAATCATCTGGCTGACTCACTCTTCTGTTTCCTGGTAAATCATCTGGCTGACTCACTCTTCTGTTTCCTGGTAAATCATCTGGCTGACTCACTCTTCTGTTTCCTGGTAAATCATCTGGTTGACTCACTCTTCTGTTTCCTGGTAAATCATCTGGCTGACTCACTCTTCTGTTTCCTGGTAAATCATCTGGCTGACTCACTCTTCTGTTTCCTGGTAAATCATCTGGCTGACTCACTCTTCTGTTTCCTGGTAAATCATCTGGCTGACTCACTCTTCTGTTTCCTGGTAAATCATCTGGCTGACTCACTCTTCTGTTTCCTGGTAAATCATCTGGCTGACTCACTCTTCTGTTTCCTGGTAAATCATCTGGCTGACTCACTCTTCTGTTTCCTGGTAAATCATCTGGCTGACTCACTCTTCTGTTTCCTGGTAAATCATCTGGCTGACTCACTCTTCTGTTTCCTGGTAAATCATCTGGCTGACTCACTCTTCTGTTTCCTGGTAAATCATCTGGCTGACTCACTCTTCTGTTTCCTGGTAAATCATCTGGCTGACTCACTCTTCTGTTTCCTGGTAAATCATCTGGTTGACTCACTCTTCTGTTTCCTGGTAAATCATCTGGTTGTGACATTTTCAACATCCTTCTTGTGTTCTTCAAGTCTTGTTCCAAATGTTTTCACTGTTTTACTGATGTACTTGTGATTACAACTCTTACAAGTGTTTTTATATACACAGTCTGTCTTTTGACCATCTTCCTCTTTGTCTTTTGGATGCACTAGTAATCTCCTGGTGTTCTGATGAGGTCTTACAGATGTGGCGATCTCATGATGCTTTAAAATCCACTGTATAGGTTCCGTTACTTCTTTGACACACGGGAGAGTGACCATACCTTTGACACACAGGAGAGTGACCATACCTTTGACACACGGGAGAGTGACCATACCTTTGACACACAGGAGAGTGACCATACCTTTGACACACGGGAGAGTGACCATACCTTTGACACACGGGAGAGTGACCATACCTTTGACACACGGGAGAGTGACCATACCTTTGACACACGGGAGAGTGACCATACCTTTGACACACGGAAGAGTGACCATACCTTTGACACACGGGAGAGTGACCATACCTTTGACACACGGGAGAGTGACCATACCTTTGGATTTCTCTGTGTTCTTATCCTTCTTTTTTTGTTTTTTCCTTCTGAATTTGCTGTTCTTTCATCTTGGGTACACACATCTTTATAGTGCCTTTGTGATGTGTTTCACATCTTTATCTCTGTCTTCTGGCTCTGATACGATGTTGTTGCATGTATCCAGTAACGTTTTGATACCCCCAGTTTCTGATGTAATGGATGGTAAGACGTGAAGTTCAGATATTGGTCTGTGTGCGTCTTCTTCTGATACACTGGAGTTTCACTGGTCCATCTTCCTTTTGTATCATAAATGTGTCCAGGAAGGGCAGGGAGTTGTCGCTCTCTTCTTCGTATGTGAACTTAATGCTGCCTGTGGTGTCTATGCTGTTGAGATGCTCTGTCAGTTCTTGTTCACATCAGCAATTACAGATGACTTCACATTGCTGTGCCAAACTTCTGCCCCTGATGCTGAAATATGTAGTGGTGATGATGAACTTCAGTGGCTCCATTATGTCACCCACGTTTTGATTTGTCCGTAGTTTAAGTTTTGTGTCGTCTTCTAGTCGCTTCTTTGTGACATCCAGTGTCTCGTTGAAGAGAGACACAACGTTGTGTGATCACTGACAGGAACATATCATCTTGTTCGATCATGATAGAAGCCATTTCATTAGCTAAGTGCTTTGAGTTCATTATGTGGTTTGATGTCTTACCCACAGACGGAGCTAGTAAGTCTGCCAGGGGGATATAGACTGAGAATTCCTCACGAAGGCTGTTGATGGCAGTTGAAACGTTGACTGAGTAATCTAAATAGTTGTGGTTGAAGAAGATCATAATTTTCATATATATATATATATATATATATATATATATATATATATGCCAACTTGATGAACAATTTCACGAATAAAAGTTTGGATAACTTTAAATGTTTTCAGCAATCTCCCCCAAATCAGCCATGCCTGTTATGGTACTTATCTACCTTTAATTCATCCTCCATCAAACACATAATTTCTACTGAGATGTGTTTTGTTGACTTCTTCACACTCTGTTGACATACTATTGACACATGGTTGATACTCAGATGACACTCAGCTGACACTCCATTAACACTTGGTTGACACTCGGTTAACACTTGGTTTAACAAGTAAACCAGCACCTCACATCTGCTCTACCTAACTTAAGTTTGTTCAAATCCGTGAAAATTTGTTTTAATTACTGAAGTAAACTTACCTGGTACAAATTCATTTTGGATGTTGGTATATGATTGAAGCGTTTTATATCTGCCTAGCATTTATTGTTGCCATACAATCAGTGGTGTGCAACCTAGTTAGTGTTGTTGTTGCTGTGGCCGTGTGCAGTGTGGTAGGTGGCTGAACTTTGAGGTGTCTTGGGGGTTGTTATATCACTGCCTCTTATAGTAGTCCAAGGTGTCTTTCTTTATAGTGTTGTTTATCTTAGTTGTTTATCGTGATTCATTCTCACCAACCATGTAGCTATTCAAACTGATCAACTTGAATCTTCAGTTGAACAGGCTTATGTAATGATAATTGTAAGATTTTCAAGAGAATGTCCTGTGATCATCATATTCAACCCTTGTAAACAGTTATGACAAATGGATATTTTTTTTATTTGGTTGTAACTTGACAATATGTTCAGCACACTAGTAAGTACAACACTAGATATATGTCTGTATTACAAGAACTGATAATCCAGTTTAATTTATGTTTTGTTATTGTACTAATAAATTTAGACTAATAAAATTTCTCCTTGGCAAAAAAATCTATAGAAAACTATAGAATACTACAGATTCTATAATGTGTTTATATCTACAATTTTCTATAGAAAATTAATATAGATTTGTATAGAATGATACGGAACATAGTAGAATAGTGACATATATAGACAACTATGGAATGCTACGAATTCTATAGAATATTTTCTGAATTCTGTAGCATTGTTTCCACAAAAATCCTATTGAATATTCCATAAAAATTCTATAAAAATGTATAAAATATGTTCTGAATTCTATAGAATACTGTAGATTATTTGAAATTTTTTTATAGATTTTTTGCTGAGGATGTGTAATTATAATTGAGATTTTTGGGGCAGTATTTCATGTGATCAACATTTTGCGTGGTACTGCACTTGTAGCAGTGACTAAGATGGTGCCACAGAACCTGCTGGTGGTCAGCACTGACAGTTATTAGAACAGAAGCTCCACTAGAGTGTTTATACTTGCTGTCACACAGACACAAACATCCAGTGCTGTACTGTGAAAGACACATGGCTTGGCACGCGGAGTATCACAGTCATTACAGGCAATGGTTGAAATCTTAATATTGTAATGGAAGATGTGGAAAATATTGCAGAGGTTGATGAAGGGTTAGCAGGGGTGCAGTGGCTCAGTGGTTAGGGCATGGGACTGTCAGTTGAGAGATCCCGGGTTTGAGTGTACTTACTGTCGTTACGAAACTTGGGCAATTTCGTTCATCCCATTATGACTGTGTCTTTCGGAAGAGACTAAAAACTGTTGGTCCCTTCTAGATTTAACCAGATTTAACAAGATTGCCATCCAGGACAATGGCCCAGATGGCAGGTGGACAAGGAAGTCACTGGGTTATCGACAGTCCAATATATTTTCATCTATGTGTAACCAGCCTTCTGAGATATGTGGCAACCTTATTTTTAAACATATTCATGCTGCTAGCATTTACACAATCTGTAGATAATTTGTTCCATTCATTTATTGTCCTCTGTGAGAATAGATGTACTTCCTGATATCCAACCTACACTGATCCTTTACTAATGTTACCAATACCTCATGTCCTCTAGTTCTACTATTTTTCTTGAGTGAGAAGGTGTCTACTGTCCATGTTTACACATGGATGCTGGTGTGTGCCAGGGGAAGTAAAAGATCGTACACGGGGTAAATGACTATAGAGGAGGAAAACTCTGAGAATAAACCACTGTTATGGCTATGTTAGCCCTAGACACGGCTGTTTGGAGGGAAAAAGTCATAAACATTAGTATGAACAAGAAGGGTTTACATATGGACAGTGGCCAGATGTTAAATGTGCCTGTATATAGGCAGTTAACACCCATGCATCATAAAATGGGTTATTTTGGTAAACTGAAAGAATGAGTTATTGTTATTTGTAAAACTACACCAGATGTATTAACATATTGCATGCAGAAACTAGGATGAATGTATGCTGTTAACCTTCACTCTACATTACAAATATACATAATAGTTATTAGTCTTGTCAGAAGGCTTCACAAATTATAACTGACAAAACCTGAGCTCATAAAATGTTGTTGAAAACTCCTTATTGTTTCATATAGCAGCCTGGATAAATGATTAGTCCTGGATAAATGTCTAAATTATCAGTCCTTTCTTAAAAATGTATCATTTTTATATCTCGAATGACCTTGATGTTCCCAACCATATCATCTTTATAACAATGTTGCAAAAACTTTATAAATAAACTACAGACTCACACTTGACATCTGTCACCCTGTCAATCAATCATTAGATGACAGCCTCCGTTATGACACATAGCTGTGCTGAGGTGTATAGTCCAATTGAATGGGAAGTGTGAGAATGATAATAAATGCAAACAGATAAAGGCTAGCTTTGTAAATGAATTTATTAATTATAGATTGTTTGTCAGGGACATTAAGAGCGTTTCTTCTAGTGGTGGATTCATACAAAGGAAACGGTAGTTGAAAATAGAAATAGATGGAGAGATGGCGGGAGAGGAAGGAAAGGAGAGTATGCTGTGTGTTGTGTGCGGTGTGCGTGTCTGTGTGGGTGCGTGCATGTGCTTTATGTGTGTGCGTGTGCACATATGCATGTGCATGTGGTGTGTGTGTGTGTGTGTGTATGTGTATGTGTGACTGTGTGTGTTCCTGCTTATGCTCAGATCATCTATTTCACAACTTGTGTATTTATTTTATAAAAAATGCCACCCTATACACACCTTATTTAGCACTATATGGTTATTAGATTTATACATATGTGCCGGCCTATATTCTCCGATAATCGTGGCTAATTCTGGAACTGCATGAGGCTCCCTCTGATGGCCAAGTTGTCATCCATTTGAATGAGACTCGTGAATTTGTCTGGAATCCGTGTTTCTGAGGATTCTAGATTTTGATCCCAAAGCGCTAGGCCGTCAGATTTCTATGATTAGGTAAATCGGTCGGAATCCTTAGTTCTTGGGAGCTCTACATGGTGTATTATTAGTTAAAATGCCATTATCACTACGTAAACCGACCGTAATTGGCTGCCATGCGCAGCGCCTCAAACCGGTCGTAACCAGCTGGTGGTGGTTTCTCCTGAACTGGGCTTGTGTATTCAATAAAAAAAACTTTAGTGTCCATTTAAAAACGGAAAATTCCCCGTTTTTGGCAGATATAAAATGTGGTTACTATATCTGTCGTGACGTGACACGAATATGCACAAAGTTCATGCATATTTGGCAGGAAAAACCCGAAATACACGGCGATTCGCATAGTTTACTAAGGACGCCTTCACGTCAAGTCAAACAGGTTTGCTTCGGCACAAAAAAAACAAATATACTAGTGACTTTTTCGCACTATGCTATTATTTGTTTTGAACAATCTGCCCTCCATTCTGTTAATCGGCACCATACTATTATTAAGTTTGACCGATTTGCCTCTATGTACTGTTATTTGGCCTATACAGTTATTTGGTACTTGAGAATAGCGGCACCTAGGATCTAGAATGAACTCTCCATGATTTTGAAATCATCTGAGACTATAGCTACCTTCCGAGAAAACTGCTTTAAAATCGGAAAGGGTGTCCTCTTTCTATGTCAATAAACCAATGAATGGCGTTGATGTGGTGTTTCCCCTGCATTCCCCAATAACGACAAGGTACTGATGTCATTAAATACTAATAACCCAATAGGCATCGGTATTACAAATGCCAGGGTTTTCCTTGGCATGTGCGAAATTCAATGCCTGATGTACTATTGCATCTGTGTTGCAACAGCTTCTAACAACACGTGTCTCCTACATCTTGAATGTGTTCTTCCATAGGTCACTAGGTTTACACAAATAACTAACTTTATTCTATGGTGTCGTCACCCTGCGTCACCTTGCGGTAGGATTGTTGGGCTGTCCTTTAATTGGGTCTCTTGAAAATCTGGATGATCTTGTAGTTGACCTTTAGGCCATGTGTTATCTCATGATGACAGATCTAGATAGTTTTTAATCTATTGGTTATTGATTCATCTGTATCCAGCGTGCTCATATTGATCACAATGATTTTCAGTGTTGTTCATTAAACCGAAACAAAAGTTATGGTTTTCAGCCTATGCACCTATAAGAGTTACTAAAACATAACCATTTGTAATGACAATTAAAACGACAGTATCTCAGAGAAACCAGACTCCACTCTCTCTCTAGTAACAATCTCTCTAACTATTTGTTTTGGCTATATGATGTCACATGCACTTAGTGTTTACGTGTTAAGCTCCGTCCACTCAGTAGGTTTTATAAACACTTGTTTAATTGCTGCATTTTAGCTATTTGTAAAATGTCTAACTTGTATGCGGTGATATAGTGATTAATTAATTACACAGGAATCAAACTGTTGTAATCGTTATGATTTTTCAGGATCGAAAGTCGAAAAGGCTTGGCTTTGACACCAATATTGTTGGCATCTGCTTTCATTCTGTAAATTACAATTACAAATTTTCTCGCACATGTCTGTTTTCCAGGTCCCACTACAAGCAAGCAGGTTCTTCTCTTCATTTTGTATCTAATAGTGCTTGATTTTGTCTGGAATAATATTGATTAGAATGGCAACATGAGGGTTTTTTTAATTTTATTATGCAACTATATATTCTTGAATGTAATCATGATTGTAATCATGATTGTAATCATGATAACAAGCAAAAGTAACCAAAATCAATAACCCTCAGTTTCGAAGTAACCATGCTTGTAATCACACTAAAATTTTAACATTAATTGTAATTGATTATATATGTGATGTAATCACCCCCATCTCTACTATTCAATACATTCACCCTAGATAATGAATTGCACAAATCACAGAATAACTAAATAGCAGAGAAAGTAATTGAAAAAAGCCTTTATTATAGGTCACTAGTGCAGTCTAGTGTGGTCACTAGTGCGGTCTAGTGTGGTCACTGGTGCAGTCTAGTGTGGTCATTGGTGCAGTCTAGTGTGGTCACTGGTGCAGTCTAGTGTGGTCACTGGTGCGGTCTAGTGTGGTCACTAGTGCGGTCTAGTGTGGTCACTGGTGCAGTCTAGTGTGGTCACTAGTGCAGTCTAGTGTGGTCACTTGTGTAGTCTAGTGTGGTCACTGGTGCGGTCTAGTGTGGTCACTAGTGCGGTCTAGTGTGGTCACTGGTGCAGTCTAGCGTGGTCACTGGTGCAGTCTAGCGTGGTCACTGGTGCAGTCTAGTGTGGTCACTGGTGCAGTCTAGTGTGGTCACTGGTGCAGTCTAGTGTGGTCACTGGTGCAGTCTAGTGTGGTCATTGGTGCAGTCTAGCGTGGTCACTGGTGCAGACTAGTGTGGTTACTGGTGTAGTCTAGTGTGGTCACTGGTGCAGTCTAGCGTGGTCACTGGTGCAGTCTAGTGTGGTCACTGGTGCAGTCTAGTGTGGTCACTGGTGCAGTCTAGTGTGGTCACTAGTGCGGTCTAGTGTGGTCACTGGTGCAGTCTAGTGTGGTCATTGGTGCAGTCTAGCGTGGTCACTGATGCAGTCTAGTGTGGTCACTGGTGCAGACTAGTGTAGTCACTTGTGTAGTCTAGTGTGGTCACTGGTGCAGTCTAGCGTGGTCATTGGTGCAGTCTAGTGTGGTCACTGGTGCAGTCAAGTTTGGTCACTGATGCAGTCTAGTGTGGTCACTGGTGCAGTCTATTGTGGTCACTGGTGCAGACTAGTGTGGTTACTGGTGTAGTCTAGTGTGGTTACTGGTGTAGTCTAGTGTGGTCACTGGTGCAGTCAAGTGTGGTCACTGGTGCAGTCTAGTGTGGTCACTGGTGCAGTCTAGTGTGGTCACTAGTGTGGTCACTAGTGCAGACTAGTATATACTTAGTCCATTTGTGTGCTGCATCAACTGTGCCATATTCAACACTCAGAGTCAGTATTATTTTTATGTTTGGTCCGTCATTGATTAATTATTTGATGCAATAATTAGCTGTAGTTTATTAATTCAAAACTGTTTTCAATGAGTTGTGGTTCCATAAATCCATGTAACACATTTTGTATTATTGAGGTTCGTGATGATGCCAGTGATTCCGCCATATCTTTAAGACAACCTAAAAAGACACATGTTAATTAGAAGAGTAATAAAACGGTATGTTCTTATATAATATGGTATCCAGGCAGTTTTACACAACTACTTAGCTATGCAAAATTTTTAGTTTATGCACATGCGTAGCGCTAAGTAACTGCATAGTTTAAGTAGGTGACATTAAAAACATCAAAACTATTTTGTTCTGACAGCAACTTAAGGGGATCCTGGTGATATTAGGACTATTAGGAAATTACTGTAAATTCAAATACATGGTGGAGTAGTTTGGAGTTCTTTACTAAAACGTAGATACTACAGTTCATAAAGAAGATATTGATACTTGAATGGAGGTTAGATATCTCATAATTTGTTAGTATTTTGACATTTTAATGTTTGGTTATGAAAAAACAAGTTGTTTTTATGACAAGTTCAACTTACGAAAAGTAATGATACATATACTGAAAAAAATACTGAAAACGATTAAAACAGTTTGATTCCTGTGATTAATTAATCATTACATCACCACACACATATTAGAAATTGTACAAATAGTTATTATGTAGCAACTAAACTAGTGCATGTAAAACCTACAGAGAGAGCAGAACGTAACACTAAACATCAAGTGCACATGGCAGCTCTGAGCTGAGCATACCCCGTCCAAATTTAAATATTAGAGTCGGGGTACCTAAAGCCAAGATGGCTAGGAGAGGTACTGTCCCTTTAAAAATATCATGCCCATGGTTTACCAGGAAAACCTTGTTGAACACACATCTTAATTTCATGGGCTGCGCCATACCCTACGTCACGAGTGTGGTATTCTTACAATATTCACTCGCCAAATGAAAATATATTTGTATACACCTATTCCTATACTTGCCAACAGCATATGGCCATGCTGTGTATACTGGCCTCCCTTAATATGTCACTTGTAGTCTAGGTTACCCCGACAGAACTGCGCATGCACTTATCGGTCGCCCAGTTTAACATGTCAGCCCTTGATCATTTGGTGAAATGACCGGAATCTCCCACGTTAAAACACATTTAATGATTCTGGGTAAATCACTGGCGTGATATTTGTTTATATGCGTGTATAACTGCTGCATCCACAAGTGAGTACATACTGACAGGTACTTCACCCGACTTGAGGTCAATTACATTGTATCAATTCCAATTACATGTACACACCAATTATGCATGCCAATTCCACTGCAAAAATACCAATTCCAGTTCTAAAATACCAATTCCATTTCCAATGATCCATATCGAAGTAACAGTTTGTGAACAGAGTGAGCATAGAAATAAATATTCAATGCCAAAATTAACATCTGTTTTGGAGCAGCTTTATTTAATGTCTGCATATTATCGTACATAATGGCAAAGCAATATGACATGTGCAACATATTGCTTTTTATTGATTACTTGTAGCAAATATTTTGAATTAAAAGGTTACATGATGTAATTGAAAAAGTAATTACAAAATAATAATCAAAAATGCCATTACATTTTCACCAATTCCACTAACTTTTAAATAAAACACTAACTGACGTTTCAATTCCAATTACAAATTTACAATGTAATTAACCCCAAATCTGTACCTCACCTCACCTCACCTATCCTCTTTGGGCCTCATGGCCCTTAAGGCTGCAGTGCTCCTTCTCCAGTTTGCTCTCTCTTGTGTACCTGTTTCGCTTCAGTCCACCCCAATTCTTATCTTCCACCCCAGTTCTTATCTTCAACCCCAGTTCCTAGTTCTTGTCTTCCTTTTTCTACAGTTTTCCACCAGGTTGTTTTTGGTCGACCCATTTTCCGTTTGTTTTCAGGTGTCAATGTTGTTGAGTACCTACACTTATGAAAAATCTAGCCGGGCTGTTTCATTGTGATATAAGCCACCTTCACCCTCCATTGATGTATTGGGGGTTGAGTGTGTGTTGATGTAAGCATGTTATGAGTGTACTTAGCCCTGTCCACAGGTTATCTTGGCCCTGACTCCAAGAACATAACTTATCTGTAGCCTGGCAGTACGGGGTTCACTGACAAAAACTGATACTGTGTTTAGGGCAATGTCTACTCAAGGTTGTTCGAGAAGTGTTATTCCATTTAGAAAAAATTGTTGTTCATCACTTGTTGTAAAAAAAATTTTTAGTTGAGGCTGTTGGCGCTTTCTTTGATCTTTGGGGTTTTTGTACCAAGTATGAAATAGATAGAATTTAGAATAGATAGAATTTAAATTTAATTGAAAACCTTTATTGTCCATTAAATGTATCACATAAAATGGAATTTTTCCTTTGGGCTCGCACTGTTAACGTAGAAACAATAAGATAAATGATTAATATATGAGACAAGTAAAACATATAAAACATGTTTGTGAGTACTATCCATCATTGCTATCCCATCAATTCAATTTCAGCACTCACAAGCAGGGTTGTTTGATTTAAATCATTTGATTTAAATCATTGATTTAAATCATGATTTAAATCACTCCAAAAAAATCAGAAAAATCATTGATTTATTATTTTTTTATTGCTGATTTATATGAATTTAACACAAATAATTGTTTACAAGCATCAAGAACAACAAAGTTTTGTATGTTTTTATAATACAAAAGCACAACGTGCGCACACTTGTGTAGTTGTATTGTCACCAGATAGTCTGATAGTCAAATATTTTATGCCATTGTGTATGTTTGAGCTATTCCCTTCCTGAATGCAGTGAAGCCACACAAACTTGTCTTCCAGAGGAACAATAATTACCACTGCTACAGCTACAGACACACAGCATGCTTTCCTTTCCAAGACAAATTATGCAACTACAGGGGGTGAGGCCTTGTGGACATTGTCTAATGTCTTTATATAAGCAAAAATCATGTACCCTCTGTTAAGACAAGAACCCAAATCAATTCGAGTAGAACATGTTTGAAAGAGTTTACAAATTTAAACATCTATATAAATATCTATATACCAGATTTAAAAAAAATAAAATAAATTAAAAAAATCCGATTTAAATAAAAAAAAATCCGATTTAAAAAAATAAAAATCATGATTTTTTTTCAACCCTGCACACAAGTACACACACAATTGCTCATTTAATCAGCTGATCCATGACTTCCTTGGACATGACATACAACAGCAAGTTCAGGCACTAGAATTCAATATGCTTATGGCTGACAGAATAAAAGATCTCTTGTAACAGTTTTTTGTGCCAGGGGCATTCTGAGTCGTGGACCAGACGGGAGGGTTTCAGAAGCAGAATTGAGTGGATGAGTGGAATCGTTGTGAATTTGAACAGCTTTCCTTCTCAAAGCTGACAAAGATCACACAGCTGCAGTTGTTTCATACCGACAATTTTGCCCGCTTGGTTGACCACCCGAGCCAGCCTGGTTGACCACCCGAGTCAGCCTGGTTGACCACCCGAGCCAGCCTGGTTAACCACCCGAGCCAGCCTGGTTGACCACCCGTGTCAGCCTTGCTTTGTTCTTGACAGACAAATTTCCATACCGTGACACTAGGTTAAAAAAAGTACACTTTCAATTAAAGACGATGACAAAACTTAGGCAATTTCATTCACTCTTCATTGCTTCAGTTCACCGAGACGTATAAATAAGTACCTGGCTATAGATATTGGTGGATATGTGAATGAATAGTCCTTGCCCAATAATTGCAGCATGGCTGAATGCTTCCTAGAGGAGTTGGCATGGCATTGGAATTAACAAACAGATCTGCCAGGGGGTGAAGTGTAAAATGCTGTGAACAATGTTTGTTATCTTGATGCAATGTCTAATCATATTAACTAGAGTAATAAGTTACTAGAGGCATACATGTTAAGTCTCCTGGAATCGCTGGGAGACTCCCGGAAATATATCCAATCTCCCGGTCTCCCGCATGGGAGAACAAATCTCTCGGATATCTAGTGACTCCTTTTGCTCACACCCACAACAACAGCAAGGGTTATTTCAGTTAAGTTTTGTGCAGACTGGACACCGGAGACTAAACAATATCCTTGTACCTTGCCTGTTGCATTGTTTATAATATGCGTTAAGCAAACGGTCCCCCATTATCGTTCATTAGTGTACAATCCATTAAATATCTATTTAAATAAGTCTCATCAATACATCTCCACTTTATACAAGTTTTATTTAATTCATATATGTTTGATAATTGTCACAATTGGAGCACATAATGAATGAAAAGACTTATTGTAAAAAAAGATTTTACAAATAAAAAATACCTCCATCACCTCTGTGAATTACCGCCTCCGTCACCCAGGATCACAAACTTTGAAGAAAAGATAATGCTTCTGCCATTAAATATTATGTTAGTTGCATGCAATAAAATATGTAGGCTACTGCCAGTGAAATCAGGTATTTTTTGTTGTACAGTAATATATTTGAGTAGAACGAATTGTTTTATTCCTAGACCATCAGAGTAGTAATTTTATTTTATAATTACTGGTCCACAAAGAATTTATCAACTGCCAAAATGTTTATATTAACATGTCAATGTACCATTTAATAGTACTTCATGTGCAATGTATTTGGAACTAAAGCTGATCTAGTGTAATTTTATATGGGCATTAGCATTCAATACAAATATTGCGTTCATTTACCTGTTGGAAATGTATTGGTGTAACATATCAATGTATGCAATCCACCCCCGTCCCCCTCTTCCCCCTCCCCCCATTGTCTGTTGTAAGATTATGATGAATAACTATCCTTTTTGATTGCACTTTGATGTCACAATGATTTGTGGGAAAATTTCAAACATTAAAATAAATACTGTTGTGCGCTTTCAAGTCAATAATACTGTGAATAATCTACGAGTTGATGATTCAATGCATATTGTTATTTGGCATTACGCCATGACTAGTGTGGCATGAAATGTTTACCTCACAGAGACAATTGCCAGTGCTGGTAGCCCCAGAGTAACCTGAGCTGTCGGTAGTTCATTCACCACTTGTACTGATTTGTTAACATACAATGCAGTATCTATTACAGGGGTGACAACAAGGGTAGCTAGCATTATGTCATTCCAAACTCCACAACATGTCTGCCTGTTCCTCATCTACATTTTCCTTGATCAGGTGGATAATGAAATTAGGGTAATTAGGAGCCTGAAAGGATGCACTTTCTACTGCGTAATGTAGACTTTAGAAGAGGATATAAGTCTAGTTGCTAGGCTAATCCAGCAGTCTGAATGTTTGTCATTTGCAGCTATGTTACATAATTAATTGAATTCTAATGAATTTGGCAATGTTATAAAAAATAGAAATATATGGCAAGATGTAATATAATATGATTTATAGCTATCATTGTTTTCTATTACCTTTAAGGGGGCTCCTTGCCCCGATCCTACCCTAGAACAAATTGTTTGTCCTTACTGTCACCATTATAGTGCAGTTGTATTTTTAATTACTATTTTATAATACTTTATATACTTTATACATATTATTCTTGTTCTTGTTTGTGTGTTATGCAAAAATTGCATGGAATAATCAGTGAGTTGTGTTCAGTGGGGTTGTGTTAGGTAGGGTTGTGTTTAGTGGGGTTGTGTTTAATGGGGTTGGGTTTTGTGGTGTTGTGTTTGGTGGGGTTGTATTAGGTGGGGTTGTATTAGGTGGGGTTTTGTTCTGTGGGGTTGTGTTTGGTGGGGTTGGGATTGGTGTGGTTGTGTTTGGTGGGTTGTGTTCAGTGGGGTTGTGTTCTGTAGGGTTGTGTTCGGTGGGGTTGTGTTCAGTGGCGTTGTGTTTGGTTGGGATGTGTTAGGTGGGGCTGTGTATGGTGCAAATATGAATAATATTTGGCATGCCTGATCTCATGAATTCTCCATTTGTTTGTCCTGTACCTCACTGTGGTCACTGTTTCAGGTGAGACAAAATAAAGAGTTCTTGGACACATTGAAGCCTGCAACAGTAAGTAGACAGGTTCACTTCATTCAGTATCACCTGTAGATTACTGAATGTAGAACTAGACTAAATGTCTACTTTTCTTCAGAGAGTTATTAGTGAGTTAAAAATTATAAATTTATGATAATGTTCTGTCTGTCATAATGTCCACTGGCTCTGGTGCCCCCGCCATACCTTGCTGATCACACTTATGCAATACCAGCAGGACAGAGAAGGTCAGTGCTAACCTGGGTGCAATCTCAGGACACTCTGTTTAACTTGAATTGTTTTGAAGATTTGAAACTTGTTTAATTTTGATAGACAAACTAGTGCTGTATAATATAATTTCCCACTGCATGGAGTATCAGATGCACTGATCGTGTTGCCAGTATTGTTGTGTTTCAACACATACATGTTCCCGCAATATGGATTTTGACCCAAGTATTTTATGGTTGTCCACTTTAGAAGGCTATACATGCCGTGCACGTGCGTGTCAGTTTGTGGGATTCTCCATTAAGGTTTCACCTTTACACAGTCATGTATCTTGTAACAGTGATGTATTCGTGAAGCTGTCTGATACTCTGAAATAATTCACTTATCAGTGAGTCAATGATCACTGACATATTTACCTATGTAGATGGAGGATAATGTATTCAGAAGATGGCCTGTTGGAGTGTAAATTGACATTCTAAGTTGGATCGTCCATACTTGTAATCTGGACTGACTGTCAGTGCACACAGCTAGACAGCCTGTGGCCTCCAAATTAGGGATTCACAAATTCACCAGTATCAAATACGAATGCCGCATTCGACCTATTAGGCATACATGCCCTAATTAGCATAACCCCCTGTTTTAATCAGCAGGATCTGAAATTGTAATTTGACTAGTGTGGAACAACTGAAAAGTGTCCCCACCTGGTGTTAAACAGCTGGCACCACTTTTCAGTTTTTTGTTCGAATTTAGTCACCAAATGACACCACTAGTGTTCAGCAGGTGCTTTATTGTCTAGAGAAAAAAATTTTAGTGTATGCTTATAAGAACAGATTCCTTGAAATTTTTCAATGGCCCAAATTCTTTTCAAGCATACTGCATACGTATTAAGTTGAATACGGTACCTAATTTCAGGTTGATAAACCTGGTAGGCACCTGAACTGGGGGAGGGGGTGTGGTCATAACCCCCAATATTCAATAGCTTCCGATGCCTATGGTACACATATGCATTAAAAATATAAATAAGTTTAAAATATATTCAATAATTAAAGATAAATATTACCATTATACACAATAATGTTGTGCTTTTGCCCATCTAGTCTAGACATTTTATCAATAATTTTTAATATCATGTACACAATTTTTATTAAACAATAAATATTCTTGTGTGCTAATGTGTATAATTACTATATATATGTGTATATATATATATATATATATATATATATATATTCTATATGAAAAATATTGAAAATTTAGTACTTGTGAATAAATTCCCAATAAGACTTCTCCATGAACTAGTGCCCTACATTGCAGACAGGGGGCAGTCTGAATGACCGCCTGCAACACATCGAGGAGAGATTGGACAATCAGAGGGCAACAGGCGAAGTGAGGGCAAAACTGGACGAACTGACCTCTCAGTTGGCCTCCCTCAACACCAGGGTAAGTCTCACTTTATGGGGTGTTGACCTCGCTCAATAACAGGGTAAATCTCTTTGATGGGGCGTTGACTTCAATCAACAACAGGATAGGTCTTACTTTATGGGGTGTGCAGTTTTTTATGTAGGATTGTTGTAACATGCTGCTAAGGAATGTGTCACAATTGTTGTTTTGAAGCGAACATAATGTTATACTGAAGGAGTGAATATATAAATTACTCTAGTGCATCTTGACAGAGTTAATGTGATTTTACCCTTGTAAAATGTTCTTGGCTTGGTGAAGATTCAGAGGCACGTATTCATCGTAACATGACTTCCCTAAAATGATAAGGATTTTTTTGAGGGAAGGAGAAAACGCTACGATAGTAACTATTGAATCACCAACTATTTATTTATGGAAACTATTAATATTAGTTATTTAGACATCAATATTACAAATATATAATCAATTTATAGCTATTCTGATTTCGCATTAATTAAATAATGTGATTTTTACAGGTCATGTTGGCAAAAATAAACACAATTGACAATTATTTTTTACCTTTTATTTGTTCTACAATCCTGCATTAAAGTGCTTTCATTAAATGTTTGTTTTAACACCCTGGGTGTCAAAACATTGCAGGGTGATTTAGAATAAAAAGTTTTCTTTTGGAAATAGTCAGAATTGTTTCACTGAGGGTCAAGAAAAAAGTGTTACATTTATTGTTCATTTTATTTGCAGATGCTCACATTGGAAACACCAGAGACCTCCCCATCTCCCACGGGATCACCCAGCAGAGCTATCAACAGACGCTTCCGAGTACTACAAAGAACAGTAAATAAATCTTAAACAATTATTGACAGCTTAAAAGGACCTTCAGTGCCCATGAATATTAGCTTAGCTGGACCATTCACTTTTTTTGTGGCGTAAACTCTCCAAATACACATAGTAGGTGGCACATAGTACATGAGTTGACACTCAGCCGTGTGAATGAGTACTTGGAAAGAGACCTTGATGAATATATGTAACCAAATAGTCTTTGTGCAGTAATTACAGCATGGTTGAATGCTTCCCAGAGATGTTGAATTGGTGTTGGAATTAACAGGTCTGCCAGGAAGTGAAGTGTACAGCACTTTGAGGGGTTGGTTGACCTCTTGAGTAGTCTTAAGTACTGGATACAGCACCATGTAAAACCTACCTTTACCTTATACATGGTAGCTGACATATGGGCCTACAACCTCGCTACTTACCACTGTTAGCTGGTGTAATGACAGTATATGTGGCAGCATATTTTGCAGTATTAATTCACTCCGCATATTAAAAGTTGTAGCAAAAACAACGCTCTAATTGCAAGTACTGCATGAAAATAAATATTTTTATTCTGATTAGTTATTTAATAATATAAGGTGTTTCAGTATACGTATTGACTGAAGGGGATTATCAGGGATACTTTTACTATTGTGATAGTGTCATAACTATCGCAATAATATTATGATAGTATCCGTAGTTGATGGGTGGCACTATCGTGTAGTCTTGGAGATAATTGATTAAAAATGCTGAATCCATGAATGATGCTGCTCTCTTCAATGATCGTTGATGTTAGTTCGATAAATAAATAAAATTATCCAATTTAGTTTTTTATTTCTATTATTGCAGTGACACAAGTAACCCTGCTGAATTGTTTGTCAACTATCATTACTATCGATAGTTTAGTGTACTATCAATGATAACTATCGGTAGTTCAATTTACTATCGATAGTGCTGCATCGTCACAGTGACTATTGCGATGCATCGATAGTTTGATATATTGTTACACCCCTAGTGTTGATACGCTTGCTTGTTTCCTTCCTAGGTACAGTTGTTACAAAACAAGGTGAATCGCCTGATGTCGGTGAGTGTAAAACTACAGATCATTTGCTCTTCAGCAGAATCTACCCAAAGTAATAGTACGGTAGTTGCAGAAGGAATGTGCATGGTTTTAGCTGTGTATGGAAATTATTTGTTGGTCACAGATGTTAAAATAAATAAAAAAAATAATGCAAATGTAGGACATCGTAAATGATGTAACGAGTAACCTGATTGTGGCATTTATGTAGTGGAACTTCATATTGTTCTCTGTTATATAATTTAAGATTTATGTGTGTAAACATTTGATTCATTTGCCAGAAATGCAAGACACGTCTCATAGAATTTCTACTGGGATTTATTTTGAAAGGACCAACAATAAGTAGGCCCTATGTATATGTAAAAGTACCGCATAACAATACGGGAACAGTTCATCGACCATGTTTACAGTTTTTAGTCCTATGCGCAGAATAACGATTCAATTTTATTCAATGTCACCGGTTAGTGCATGTCGTGTCACTGACACACTGTAGAGTTTTCGTCAAATCCTACCATTTTTTTGGGAGAAAATCAACATAGCATATGCTCCCCGTCAGATGTCAACAGAAACAAGAAAATGTTGTCTACATAAGCAGGGATCCTTCCATAAGTGACAGGGATCCCTCCAACACTGACAAGTCCATAGTCTGCTAACCAGCAACTGAAACGTATCCTTTGCGCAGCAGAAGTGTCGTAGTCTGTAAATGTGCCCTTTCCCTGTTCAGAAACAATTTGTTCAAGGTGCTAAAAACCTTGGGGTTACTGTCTCAAAATCACTGGCGCTTCATTCGTATGATTTAGGCCCTATCCCCCATATGCTAAAATCACCAACACTACAATTTCAGTGCTGCCACCTTTTGTACTTTCATGACATCAGACATTTACAGTGTCAGTGCTGCCATCTGTTGTACTTGTTTGACATCAGATGTTTACATTGTGCTCCCATCTGTTGGACAGTTATTGACCCTCAGTGAATGCAGGAGCTCTCCATGTAGGAATGGTGGAACTTGTATCGACCAGTTCAATAGCTTCTTCTGTCGGTGTCCATCTGCCTGGCAGGTATGTGTCTGTCTGTTGGAATGTGCACGTATTGGTAGGTATGTCGAATGTTTTTAATATGTTGTGTCACAGCGCAAGACCATCAGTTGGTCGTCACAACTACTTGATAGTCATGACTAGGTAGTCACAATCTGGTAAGTATAACTTAGTCATGATGACTTGGTAGTCACAATCAGTTGTCATAACCAAGTAGTTATGATTACCCAGTAGTCGTGATTACCAGGTAGTCATGATGACCTGATTGTTGTGGAGACCTGATCGTCATGATGACCATGTCGTTATGATGACCTGATAGTCGTGATTACCTGGCAGTCGTGATGACCTGGTAGTCGTGATGACCTGTTAGACGTCATGACCAGGTAATATGGGCTTTTAACCAGTTCCATGTATCTCAGAACTAGACCACTCTCTTGCACAGTTGCAGGGAAATTGGGATGAGAGCAAAGGGAATTCTTTTTGGGTACAATCCCCAAACACTATTACATTTTATAGTTTTTTCCTGTTCAACCTGTCCTACCTGTATGCACAGGAGAGTATGTTCAACCTGTCCTACCTGTATGCACAGGAGAGTATGTTTGTGTATTCCTGTACCCATGTAAATTCCTATATTGCAACTAAAATGTCTACAGCTTGTTGCTAACAAAATATCAGTTAGGACGTGTTTGTGTGTCAGGGAGCACGATGTGAAACAGACGTCAATGAATGCTCCCTCTACGCCGGCACCGACCTTGGTTGTCAGAACGCAGCTACTTGTGTCAACACACAGGGCAGCTTCAGGTGGGTCATGAACTTCTTTAGTTTCCTTAGCATAATGCCCCAGGGTTATCTGGCATTATTACTGTTGTTGGTCATTCATTGTTTGCCCACTTTACAGGCACCTCTGCAAAAGCCTGTTTAGCCAACATCTTGGCTGCAAATATTAGCAAAAAGAGATTGGTTCCTGCAGTATATCTGCAATGAATCATAGAATAGCTGAAGATATACTTTGTGAAGAGATAAATAATTCCAATCACAAAACATCTCTAGAATGTCACAAGACCATTCAGTCGTGTACCTTCTTTTTATATGGGGACAATCAACTGACAAGATTGGTTGGCTTCTAGTCCACCATGTGGCACCACTGTTCTGTCTGGTTCCTGAGCAGGACAGTAGTGACAGTTTAACAAGAGGAAAACTTGCTGTAGCTTCCTGTTGACTTCCATGATATAAAAAAATTTGGTGGATTCCATAATTAACAGATGGATTTTTAGTGGTCATGTGATAGGGCTTTGGAATTTCAGTCGAGGGGACTGGGGTTCAACACCACCTGCTGCTTAGGCAGTTTCATTCACCCCACTTTGCCTGCGTCTTCCGTAAGAGACACAAAAAGCTGTTGGTCCCTTCTGTCTGGTGTCTATGCCAGGGGAAGTAACAGATCCCACACAGGGGGTGAATGTGTAACCTGCTATGGACTCCATCACTCATGAGCAACTGCAGAAGCATCTATGATGCAGCTCAGTTAATTCTGCCTACTACCTCACAAGAGGATACAATTGAATGAAATGAAGTTGACTTTACCACGAGTACACATAGATGCCCTGTGTGAGATGAGTAATGTCTGTTGTTTCAGGTGCCAGTGCAATGCCAACTGGCATGGGGTTCGCTGCACCGAGACACATGATGACTGCACTGGGGCATCTAATGAAGCTCTATGTGACCACGGAACATGCATCAACCTCCCTCGAGTGACAGCTGGACAGGTAGGAAGTCTCTCTAGCTACAGCTGGACAGGTAGGAAGTCTCTCTAGCTACAGCTGGACAGGTAGGAAGTCTCTCTAGCTACAGCTGGACAGGTAGGAAGTTTCTAGTGACAGCAGAACATGTAGGAAGTCTGTGGTGACAGATGGGCTGGTAGGAAGTCCCTCTGGTGACAGCTGGACATGTAGGAAGTCTCCCTAGTGACAGCTGGACACGTAGGAAGTGACAGCTGGAAAGTCTCTAGTGACAGGCAAATTTTAATAGACATTTGTAAGAACTATTCTAACATTTGTAAGAACTATTCTAACATTTGTAAGAACTATTCTTACAAACCATATAAAACCTGTTTTAATGAGCAGTTAGATGCTAATGATATTGTGTTTTCGTTCCCAGTATAAAAACAAACGTCAGAACTACCACCATACATACATACCACCATACCACCATACATACATACATACATACATACATACATACATACATACATACATACGCATGGTGGATTATAATAAAATTGTTTAATGTTATGTTTACATGTTGCAGATAAAGTACCGGTGTCTGTGTAACGAGGGGTGGACGACTGATGGTTCCAGTCCCGGGTGCACTGTAGACGTGGATGAGTGCAGTGGGCGTCAACACCCTTGCTCTGTCAACCCCTTTGTAGGGTGCATCAATGTCCCTGGCACCTTCTACTGTGCCCAATGCCCTCCTGGTAAGTCAACAGTGCCCAATGCCCTCCTGGTAAGCCAGCTGTGCCCAATGTCCTTCTGGTAAGTCAGTTGTACCCAATGCCTTCCTGGTAAGTCACATTCTGTGCCCAATGCCCTTCTGGTAAGTCAGCTGTGCCCAATGCCCACCTGTTAAGTCACATTATGTACCCAATGCCCTCCTGGTAAGCCAGCTATGTCCACTGTCCTCCTAGTAAGTCAGTTGTGCTCGATGCCTTCCTGGTAAGTCAGCTGTGACCAATGCCCACCTGGTAAGTCACCTTTTATGCCCAATGTACTGGTAAGCCAGCTGTGCCCAATGCCCTTCTGGTAAGTCAGCCTTGCCCAATGCCCTCCTGGTAAGCCAGCCATGCCCAATGCCTTCATGGTAAGTCAGCCATGCCCAATGCCTTCCTGGTAAGTCAGCCATGCCCAATGCCCTCCTGGTAAGTCACATTCTGTGCCCAGTGCCCTCCTTGTAAGTCAGCCATGCCCAATGCCTTCCTTTTCTTGTGTCCTCATTGCAAGTCACCCTCTGGACTCTCCAGATATGTTCTCCTGTCATCATTCTAATAGTATTCACCGTGTCATGAATGACATTATCGTCTTAGTCTTTTTAGGGGTAATATATAGCTATAAAATTGTACAGTTTTATTCTTGTGCTGGTTGTAAATTAAGCTAATACACTTGGACTCACCATAGCAGCATAATGTTCTATACCAAATATTTACATATGATGTCTGACTATATCCTTACTTAAACTGTACCTGTGTTGGTTATGAAGCACATTCAACATTTACTGCAACTGGACTGACAGGGACTGTATTGGTTGCACCTGGTACTGCATTTAATTAGACAGACTGACATGGATTGTATTGTAAAACAAAAAAGGCACACAATGTTCGTTTTTTGCTTTTACATTTGACATAAGAAAAACGAATACAAACTGCTACGTGCAGTTTGATTTAATTTTAATTTTTTTTATTTAATTTTATTAATATAACATCACAACGATACAAGGAACTGTTCTTTGTTTTCACCGCATTAGAATGAAAAATAAAAAAACCAACTGCAGCACCACTTGTTTTCAGTTCTGGCATCTGTTTCGTTGATATACTAAGCTGCCAAACATACATGCACATAACATACATACATATGTGCCTGTATGCATACGTATCAATGCGTGTATGTACAAATGCACGTACGTGCGTGCATGTATGTATGTGCATGCATGTATGTATGCATGCATGCACAAATGTGTGTGTATGTATGCATGTGTGTATGCCTGCATACTGGCATACATGTACACATTTAACAAGATTTGCCATCCAAGCCAAAGGCCCAGATGGCAAGTGGACAAGAAAGCCATTGGCTTATCGAGAGTCCCACAATGTTCATCTACTTATAACCCGCCCTCCTGATATATGTGTTAACCTTGTTTTTAAACATATTCACGCTGCTAGCAGTTACACAATCTGTAGACAATTTGTTCCATTCATTTATTGTCCTCTGTGAGAACGAGTGCTTCCTGATGTCCAATCTACATTGATCCTTTACTAATTTTACCTCATGTCCTCTAGTTCTGCTATCCTTCTTGAGTGAGAAAAACATTTCAATCAATATTTTCATACCCATTCAATATCTTAAAAACTTCAATCTGATCTCCTCTTAACCTCCTTGTCTCTAGAGTTGTTAAACCACATTCTTTCAGGGATTCTTCATAACTAAGGTCTCTCGTTTCTGGAATCATTTTAGTTGCTCTCCTTTGTATGCGTTCAAGCGTATCTATATCCTTCTTACGATATGATCTCCATGCTTGTATACAGTATTCTAAATGAGGTCTAACTATTGCATTATAAAGAGGTATAATTAACATTTTTTTTCCCTTGTATGTTATGTTTCTTCTAATCAATCCAAGAATTTGATTACCCTTTGAAGCTGCAATACCACACTGCTCTGAAACTTTCATATCAGCGCTTATTGTAACTCTTAATCCTTTTCTTTTACAATAGTACCCAGAACAGTATCTCCCATTTTATAGTTTACATCCAAGTTCCCATGTCCTGTATGTAGGCATTTACATTTCCCAAAATTTAACAACATCTGCCATTTCTCAGACCATTTCACTAATCTGTCTAGATTGTTTTGTAAATGTTGTTTATTATTACTAACCTAAAATTTAGTCCACGACTTCGGACCGCGTTGTAAGCGAGGCGCGTTAGGTGTTCTCATATCTGCTACCAGGGAGCTACTAAACAACAGCCATGAACCCTGTCGAAGCCCCGTGTGCATGCAGCATTGTCTTATACGGCAATATGCAGTTTATGGAACTTATTAAACGCGTATACTAGCATCAACGTGTATTATTTTTAAATGTCACACCCTCTTAACTCTTGAACTGAATAAAACATGTACGAATCGAAAATAATAACCTGGACCTGAGCAGCCGAAAACGTATATGATTTGACAAACGTAGTATGGAAGCTGATAAAACACAGAAAAAGACAATAGGTAGAATTAATAATTGTTTCACTTCGTCTTTCAACCGATCTCGACCGAAGCATAAATTTATTACGCACCACTTAACATCGATTCATCATTTCATGTGCGGATGACGAATTTGTATTTTCGCCACCGGTAGCGCCTTGGGTTAGGAATTTGGCATGTTGGTTTTGCGTCGCGAAAACGATTAAATTTACGATGTAACGGAAGCATGTAATTTCACCCAAGTGTTATGTTGGTGCTGCTTGTTAAATGCACTTAAAACGGTTGATCTGATTCTTACGCGAGGCATATTTGTGAAACTCGATTGCAATTTACAAACCGTCGAAGCGAAGCCAGCGACAGCGATTGATGTCGGCGGCAGCGCAAAACAAACAACACGTTGATACTCGTTCATTGACATTGTTCACCTAATGTTTCTTGAGAATTGTTAAAGCAATTCTAAGTAGGTTTAAGCGGGCCCATTTGACATTTTCCCCTGGCGGCAGAAATTCGGGGTCCACGACCGACCGCGTTATATCCGAATCCGTGTAATAACGGGGCGTGTTATAACGAGGCGCGACTGTAGATAATATCTACTGGCAATCCCACGTCTATTCACTTAGTGATTTCTTCCAAAAAAACATAACATTTGTTAAGCATGACCTCGCTTTAAGGAATCCATGTTGAGATGAATTTAATAATTTATGATTAACGAGGAAGTCCACCATATGGTCTTTAATTAACCTTTCTAATAATTTACAAATCACTGACGTTAAACTCACTGGTCTGTAATTCTCTGACTTATTTCTCGAACCCTTTTTAAATAATGGTATGATGTTTGCTTCTTTCCATTCAAACGGAACAACTCCCTCTTTTAATGACAAGTTAAATACTCTTGCACATACATACATTCATATATACATCCATCCATGCATGCGTACATATGTATGGATGCACAAACTTATGTGCATGTATGGATGCACAAACACATGCATGCAATTATGCACGCACATATGTACGTACATGCATGCATCGATATGTACACACGCAGGCACGTATATATGTTGTGTACATGTGTGTTTGGCCGCTTAGCACATCAACGAAACAGACGCCAGAATGATAAACAAGTGGCGTTGCAATCGCTTTTCATTCTGATGCAGTGAGAGAATAATAATAAAATAATAATAAAATAATAATAAAATAATAATAAAACCGCACAGTTTTTGTAAAAAAAATTCTTATGTCAAACCTAAAAACAAAAAAACCAACATTGTGTGCCTTTTTTGTTTTTACATTGCAACTTTAAAAAAAAAGATGACAAATACACAGACCATATTGGTTTTATATGGTACTGCATTGAATGTGACAGACTGACTATGACTGTGTTGGCTACACCTGGTACTGCTTTGAATGTGACTGACTGTGACTGTGTTGGTTACACCTGGTACTGCTTTGAATATGACAGACTGATTCAGACTATGTTGGTTACACCTGGTGGGTGGTACATTTAATTTGACAGACTCACTGTGACTGTGTTGGTTACACAGGGTATTCCGGCAATGGCCATGTGTGCCAGGACATCAACGAGTGTCTCACCAACAACGGAGGCTGCAGCAACGCCCCGTTGGTCTCTTGCACCAACACCCTTGGATCCCGCCAGTGCGGAGCATGCCCAACAGGTGATGCTTTCTAGCAGCACACAATAGGTTTCTGCAACGAACATCTACCAATGATAATGTTTATAAATAGATGTTTAGACTTTCTAAAGAATGTCTGCTAAGAATGATGTTGGTACAAGATATTATTTTGCAGTGGCTCTGCGCATAGAGCACTGGACTTTCAGTCGAATTGAGAGCACTGGACTGTCAGTTGAATTGAGAGCACTGGGGCTCGAGGCTACCTACCTACTATTTCATTTCACTAAAATTCTGGAAATAATGGATGTATTTAAACAGTTCCACGTCTGTGTTTGTCAAGTGTTTACAAGTGTAGAATAAACTTTCTGGTTTGGTGGCTATTTACTGTCTTCACATTTTTGCAGTTTAGAATTGTGGTTTCTCAATTTGTCCCTCCAGGTTACCAAGGTGATGGGGTGACATGTCGGTATGTTGGGGTGTGTCGTGTTGACAATGGAGGCTGTCACCCCCTGGCCTCCTGCAGTGAATCGCCAGGTGAGAACAATGACACAAACGTGTAGTGTTTTTTGCGTAGACATGCTAATTTGTTTTGGTTGAAATCCATATTTTTACTTGAAACTCTGCAAAGCCGTATCAATCTACATGTATTGTAGTTATTTATTTATTAATATTATTTATTTACTATAATTTATCTATTAATCTTAATCGAATTCTCTGTTTTATTATGTGGTTTTAACTGTATATTTATTATTTTTATGATTGTATGTATGTTTTGTACATGCCTATGAACAGACTGGTCCCAGATATATGGCGCTTTATACATTTTAGTATAATAATAGGCAGAGCGTAGTCTCGTAGAGACGATGCTGATGCGCCCTGTTGTCAATTTGTCAAATTTTGGCAGCGTCCACTGTGGCTGTGAAGGCCGATTCTTGAGTGGCAGTCCTTTCCGCAGCCAAAGCAGACGAAACAGGATGACATTGGTGGTAGTGCTGCGTTTTGTTTTCGCCGCATCCTCTTCTCTGCCGCATGCTGGTTTCTCCTTTCATCTACCCTTTCAATGCCTCTGCGTGTTGCCTGACGCCAAGCAGTGCGGTCTTCGGCCACTGCTTCCCTGTCGTTGGGGCTGATGTCACAGGCCTTCATGTCACGACTGCAGGCATCCTTGAATCTGAGGGCTGGGCGTCCCACTGGCCTTGCGCCACTGGTGAGTTGTCCATAGAGGATGTCTTTCGGTAAGCGGCCGTCCTCCATGCGACGCAGATGGCCCAACCAGCGCAGGCGTCTCTGGCTCAGCAGTGAATGCATGCTGCGGATCCTGGCACGGTCCAGTATGTCGCTGTAGGGGATACGATCCTGCCATGTGATGCCGAGGATACGCTTGAGGCACCGCATGTGGAAGGTGTTGAGGCGGCGCTCCTGGCACATGTATGTTGTCCACGATTCGCTGCCATAGAGGAGGGTGCCCAACACACAGGCCTGGTAGATTCTCATCTTGGTGTTCTCGGTGAGCATCTTATTTTCCCATACTCTTTTGGTCAGCTTGGCCATAGTGCATGCGGCTTTTCCAATGCGTCTGTTTATCTCCTTGTCCAGCGAAACGTTGTTAGAGATGTTTGACCCGAGGTAGGTGAAGCCTTCTACTACCTCCAGGGTGTAGTCATTGATCTTGACGGAGGGGACTTTGCTGGCATCCCGTGCAATGACGTTCGTCTTCTTCAGGCTGATTGTGAGTCCAAACTCACTGCAGGCATGTGCAAAGTGATCGAGCAGCCTCTGAAGGGCCTCTTCTGAGTGGGCAGTGAGCGCTGCATCATCTGCAAACAGCATCTCCCTGACGTATACCTCTGTCACCTTTGTTTTGGCACGTAGACATGCCAGGTTGAACAGCTTCCCATCAGATCTGGTGTGCAGGTAGATACCGTCTGAGGAAGAGTCGAAGGCATATGACAGAAGTAGGGAGAAGAAGATCCCAAACAATGTTGGAGCAAGGACGCAGCCTTGCTTGACACCGCTGCATACAGGGAAGGGCTCCGATGTCGAACCATCGTACACAACTGTACCCTTCATGTTCTCATGAAAGGAGACCACCATGCAGCGTAGCTTGGGAGGGCAGCCGATCTTTTCAAGTAGGCGGAAGAGTCCCTTCCTGCTGACAAGATCGAAGGCCTTGGTTAAGTCAATGAATGCCACGTAGAGAGGCATTCCCTGTTCTCTGCACTTTTCCTGGAGCTGGCGTACTGAGAAGATCATATCTATGGTGGATCTTCCTGCTCTGAACCCGCACTGGGATTCTGGGTAGACACGTGAGGCAAGTTTCTGAAGTCTGATTAGTAGGACCCGAGCGAAGGCCTTCCCCACAATGCTCAATAATGATATGCCCCTATAGTTATTGCAGTCACTGCGGTCGCCTTTGTTTTTATACAAGGTGACTGTTGTAGCATCCCGCATTTCTTGAGGGACTGTTCCTTCATTCCAGCAGAGACAGAGCAGTTGATGAAGGTGGTGTAGTAAGGCAGGCTTCGCACACTTAATCACTTCTGGCGGTATGCTGTCACATCCTGGTGCCTTGCCGCAAGAGAGGGAGTCAATAACTTTGCTGAGGTCCTCGACTGTGGGCTCGTTGTCCAGCTCCTCCATCATAGGCAAGTTCCTGATGGCGTTGAGAGCAGCATTAGTAACGACTGTTTGTCGGGAGTACAGTTCTGAATAATGTTCAACCCATCGCTCCATCTGTTTATCCCGGTCTGTGAGCATCTCTCCTGATGTGGATTTCAGTGGAGCCATCTTCCTTACAGTGGGGCCAACGGCTTTCTTGATGCCATCGTACATGCCGCGTATGTTTCCGCAGTCGGCTGAGTTTTGGATACTCTCGCACAGTTCCAGCCAGTAGTCATTTGCACAGCGTCTTGCTGTCCGTTGTGCGATGCTCCGTGCATATCTGAGAGCTGACAGTGTCTTCTCGCATGGATTGTGTTTGTATGCAAGCAGGGCTTCTCGTTTGGTTTCAATGACGGGTACCATAACATGTAGGTTAGCATTGTACCAGTCTTTCTCTCTTGCCAAATGCAGTTATCGCTGCATTGTAGATGGTATTACTGAGGGTGTTCCACTTTGCTGTGGCGTCCTGATCCGGAAAGTCCTGAAGGGACTGCTCAAGGGAGGCTACAAACTGCTCCGTTTGTTTGGGGTTTGCAGTTCTAGCAACATTGATGCGAGTGCGACCTGTGGGCTTGGAGCGATGCAGCTTACGCGGAGAGAGTCTCACTTTACTGCACACCATGGCATGGTCTGTATCACAATCTGCACTGTGGTAGCGACGTGTTGCTAGGACATTGTTCAGAGCAGAGCGTCTGGCGATGACGAGGTCTAGTTGATGCCATTTATGAGACCTTGGATGCTTCCACGACACTTTTTGCTGATGCTTTGACTGGAAGAAAGTGTTGGTGATGCAAAGACCATGAAATGAGCATAGCTCCAATAATCTTTGTCCGTTGTCGTTCATCCTCCCAGTGCCGTGGTGTCCAATGCAGGACGGCCATGATTGATGGTCTGAGCCTACTCTGGCATTAAAGTCGCCAAGAAGGATGAGCGGCTCAACTTTGGGAATCTTGCCAATCAGGCTGTCAAGCTCATCATAGAAATGGTCCTTGATATCTTCAGAGGCTCCCAATGTAGGGGCGTAGATGCTGAAGATGTGGGCAAACCCTGCAGCAGTGGCGAGACGGATAGATATAATGCGCTCGTTGCCACCAGTGGGAGGCTCGAGACAACCCGTAGTGCCCGTACCCTACGCCAATCGAGTTGGGCTTATCACTCGTAACTGCTGTCTCCCGTGTTAGTTCCACACTGTGAAGTGAGGCTGGAGTAGCCTCTCCAGGGCGCAAGCCTGGGCAAGAGTTACGAGATCCTGGGTTGCCCAGTCATCAGGATCTCGCTCTCGGCCTTACCGGTGGGATCCAAAGGAATGCGAAGCATGACGTTTGGCACCAGCTTGGCTGCAGGAGCTGCCGGAAAAGTGACAACGTGATCACCAGACCGTCTTCGGGGCTCCACTCCTGATTTGTGTAGGGTTTACTCTCCTAGCCTTCCCCATGAGAGGGTATAGCCGCAAGGCAGCGGAGGTTTGAAATAAGAGTTTACCTTCTCCTAGACAGGCGACCAGTCAAGGTTAACGAGCCCCATCTGCCCGAAGCTTCTGGTTTTAAGGCGCCAGATATCCACCTTTGCCCCTTCTCCTGTCAGTAAAAACAGTTCTGCCGCAAGAAGGCCAGGAGCTGGACTGGACTGTCAGAGGCTTTACGAGACGCACACCGTTGGGGCATTTTATAAGTAGTGAGAGCTTATCCTCACACACCCACCCCGGCTTAACAGTCTTGGAATAATAATAATAATAATAATAATCCATATAACATTTTTCATTGACTAATCAGCCTATTACGTTCTGATTTCGATTGAGTGTTGCCGTCTGTGAGGCTACGATACGTACCTTCATCAACCTTCATCAACCTTCATCAACCTAAATCCACAGCTCGAATAATTTCTTTTTGTGTTCATTTCTAAAAAAGTCAAGATTTAATCAAATCCATAATTGACAGTATTCACGATACATACGACACCTGTCGCCTAAGAATAAAATTGCAGTTGTGGGTCGTGTTTGTGACATCATTGTGATATGTTTGTGACATCATTGCGATATGTTTGTGACGTCATTGTGATATGGTTGTGATATCATTGCGATATGGTTGTGACATCATTGTGATATGTTTGTGACATCATTGTGATATGGTTGTGACATCATTGTGATATGGTTGTGATATCATTGCGATATGTTTGTGACATCATTGTGATATGTTTGTGACATCATTGTGATATGGTTGTGATATCATTGCGATATGTTTGTGACGTCATTGTGATATGTTTGTGACATCATTGCGATATGTTTGTGACATCATTGTGATATGTTTGTGACATCATTGCGATATGTTTGTGACATCATTGTGATATGGTTGTGATATCATTGCGATATGGTTGTGACATCATTGTGATATGGTTGTGATATCATTGCGATATGTTTGTGACATCATTGTGATATGGTTGTGATATCATTGCGATATGGTTGTGACATCATTGTGATATGGTTGTGATATCATTGCGATATGTTTGTGACATCATTGTGATATGTTTGTGATATCATTGCGATATGTTTGTGACGTCATTGTGATATGGTTGTGACATCATTGTGATATGGTTGTGATATCATTGCGATATGTTTGTGACATCATTGTGATATGTTTGTGACATCATTGCGATATGTTTGTGACATCATTGTGATATGGTTGTGATATCATTGCGATATGTTTGTGACATCATTGTGATATGGTTGTGATATCATTGCGATATGGTTGTGATGTCATTGTGATATGGTTGTGATATCATTGCGATATGTTTGTGACATCATTGTGATATGTTTGTGACATCATTGCGATATGTTTGTGACGTCATTGTGATATGGTTGTGATATCATTGCGATATGGTTGTGACGTGATTGCAATATGTTTGACGTGATTGCAATATGTTTGACGTCATTGTGATATGGTTGTGATATCATTGCGATATGGTTGTGACGTGATTGCAATATGTTTGACGTGATTGCAATATGTTGGACCTCATTGTGATATGTTTGTGATGTCATTGCGATATGTTTGTGACATCATTGCGATATGTTTGTGACATCATTGTGATATGTTTATGACGTCATTGTGATATGTTTGTGACGTCATCATTGCGATATGGATGTGACGTGATTGCAATATGTTTGCGTCATTGCAATATGTTTGTGATGTCATTGCGATATGTTTGTGACATCATTGTGATATGTTTGTGACATCATTGCGATATGTTTGTGACATCATTGCGATATGTTTGTGACATCATTGTGATATGTTTCTGACGTCATTGTGATATGTTTCTGACGTCACTGCAACGCCTGAAACTGGTAGATTTCAAAACTGGTTATAAAAATATTTTATATTTTTTATTATGATTTCTGAAAGTGGTTGTTTTACTTAGATAAATGCATACGTTGTCAGTTTTATTATCTGCTGTAGCACAATAGACATTATTTATTTATAACACGTATGACACCTGTTGGCTAATGATAAAACGATGGTTGTGGGACGTCAACAAATATATAGTGCTGATGTGTATGCGTCATGAATATCGTCTATTATCATGTTTTTATTTACGTGACACTGATATTTTTATCATGGCCTACATCCTGTTCATGTCTTTCTGATCCATTTCTTGCAGGGTTTATTGGTAGGGCGTGTAACTGCCCTCCAGGGTTTGTGGGGAGTGGAGAGGGAGTCAATGGGTGCACTCCCCAGGGACACAGGGCAGGACCCTGCTCTAATGATCCATGTGTCCATGGAAGCTGCAAGGTAAGCATCATAGAGGAAATATTAGAGATAATGAAAGATTATTATTTATGTATTCTACCATTTCAGAGTAGTATAGGTGTGTATGTCTGGCAAAGTACTGTCAAGTGAAGTGTAAATTTTCTGCCATTTTATACACATTTATGCTCCATGTTCCCCTACTGTGCCCCACCTTCCATTCAGTAGTTCCATTTTCCCAAGTATACCCCACATTCCCCTATCTTTCAGTGGTCCTACTTGTTTGTAACCTACAATGTCCCTGCTTTCCCCTTTCTTTCATTAGTCCCATTTCCCCAAATGTGTCCCACTTTCCCCAAAGTTTTAGCGTTCGTATGCATGACTGAGTGCGTGGGGATAGATCAGGATTTGACAAAAACTACAGTGTATTAGTGTCATGACACACATCAACGTGTGACATTGTGATAAATTATGAAACGTTATTTTGCGTACAGGACTAAAAAACCGTTAACATGGTCGGCTATGGAAAATGGAATAATTATCTGTTCCCAGGTGACAGGGGCCGCCTACAGCTGCATTTGTGAGTCTGGGTGGACAGGTCGTAACTGCAGTGTGCTGAGTGACGTGTGTGCCAGCAACCCCTGTCAGAACGGAGCCACCTGTAGCAAAGACTCAGAGGGCTACAGGTGTGAATGCACTGACCAGTTCACTGGATTCAGATGTGACCAACCGCAGGAAGGTATGACGTTTTTTTTTATTTTATTTTATTTTTATAATAAAACAAATTTGATAGGATTGACGCCTCCCATAAACCCACCTAACCAAAAACTCAGAGCATTGTACTCGCATTGCCAATACAGTGAATAACATGAAAAAAACAAAGAAAATATACATTCCAATTTAATTTTAATAGCCCAAGTGCCCCCTTGACCCACCCACCCACATCCAATTTTTGTTTTGTTTATTGACATGGTTGAGAAAGTTTCCTGGCTGGAGGATTGTTTTAGAAAAAGAATAGGACCTGTGAACAGAGAGCCCTTAAACAAGACAGAATAATGTAAATACAGCACTTATAGAGCCCAACCAGAACAGCCTCAAGTCCACCGCATAATAAATAGAAGCATGCAACATTATATGTTTTAGAGTTTAACAAGCTTTAAAAAATTGACATCCAAAGCAAAAAAGTAACAAGGAAACTATTGGCTTATCAAGAGTCCAGAAATGTTTCATCGGTGCTGTCAATCTGGGATATTTACCAATTTTGTTTTTAAACATATGCGCACTGCTAGCATTTATACAATCTGTAGATAATTTGTTAGTTGCCAACCTGGATTAAAGAACTTATTTTAATATTTGATTAACTCTGATTGGTAACCATATTACTTTTCTTTATTCTAGAGACAGATGAAATAGGTAGTATCAATGTTGTTAGTATCACTGATATGTTCACTTTGTGATGATAGTTCTCTGTTACTCCTGCTGTTTGAAGGATGTGGCGGGCCATTGCTGGGAGATTCTGGGGTGATACGCTATCCCCAGGAAGAGGGTGAGACATACCCCCATGGTAGGGACTGTGCCTGGGTAATCAGCACAGCCCCAGATAAGGTACGCCCTGGGGGAGTTTATGCAAAAAGTTATCCTACCATCGATTACTTTAGGCCCAGATTCAACATAACATGCCCATTTAATCTGCTCTTGCCACTGTCAACAGCTTTTTTTTTACAGATTCTTCATTGATCTACAGCATTTCAACTTCTCATTTTCAACTTAACATATATTGTTATATTTCTGTCTCAGTGACAGTCAATTACAGTTTTATTTAGGGGCCATTCACAATTGTCAACATTTATCTATTTGTACAAAACATACTCATTCTTAGACCCCCAACACTGAATTAGTACTTTAAAATGTGATAGATTGAAAAACATCAATATTATGACACAGTGCATGTATTTAGGGCATACCAATGCCAACAATCAGAATATGCTTGCAAAACTCATCATCCGTGATAATCACGTTTTTGTAACAACTCCATGGTGTCATACTGATAATTGTTTCCACATTTGCAGTCGTGAGTTTCCAAGATGTCAGTCTGCATTACAGCACCGCATGGTGAATGATTATGAAATTATAAACAGTAGTTCCATAACAGTTCACTGCGCGGTGCTGCATGATGCAACATTGATCATATTTCACATGTGACTGACATTTAAACATTTAGTAGCATGCAGGCCTTGATTCCCCTCACCCCTTTAGTACACTTTGTACGAATAGTTAAAAGTTGACATTTGTGAATGGCCCCGTAGTTTGTACCTTTGTACAGAACCAGGTATGGGTGCAACATACATGATGAATTTCGTTTTTAATCTGTTTACATTTTAATCTGTTTACACACATTACACTGCAATACAAAGTATTGCAGATACTTTGGAAACACTTTGCAATACTCAAAATTGAGTATTGCTATTCACAATACATCGAGTATTTCACCAACACCTGCATAGAACAGATATTCCATTTTGTTCATGTATGATTTATTTAAGACAAACATTGTCTAATGAGAACAGAAGCTGGCCAGTACGATGATTCGATGATTTATTTAGATATTAGAAATAGGCAGTTAGAATCCCCCATTACTCTGTGGTAATGATCACGATGATCTGTTAATGATAATAATTATTATCATGGTTGTTTGATTTAAATCATTTGATTAGAATCATTGATTTAAATCATGATTTAAATCGCTCCAAAAAATCATTGATTTATGTTTTTTTGGCTTCCGGTTTTTTGAATCGCTGATTTATATGAATTTAAATTAAATAAATGTTTACAAGCATCGAGATCAACAAAGTTTTGTGTGTTTTTTAATACAAAAGCACAAAGTGCGCACACTTGTGTAGCTGTATTGACACCAGATAGCCTGATAGTAAAATATTTTATGACATTGTGTATACCAGATTTTAAAAAAATCAAATAAATAAAAAAAATCTTATTTTAATTTTAAAAAATCCGGTTTTTTTATTTAAAAAAAAAATCATGGTTTTTTTCAACCCTGATTATTATATCTCTTTTTGATGCAATAATAAATAATTTTGTGGATATCAGAAACATTAGAATATCAACTAATGAACATGTCCGTATAGTTCAAATTGATTACATATTTGTAATGATTCATGAACTTCTTCTTTCTGCAATCTCACTTGCCACCACGAGTCCACCATCTGTCCAATGCTTGATGTTGTCAATCTCTCTAGCTACTTCAAGTCCACCATCTGTCCAATGCTTGATGTTGTCAATCTCACTAGCCACTTCAAGTCCACCATCTTTCCAATGCTTGATGTTGTCAGTCTCTCTAGCTACTTCAAGTCCACCATCTTTCCAATTCTTGATGTTGTCAATCTCTCTAGCCACTTCAAGTCCACTATCTGTCCAATGCTTGTTGTTGTCAATCTCTCTAGCCACTTAAGCCCACCATCTGTCCAATGCTTGATGTTGTCAATCGCTCTATCTATGTCAAGTCCACCATCTTTCCAACGCTTGATGTTGTCAATCTCTAGCTACTTCAAGTCCACCATCTTTCCAATGATTGATGTTGTCAATCTCTAGCCACTTCAAGTCCACCATCTGTCCAATGCTTGATGTTGTCAATCTCTCTAGCCACTTAAATCCACCATCTGTCCAATGCTTGATATCAATCTCTCTATCCACTTGAAGTGCACCATCTGTCCAATGCTTGATGTTGTCAATCTCTCTACTTCAAGTCCACCATATATCCAATGCTTGATGTTGTTAATCTCTCTATCCACCTCAAGTCCACAATCTATCCAATGCTTGATGTTGTCAATCTCTCTATCCACTTCAAGTCCACAATCTGTCCAATGCTTGATGTTGTCAATCCATCTCATTTTTCTTCTGTCTTCATTTGTGTCCTGGTAGTTCTCTTTCTCTGCTGGTAAGTACCAGACTCTCTGATCCAATGGCTGCACTTAGCCAGATTTCTTCTCTTAATGAAACAGCAGACCTTCTTCCTAAATATCTACATTATCTCTGATTAAACTCATCTGTCTGTCACTCAACATGTTGCTGGTTTCAGGTGATCTCGATCTCTTTCACCCGACTGAGCCTGGAACCGAGCAACAAGTGTCTGTACGACTTCCTGGCGCTACACGATGGCCCAGAAGCTTCATCACAGATGATTGCAAAAATGTGTCACATCAACCAACTGACCAATGACAGCATTACTACCACACACAACCAAATGTATATCTGGTTCCACTCAGACTCCTCCGTCAGTTCTGATGGCTTCGAGGCTGTGTGGAAAGCAGTTGACCCATGTAAGTTTACTGGTCAGACCAGGATGGACAATGTGCAACATCACAACACCGCTGTGCATTGATTGGTCCGTCACCGGTCAACAATGTTGTATTCGATGGATAAGAACAGCACTAATATTTGTAAATTTAACAGCATGATGCATTTCATCATACTGCAGTGTACTGGGTTCAAAATAACCAGACGATATGTTCTGCATTCACAACGAACGATTTAAAGCAGCTTGAAATGCTCAGAGGATTTCCACTGATACAAGTAAAATACTATTTTTAATGGTGTATTAGCTAAATCAACTGACGCCTAAGCTAGCCCACCCACCTTAATAGCATGGCCTATCTGTTTGTATGACATGATGAAATGCATCATTAAATAACAAACATGTATTCTATAAACTTAATGCAGAAAAATTGTTGTAAAATTGACATCTAAGGATGGAAGACGAACTATAAAGTATTAATGTTCATTTATTCTTTCATCAGTGTGCGGAGGAAATCTTGAGGGACGAGACCATGGAGTGATCACCAGTCCTGGCTTCCCTGGCGTGTATCCACACAACCGCGACTGTGCATGGACCGTGACCGTGTCCTCGGGCAACATCATATTGTTTACCTTTGGCCACCTGGCGATGGAAGCACACACTAACTGCTCCTACGACTATCTGAAGGTCATTAAGTTCTTGGTATTTTTATTTGATGGTCATTAAATTCTCGGTGTTTAACATTTAACTGTTTAATGTTTATTAATTTATATAGCACAAAATATATACAATGATATTCTTTGGTGCTGCATATAAAATTATATGAAACAATTTGGCAAGATGGCAAGATAATATATATTCAGTCGAACCTCGCTTTACGGTCACCTCAGTAATACAGCCACCTCGCCATGATGGTCACCTCAGTAATGCAGCTAGTAATACAGCCACATCGCCATTATGGTCACCCAGTAATACAGCCAGTAATACAGCCACCTTGTCATTATGATCACTTCAGTAATACAGCCACCTTGCCATTATGATCACCTCAGTAATACAGCCAGTAATACAGCCACCTCGCTATTATGATCACCTCAGTAATACAGCCACCTTGCCATTATGATCACTTCAGTAATACAGCCACCTTGCCATTATGATCACCTCAGTAATACAGCCACCTCACCATTGTGGTCACCTCAGTAATACAGCCACCTCACCATTATGGTCACCTCAGTAATACAGCCACCTCACCATTGTGGTCACCTCAGTAATACAGCCACCTCGCCATTATGGTCACCTCAGTAATACAGCCACCTCACCATTATGATAACCTCAGTAATACAGCCACCTCACCATTGTGGTCACCTCAGTAATACAGCCACCTCACCATTATGGTCACCAAGGTTGGCATGTAACGAAGTAAAAGTACTTTGTTACAATACTTGAGTAGTTATCTCAAGTAATTGGCATGTAACGAAGTAGAATTTTGACTAAATACTTTTACTTGTAACAAAGTAGTTTTATCTAAATTAATGCGACTTTTTACTCCGTTACTTTTATTTACTTCGCAATATATTTTCGTAACATTTTTTCGAAAACGAGAACCGATTTTCGCCCATTGGCATTATTTGCAACGGCCTTACCGGCTTACGTCAGCTTTCACGAATAAAATTCATATTGAGATGTTTAATAAATTCATAATAATGATTACTCTACAGAACTAAACAGTAAAGAATTGATACTCTGCCATTTGGCAGTATCCTTTCCCAGCAATGGCTTATTCAAGCTGACCCATAAATAATATCAAGGACAGGGACAGGGGCCCTGACAGGTCACTTTTAATTGCAATTAGCAACAGCATTCCTCTGTTGCACTGGTCTGTCTTCTGATCAATTCTAGCCCCAGCTGGTATCAGGTAGCCAACACAGCTAGCTGCTAAAGCATGTTGTTTCAATGTTTGTGTGAGCTGATAAGACATGTCTGGGAAGACATTAGAAGGTGGGGGATCACAAGCCAGATGGCTTGATCAGCTAGGCATCAAATGTCTTTGTTAATTTTACTGTGGGCAGTGCTAGGTTGTATTACCTCTGACCAGTTTTCCTGAGAGGCTACTACTAGTACTGGACTGACCCTCTACCTATTCACATACAATCACACCTGCCTATACATATCCTGTTGTACAATCTAGCTCCTCCCATACCCCAGTGGAACAGGTCGATAAAAAGACAGATTGTGCCTCATCATTAATTAAGTTCTGTATTAACTGAATTTATTTGATGTTGACTAAAGATAATGTAATTTTTCAAAATACTTTTTTACTTTTACTTCAAGTTCTTTTGAAAAGTACTTTTACTTTTTACTCAAGTAGTTTATTTTACCAGCTACTTTTACTTTTACTCAAGTACAAAATAAAAGTAATTCAGTCAACCCTGATGGTCACCTCACTGATACAGCCACCTCACCATTATGGTCACCTCAGTAATACAGCCACCTCACCATTATGGTCACCTCACTAATACAGCCACCTCACCATTATGGTCACCTCACTAATACAGCCACCTCACCATTATGGTCACCTCAGTAATACAGCCACCTCACCATTGTGGTCAACTCAGTAATACAGCCACCTCACCATTATGGTCACCTCAGTAATACAGCCACCTCACCATTATGGTCACCTCACTAATACAGCCACCTCACCATTATGGTCACCTCACTAATACAGCCACCTCACCATTATGGTCACCTCAGTAATACAACCACCTTGTCATTATGGTCACCCTGGGACAGTCCCAAATTATTTTCATAACAGTAGGATATAAGACATTTAGTCCCACTAAAACGATCACCTCACTATACAAGTCACCTTAGTCCAGAACTTAACAGTGAGGTTCGTCTGTGTGTGTGTGTGTGTGTGTGTGTGTGTGTGTGTGTGTGTGTGTATATATATATATATAATTATATATATATATACACATACATATATATATATAAGTATATATATATATATATATATATATATATATATATATATATATATAACATTGATAATTGCAACATAATTTTCGTGCTATACACAAATAAAAAACAGATAAAGCGAAAAAAGAGTATGATAGGTTAAAACAATTAATTGAGAAAGAATGGAAATAATAACTTAATTGTATGCTATATTGAAATAATAACTTAATTGTATGCTGTATTGAAATAATGAGTCTGACGCCTTAAAACTCTTTGTTTTTTTTTAATAGATACATGATGGTCTGTTGGAAGAGGACCCGGTCCTGCAGACCTATTGTGACAGCCAGGACCCAGCACCTCTGAGGACCACAGGACCTTATGCTCTAGTGAGATTCCACAGTGACAGAGGAAGCAGTGACCGTGGCTTCCACATCACATATGCAGCCATAGCAGGTAACTAGAGGCAAAAACGCCTTGTTCAAAATGCACAAAACTAAGGAATGTCTGATGCATGTAAAACCATAAAGTTTCAGAAAACCCATTAAAGGTTATGGGTAAAGTGTAAGAATCTGCATGTGATTTTGTCAGAACACTGCCTCATTTCACTGTCATTTTTATTGATTGACTCGTACGTCTTTCATTAAACTTCTTGTGCAGTTCGCATGTCCTCTTCAGGATGTCACTGCCCAAATCTTTTTGTGAAATCGATGTTTTTCTCCAGCCGTTCCACCCACCTTTCTCATAATTTCAGGGACATCCTTGGTGCCCTCCTCCCATCTTTATCATGGCTTCCCTCTGTTTCTTTTCCCTTGAGAAGGTATTGTCTTTTACAACCCATGCCTTTTACAATGTGACCAAGTTATGTAAGTTTTTGGGTGCTTGAAAAAACTGCACAACCAGTTTTGTGGTATATGTATTTCTCTCAGGATGAGATTTTCCCGTGGATCAGTGGATTTCCACACTGTTTTCTCAGCCAAAACCATAATTTCTTGATTGATGCAAATCCAATGAACTGTTACGTCATGGTACGAGTCAACTAAATTGACTCGGGATTGAAGAACTAGTTCAGATGGTCGTATATGGAAATATCTGTAGCAGTTTGATGGATGGGAAGGACATTACAGTGCGGCTGAGAGAGTGCATCAACAAACTAGAGCTACCCGGCAATGTGTTGTGTATATAATGTGGTGATGTGATAAACTGGCATTGTCCAACCATGTCCAAACAAACAGGAAGACGCATGCAGACCCATCTAACCAACTACTTTCTATGTAGGAACGTTCACATCCCATGAACATTGACATTTGGTTGAAGAGTAAAATATGTTTTTTTCATGAAATCAGATGAATAATTGTATAAAATAGCCTAGATTGCAACATAGAACTTTTTAATTTTTGGCTTCCGGGACTTTGAGTGACCCCCATACCCCAGCCAGCAATAAATGTGTTCGTAGTGCACTTTTTGGATTTATTCAGTTTTCCTTTTCATCATTGGGCTGTCACATCCCTGTACCATACACTGTCCAGTATCTTCTATCTATCTTGCAGTACAAACAAATATGTTCTTATAAAATTGCCTTGAACTGTACAGACATTTGTATCTACCCCACAGGCACACCAGGGTGTGGTGGGGCATTTACTACTGCACAAGGGGTTGTGATATCCCCCAATTACCCGAACCCCTATCAACGAGACGCGCAGTGCGTGTGGACAATAACGGTAAAGGAAACCGAGAAGATAACGTTCACCTTCACAACCATTGACCTTGAGGATCACCGGGGCTGCTCGTGGGACTATGTGCAGGTATGATATTTATAGCATTTGTTTAAATTAATAGGCAATATTATTTTAACAGTAAAGTGGAATTATTGACCACCAACTGATTTAAATGCAGTAGATATTCTTAAAGGTGCTTAATCAGTTCGATTTTTTTTGCTGGTCTCATTTCAAATTAATTTTGCGAAAAACCAAACCGACCTAGTATCCACTGCTACTTGCTAGTTCGTTTGTGCAACTGTTGTATGTAGTTTTTGTGAAATCATCAGACAAACTATTAAATTAGTTTATGCTTGTTCAAGCATTAACTGAAGTGAAAATCAAAAAGCTAAAAAATCATGATTTTCTTCCTTGGTGAAATTTCGTAACTTTGTCATGTGATCGGGGAGAAGATGGAGGTCATGCCCATGATCAGCATTGACCCACACAGTGTTTACTATTTTGGATATCCACTAGTTTGATCCTTACCAGGTCTAACGACTAAAGTCAATTGTTTCAATGATTTGAAAAAAATATGCATTTAAAAAAAATCTACTTCGGGTGTTATATAAACCATTCACACACTACATATTTGGACACCAATGAACCGGATTTGCGATAGGCTAAATCAGTTGAGGAAGCAGTTTTAAGGTAGACGATTACCGTGAAATAAAAGTAATGAAACTTCATTTTTAAAGTTGTTTGAAATCCATTAGATTAAAAAAGCCAGAAAGGCAAAAAAGTTGCAATTTTTTTTATATCTGAAGTAATAACAGCTATGTCACCAACAATATTAGCAAAATACTGTGTTCTGGTCATAATCAGTCATGAAACAAGACTTATTTACTATTCAAATATAAAACTTGTAGGAATATTGCAATTTGATATTTTAATATTATCTAAAGCATAATATGTCAGAATGATATGCATAAAAAATTGTAAAATAATTTTTTTTTTATAACTTATTAAGTCACCGAAAAACATCTCATCTCAATATTTGACCTGCAAGGAGTGATGTCACTTCAATAACACTTGGCAGAAATGTTCATTTATTATTTATCTCTATAAAAAGGCAAAACAAATTGGGGGTTCCGTTCAAATTCTGCAAATATCTGACATAGTAACAGCTACGTCATCAGCAAACTTGTTATCAAAAGCCAAATTTTAAACACAAGGAGGAATGTTTTTCAGTAAAAGTTGGTCAAAATGTTAATTTATTATTCATCTCTATATAAATATAGAAAAAACTAATGAAGTGCTGGGCAGAAAATTTGGCTTTGCTATCTTAAAATCACTCAGGTTCACTCAACTCAGCTAAAATTTCTGCAACAAATTTACGACACACATTGCCCTCCTCTTTATCCCTGAAGGCCGGGATGAGGCTGGCACTGATACCGGTCATCGCTTTTGTTTTCCCTTCTTCATCACTGATCCCGTTTCACTGCTGTCTTCACACCAACTGTCTCCATTCCCCCCATCCTTCACTCTCATTCTCCCCTACCCTCCCACTCCCACCAAATCTCTTCACCCAGTCCTCCCAACTCAGTCTCCTTCTACCTTCCACTCTAAGCGCATCTGTTCTCTTCGTCATCCATTTTTCCTACATGTCCGGCCCACTTTTACCAGCTCCTCAGCAGCTTCCTCCCTCAGCTCCTTCATTCTTCGTGAATTCTCCTGCGAATTTCAGTCTTTGTGCCGCCGTCCCCGCAAACCACTCCACCTAGATATACAAAGCTGTCTCATTGCTTCAGTTTTTCCCATCCAGTCTTTTATCTTGATCTTTATTCGGCTGCCTATAAAATAGTTAACTCGACAAGGCAGGGCCAGGTTGCAGAACTTCCTTTATTATACTTGCTATAATAAGATGGTAGTAATGTCCATTACATCTCCCCGAACTTTATAACAATTATGCTCTGCTTCTAAAAAATAAACATTCCACATGTTTAAACAAAACTGCAGTGTAACATCACTGTTTGTCGAAACTAGGTACTTTTACATGAAAACCTTTTAATTGTTTTTGCACACTCTTAACCGTTTGTGAATGGAATGGAAGGAGCGGGTACATGAGGTGTAAGACTTGTTCTAGCAGTCCTAGGTGAGGATGGAGATCCTACTGGATTACTTGCTAGGACTACTGAAGATGGTAGAGTAGGAAGGGTTGGCCACGGAGCGGGGTCAGGTTCGTCTGGCCAATATCTCAACAGCTTAGTGTCAGTGTTGACCTTTCGGGAATGACTTGTGTATCGCGCTTTGATCTCCTGACCTCTCTGTGCTATTTTCATTGCACCCTTTCTGTTATGACTTCAGAAGGCTGGTGCTGGAATTTTTGCACTAGTTTTCCTTGCTGTTGTAAAGTCATGTACCCCTCTAGTTATAGTAGGGAGACAAGTTATGTTGTAAAGTCATGTACCCCTCTAGTTATAGTAGGGAGACAAGTTATGTTGTAAACGAATTGATGAGGAAAATGACTAAGAAAGAGGTCAGCCTCCTAGAAAAGGCTATATCAAAACCAGACTGTTCCAGTAGAAAGATTACAGCTATATTAAAAGAACATCTATATCTAGATTAAAGATAATGGACGGTAGAGCTATGTTACGCGATGTCCGCTGACCCGTCCAAGGGCAAGGTAGCCAAGGATAGAGTGTGCCCAGATGAAGGCTTGTTGTTCTGAAGCAGCTATAAATATTATCTAGAAGTGAACAGTGTATTTATATAAAAACACGGAATATTCTGTTGACCCATCCAGGGGAGAGTATCCTGGTATAGAATTGTGTGTGTTAGCCTAGGATGTCCAGAATAGTGGTCCATTGCCAAGATCACTGCTGACATATGGACATGGCCTCCCTTCTGGGAGGACTCATCGTGACTGTGCCTGACACAAGAAAGTGTATATATTTATGACAGAAATACAGGCAAAACAGTTTAAAAAAGAAGCAGTCAGAACTGTACAGCAGCCAAGACAATGAATTGTACAGATGCTGAGATGTTGTATGAATAAAGGCGGTTTCACTATGGTATAGCCAACCTGGGCTTCTGTTACTAGAATGGTAGTAATAATAACAATACCTTTATTGGTCCAAAAACATGGATATACATTTGATAAAACTACGGCAAGAAGTTAAAAATACAAAGTACAAAAACCTGCAAGAAAAATACTCAACTTAATGCAATCACAAGATTTGTAAAAAAAAGAACCAGCAAGAACATGTATGTATATGTTTTTATAGTTCGAACATACCTCTCTGTAACTTAGCAATCATGAGTTAAGGGCCCTGATGGCAGATGGTACAAAAGATCTGCTTTAACAGGCAGTGCGTGCAGAAATGGACAGATACCACCTGCCTGATCTCGCTGGAATGAATGTGTGTATTGGATGTTGCATCGCGTAATGTTTTCTGTCTTCTTTGTCATGTAATGACAGTGCAAGCTGCGAAGTGGTGTAACATGGATGGATTTGGCAGCTTGTTTTACCACACGTTCTAACTTGTTCATGTTTTCAGCTGAGACTGAGCTATGGTAGAACAGAAAACAATACAGTAGAACTGACTGCACTACTGCCTGATAGAAAGTTGACAGCACACTTTGACTAAGTTTCTCTGTTACTATTTACTTGTCATTTGAGTTAGAACCTGGTAAGCTGAATGAAGTAGGTTTATCCGGGAACTGATTTCAATTATTAGAGTAATGGCGAAACTTACTCGAGAATGTAAAGCGCTATGATTCTGCGTTTCACTTCACAATGGTGTTGCATCCTGTTTCACCAGCGCTGGGTGCATCTCCCGCCCCATACGTGATCCACGAGATTATGTTTTTCCTTCCATCATACGAGGAGGCAAGGAACTTGTCACCACATCATTCCAATATCACCCACAACAACCACTTATCGCCACGGCACCAGAACCTGAACCCGAGGATTGGAGTCTCGGTTTCTTCACCGATGACAAAATGGCAGCAGAAATTGTCCGCGTTCGAAACATGGCGACTCCATCCTTGACTGCACTGCCCTAGTAATCATTGACGCTTCACCGATGGGTGAATGGCTGATTTACATTATGTTTGTGTGCTATTGTTCTGCTGTCTAGTAGCAAGCTATGGATGCCGCTCAGTTTGACCAATATTATGGGTTTCTTGCTCAAAATGCACAAGATAACTGCACTGCCCACCAGCTGGCCTCAGATACAGCTGCGCGGTGCCACCTGGTAGATAAGCTCGTCAAACAAACGGCTTTGTGTGATGGTTCCTCCATGACACCCACTCGAGTGTGGCTGGATGACAGCGGTCCTCAGGGACGAGGTAGAACGTGTTAAGCAGTCGGTCTATGAACAAGAAGTTTCATATAACCGACAGTTTCGTGGTGTTGCTAATGCTGCATACAGCGCGACAAATCGAAACGCTGACCAGAATTGTATTTTGGTCAGAGCTTATGCACAGGCAGGGTTTGCAATCTACTCAAATGGCAATAAATTGGATCGCTCATTTCAGCGAGCTCCTTGACCCATTTACTCACCTTGGATTAGATAGATTGAAATTGGGCTGTCCCATCTATGTCCCCGACACGCAATACTGTGTCCTATGAAGTATCAGCACTCCTGAAGAAAATGCTGATTAGTCAGGAGGAACTGTCCGCCAAAATTGCTAATCTAGCAGGTGCCAATGCTAAAGCCCAAACTACCTTTCCCCACCCAGGGCTTACTGGTGGAGAGTTTAGGAACAGTGTCCGGGCAACCTGGACATCTTCGCCGTGATTGCCATTTAGAAGCTGCCCACGGACATCAACTCCCTCCACGCCAGCCAGGAAACAAGTAACTGGTGCAACGGAGTTAGACGGATGTACGTCCATACACTTGACATTAAGCAGTGTACGTGTGACCACTCTTGTGGACACTGGAGCGTCGTGTACTTTGTTGCAGCGAGACATTTATTTGAAGTTAGCACATGTTACACACAGAACAATGTATTAATAGAAAACTAAATGAGGCTTTCATCGTCAAAGTATAGACACAGGCCAAAATACTAAATCATTTACATCATATTTATGAAAGTCAGCAAAGTTTAGAAAACAGTGCCATGTGTTTGTACAGTTCTTGTTCACACAGTACGGAAAGATTATGCAAAACCGTGAATTCCAGCATGATTTTGAACACAAGCAAATTGGAGCCGGTGGCTAATTCTAATAAGTTGACTACACTGGTAAAACTTCTGTTCCGTGTTAAAAACAAATCTGTACTGTATTGAAACATGTTTTATTGCCACTGCAGTCTGTTGTAACTTACCCAGATTAGATTACCCAGCCAACGGTTTTGAGACTAAAAAGCTGAATCATAAATGCATACCTGTTTAAATTGTATTCTCCAAATTTATAAGGTGTGACTGGACAAAAAGTTGTTGCCAGCGAAACTGAACTTAAGTTTCATTGCCTACAGCAACCTGTCACGGTTAGAGTGGTAGATAAGTTGCACCAGCAAATGATCCTTGGAACTATGTGTTATGTGGCACAAATCGATTTACCAAAAAGGTTATATATTGACATTGCAAGGGAAACTGTGGCCGTTACGTGATTATGACCGACAGGAATGGCCAGTATGGGCCAAGTATTACCCGAAACAGGTTATCCTAGTTTCAGTGCACTCCTTCACAAAAACGCCGATGTATTTTCAGCTAAAGGTGAACCAAATGGGCACTAATCTATCGCACATGACCATAACAACTACTGGCCCACCTATTTGCCGGTGCAGCATATCGTACGCCCTTGCATAAACGATAACTGGTGGATAAAGCTATAGACGAAATGTTAGCTGATTGCATTATTAGGCCAAGTGTTTCTGCGTGGGCAAGCCCTGTTACTTTAATTCGTAAAAAGCATGGTTCTACTTAGTCTAGATTTTGTGTAAAGCTAGGATTCCATATGTACGGATACGGCATGCGGATGCGTTTACTGTTAGCGGATGTGTCATGCGGAATGCATTTTGCGTGATTCCATGCATGTGGAACGCAGTGCATTTTATTTCTCTTTCTGCTTCCGGCTAAACGACTGTGCATTCAACGTTGAACTGTATTGCAGCAGTACCTACCATCGTGAGCTTCTTCAACTCCATTGCCGAATTCCCGTGCCATCATTGTGTAGATACTGCTCCACGTGTTGTGAATTTTCTGAGCATCTTTATGTTCTATACACTTGGGGTCGTATAAAATAGGATTATTCCACCAGAACTTCTATTTGAGCTATTGGTAGTTTTCGTGACGGCATGTTTCAAGTCTAGTCCTGATCAATGTATTCTTACCTACGCTGCCATTTTGAAACTTGGGAAAATACCTCTATATTGACGTAATTCCTGGGAATTTCCTGTCTGATTCATATGCGGATATGATTTGAATCGCTACATGGAGCTATTCAATTTGTCGCATCCGTATCCGCACGTTAAAACACATCCGCACACATGGAATCACTCCTATGAATTCCCACTATAGCCATTTGTTGTCGCATACTACATGCCACATCCGCATGCCACATCCGTATATATGGAATCGTAGCTTAAATTACTGAAAGTTTAATGATACTCTTTGCCTTTGATAATTGATGTGTTCCAAATTGGCGGATCTTCTATTTTCAGTGCTCTTGATCTTAAAAGTGGTTATTGGCAGAACCCTATGGATGAGGAAAGTATTCCCAAAACTGCTTTTCACTGTCATCGAGGGTTATTCAAATTTAGTACCTTGCCCTTCGGTTTAGCCACTGCTCCTAGTTAGTTTCAGCGCATTATGAACAATGTTTTTGAAGGACTGATTAGGAAAATATGTCTAGTTTATCTGGATGATATTGTGATCTTTTCAAAAACTGAAGCTGAACATCATACACACTTGCAACTTGTTTTTAATAGCTTGTCCACTGCGGGGTTACATTTAAAACCTAAATGTCAGTTTTGTTTAAAGCAAATTAAATTGCTGGGATATATTGTTAATGCTCAAGGCATCCAAACTGATCCAGACAAAGTTAAGGCAATTACAAATCTCAGCCTCCCATCATCAGTGCGTGAAATCAAATCCTTCGTGGGAATGACTGGCTATTACAATTATATTCGTTTTAAGTGGGACACAGCCAACCAGTTGTGTTTAACACCCTAAAGGAACTTTTAGTTTCAAGTGGTGTTATGGCTGATCTGGCAACTGAGCCATGTTATGAGAAGCATGTGCCCAGTACACTGTGTCACATTCGTCAACAACACTTTGTCTCCAATACCAATGTCAGACTTGGTTATATTTCTCTGTGCCTCTGCATACTCGTTCATCTTGTTTTTTGTCATCTGATCCTTCTAATGGAGTCTTTCATCCATTTCCACAGCATGCATCTCGGGTCGCTTCATCTGCAATGGTACAAAATTCAACACGGTTGTTGGTGGTTGGCATGTCAATGTGTATGGGGTAGCTCTGTAATTTCTCAGAAAGCGGTAGAGCTCCTGTTTCCAGGGTTTACCTTCTACTTGTGTGCACTTGCTGACTTTCCCTGTGGTTCTCATAAACCTTTCTGCTATACTATTGGCTTCTGACCAGTATGGCATTACCAGCTGATGACGGAACCTTGGTTGACAGCGAACCTTCTAAATGCTTTGCTTTGGAACAGAATGCCGTTATCTGTCGTCAGATTGTCTGGGATACCTCTTGATGAGAATATCTTGTCAAGACTGGAATAAATTAATGTCTGAGCTGACACGTATCTAATCACTTCGACTTCAGGAAATCAGGAGTACTCGTCCATGGTGACAAGTAAGTAACATGGGTCCTTCATAGTCAACAAATGTTATGTCGTGTCATAGCTCTTTAATCTCATCCTGTTGGCTATCTGGATGCTAGGTTGTGTTTCTCCTTCTATGACACTTGTATCAGGTTGTACATCTGCATTAACAAGGTTGTCTGATGTAGATTGAAGCATCTGGTCGCGCTCCCTCACTGTTTCTGCAATTGGTGGTGTGTTGGCAATGCTTTCATGATCTAAGTCTGGATGATGTGGCATAAGTGTCATCACTTTATACAAGTCATCATCGTCGGCATCCCCGGAATGTGTATCTTCATCATCACAAAAAAGGTGATGTCTCTCATAGCTGATCAGAAACGAAGCATCTTTCAACTAACAGGTCATGATGCTGGAGTGTTTTTACCGGTCCATCTCCATCTAACGGCGCCACCGTATATACATTTCCAGTGGGATCTGGCCGTTGAGTGATCACATGTGGCACATAATTCCATAATTCCATCTTGAATCTTGTGTCAGCCTATAAAATCACAATTCCGGAGAAACAGTCTTGTTCCTACAGTCAGACCAGTGTCGTTTGCTGTGACGTCGTTCTGAGTTCTTCATCTCAGTCTCCTTCTCACTATGTTCTGATGCTAGATGAAATGCTTGTTTTAAATGATGATAATGACTAGCAACCCAGTCGTCTATTGATTCACCAATTTCATCGTCATCTTCTTCCTGTCCAAGAAGATGGTCTACTGGTAGTTTTGGTTCCCAGCCAAAGAACAAGTAGTACGGGGAATAGCCAGTAGAGGAGTGTGGCCTTGCATTGTAGCTGTACATGATCTCAGGTAGGAATTCTGGCCACTTCGACATCTTGTGTGGAGGCAGTGTTTTGAGTCTGTCTTGTAGGGTCCATTTGAATTGTTCACACTGTCCGTTGCCCTCTGGATGATAAGGAGTGGTCTGACTCTTCACTATGCCATACATGATGCAGAGTGCCTGGACGACTTTGCTTTCACAATTTCATCCTTGGTTGCTGTGCAGCTGTCATGGCACACCAAATCATACAAACCATTCCTTTACAAGAACACGGGCAACTGTCCTCTCTTTCTGGTCACATGTTGGGAATGCCTGGGTATATTTTATAAACACAAGTCATAACCCGGACGTTCTCAACATGGTTCGTTCCCAGTTCCAGTAACGTGAAATCCATGGCTACTACATCCAATGGTCTTTTTGCTTGTAATGTTCCTATTGTAGTTTGGCATTTCTTCCCTTCCTTAGCCAGTATACACCTGTTACATAGCTAATGGCTTAATTCATGCCGCTAGCCTAAATAATTATTACTGCCACATGTTACTTAGTGATGATAACCTTAATTAATTTCCCATGCGTTCTTTAAATCATCACACTCACTGACATTCATTTAAAGATGTCCCTTAATGACCGACCACAAAACAGCTGTAATCACTCCTTTGAGTGAATGGTCATGCAGTTCCACCATCTTAACCATGTTAACCATAATTAACCCAATAGTACCAAAATATATATGCCAGTGGACGCTGCAGTAATTTTGGTCTATCGATGGGTTCACCCGACTTGGATTACTCCAATAATCCATTCGCGGATAAAGTTTGCTCCATTTAAACATGGTGTCCCCATGTCTAAGCTGCCAAACTATCCATTAATTTGAAAACCAGCATCCTGCATTTAACAAATCCTTAAAAATTTTAAATTTGTAAATAAACCCAGTTTTCATAACAACTGTTGATCTCTATTCGATCACACCACATCCAATCGACGACACAAAAATGGCCATAATAGAATACATTAATAATGACGTACCTTGGTCTTTTTGTTTTAGTTGCCCCTGAACACTTTAACAGTGTCTTCATTCACTGTTCTGAATGTAAACTTGTATTCTCATAACAATACAACTCAACAACCACACTTATTACGTTGGTGCTCTGTTCTTTCAATAAAAAAAGTTCCTAATCTTTACTTCAGTAAATCGTACAGTGGTTATAACGTAACCTCACGCAAATCTGTAATTAATTATTTCCAGTTAACCTTTTGACTCTGTTTCTCCACACGCAAACGTACAACCACATGCTTTTTAAATAAACTCCCCTAAATAATGATCTCTTCAATATTTAACCCAATACCAAGTATACTGGGTATATTGTGCAACCAAACAATTTAGAATATATTGTAAGACATTCTGTTAAAACAATTTATGATTTCTATAAATTAAGCTAAATTTTCGCTGTTGCTAACTAAACTTCTTAAATACAACATCAAAGCGAAACAGATCAGTCAAGACATCGAAATAAATTGGCAACATACACGATCCCAGGCAGGTTTCTCTACAAAACATAGGCCTACACACAAATGTTTTTCATCAAGTCCTGTAGTTTCGTCTTATCCCCCGTCTGCGCATCACCGTGGCGTTCGGTGATCGACTTGTCTGGAATGTCCTTGATATGTGCCCTCAGTTGCTGATTTCCAGGGTGCGTGGTCCATTGTCCAGATTACTGCCTCTCTTCGCATGCGTGTCGGGTGGCAGGCTGGTGTCTGGGCCATTTCACACGGCCGTCCGACTGAATTGCCGATACACGTGTACATCGTTTTAAAATGTTCGAAAATTAGCTAAGAACAAATGAAAAGTCACTGTTCGTGAGAATTTCACAGTTCATAAGCACGTCAAATGGAAGAATGTTTCTCTTCGCATATCGTCGGTAGGGTAGTGAAACATCACATTTGTAAGTTTGAAAGACACATACCTCTCTAATTGATCATCGCTGGTAATCATCGACAATGTACATTGAATAGTCTCTGCTCCGGCTCACCAATGTACGTTGTCAATTTACGCTGAAAAAATCGCTGGCATGTCTCACCAATGTATGGTTTAAAGCACGTTCATGAGTCATTGTACATAAAAAAACAGTCTTTAGCGTCTCACATGCTGACTGTTGTTCGAGTTCCCACTTGAACTCTTGCTCCTTGCATGTAAGCTTCTGCAGATGTTCATATAACTATTCTACAGAGCACTTATCAATTAAGTAACTACCAACTGGAATTTAAACAAATGTCCTTGTAGCTAATCTATGGAACACAGTAGACAGCTCATGTCCCAACCACTGGCAAGGGATTATTCTGCCCTGTAATGTGTCAGTGGTACTAACAACAGATCTAGTCTTCTCAGAGTCAATCTTGCTCTGAGTTTCTGCATATCATAACCTTCTCCGGGGGTTGGCTCACAGCTTTCATGTGGTGAGCTTGATGGCAACACTGGCGATAACCGTGGACTGTGTGCACTCACATCCTTGCTGGTATCAGTCAGTGTTGGCGTATTTGGTGTTAACTCATTGATGTCCAAGGCTGGCTGGTATGTTTCTCTGGTGAACAACAGGTGTTGACGGCACCTCCACAATCAGGAGTGTGCCGGGACTTTCGCCAAAACAGAGTTGTCATTAAGTGTAGAATCACTCCTGGCCCACTCGGGCAGTTCCTTTCCCACTGACTACACGTGACCCCTGTCTCTAGGGTAAAATTTATATTTAAACAACTGAATTATTACTAATCAGACAAACTACAACTAACAACAGGAGAAGAACAGCAACTGTGAACTTTGAACTTTGTGAAGACATCAGTGATTATGAGTACATTTTCCCGACCATCTGACGAGGGCTTGAATACTGTGTATACCAATGGCGACTGTCTCTAGTGGTCGTGTAGCAAAGAGCCTGCCCAATGGTGTTCTCATTTTCTTTGCAGGAAACTTACCAAGCGTACAATGCTCACACAGATTAATCCATGTTAGTACATCTTTGTGTAACGTCGGCCAGTAGCAGCGTGCTCTCCCCAGCCTCTGGTCTCTCCACTCCTTGGTCACCTTGTTTGTTGTGCAGACTTTCTAGTACGTTATCTTTCAAACATCTTGACAGCAACAGTTGATCAATGTCACCAACTTTGGAGTCTAACACACACCAGTAGAGAACTCCATTCTTTTCTACAATGTGATCGCATTGGCGTACCAACTGAAGCACATTTGCTGTCTCCGACGATTTCTTGTCAGACGTCTTCCTATGTTCCTGTAATAGATGAGTCTACCAATAGTGAAATCAGCAGCCTGTAATTCTCCCATTGCCTCTTTCGGCAGTCCTGGCAATGTTGTTGTCGCCTGTTCTGTGGGATCTCCATCATCCGACGTTTGTGTGACCGTTGCAAGGCTAGCTTCAACAGTAGGGATGCTGATGCATGCCTCATTGTGTTCACTAAGGTGTGACAATCCAGTTTAACTGTCAGTTTAGCTTTCTTGTTCAGATACATCAGTGGATTGTTGTCCATGTACGCAGTGGATGTTCCACCAAGCAGGTAATTGCAGAACTTTTCGGTCACAGCCCATTTTAAGGCTAGTGTCTCCAATCTCATTGCAGACTAGTTGACATCATTCTTCTCAGTGCCCCGTAAACTATGACTAGCAAATACTATTACATGCAGTTTTCAATCTTGCATTTGGCTTAGGACAGCTCCCAGCCCCTTGTCACATGCATCTGTCTCAACTATGAATGGCAGATTGTCTTATGAACTGTGAAATTCTCACGAACAGTGACTTTTCATTTGTTCTTAGCTAATTTTCGAACATTTTAAAAGGTCGTTGGAAGAACATGCAAACACATCTCGATGCTTCTCAGAGTTTCCTAATTTGCATCATCTCATCAGGTTGTAATATGTACATTGTAAGGTGCATTCATCAGTGTACGCCGAAAAATTTGCTGGCGTGTCTCACTAATGTACGTTTTAAGGCACATTCACGAGTCAGTGTACATCGAAAAAAATCGCCAGCATGTCTCGCCAGTGTACGTTTTAAGGTGCGCTCGTTAGCGTACGCCAAAAAAAATCGCTGGCGCACCTCACCAGTTTAATATGTATTTGTCTTCTTCGGGGCCATACGCAATGGTCCGGTAGGCATTTCTTACAGATGTAGATGTATGTTAATTGTCCGTCTTCTTTGCGCTCGCCAGGTCGAGATTTATAACTGAATTTGTACTCACTCGACCAATAAGTACATATAGTACTACAGAAGTGTAGTCAACGCACTGTTCTCCAGGTTTGAAGTGATTTTAATCGTGTACATCAGACAGCTACATAGATAGTAGCAATATAATCATGCACAATAACAATTAAACAACAGTGAAGATAGATATCATTGTAAACCATAAAGAAAATTAGTGAATGTAAACATCACTTAGACATTTAATGTCTAGAAGATTAAAATGAAACATGGGTAAATCTGACTAATGCCTAATGCTAAAGCAGGTATGGCCCCCAGGACCACCCTTACTGACAATTTGGATGCCTAAAAATGTAGCTTGTACCGGCCCTTGCAATCCCTCCTCTGGGGTATTTATACTCCCAGTTTACCAAAATCAGATGCCGTCACTAGAGGCCTTGTGATTGCTTAAATACCCAATATGTTTTACCATTGGTCAACTTGTTAAATCCACCCACCCTTTCAACCGCTGGACAATGACATCTGCCAGTCTGCCTTGCCCAGTTTTATAAGTTAAACTTTTTAACTCTTGGAGTTGGGCCAAATCCAGGGTTCCCAGGCTCCTCTCAGTTCTCCAAGTACGTTGACCTTCGAGGTCAGAGCAATTTAGCAAATGTCAGGATTAAAGGGAAAACTGAAGTGTTTAAACATTTCCATCAATCTTCGGCACCAGATGGATTTTGCCAATATCCACTTGGGTGGTTTAACTATAAAGTTTTCGAAACCTGCTTTTCTGTTGCTAATCTATGCTTAATATGTCGATTAAACTTCATAATTACTTAATAAAACATTAGCTATTAAAACTAATTAAATCAAACTGGCCTATACTTTACAAGGCGTTCCTTGAAATCCTGGCAGGTGTAGGTTTGCTAAAATGTCCTGAATATCTACTTCTGCAGTCAGTGTGACCTTGTCTTCCACTGGAGTGCTGATGGTGATTGCATTTGCTGAGACATCTACTCTCTCTTGGTAAGGCGTAGCAGTTCGTAACAGCCCAATTTGTGTCCGTCGTTGCAGTTCGACGTCAACGTTCCACCCATTGACAACCTTCACATAGAAATATGATCCTTCGACCTGTGTATTAACTACTACCAGATTTCCAGCCTGCGTCCTCTTGTCCTACTCTAATTGGACAATGACCTGCTACCCTGGCAAAGCTGACTGCTTCTCTTGTTGGCCTGTATGGCTCAGTTTTCATGCCATTTAGGATGTTCTTCAAAACTGGCACCTGCATCATCACAACATTCGTTCCCAGAAGACCATTTACTTCTTGGCTTGCAAGGTCTGTTGAGTCCTTTACTATCAATACCCTTCTCTCTGGAATGTGTATGCTGCAAACTTACATATCTATCTCGATATATCCTGTATAAGGTACTTAAATTCCATTTGACACTCTGACAACCAACCAACCCTTGGGATCCAGCCAATGCTTTCAAATGTTCTTTGAAGAAACTTTCGGTGACAGGTGTTCATCAGACATACCACTGATTGGAATGCCTCCCATCTTCACTTCTGGTGTTGGTGCATAACCAACCAGACATTCTAAGTTGTCATTGTCAGGTCTTGCAGAGCTAGTCGCTCCTTTCTGTACCAATCGGCCTGTAGTAGTGGAGCAACCTAGTTTGACGTCTGCTGGCCACATATCACCTTCACCTGTGCGTCCTTGAATGCGGAACATTTTCTTTGATGGTGACCCGGCTTCCCACAGAAGTAGCAAGTCCTGATCCTCTTGCCGTCTCCAGCAGAGCGACAGTCTCTGGCCATATGTCCAGGTTTCCAACATTTGAAGCATACTCCTAGGCTGTGAGGGGGCAGCCGTGGCCTAGTGGTTAAGGTGTTGGACTCTAAATTTGAGGGTTGTGAGTTCAACACCCACACTGGGCACGGTTCGTTTTCGAAGCTTAGGCAATTTCGTTTACCCTACTTTGCCTCAGTCTACTCAGCTGTAAATGAGTACAAACACTGTTTGGAAGGTACCTGCGATGGACTAGTGTCCCGTCCAGGAGAGTCAGTATAACTGCACTCTAAGTTGCTTCGCACTACAGAAACCAGGTTTAAGCACTGGCCATATAAGCCTTCATGGCTTCCTAAGGCGTAATGCCTGGGGGATGACTTTACCTACCTACCTTACCCTAGGCTGCGAGTCCTGCTCAGTGGACCTCTCTGTGTTCCACTAGCTAGCTGATGCAGTTTCTCCTGGCTCTTAGCCAACTCCTGCTGTTGGCATGCAATTCCTTCGATGAGGGTTTGCTGTTTGGCCATCATCTCTGTCAGCATCTTCACCACTTGATTGCTGTGAGGTTGTTATGGCAGAGATTGCATTGATTTCTCGTCTACTATCTGCGAAGAAGTCCGTACTTTCTTCATGGTTCCCGTCTCTGTTGACCACTGTATCGTCTCTGTTGACCACTGTATCATCTCTGTTGAACACTGTATCGCTGTCTCCCTGCAGATGATGAATGTACTCTCAGGCTCATTTGTCACCTGCATCTTCAGTTCCCATCTCAGATATGGCTCGCACACATTTTCAATTAGCTGATCTCTGAGCACTGTGTCTTGGTCAAGCACATGATCTGGGGATGCGTTTTCTAGTCAGTCTATCAGTTGAATGAGCTGGTGAGAATACTCTGTGATGGTCTCACCCTCCATCTGTTTCCTCTCATAGAAATTTCATAGGAATTGTGAAGAACTTGCCATGTCTCCAAACATCTCACGAAGATTTTTGAAAAGGGCTTCTGCATCGTTTAACTGGTCAGCAGGTTGACATCTAACTTCAAGATGGGACAACAGATATTCTGTTGCTTCTTTTCCTGTCAGACCCTGTGCACTTGTCATGGCATGTGCGTCCTCTATCCACTCAGTAACTGTTTCTACTCCCGACCCCGAGAAGTTTCTGAGTCATCGCACGTGTTGTACAACCATCATCACTGGTGTTGAGGCACTCTCTTTTTGCTCCAGCAAGTTTTTCAGTTGCTGATGCATCAGCTCTCGCTCGTCGCACACTTCTTCAATATCTTCTTGGTCCATACTCATTATACTAGGTGGCTAGTCGTCTTATAAAATCAATTTAGAATTTTGGTTCTGCCTATAAATTTGTTCCGTTAAAAAGGTCTGTGGTAAGCTGCCTAAATTAAGAATAGACCACTGAAAGGCAAATTTGTTAGATAAAATTGCATTTATTATAGCTCAATTACTGAAATTATACAAAACCACGTTTCTTAATCCTCGCACAATTTACACTACTGATCTAACTTCAGTACACATCAAAGCACAGAACCAAAAGAAAGAGGAATGATACAAAAGACCAGAAATAAAAGATGAAAAGAAAAGACGGTATAAAAGATGATATTAAGCACAGTAATAAAGATATATAAAAGAGGTATAAAAGACGGCATTACACACCACTGGCCATAGCCAGGAGTTGGCCAGGACTTGCGTTCGCCAAAACAGAGTTGTCATTAAGTGTAGAATCACTCCTGGTCCACTCGGGCAGTTCCTCTCCCACTGACCACACATGACCCCTGTCTCTAGGGTAAAATTTATATTTAAACAACTGAATTATTACTAATAAGACAAAGTACCTACGCAGTAAATACAGTGAACAACAGCAGAAATAGTCATAGCAATAATAGTTCATTAGCTATATTCTCCAAATTGCATTGCATTACCATGGGTGCTGCCATCATGTGGTAGGTAACTGAACTAGTACAACTGACAAGTGACTGTCACATCTATACCACATGATCCGTATAAGTCCGAGTGTTTGACTCGCTTTTATACTGAGTAAACAACCAGTTCCCTTTCACCACACACAATGGTGCTGCAAAATCTTCCACTGGCTGCAATAGGGATACCACCATATGCATTATGCATATGCATTGTCATGACATTTTTTAACACCCTTGAATTTGTTTGCATATGTTCTTTCATCGATTATACTACACGATGCGCCACTATCAGCTGTCATCATCACTGAACACTTTTTCAAACTCAATTTTGAACTTTGGCGGTTTTGCTATAAAGGTGCAGTTAGCACCTACACTACCTATACAATTGACACCAATTGTGTGCAACAATAGTGCTTTCTTCTGTCCTTCATCAGTGACAGCAATGGCAGCACATAGTTCTCAAAATGCCATTTATCCCGCTTAGGGCCGACTGATGATTCACTGTGACTTATCTCAGTGTCAAATGTCTGGACACATGGCACATTCAGTGCTGCAATGACTCAATCATTCACAGTCTTTGACTTGTTGACTTCCACAACACAGACTAACACCAATGCTGGACTAAATGACAGACTTGCTTACTGTCACTGACAGTTATACCTTCAATGGACCCTCTGACGAGTGGACACCTGCTATGTCTGGACACTTTCTCAATATATGGACTGTTTTACCATGTTAATGTCTGATGAGGGGCCACCTGGTGAACGTGGACAGTGGACTTGATATTTTGGTTATATGTCCCTGTTATAGTGAAACCAAAGGCATTTTTGGGGCATTTGCATCTATAAGAGTACTTGAAAACTAAGCATTTGCAACTATAATCAAGAATATTTTGTATGGGCAGCGCCATATTTGTTCAGAATCCTACGTCAAGAGTGCTGACTAGGTCACATACTTCCCAATAAGTTTGGACATGCTGTTTGCATCTAAAATCAACCTATTTGGCAAGATAGTCCATTCACTCATTGTTTACTAACTGCCTCGCGTTCTGATTTGACAGTTGTTTTGGTGGTACTGTATTGACCAATTTGTGTAAGAAATGTAATTTTTTTTTTTTTGCTACTTATTTTGTAGTACCACAGCATCATCCTTATTGTACAACATGTGCAGGTTTTAATTATTAATAGATGTCCTGACACATTTCTACCATGTAGAACTGAACACTCCACTCCAGCATGCCTGTCCCTCCCATCAAGGGACACCTGCCATGTAGGGACACTTTTGCTTGGACATAGATGTGTCCATCGAAGGCAGGTACTACCAACACCAGCCTTGGTACTGACAATGCTGACTGACTCCTATATAGCTTCACACCAATGCTGGACTGAATGACAGGCTTGCTTACTGTCACTGGCTGACACCAACACCAACGCCGCACTTCACTAATAAAACAGTTTTCCTCTAGTCTTTTTTCCCTCTAGTCTTTTACGCTCGTACTACATACTACTGAGTCACTGATCACCATTGAGATAGTGCAACAAATATCAACGTCAAATTTTCAACTTGGGCATTTGCCACTACAATTCAATGTCGATGTCACAATCAGTCACGTGGTCATGCGGGTGGGCGCCCACGGCACGTCGTCCTGGTTGTCACGAAAATTGTTCACACAGATTTGACAAATTCTTTGTGGTTCTGCACTGACAGCATTCCACTACCGCTCCAGTGGATGCCTGACGTCATACACTTGCTTCCTACCGTCATTTTTATGTCTGTTTCCCCATTTCTCCTTTTGTTTTTTTTAAAACTTGTTGCCAAATATAAAATAGTTAACTCGACAAGGCAGGGCCAGGTTGCAGAACTTCCTTTGTTATCCTTGCTACAGGAGAGCTGTCAGTGGCTCTATAAAAACAGGCGGGAGCACCAGATGGTAGTTATGCCCATTACACTGCCCAACTCAAAGCACCTCCGTCTTCTCCAGACTTACTCTCAGTCCATGTCTACCAAAAATTTACGTCCACTCTGCCAACCATTCTTGAAGGTCTGCCTCACTGTCCGCTACAAATGTAGGAAATTTATATGTAAATAGGAGGGGTTCAGAATATCGGAGAATTGTATGTAAATCAGACGGCTCAGGATATAGGAGAGTTGTACATAAATTGGAGGGTCTCGGGATATTAGAGAAATGTACGTAAATTGGAGGGTCTCAGGGCATCAGAGAATTGCGCAGAAATCATAAATCACTCACAAAAATTACCACCATGTCAGCTTTAGTTCCAACTACACTGCATAATATTAAGTACTATTAAATGGTACACTTGCATGTTAATAAACATTTTGACAGCAGACAAATTCTTTGTGGACTAGTAAAATATATAACATGGTTACAATACTCTGATGGTATAAAAAATGTGTTTCAATTTCTGAAATATATTATGTTATGACAAAAATCCATTACTGACCCAGCAGTAGCCTACGTATTTGATTACACTTAGGAAATTAAGATAATATTTATTGGCAGGGCTACGACTGAAGCATTTTCTTGACTTGTATATAATGGAGATGTGTTGATGGGCAGTATATGAATTCGATATGTACATATGGGCGATAATGGGGGACCATTAGTCTAACACGTTTAAATAACTCCAACAACAGGCAAAACACAAGGACACTGTTTAGCTAAGTTTCCCTGGTCCACTTTGTGCAAAAGTTGATTGAACTAACCCTTCCAGTTGTTGTGGGTGTGAGTAAAGGGAGGGATTGGTGATCTTTTGTTAGGCCACACAAAAGTTTTTTTGGTTTCATCAGATATCCAGGAGATTTGTACTCCCGTCTGGGAGAACAGGAGATTTGATAGATTTCCGGGAGTCTCCCGGCAAATCTGGACTGTATTTACTTTTGTGTTGATTTCATTTTACGACTATACACGTAGCTTGATTTCAAGGTAGTCGGCCACTTTAAGGGGAAATGGTTTCATTTAATATTTGAAATACGTTCCTTTTTATGAGACTGGGTTGCTGTAAGATGTTCTTGTGTAAATTTAACCACGAATAGCCATAAATAAGCAATTACACATTACGGCAAGTATGGTACCTGTATGTCCCAGGCGCTGCTTAAATAAATCAATTTGGTTTGTTTATGACCCAGGGGGCGTAGAGCCAGAATGGCTTTAACGGAAATACCCTCTATGATGTCATATATTTTGAAATATATATTACATATGTCTGAGATAAAGCTAATATGGCACTGTTAATAATTTAACAGGCTTGATTAGAATCAGATTTGTATACGCAGAATCATAAATATTTAATGTAGTTTTTAAGGAATTGATTATTGTTATGCTTTTAAAATAGTGCCTGGTATGTAAAATTTCTCCCATGGAAAGTCATGGTAACTTATTGTTTCCATAGTTGCGAGATGGCACCAACGAGAGGGCAAATCTGGTGGGGCAATACTGCGGCAATAGAATCCCAGCAACCTACACATCAACTACTAACACCCTTTGGCTCAAGTTTAAGACAGATGCAACAAACCACGGATCTGGTTTTCGGGGAACCTGGCAAGTTGGTGAGTTGTTATGATTAAGACGCACCTGTTTAAAATGATTATTTGTTGAATTAAATATTACATCTTTTGTAGTTAGGTAGCTAATATTGCTCCTTGCGTGTTTATATCTTATTGTATTTTATTTATAACTTCATCCGTAGGCCTTTGATAGCCATTTACATCTTGTTGTATTCTATTATTACTTTATTCTAGACTAATCTATCAGATCTCAACCTCACTGAAACCTGTCTTGTTTTGTTTTAGCGTGTGGTGGAACATTCCGGTCTGCCACGGGCAACATTAAGTCTCCCTACTTCCCGCAAGCATATCCCCACAGTCGTGAGTGTGTGTATGACATTCTGCAGCCGCCAAACACTGCCACCATCTTGTCTTTTACGGCCTTTGACATTGGAACATCGGAGGAGGGCGTGTGTAGTGACGCTGGCTACCTCCAGGTGAGCCATTCTTCTACCGCTTCGTAAACCATTAATCTAGTTTCAGGTAAGCCTTTCATCTACTTCCAGGTAAACCATTGATCTACCTCCAGGTAACACATCAATTTTACCTCCAGGTTAGTCATTCATCTACCTCCAGGTAAGGCATTCATCTATCTCCACGTAAACCATTTCTCCAACCTCCAGGTTATCCATTTATCTACCTCCAGTTAAGCCATTCATCTACCTCCAGAGAAACCATTATTGTACTCTCATTATTCATTGCTTTAGTGATTTATTAGAGTTTGCAGAATTTAGATATTTTGTAATTGATAACTGATTTTTGGCCTGCAAGTATTACTGGATCCTTTGAGTAACATCACGGAAGTACCTGTGTGTTAGTATTACTAGATCCTTTGAGTAACATCACGGAAGTACCTGTGTGTTAGTATTACTGGATCCTTTGAGTAACATCACGGAAGTACCTGTGTGTTATTATTACTGGATCCTTTGAGTAACATCACGGATGTACCTGTGTGTTAGTATTACTGGAGCCTTTGAGTAACATCACGGAAGTACCTGTGTGTTAGTACTACTGGATCCTTTGAGTAACATCACGGAAGTACCTGTGTGTTAGTACTACTGGATCCTTTGAGTAACATCACGGAAGTACCTGTGTGTTAGTATTACTGGATCCTTTGAGTAACATCACGGAAGTACCTGTGTGTTAGTATTACTGGATCCTTTGAGTAACATCACGGAAGTACCTGTGTGTTAGTATTTTAACTGATAGAATAATGCGAAGATTGTAAACAAACAAAATCTGATGTGTGCTTTTTGTTTTGTCAGAGTGTTATGTAGTCTTTACCTGCATCTGACCATCTCCAAATTTATCACAAAGAATTTATTCTAACAAAGTAATAAATTAATGGAACAAATTATTTACTGATTGTGTAAATACTAGCAGTGTAGATGTGCTTAAAAACAAATTTGACAAATATTTCAGAAGGGCCGATGACGAATTGTTGGCCTCTCGATAAGTCAATGACTTCCTTGTCCACCTGCCATCTGGAGTTGTTATTGCTCTCGATGGTAATCTTGTCTAAGCCATATTGTCTCTCTCTATGCTCACCTTGTATGTCCGACAGGTGTTAGACGAGTCTGGGGGCGTGGTCCCTCATCGTGGTCGACTGTGTGGTTCTTCCCTGCCGCCTCCTCTGGTTGCTACGGGCAACCTGAAACTGAAATTTGTCACAGATGGCTCAGCATCCAGTCGTGGCTTTCATGCGACATATGAGACCAACCGGCGTGGGGCCACTGGTGAGTCTCCTCAGTTTCTTCTTTATCTGTCTAGATTAGTTTACAGGGCTCCCTTTTTTCTCAACTTCTTGTGCATTTTCTGTTCTAAGATATGTAATGATAGTTAGGTGTGCATATTTGTTATATGAAAATTATCAGTTTCTTTATCATCTCAGATGTATCCATGACGACCAATCTCTAAAACGTCTCTGCTAAAATAAGTATGCTCAGTGCTGCCACCTAGTGATTACCTTGCATCACAGTCTCAACTGTTCGGTGCTGCCACCTACATCACACTGACCGTCTCAGCTGCCCTTACTCCTGGGAAATTGTGGTGATGGTGGTTGAAATGTTGTGAGGGGTAAAGTCTGTGATGCATATAATATTTCTAGATGAAAGCGGGGACAAAGGCGATGTGGATGTGTACAAGAGTAAGTATTGTGGCATGCAGACAGCACGCTCCCCCCAGAATGCCAGTCCCGTTTCGCTTCAATCCCAATGTCTTATTGCAGCTACGCCATTGGAAAATAAAATAGACAATATTCACAACATGTACGACACCTATCGGCTAAGAATAAAACTATGTTTGTGGGATGTGCCATTGCCATATGTTTGTGACATCATTGCCATATGTTTGTGACATCATTGCCATATGTTTGTGACATCATTGCTATATGTTTGTGACATCATTGCCATATGTTTGTGACATCATTGCTATATGTTTGTGACATCATTGCCATATGTTTGTGACATCATTGGGATATGTTTATGACATCATTGCCATATGTTTGTGACATCATTGCCATATGTTTGTGACACCATTGAGATATGTTTGTGACATCATTGCCATATGTTTGTGACATCATTGCCATATGTTTGTGACACCATTGAGATATGTTTGTGACATCATTGCCATATGTTTGTGACACCATTGAGATATGTTTGTGACATCATTGCCATATGTTTGTGACACCATTGAGGTATGTTTATGACATCATTGCCATATGTTTGTGACACCATTGAGATATGTTTGTGACATCATTGCCATATGTTTGTGACACCATTGAGATATGTTTGTGACATCATTGCCATATGTTTGTGACATCATTGCGATGTGATTGTGATGTCACTGCAACGCGGGAAACTGGTAGATTTCGAAATCGGTCATACATATATTAAAATTTTTTTATTATAATTTGCAAAAGTGGTTGTTTTTCTTATGTAAATGTATATATAGTCTGTTTTATGATCCACTGTCATGCAATAGACATTGTTATCCACTGTCATGCAATAGACATTGTTATCCGCTGTCATGCAATAGACATTATTTATAACACATACAACACCTGTTGGCTAAGAATGGAACCACGGTTGTGGGACGTAAAAAAATATAGAGCTGATGCACATGCTTTGTGAATATCATCTATTCTATTATGACAATCCCATCTAACAATGTGACTCCATTATCTCCTATCTGGTAAAGTAGTTTATTGAACTGGCGTTCACTTTGAGTGTGTTTAGAAGTGGTGTTAGAATGTATGTACAGACGTGTACTTGTGTGTGCTGAACTGTTTGGGAAAGTCTATTAAAAGGTATTGTAATCAAATGCAGTAATTACAGGACATGATTCACATTGCACAATTCATAGGGTCCGTACGGGGCCTTTTGAAAGTCTTGAAAAGCCTTGCATTTCATTGGTCCTAATTCAAGGCCTTGAAATCCTTGAATTTTGCCAAGTAGTCCTGAAAAGTCTTGAATTATATTTTTGTGATTTAAAATTATTATTGACGCATTTTTGGTACTGAGTAACAGCCGGCGGCGGGCGGCAGATGGCAAGTCTAAGCGGCGACGTCATTATTGGCGCGTCAGAAAACCAGCATTTAAAATAACTTGTGTGCTTATTGGGCAATCAGTGTTTCCGCGAACTACAGCACGGGTGCCATGTACTCATAATGGCGCCATTATTTGCATTTGTTGGTCGAGTGAAATATGATTCGATGGGCAAGGCAGTTGGCTTGAAAAACAGCCTATAGTTCTTGGCTGGGGCGTAACCTGAAGGATGTTTTCTCTGCACATTTCTGGGCTTGTAAGCATGTGATCGACATTAAGACGACGGCAAGCTGTGCTTGGTCTGGCAAGTTGTGCTTGGTCTGGCAAGTTGTTTCAACTGATGTTTCCGGGCAGCAGCATCACTCAATCTTTCTCATGTGGGGAAAAGAGGTGTGCTTATGTAATCTGCTACGGTCTGGCGCCATACTTCAAGCAGCAGCTACAAGATCAAGTGCGTATGCTAGACAGGTAGACACACACAACCAACAGAGGGACGTCCACATTCCCTTCTATGATGAGATCCGCAATGCTGTCCACACACGCTACATGACAAGTGCGTTTCTTGGCCATGCAACTGCTGCTATCATGGCCTATGCATTATTGGATGTGTGCAGAGGTGTCAACCTCAATCGCATGCTGCAGCTACTCAAGTATGTAATGACCCAAAATCTGGCCTGTCTGGAGCCAGCGACTCCCATGGATGCGTCTCAACTCTCAAGCTTTCATCACGTCTTGCACAAGTTTGCTGACCTGTATCAAGTGAAGCTGTAGCCTGTAACAAAGAAGCGGTTGATTTTATCACGTGGACAGGCCACAGTTGAGCGAGGATTTGCCATCCACATTGTTGTGGAAAATCTACGAGAGGTATCGGTGGCATCACAACGAGTTGTCTATGATGCAATCACGACACCTGGAGGGTTATGTGATGTGCCTATCACCAAGTCAATGCTGTCGTATGCACAAGGGACGAGACAGCGCTACGCGGCATACCTGGAAGCTGAGAAACAGAAGTAGACATCAATTGAATCAGACTGCAACGCCAAGCGAAAACTGGAAGCCAATAAACATGATAAATGAGAGGCCAAGAAGCAATGACTAGACAATGACGTTGCTGCGCTTATGAAATCATCTGATGAACAGGCAGACTGCGCAGGGGCTATGGGCGACTTGACGCTGCTTTCGCAATCCAGTGCCCTCAGGAAGAGTGCGGCTACCAAACGCCAGGCACTGAAAGACCTTTGAACGTGGACGCGATGACACTCACACAGACGTAAATGTAAAATGACAAACAGTGAATGAACTCTAAATGTAGACGCAATGTAAACGCAAAGTATGAACTCTAATCAGTAAATGTGAACAGTCAGTGGATGTGACGACACTCAGACATATGTAAATGTCAAACTGTGAATGTATGTGGATGTGATGGGAATGGTTACAAAGCAGTGAAATGATTGATGTGAATGTCGAATATTAAAAATAACAGCTGTTGAATACAGTCTTGAATTTCTTTTTTAAATAGTCTTGAAAAGTCTTGAATAGTCTTGAATTTCATCTCTTCAAACGTGTACGGACCCTGAATTCACCTTAACTTTCACTTTCGATTGTTGTTTGCATACTACAGAGATATTTTATGTTTTTCCTTTCTGCATGTTTTGTTTAAACGTGTAACTTAATATTGCATGACTGCTGTAACATGACTGCTGTAACATGACTGCTCTAACATGACTGCTGTAACGTGGTGCTTACAGTATTTGTAAAAGTTCTGGCATAGCATGACTATGTAACTAACACATTGTAGATGAAGAGATTCTATCAAATTTGTCAGGGTATAATTATACCTTGACATCCTCACAAGCCAGGGGTGGTTTCTGGCAGTAGTACTGCAGTACCCCTGGCAGATTGACCAGTTGAAATGTTTATTTGTCAGTTTTTCCAACTATGTGCAGATGTATACTCAATCATTTGTGCCTTGTTCCACTTGTTGTCTTGGCCGACGTGTTTCTGGGAACCAGAAACGGCCATGCCCAAACTTCAAAGAACATTTCCAGGAAATGCCTATCATTGCTCATCTGACCAGCGCTGACAGTTCCACAGCCAATTAAAGTTCAGTTCTCATATGTAGGCCTCATAAATTCAAACTCTCAATTAATACAGCAACTAAAAAATGTGCATTTCAGCAGGTCGCTCCGTCAGAGTGCTGACGTAGTCGGAAGCCCCTAGCGGCAAGTATGTACAATGAGAAACAGTAAAATTGAGGGGAAATTGATCAAGTGTCTGGCATTTCTAAATATACCTATTATTGGGGCATTCAAAACGCCTAGTTTTAAGGGTACCCAGTAGTGGAATGAAAACTTCACTTCCGTTTACTTTGCTTGATGACAAAGATTTGACCAGTGTTATGTTTGGGGGGGGGCATTGGGCCATGGCTTTTTTTTCTTCTGAATTTGTCCATTGCATAGCATGTTAAATCAATGTCCATTGCATAGCATGTTAAATCAATGTTAAATCAATATTAAATCAATGTTAAATCAATGTTAAATCAATGCATCACAAAGCTTGGCCCTCTTTGGCCTCCCCCTTTACAAGATGCACTACTGGGTTTGACCATTTTTTATGATAGCTGACCCTTGGTATTGCCAATGTCGCTGGGGAGAGCACCCTAAGAAATTCAATAACATACACTGTACACTTCTTAATTCCATGTTGTCATGGTTATATGTCGTCATGGTTATATGATGTTATTGATTGTGCAGAGGTTGGAAGTTATCTACGATAATAAGTGTGTGGGAGGAATGGTAAAAGGGGGGTGGGGGTGGGGGTGGGGGGGTAGTAGACAAATGTTATTAACAGCATGATGTTTCATGGCATTGCTTTATTTACATTTTCTTTACCAACAGCCAATGGCCTGCATCAGTATGCATCTTGATTTAAGTAACATAGACAGGCATATACACATATAATGTCAACCAGCCAGTAGTTGCTAGTGCTCACTAGTTCAATTGAATGTTCTAAGTGCTGACTAGTACAATTGAATGTTCTAAGTGCTCACTAGTTCAGTTGAATGTTCTAAGTGCTGACTAGTACAATTGAATGTTCTAAGTGCTCACTAGTACAATTGAATGTTCTAAGTGCTGACTAGTACAATTGAATGTTCTAAGTGCTGACTAGTACAATAGAATGTTCTAAGTGCTGACTAGTACAATTGAATGTTCTAAGCCAGCATTGTGTATTAATTAAATATTTGGAAGTAGACTGTAGACTGAAAAGCCTTTCCTAAAGGTTGAAGCTCTGAACATAACTTGGAGCAGACAATCATATAGAAAAATCAACAAGTTAGGCTACTGACCGGTTGATCTTGGTTTTTGTTTCCGACTACCTTTCACACAACACAGTCTGCAGAATGCAGAAACTTCCCGAAATGTTTTTTAGCCTGAGGATGTACTTTAGGATAAAGAAACTTCCCAAAACATATTTGCTGTGCTTTCATATTTGCTGTACTATTCCCCATGTAAACAGTATCTAGAAGGTAGGCGCATACCCTGAAATATAAGTAATGAAACCTTAAATTTTAGCGATTGATTAAACCCCAAAAAGGCAAAAACGTTGGGGTCTTGTGCAAATTGTTGTAATATCTGACATGTTATGGACTGCGTTAGCAGCAAAATAAGTAAAATACTGTGCTCTGATCATATTCAGTCATAACATGAGAATTATTTACTATTCAAATAGAAAATAGTACATCTGGTACAATTAAATGAGCATTCTACACTATAAACCAGGGCATGGCTTCATCCAGTTAGATTTAACAGGGAACTGGTTTCCATTAATTAAATGTGTGGGCTACTATTTACTCACACAGGAGGTATCTGTGTTAAAATCAAGTTGGCTTCTCGCACCGTAATAGTTTCATGAGGACTTTGACGCAAAATTAACCAGCTAGTTAATATTCTGTGTCATACATGTAAGATGGTTATGTGTTATGACAAAATGGTGGAGAGGGTATAACCCTCTACAGATCTGCAGTAAACTCTCATCTCCATCCCACGTTTGAATTTTCAGTATTCATTTTTGTACTGCTGCGAAAATATCACATTAACCACTTGTGAACAAAGACTGTTATTGAAAATTAAATTCAAACTTTTGCACATGAGCTCTCGATGAATTTTTACATTGGATGTCAAATTTATTATCACCCTTGGATTGTTGGGTTTGCAGCATGTGGGGGTACGTTAGAGGGTAGTTCAGGGACATTCACTACCCCCGAACACCCAAACAACTACCCTGATGCCTTGAACTGTACGTGGTATATAGTCGCTGAGCCTGGCGAGCTGATTCGTCTCACCTTCACGTCCTTCAATCTCGAGTCTCACGCCTCCTGCTACTACGACCACGTGTCTGTCTATGACAACTTCACAACTGCGAGCCGTATAGGCAGGTATGTGATTACGACTGATAACTTCACAGTCATGGTCGTTATAGGCAGGTATGTGATCATTACTGACAACTTCACAGCCATGGTCCTAATAGATAGGTGTGTGATCATGACTGACAACTTGGTAGTCATGGTCTTTATAAGCAGGTATGTGATCACAACTGACAACTTGGTAGCTGTGGTCCTTATATATATATACAGGTATGTGATCACGACTGACAACTTCACAACTGCGAACTGTATAGGCAGGTATGTGATTACGACTGATAACTTCTCAGTCATGGTCATTATAGGCAGGTATGTGATCACTACTGACAACTTCACAGCCATGATCCTTATAGATAGGTGTGTGATCACAACTGACAACTTGGTAGCTATGGTCCTTATATATAGGTGTGTGATCATGACTGACAACTTCACAACCGCGAACTGTATAGGCAGGTATGTGATTACGACTGATAACTTCACAGTCATGATCGTTATAGGCAGGTATGTGATCACGACTGACAACTTGGTCGCCGTGATCCTTATATACAAGTATGTGATCACGACTGACAACTTTACAATCATGGTCCTTATAGACAGGTGTGTGTTCATGACTGACAACTTCACAGCAATGGGCCTTATAGACAGACACAGGCCATTGTGAGAAATGTCTCAAGGTTCTTCTAAACAAAGCATCACATGTTTTAGGCCTACACTAGCCTCTGTTCTTTCACACCATACTTGGGTGCTGTGTTATAAACTGACCTGGCCACAGAACCAATGTTTGTTCAACAGGTACTGCGGCCACATACCCCCAACAGTATTGACATCTAGTGACAACATCCTGATGGTGAAGTTTGTGTCAGATGCCAACATTGCTAAAGATGGCTTCAGTGCCTCGTATGTCACTGTCAATGCCACCACAGGTACAGTAGTCAACAAGGCATGCCAGGAATGAAGACTTCTGTTTCAACGCATTAAATCTAACCCAGAGGCCCATCCAAAATAAGCCTCCTAATTCCCAAGCAAATTTGGTTTTGCACCGATTCCATGCTTTTTGTGTGAACGTTCGTTGTTAATGTTGTATTTGTTATACTTTATGTGTTATCAAGTACCATTAAACTATATATGAAATGAAAGCTAATTAAATTATGTTTTGAATGGTCAGTTTTATAAATGTAGGTCCATTTTAATTTACCATATATTTTTTTTATGTTTGAGTTCATAAAATATTAAATGTTTAACTACAGTCGACTTCAGATGCTATAATGACAGTGATTAATTAATTAATTTTTTAACTGCAAGAATGAACCCTTCAGAATTAAGTTCTGATTCAAATGGTAAGAAAAGTGTTAAACAATTGTTATCCATTATAAAGTTATGATATATTTTATCAAATAAGGTAATGACCAAAAATAACCAAACATGCCACCATTTTTTTTTTCACTTTGAAAAATATCAGTTTTAAAAGAACAACAGCTAAATTGATTGCATTTTTTTATTTGAATACTTGTTATACTAGTATTCAAACCACATTCATACCACATTCGAGAGTGTCCAAAATCAGTCGAAAATTTCAACAGAACGGCGTATAAAAACTGGAAGTGTCCCAGGCAAGTACACATGCACACATTTTGTGATGTCATAGGAATATGTGTATGTGTACTCGAGGTAATTTGATAGGCCTACATGCCTATGCTATAACTACACAAAAAGTCATAGTCGGGATAGAATGGGTAACAACGTAAAAAGTTGTAGTCGGGATAGAAAGAGTTAAGCTGTAACAGGGAGCAGGGAAAACTAAAGCATTTTGATGGTTGTCAGTGCGTTATAGGGTCTGTATCAAGAGAGTTTACGGATCTGTCGATCCCCCAAATTTTTTTTTTAAACTTTTCTCCCGGGCATTTTCTCAAATACCATTGTATTTGTCATCTTCATGATGTATCCTTAAAACTGAATTATGGTTGTAGGCTAAATGTAAGATACTGGGAGGTAGTAGGTGGTATTCACCAGGCCTGTTGTCTTTTTGTGCACTTTTCTAAAAAAAATACAATAGGTTAAAAGAATATATGTTTTGTGTAAGTGGAATGATTAAATGAATGCATTGGCATAGGAAAAACAGAGGTAAGAATGTCGTTTTGTGGCGTAGACAAAGGGTAGTTAAATTAATGGAACACAACATCAGGACTCATTCGCATGCATAAGGCCTAATGTTTGTTACAATTTGTAGTCTTCACTGTGTGTCAGTGTTTACTGTAATCATATTGTTAAACATTTACTGTAATTGATGTGCTCATCAATATGATGAGAGTAAATAAATAAATAATTAAATGCTGTTGTTCCAGCTTTCGTACACTTTTGGCTCTTATTATCTTCTAGAAAGGCAGAATTTTGATACTGCATTTATAAAATATTAGTTTTATTGGTGTAAACTTGTGTTTTCATGTTGGCGTGACAGTTTGTGTTTTGTTGTCAGCATGTGGCCGTGACTTCACGGATCCAGTGGGATTTATTAGAAGTCCTAATTACCCCAACGAGTACCCCAACAATCGTGTTTGTGTATGGCGAATCACCATGGAGACGGGGAAGCAGATCTTACTAAATGTGACGGACTTTGCAATGGAACCACATCTTCCAACATGTCATAATGACTACCTGGAAATCAGGTCAGTGTGACCTTATATCCAGGTCGATGTGACCTTATATTCAGGACGATATGACCTTATGTGTAGAGGTCGATTTGACTTTATGTCCAGGTCAGTAAGACATAATGTCTATTTTATGTTCATATACATATGCACATACTAACGTGTGTATGTGTGTGCATCAGTGCGTGCGTGCATGCATGTGCATGGATGTGCCTGCATGCGTATATATTACTATGTATGTAGATTCATGCACCTATGTAAGACAAGCATATAAAACCTGATTTTCAGCTACATATATTAAAAAATACTCTAACCAGAAAGCACATTCTCAGCTGCTAGTACTAAACAGTCTGATCAGTCAAAACCAAAAAATGTGAACCACTAACATTTAAACAGTCTTATTAGAAGCCACACCCTCAGCTGCTTTCATTGGACTGTTCTGACGTCATGCAGGGATGGAGGCTTTGCAGACTCACCACTGATTGGGCGATATTGTGAGGGAAAAATTGATCGAGTCATCCGCTCGCACAGCAACCGATTATACCTGAAGATGGAAACAGACGACACCGTGACAGTTCGTGGATTCAATATCTACTATGACGCAACTATGTCAGGTAGTGTCAAAGAACAACCCTGTCTGAATGGTGTTCTTTTAATAAGTGTCATTTCTCAACAGACTTGACAATTTCTATAGTTCTTCAGTCAGTTCTCATAACTCCTAGAAATATGCTATATTCATTTGGCTGGAATTGTTCTATGGACATCACATTATTAATAATATTACTACAATTGTAAATTAAATATATTACATACTTGCTACCTTTTATTTATACTATTTGTAAGCAGATATATTGTTTGCATTTAACACAATAATTATCAACATTATTGGAAGGGCAGTCATAATTTTTCTAATAAAAATATTTATGTTACTTATTGTTTCATTAATGTAAACTCTTCCTGCAGGTTGTGGAGGGACTATGTCAAACCCAACAGGTAGTTTTATTTCCCCCAACTACCCGTATCCCTACCCCCATTCTGTCGAGTGTTTCTGGACCATCACGGTTGCCCTCGGCAATGTTATCCAGCTGGAGTTCGTCGATTTCAAGACGGAGACTCACAGCACCTGTGAATACGACTACTTGCAGGTGAGCAATTAAGGCGTCGCTTGGGTCTAAACACATTTTATTTTCTTATTTCATTATCACTGAACTTACAGAGCTGAAATTTTCACAGATTGCAAGTCCAGGTAATAGTAATGCTGTGAATTTTTTTCAGAAAGTTTCATACATATTTTCCCACGGTATGCATCCATCTTGGATTGAATGTTGCGTGTGACTTATATCAGTAACCACTGGATGTAGAGGACTCAAATTTGGTGTGTAGTTACTCCACATAACCCCAATGAAAACAGTCAGTCGACTTTCCTTGTTTTCAAAAAACTTTTGTTTTCATGATTTTTTTACATCTGAATGTATTTTTTCATCATGAAATTTTACATTGATGGTTCATTATATAAAATATATATAATGTTTTCTGAAAAGTTACTACATAGTTTTCAAGAGCATACTATCAAGAAACACTGTAGAAAGTTTCAAGCAATTCTGTCAAACAATAGCAGAGAGAAGTGACACGGGAGGCAGTAGGTGTGAGGGAAAACATGTTTTTGAGAAAATCGTGTTCAAAGTTTATGTACATTGGCACATACATTTCAACATCTGAAAAGCAACCTAGATGATTGAAACTTTGCATACATATTACTGAATGTATAATCTATCAAAAGGCAAAGTTAAGAGTCATTGGCATTGTAAAATAAATGTCACACAAGTCCTGAGTACCCGACACCCATGTCCATCGTTGCCGACACAGCTGATCTCACCACGACAAACGGGACATTCGTCGCCTGAGTCCCATCGATACAGTCTGATGACAGAGTTGCATTGATGACCTTGTCGCAACTGGTGCAGAAAGTCTCGAGGCTACACACCATGCCGAGGGTGCTGTGCGGTCGACAGCTCGGATGGAGAGTGTATGCTTCCTACATAACGTGCATAGCAGGCTCGCAACAAGTGATGGCAACACGGCACAGCGTACAAGTACTGTTGAAAGATCTCCATCAGGATCTGTCTCATCCTCAACCAGGAATCGCGGGACACCTATCTCCTCCAGAAGATCTGCATAACCAAACTTCCGTTCATTGGCAGTCTCCGAGACTGATCAGCTGGTAATGTTGATGACCGCCTTGATGCCTGGAAAAAATACACAATATAAATGTATTTCATGAACGAAAAAAATATCCAAGACATGTTCAACAACAAAAGCCCCCCCCCTACTACGTATGCAGGGGTATGGCATTGAATGCAATTTACTTTATTGGCATTGCCATATTATACACATACACCCGCGCGCGCGTGTGTGTATATAGGCTATGTATACGTTAATTACCAAGGCAAATTGTAGTAATATAATAAACCATAGTCACAATTCTGCTTCTGATGTGCTTGGATGACCCCTGGGCCTGAATGTCAACACAACCACGAACATCAACAGCATGAACTAGATCAGCATCAAATCATTTATACAGTAATAGTTATGCCACAAAGGCTAACGATGTTTGGATAAAACACAAATGTATATAAATCTGAATCATATGCACTATCATAGTGAAGATATGAAATATCAGAATTAAACTTACACTGCGCTGGCACCATGGGCATGGTGATGGTCGAAGAAGACGAAGTTGTCGCCGCAGGTGACATTGGCGAATTCAACCCTCGATGCCTTCGCATCGCGCGCTAACTGCAACGATGCAAACTTTCGCTGCCTCCCAGTACCATAACCGCCCACTCGCTTTCGACCAAACGGCATAATGTCGTTTTACAAAGCGATATAAATGAACGAAACTCATGGGATAAAAAAGTCGATCGAATCGAACGTAGTTGGTATTTCAAGCTGACGTCAGAGGATGGAAATTAGTATTACAACCAATTAGAGCGCTTCATTTGAGGAAATCCGACATCACGTGGTGATGTCCGGCGAATCGTCGTGGCATTCCCCATTCCTTTGTCGCCGAGATGGTTCAAAGGCAGTCATTTATAGTCGGAATTATTCGGATACCTCTGGGCACATTTTAAAACTGTTTGTACCATCATACAGAGCGAAAATGGGGCTTTCCCGTGATATGCGCCATGTTGGAATGGCAATATTTTCTGGCATGCAATGGCTCGCGGAAAATCACCTAATGTTCCATTAGTCTCGGTTCATTTGACAAAGACTTAGCAATGATAGGCATCATACAAAAGACACGTTTTATGACAGAAATGTGTTTATTTCGACAGTGCAACTTACATGAATGGCAAGTTGAATAATATTTATACACGGAAATAGCAACAACTCGAAATTCATTTTATTGTAAAAAATCCGTCAAATCCGACCCGAGTCTCCCGTTAATGAAAAGTCCCTCAATTGGATTGTATCGCTCGTCCCATTTTAAATAAAAAATTTGCAAAAAATCATAACCTCGTATCTACTACTAGCTCATTTATGCAATAGTTTTGGTGAAATAATCAGACAAACTATTTAATTATTTGATGTTTGACCAAACGTTAATTAAAGTGAAAATGGAAAAACCACAAACTTTGATTAATGACCTCTCCATGTGTTTCACTGTTTATGTTGTTCACTCCTGTTCTTGCAAAAGATCGACAAGTTCAGTTGGTTGAAGGCTACAGGTCGGTTCTGTACTGACTGCAAGTTACCAGATATAACAACCAAAGTCAGTACTTTCGATGATTTGAACAAAAGCTTTTTTTATTAAATCAACTGTGGGTATTACTTAAAGATATTTATACACTACATATTTGGACATAAACGAACCAGATTCGCAATGGGTTTAATCAGTTGAAGATGGAGCGCATGAAGTACATATTGCAAACTAGATCAAGATACAAGCACAAATATATGATCAAGTTCTGTACAACAATGTTACTGTAAAAACCTTGGTAATGCAATTTTTTAAGAAATGAGGTGTTCATTTACAAAACGAATTATATTAATTTTGTACATTTTCAGATAAGTCGTGTTTAGATAGGAAAATCGGTATGTTGTACCAATATTGTATATTTCCATTGATATTTTATGAAATTTCATTCATGATTTTCTTTTGCATAGATTCGGGAACAAGATGCAAATGGTGCATTGCGAGCACAATACTGCGGAGAAGTAACGCCACTGCCCCTTGTGTCCAGAACAAATCAGTTATACTTCAAGTTCCGCACTGATGGATCTTACTCTGCGGCCGGCTTCCATGCTAGCTACGTTACACGTTAGTCTATATTTCTTCTTTGTAGGCATCACATGTTAGAATTGACATTTTAAGCACAGTATCTAATGAGTGAGTTATTGATGTAGGAAACATTCCTTAAAAAAACCGGCTGTAAACTGTAAGGCAAGACATAATCTTAGAAGTGGTGTGTTCAGTGATGTGTTCAATGGTATGTTCATTGATGTGCTTTGTTATGTGTTCAGTTTTGCGCTCCGTGTTCAGTGGTGTGTTCAGTAATGTGTTCGGTGGTTTGTTCGGCAATGTGTTCTGTGGTGTGTTTAATGTTGTCTTCAGTGTTGTGTTCAGTGGTATGTTTAGTAGTGTGTTCAATTATGTGTTCAGTGATGTGTTCAATTGTGTGTTCGGTGATGTGTTCAGTGGTTTTGTTTAATGGTGTCTTCAGTGTTGTGTTCAATGGTATGTTTAGTAGTGTGTTCAGTGATTTGTTCAGTGATGTGCTCAGTTATGCATTCAGTTTTAGTGAGTGTTCAGTGGTGTGTTCAATCATGTGTCATGTGTTCAGTCATGTGTTAGATGTTGTGTTCAGCCATGTGCTCATGAATGTATTTAATGATGGTGATGTTGTATTCAGTTGTGTTCCATCTTGAGCTAAGTAATGTGTTTAGTCATGTGTCCAGCCATGTGTTCAGTCGTGTTTGTTATGTGTTCAGTGACCTCTCACTCACCAAACCTATTTAGGATGCACCAATCACCTGAAGAGTTACTCAGGAGTGATTGAGAGCCCCAGCTTTATGAAGAGCTATCCAGGGGCACAGGACTGTGTCTGGGTTGTGGAGACAACAACGGGAAATGCCCTCAATGTTTCCTTCTCCCACTTCTCCCTGGAGGCATCAGACAACTGCGACTATGACTACCTGGAGGTCTGTAGTAGATCCTCTCTCTATCGTCCATAATTCTGTCATATTTTAAACTTAAACATGGCTATGGCATGCAACATTTCATTTGTACATTGCTATACATATTAATCACATTGCTTTTTTAAAGTAAATTTTATGATGAGATGAATTTGGCAACGTGATGGAGCGATGCATGTTGCTATGGAGTGATGCATGTTGCTATGGAGCGATACATGTTGCTATGGAGCGATGCGATGGAGTGACGTCCATCACTCCATCATGGTGCCAAATTCTGCACACAACAGGTTTTGTTAATCGAAAGTAAATGAAAAAAAGTCCATGCTTTTAATTAAGTACTTTTAATAGTTGTATATAAAATTCATTATTAAGTAAACTTTTAATCTGCAATTGTGCATCATTCAATATCCCTACCCAGAATAACCCGTGGCGCCTAAGATAACACTAACGTAAAGGTGAAATTGTGTGAGGTTGTCGACGGAAGTACAACACGTAATTCGCATAAATCTTTTGCTGTCCGCTAAAACATTCTTGTATCTATGCCAACGCATGTTCAATCACGTTCGAAGTTATTGAAATATCAGATCAGAAGATTTTTGCATGCTGATGCTCGCATTGTGATTTCTGCTTTATATTGGTAAGCATTATTGTTGGTATGATGTATTCTTTGCTGAAACAGTAATTATTTAACTATTTGTGTTCTTGTTGTTGTCGTGGATACATCATTGTTGTTGTTGTCGTGGATACATCATTGTTGTTGTTGTCGTGGATACATCATTGTTCCGACTCTCTTATTTAAAGTACAAAATTACGTGTTGTTCTGTCAACACTTGATCGAGTGATGCATTGCGTTTATAGACGCCCACCATCTAATGATCAAAAACATCATGCTATTCCAGGTACTGACTGTTGTGCTTTCAGTTGCGGGATGGCATGAACGCAACTTCTCCACTCATTGGGAAGTATTGTGATTCGGAACTTCCCATGCCTGTGACAACCAATAGTAGCGCCATCTATGTTCACTTTGTGTCAGACGACAGTGTCGCATCATATGGCTTTCGACTGGAATATGTCACGTTTGGTGTGTATTATCAGTATCTTTTACAGAAATGTGTTGTGCAAATATTTGAAATAGCAACAGGGATTGACTCAAAACAGAAACCGGTGCTGCTACATCGTACGGTTTTCCCATATACAATATGGATTTTGGGAGGTATGCGGTCATATCCCATAGGTGTACTAGTGCCCTGGTGTACGGTCATGTCATATACATATTTGTTTAAATTGTAATTTATTTTATAATGTACATATTTTCTTGTGTTCATTAGGCAAGTATAAAATCTATAACTTTTGTATTATAGGTGGTTCTCATAAAAAACCCTTCAGGGTTTCTAGACAATCGCCACAGTTCCACTGTTATGTAATAATTTTTTTATTATGTTATAATCAACTAGCGTGTGTTTGCGGCTGAAATAAAGTAGAAGTTGAAATGTACACCAGTTGAGTTTGACAGATGATATAACATTAGAAAATATATAAATTTACAAGTAAAAATATTTCAATAAGTTTCTTTTCATTGGCCATCTAGGATGTGGAAACGTGTTCCGATCTCCATCGGGAAGTTTTGGCAGCCCTGCTTACCCTAGCCCCTACCCTACCCCCCGGGAGTGCGCATGGTCCATCAGTGTACCAATGGGCAACATGATCGTCATGATGATTGATGACCTTGACCTAGAGACACACACAACATGTGACCTTGAGTCACTTGAAGTAAGAGCTTTGTATTGATGTAAAACCGGATGTGGGATTATTTTTTGATGTTTACTTACATCGGCTGATCTTGGTGGAGGCCTGAGGTGGGAATAATGTCAGAAATGACAAATTTGTTGATGAATTTTAAGTTGCTGGCAATTATAATATAATTTACTTAATAGCTTGTACGAAAATGTTGGTGTTGTTGTAAAATTGTGCGTGCGTGCGTGCGTTCGTGCGTGCGTGTGTGTGTGAGTGTGTCTGCCCAGCATGATGTCATCATTTAATGTATTTAAACTACGTTTTGCAATCTGTCATCAGATCTACGGCGGACATGCTGACACATCACCACTGTTGACACGTTTGTGTCACACTCAGACAACTGGACAGAAAGTGACAAGCACAGGAAATCACATGTTTGTTCGGTACCGCACTGATGGCATGCAGAGTGGACGTGGCTTCCATGCATCTTACAAAGCTATCTCCGGAGGTGAGCATTCTACCACCAGTTTATGTCTATTTAATAGAATTATATAAATTACATATGAGTAACCCCATCATAGATTATAGCCACTATTGGCTTCTTATGACGTACTACAATTAGGACATAAATACGAGTAAGGTTTATTTTGTGTAATGAGGGCACAAAACTCACGTTACAATACTTATTGAGTTCACAGTGCAACAAAAAATATGTTATGGCATTAATAAATAAAACTACCCATATCTGTAAATGGTTGGTATTGCATGACTGGATATTCATTCGTGATCTACACATATATCCTATTTGTCAGAGAATACACTTTGAATATCTGTTAAAGGGAGCGTGTGTGCATTCATGCATGCGTTCATGCATGCGAGCGTGCCATGGTTCATATCTAGCACAACACTGAACCATGACATTAATGGCACGTGCACATCAGTGGTGTATTTAGGGGGAGTTGGTGTATTTAGGGGGAGCCATTGACTAAGCTTGGCCCCCCGTGAGATCCTTGATACGCCACCAATAATATATGACTTAGTGTGTATATTTGTTGGCAGGTTGTGGAGGAAACTTCACTGCACGCACTGGGGTTATCACTTCCCAGAACTACCCCAATAACTACCCCCACAACACTGACTGTGGTTGGCTCATCACCGTTGAGCAAGGTCGCACTGTCACCTTGACATTTGATGACCTTGACGTGGAGGAAGACGAACATTGCTCATTTGATTATGTTGCTGTGAGTGTCCACGGGTATCCACATTTCGCCTACTGTCAGTGATTCACCCTCTTAGTATGCCTGTACTGATAGTATTCCCACTTTGTCTCTGTGTTAAGATAGATCCTCTCCTGCCTAAATCACCATTTAAATTTAATACTTATAAAAAAATTGGTAAACGTAAAATAAGCTTTGAGTTTTTCTTGAGTTAAGTCCTCTTGATTGTTATTTATTTAGAGACAACATTTACCAAATAAAAAAAACTTTGATTTAACTAAAGAAAAACTGTGATTTCAGCAAAGCCACTGTTTATATACTGAATTGTTAAAAGAAGCCATATCCAATTAATATTTAGTCATGTTGAAGCTAAACCATGTACACATAGCTAGTTGACCATGTAATCTGAGAGTAGGCAAATTTGGAGTATGCCAAACTGGGAATTCGTCTTAGAATTAGCCATAAAATCACAGTAGGTGAAATGGGTATGAATCTTGTCCACTAGTGACCATTGGGCTCTTGTAAGCTTGTAGTTTCACTATTTAACAAGATTGCTGTCCAAAACAAAAAGATGGCAAGTGGACAAGGGAGCCATTGGCTCATCGAGAGTGTCCACTGGTTTGCCAGGATTGGCAAAATTATTTGTGAGAGTCGCTCTTCAGACATGTTTTAAACTATTCATATCCCATTATCCAAAAAACCTTGTTGAAAACACAAAACCGTAAACAATCTAAGGCCATCAAATTTTTAAAAAACAATTTTAGAACCATTTAAAGCATTAAAAACCATTTAAACCATAAGAGATGGGAAGACCATAAGTATTGGTCTGCATAGCCATCACTGCATCATAATAGAGGCTACCTGAAATAACCTGTGGCGTGTCCAGTGCATAATATTACACAAATATAATGGTTATTTGTCGACAGGTTTTACGAACGCAAATAGTAAAAAAATTAGTTTCAGCAAAGGATACATCGTACCAACAATAATGCCTTCTGATATTAAACAGAAATTACAACATTTGCACCAGAACGCAAAAATTGGCTGACCTGAAGTTTGTATAACTTTGAATGTGATTGAACATGTGTTGGCATAGAAATATGCTGTTGTTTCAGTGCATAGCAAAATTATCGAGCAAATTTTTTCGGTATTTCATTGTTCATTTTATTTATGGCAGCCACTCGTGGCTTTAGATTTACCATGACACGTGTTCTTAACTGCAGACACTTGTTCTACACTATGATGAAAATTTTTATTGTCATAGCTTCTAAAACATCAAAAGAAACAAATCACAAATGTATTTAATGGAACGTCCTGTCGACATTCGACGTATTCACCATCTGGCAATTAACAATATGACCTTCCAGGCAACACCTACTGCATTTGAAGTATCAGTTTTTATGTGATTGAAGTCAAGGTCAAGTTACACATTTGTTGAAGTGTAAGTGCATTTCATGCAATGCTTAGACATTTTTGCATGAAACACGTTCTTGTTGTGACCTGGTCTGGTTGTAGGTTTTTGATGGCAGCAGCACTAAAGCTCAACAACTTGGCAAACTGTGTGGCGACACTTTGCCTAGCAACCACGTTATGACATCTATGACAAACCAGATGTACATTCGTATGAGGTCAGACAATTCGGTGCGGTCACGTGGCTTCAAGGCATCATATAAAACAGGTACCTCGAAATCTGCCAGTAAATAACATTTGTATATGAACTGTATTACATTCTCAGTTACTTTGGTAATATTTTAATCAGAGTTTATATCTGGACACTAATGTAATGATTTGATAAATGTCACTAAAAATGAACATATAACGTGATTGTGACATGAGAAAACACTGAATAATTGTTTATTGTGAGTACAACTCGATATAATTGATTGTAATTGGAATAAATCAGAGTGTAATGTGTTTATTACAAATGTAGTTCAAATAAAATTATATTATAATTGTTTGTAATTGGAATAAACCATAGTATATTTGATTACAATTTAAATAAATCAATTGATTATGGCTGTAATTAGAATACATCCTTGCATAATGTATTACACATGTAGTTGGAATAAATCCTAGTATGATCGATTGTAATTGGAATAAATCATGATGTGATTGATTACAATTGTAATTGGAATGCATTATTGTATGTTTAATTGCAATTGGAATACATCATACTATGACTAATTGTAATTGGAATAAATTGTAATAGAACTGATTACAATTCAAATTGGAATAAATCATAGTCGACACAAAGGCAGTGCTTCCTCTAGTGGTTGTCTCAGAGTTACTCCCCGAATCACTGACAGATTTACTCTACCCAGACAACTGAGTTTGTACGTGAAAAGGTAAATCTCTAATGTATGATAATAATTTACAAATGTGGTTGTACACATGATACAAGGGATGGACCACGGACGCAATATAATTATACACTTGTTACGTGTCAGTAACAGTGCTTTCTGACAGATTGTGGGTTTGGCTAAATGCACCTTTTGTGTGCCAAGTTAGAAATATCTCCATGTCATCCAGTATGACCTTGTATCTCCATGTCATCCAGTATGACCTTGTATCTCCATGTCATCCAGTATGACCTTGTATCTCCATGTCATCCAGTATGACCTTGTATCTCCAAATCATCCAGTATGACCTTGTATCTTGTCAAATTTTTTCAGTATCATTCTCATTTCAAAATCAGTCCTCTCCCTTAACAAAAAAACTTCAGAATTTTTATAGAATGTTCTATATGGTTTTTGTGGACACAACTGTGTAGAATTCAGAAAATATTCTATAGATTTAAGAAAAAAATATTTGCTTTATGATTTTTGCAGACATCTACAGAAAGTGTACTAATTTATAGTTATCTAACACAAATTGTATGAATCTGTGGTGTAGTCGAGCCTCATTATAATGCAGTGTGTCTGTCTATATATGTCAATACGCAATTCATAATTGCTTATTAAACGAGTCAACTAGCATCAATGTGTATTATTTTTAAATGTCACACCCTGTTGAATCTTGAACTGAAGAAAATACATGTGTGTATATCGTTATGGAATAGATTTCCTACAATGATGATGTACCGGACCACTAGGCCTATGAATTGAAAATAATAACCTGGATCTGAGCAGCCGAAAACATATATGAGTTTACACACGCAGTATGAAAGCTGATTAAACATAGACAATGACAATAGGTAGAATTTGTAGTGTGAATATGTTTAAAAATAGAATTGACAGATATCTGATAAGGGCGGGCTACACATAGATGAGAAAATTGTTGGACTCTTGATAAGCCAATGGCTTCCTTGTCCACTAGCCATCTAGAATTTGTTGTTCGAGATGGCAATCTTGTTAAATTAATAATTGTCTTACTTCGTCTTTCAACCTGACTTGACCAAAGCATAAATTCACGATACACCACTTAACATCAATTCAAATTTGTATTTTCTCACACAGGTAGCCTTGGATTAGGCATTTGGCATGTTGGTTTCGCATTGCAAAAATTATAAGATGCAATTTGAAGCATGCCACCACCCCAGTGTTATATTGGTATTGCATGCTAAATTGCATTTAAGACTGATTCTTATGTGAGGCGTATTTGTGAATCTCGATTGCAATATACTAACGGACGAAATGAAGCCAGCATCGTTGACTGATGCTGGTGGCAGAGCAAAACAAACAACACATCACCACTCGTTAAGTGACATTGTTCACCTAATGTTTATTGATAATTGTCCAGGCAATTAAGTAGGTTTGACAAACACAAGGAATACATCATGCAAAACAAGTGCAAACACGAGGAATACATCATGCAAAACAAGTGCAAACACGAGGAATACATCATGCAAAACAAGTGCAAACACGAGGAATACATCATATGCAAACCAAATGCTAGATCAGTACAGTGATCGTAGCATAGGCACACGAACACCCCTGAAACACAGGCATTTCCCCCTGGTGGCATAAAATTGGGGTCCACAGCCGACCGTTTTATATCCGAATCCACGTAATAATGCGGTGTGCAATAACAGGGTGTGCAATAACAGGGTGTGCAATAACAGGGTGTGCAATAACGAGGCTGCACTGTATAGTAGTTAAATTTTACTATGCTCAGTAGAATTCTATAGAATATTATAGAATTTTTATAGTATTCTATATATTTTTTGCTAAGGGCTGATTTATTAGTCTCTATAGCTCTTGACCAAGCCCACCTTTAATTTGATAGCACCAGAATAGCTTAATTTGGTGATATTTGACAGAATAACGAGACTTGTTTTGTTGGCAGGTTGTGGAGGGGTGGTTGATGTGGCGAGAGAGGGCGCTATCACGTCCCCCGGCTGGCCCGGGCCATACGAGAAGGACAGACGGTGTGTTTGGCGCATGCAGGCTGCTCAGCCAGGTACGTAACAAAGCCTTGTATCTATACACATTACACACGTGCAACAATGCCTTATTTCAATACACATTACACACATTCAATCATGTATATGAACAAAGCTAGCCCCTACCCAGGTATAAACACAACTATCCTTTCAATTAGGTTTTGGATAATATTACATTACACACATGTAACAATGCCTTGTGTCAATACATATTACACACATGTAACAATGTCTTATGTCAAAATACATTACACAAATGTAACAGTCAATACACATTACACACATGTATCAGTGGGTTGTGTCACTACACATTACACACATGTAACAATACCTTATGTCAATACACACACATTGATAGGCCTTCAACAGGAACAGGTACATAGCTAGCCTTTCAGTCATGTTCATGAATATAGCTGACCACTACCCAAGAATAAGTACATAGCTATCCTTCATTCATGTACATAAACTTCCGGCTACTTGGACTTGGTGCAGCGACTTGAATTTGGTGTAGATCATTTACAGAAAAACGCAGTATATCTAATAGAATAAGTATTACTATTGCATATATATTATACACAAACGTATTGTAGACATATATTAGGAAACAGGTTTTGTTAATTATCAGATGGAGTATTTTAGAGTAAGTTAGTTTCGGATTCTGTCAGGGAATTCAGCGAGCGTTAATAGGGTTGTTTACCATCCGAAAATTGAGATAGCATAGTGAATAGTCAGTAACATTGGAATATTGGTTAGAATAAGTATTAGTATTATACATATATTGTTCACCAACTTCTTGTAGACATATATTAAGAAACCGTTTTTGTTAACAGAGGTATTTTTTCCTGGATTCAAACTCAACAAGTGATAAAAGGGAGTTTGTTTACAGGTCGTGAATTCAACCCGTGCAACGAGCTATCGTTTACATTGGCTAATATATATATAAGATAAAGTGATTTATTTACTTAAATTACATACATAAGGTAATATCTGACATAGTGGTAGTAAACGTTTTCGGTAAAAAGGAATTAACAGCAGGATTTTAGCGTAAATTAGTACACACTGACTTTGTTGTTTTGTTACACAGTGTTCTCCGTATTCGCTAGGTGGCAAGTTTTTTTTTCTCATGCGAGGTTAATAGAAGACACAGTTAGCAAGTATATTAGCATAAAGTGTTCTTTTGATCATTTATTCAAGGCTAACGTAGCAAACTAATTAAAACTAAATTGTATGATGGCACCGTGCAAACGGCAGTTAAAGGCCACAAGGCACTTAATTTGTGGCAGTTGCAGTAACTGGGTGGACTTCGTCAAGTCTGGGTGCGAGAAGTCCTGGGCTGAGGTCCAGGCAGATAGTTTTAGTTTTGAGTGTAGCGGATGTACGAAGATGAAGGAACTAGAGGTGGAGTTGGAAGAACTGAGGCTGCTCGTTGTGGCAGTGGTGGGAAGGGAACGGGAGGTTGTGCCAGTAGTTCCGGTGGGGGAACAGTAGATGATAAAGTGGGGAAAGACACAAGAGATGCTAGGGAGAGCTCACCGCAGCCTGGGAGGAAGCTGAGAGGAGGGAAGGTGACAGGTCGTAGGGAGACAGGACGTAAGGAGACGGGAAGGAAAGGAACGAGAGGGAAGACAACCGGAGTGAAGGAGAGGGGAGTGGGAGAGACAAGGGCAAAGGAGTGGGAAGTGGGGGAGACAGGAGGGAAGGAGACAGGAGGGAAGGGGTCAGGACAGAATGTGATGGAGGGGATCGAACGGAAGAGTTATTCTGCAGCAGTGATAGAGGGGGTGAGGAAGAGAGCGAGGGTGTTTGTGGGGATTCGATAGTTAGGAAGACCGACAGAGTCTTAAACAAGGGAGATGATGTGGTGGTCTGCTTGCCTGGAGCCAAAATAGAGGCGATAACTGAGAGGGTAAAAAACATCGTAGGCTCGGGTAAGGGTGGATCTGTTTTAGTACACGTAGGGACAAATGACGTAGTTAGGAAATATAAGCAGTTGGTCACAACACTAAAACAGACGCGGGTTGAGCAGGTAATACTGTCAGGGATTTTACCTGTAATGGGCAGGAGGGGTCACAAATATCGAAATTGTTGGGGGATGGCAATTAACATGTTAGTCCAGAAGTTATGTAGGGAAGAGGAAGTTGGATTTGTGGATTTATGGGGAAGTTTTGTTGGGAGGGCTGATATGTACATGAAGGATGGGCTTCATTTAAGTGGAAAGAGGGCGGCAGTATTCGCGGACAAACTTTCAGCAGCAGTAGATAGTGACTTGGGTACAATGACAAATATTTTTGGAAGTAAACATTCTTTAAACTAGAAGTGCAGGGGGGTTACCTAGAGGTGTCTCAAGCAGAACAAGAGACCACTAGCACAGATAAACCAATATCAAATCATCTGAAAAACATCTCTGAAAAAGGTTATAAATGCGTATGCTTAAATGCAAGGAGCATAGTAAATAAGAAAAACGAATTAAACATTATGGTAGAAGATATTGACCCTCACATAATTGGTATAACTGAATAATGGGCCAACATAGATATAACAGATGAATTAGGACTGAAAGGATATGTAATGTTTAGGAAAGATCGAATAGGAAGAAGGGGCGGGGGAGTTATTTTATATGTTAAAGAATCTATTCAGGCTTATGAAATAAAACTAGAAAGGGAACCAGGTTGCGATGAAGCTGTTTGGTGCAAAATTGTTTCAGGAAATTCAAAATTAACTATTGGATTAGTTTACCGAATTCCAAACATAAACGAAGAGAACAACACAAAAATAAAAACACTATAAAGGAAGTTAGTAAAGGGGAATGTATCATAATGGGAGATTTTAACCATGGACACATACAATGGAATTCTGTAGAGAGCACAGGGATTGAGGACCAACAATTTCTATTTTTAATCCAGGATAGCTTTCTTACTCAGCACGTACTAGAACCAACCAGGGGAGAAAATGTATTAGATATAGTTTTGTCATAACAAAAAGAACTAGTGGACAATGTAAAAATATTTGAACCATTGGGTAATAGTGACCATAATGAAATACATTTTGACATCAATGTAAAATCAGAAAGTAAAAATAAGAAAACGTACAAGAGAAACTTCCATAAAGGTAACTACAAAGATATGAGAAAATACTTAGCAAAGCTAGATTGGAATAACATGCTGATGAATAAGACCGCAATTGAATGTTGGAATATTCTAAAATATGAAATTGAGAGTATCATCGATAAATTTGTTCCCTTCCAAAAACAAGGAAAACGGTGTAGAAAGAAACACTTGTCGAAAGAGGCTATTAGAAAAATAATGGTAAAACAAACTATGTGAAGGGTTTATAGGCGTACCAGAAAGGAAAAAGACTATGCAAAATACAAAGAGGCACTTAATGCAGCTACAACTGAAATCAGACAATCTAAAAGAAGCTATGAGCAAAAACTAGCATGTAACATAAAAAATTACAGCAAGAGTTTTTATGCATATGTCAGGAGTAAACAAAACGTACAAGACAAGGTTGGACCTCTAAAAGACAGTGCTGGAAATATAATATCACAGGGGTTTTTAATGGCAAAAGACCTAAATGGTTACTTCAGTTCAGTGTTTACCAAAGAAGATATTAGTTCATTACCAGTTGCTGATGCTAAATTTCATGGGGCTAAATCTGACTATTTAGGTCCGTTAGTTGTAACTCCAGAATTGGTAGCTAAGAAAATAAAGGCAATGAAGGATAACAAATCACCGGGAGTGGATGGGATTCCTCCAAAATTGCTAATGGAAACAGTAGAACAAATCAGTATACCACTTGCAAGAGTATTCAACTTGTCATTAAAAGAGGGAGTTGTTCCGTTTGAATGGAAAGAAGCAAACATCATACCATTATTTAAAAAGGGTTCGAGAAATAAGTCAGAGAATTACAGACCAGTGAGTTTAACGTCAGTGATTTGTAAATTATTAGAAAGGTTAATTAAAGACCATATGGTGGACTTCCTCATTAAGCATAAATTATTAAATTCATCTCAACATGGATTCCTTAAAGCGAGGTCATGCTTAACAAATATGTAATGTTTTTTGGAAGAAATCACTAAGTGGATAGACGTGGGATCGCCAGTAGATATTATCTACTTAGATTTTCAGAAAGCTTTTGACAAAGTGCCACATCAAAGATTACTACTTAAATTAAAAGCCCATGGTATCGGGGATAGCATAACTGACTGGATAGAACAATGGCTGACTGACAGAAGACAACGAGTTGTAGTAGATGGAGAAGTTTCCAATTGGAAATCGGTTTTGAGTGGGGTACCTCAAGGATCAGTATTGGGACCTATATTATTCTTAATTTATATCAATGACTTGGACGACAATATAACAAGTAACGTACTGAAATTTGCGGATGACACAAAACTGTTTAGAAAGGTTAATACTGATGGTGATAAACAACATTTACAAAACGATCTAGACAGATTAGTGAAATGGTCTGAGAAATGGCAGATGCTGTTAAATTTTGGGAAATGTAAATGCCTACATACAGGACATGGGAACTTGAATGTAAACTATAAAATGGGAGATACTGTTCTGGGTAGTACTGTAAAAGAAAAGGACTTAGGAGTTACAATAAGCGCTGATATGAAAGTTTCAGAGCAGTGTGGTATTGCAGCTTCAAAGGGTAATCAAATTCTTGGATTGATTAGAAGAAACATAACATACAAGGGAAAAAGTTAATTATACCTCTTTATAAAGCAATAGTTAGACCTCTTTTAGAATACTATATACAAGCATGGAGACCATATCGTAAGAAGGATTTAGATACGCTTGAACGCATACAAAGGAGAGCAACTAAAATGATTCCAGAACTTAGAGACTTTAGTTATCAAGAACGCCTGAAAGAATGTGGTTTAACAACTCTAGAGACAAGGAGGTTAAGAGGAGATCAGATTGAAGTTTTTAAGATATTGAATGGGTATGAAAATATTGATAGAAATATGTTTTTCTCACTCAAGAAGGATAGCAGAACTAGAGGACATGAGGTAAAATTAGTAAAGGATCAATGTAGATTGGACATCAGGAAGCACTCGTTCTCACAGAGGACAATAAATTAATGGAACAAATTGTCTACAGATTGTGTAACTTCTAGCAGCGTGAATATGTTTAAAAACAAGGTTGACACATATCTCAAGAGGGCGGGTTATAAGTAGATGAACATTTTTGGACTCTCGATATGCCAATGGCTTCCTTGTCCACTTGCCATCTGGACCTTTGGCTTGGATGGCAAATCTTGTTAAATCTTGTTAAACATAGCTAGCCGCGACCCAGATATAAATACATAGCTATTCCACAATTATGTTCATGAACATAGCTAACCACTACCCATGTATAAGTACATAGCTATCTTTCAATCATGTATATGAACATAGCTAGCCCCTACCCAGGTATAAACACATAGCTATTATCTTTCAATTAGGTTTTGGATAATATTTATATACTTTCTGATGAGAAAAGGTATTGTTTTGTAAGGTTACACATATAGGGTATAAATAATAAATCATCATAATTTTCATGAAATCATTTATTTTAGATCAAAAGGTCACCCTGACCTTGACCCACATGGACATTGTATCGGCCAGTGACCAATGCCTCAGTGATTCGCTGCGAGTTCTCAATGGCGACGATGAGACAGCCCCCGAGGTGGCCCCCTACTGCGGCACACGTATACCACCATCCATCACTTCATCCGGGTCACAAATGGTCGTCATATTCCAATCAGATACGGAGACAGAAGGAACTGGTTTCCGTGCGACGTACTCTTCCTCTGTGTCAGGTGGGAACTTACAATCCCGGAGGGTCACTCAGTTCATTGCCAGTATACCATCCTTGAGAGAAATTCCAAATTTTTTGGTTATGCTTTCCATGTTGAAAGTCATTAATATGTGAGTAAAACGTAAAATAATCTGTGCTATGCAGGCAATGATCTTCATGGGAAATTGGCGGGGGTCCAGTCATATTTGGGAGTCATCAGAAAAATTTGGGAGTCTGCACTTTTTCAACAAATCAAATAATAACTAACAAATAATAATAACAAATTCACTCTAAATATTGCTTTATTTTATTGAATTGTCTCGTTCATCTACAATGTAGACTACATATTACGTACGGCGCTCCAATCTCCCGGACGTGTACGCCTCCCACGTAGGCTAATAATTTTGTTCCAATATTTTGACCAATCACAAGCGAACACTTCTGTGTAGCCCGTAAACCAAGATGGCTGCGCCCATGTCCAATCCGAAAGCAGCGAGTATTTTTTAACTGACAGAAGCGAGTATGACCGCTCATTACAGACCAAAGCCGATTCAAAATGGATTGTTGCAATTGACCACTTTAACACTGGATTTTTTTTAAACTAGGGAGTCACTCACACTCCTACCAAGAGACATATAAGAAACCCATAAGTTAAACAAGGAGTCTCGGATTCACAGACTCCCTTGAAAATCGAAGCCTGCTATGGAACAATTGCATATTTTTACATATATTTTAATTCTCTCAACTTATTTGAAAAGTGTATCTTTTTGACAGAAGTTTAAAACTTGTTTAGGGGGTCAATTAGAAAAATTGTCAAGGATGGTATACTGGCTATGTATATTGAGTGCCCCCTGCTCCAAATATAATAAACAAAACAAAAGCTCTATTTGTAGCACATCGCACATCTACACAATGCAACTAGTCATTTGTTTTATTATATTTAGATGATAAAAACTTGTGTCCCTAATTAAACTTTCAGTCATGAATTGTGATTGTTATACCTACATTTCTACATTTTATTGTGTGTGTCAATCAGTTGCATCACACGATGATGGTGTCCTTGAAAGCTATCAATGTTGCCTGCTGAATGTTCCATCAGGTTTGCCTTGTGTTGGGCCCTGTCTCGTTTTTGGGTCATGTTTTTATAATACAGCAGCAGAACATTGGATTCTTGTTATGTGTGTTCTCTGTCTGTTGCAGCCTGTGGAGGGGACTTTACCTCACAGCATGGAGACTTCAACAGTCCCACCTACCCTGACAGCTACCCTGTCAACATAGTCTGTGTGTGGACTATCAAGACAGCACCTGGCAACCGTGTCAGCCTCTCATTCAGGTGAACTTGTTTACCCTCTTCGCACCCTAATTGGTGCACAAGGCCACTTATTACTTTCACCATTTTATACGATCTCTGCGTAGCTGCCAACCCTTCCATTTTGTATGTACCAATCATTTTACGGTTTCTAAAAAATTCCATTCAATAATTTTTATTCGGTCGTTTTTTCTCCATCGTTGATCGGGTAGGGCACACGAGACTCTTTGAGACAAGCATATAGTGTTAGCTTGCGTTCAGTTGTTGCCGACATATGTTCATGGTCGATAAGCCGAATGCCATGCCAAGCGCCACTCCAGTACTCATTCCGGAAGTCGAACTTCACAAGATCATCTGGTCGATATCATGATTCGCATGTCCGATGCGCTCCATGAGACTGTTCCTCAGAAAGATATCCATTTTGCCGAATGTGCCTGCCAAACGACAGTTCACAGCTCCAGCCATGAAGAAGTTAACCAGCTACTCCCCACATATATAGCATAAGCAGGTGACCTGTATGCTTAGGCAAGATAGCACATCGGCCAAAATCATGTCCCCGATGCTTGTGTGGACAAACGCCGAGGAATCCAACTCGGAACGACTGGCGATGCACTTTACTCAGAGAACTGCACTCCGGACTTTCTCTTTCGACTGCCGGGGCAACTCCCATGCAGATATAAGGATGCGGTCTGCAGTTTCCTGTCGGCATAAATTTTGACTACAGGATGCATGCGACTGCATCTCGATATGTCAAGGAAAAAAATGTCTATCCTTGACGGAGGGGCAATTGGTTACTCGTTTTCCCCGGAGAAACCCCAGCTGTGCACTGCCAGCACAAGGCAGCTCAAGTGCCCAGCTAATTGGTTGTTGAAAAGAGAAAGTGTGTGTGTATGTAGAATGAAAATTTTAAAGAGCTAAAGAATGATGAGATTGAGAGCCTGGACATTCTTAGTAGTTTTAGTACTTGCAACATTGTGAATTTGCTGAGAAAGTATCCTGTCAAAAGACTGTTTTATTGAACGTTCATTTGAATTGTATGCATTCTTCGAGTTAGTAAAAGGTATCAGGAAATTGAATCTTGATTGTTGTAAATGGCATTTTTTCTTCAGCTTATGTGGCCTGTGTCCCCTGATCCCCGCCTTCCAGGAGGGGGGCATGCACCCCCTCCCGAACCCACCCCCACCAAATATTCTGTTTTTGGGTTTCTAAAGGTTGGCAGCTATGTCTCTAGCTGTGGTCTTCCTCCCAGTTGGTTTCTCTCTACTTCCACAGTTCTTCTTCGTGTTAATTTTGGCTTTCCTCTTTTCGTGTTACCTTCAGTGGCCCAGGTTACTGCTATGTTTGTGTTGTTATACCTATCTCCTAAGTGTGGGGCCCGTCCATCCCCATCGTCTGATTTTGATGTCTTCTGATATTGGTGGAAGAAGACATCAGAATCAGATGATTGAGGTGGATCGGCCGCAGGTGAACACATTTATGTTTCTCAACTGTGTTACCCTGCTGTAAGTCAATAATTTGTGTCTCATTTTATATGGAACATCATTTGCATATCAAAAGATATAGTTAAAAATCTTGGACACGTATTACAACAGAATTGTGCAAACAAATCTCAACTGAATTTGTTTTGTAAAAGTCCAGTAATCCAGTAATTAAATTCAAAATGGTGAAAATATACACAAATAGTTTTGCATGTAAAGTTTAATAAAATCACAAGTTTCTTGGGTATCCTTTGAGATTGATTGATTGATTATATCATACCTGTGACTGTCTCAGGAATCCAATGTATCTCATCAGGTGAATTGTCATTTCAGGGCCTTCTCAGTTGAACCCGAGGAACATTGTAACAAGGATTATATCGAGGTTCGCCGTGGCGGGCCAGGTGGCACCCTCCTGGGGCGTTTCTGTGGCCACCATTCTCCGCCAGTCATCACAGACACCAACCTTTGGGTGAAGTTCAAGAGCGATGAGGATACACCAGGGATTGGCTTCAGAGCGACATACACTTCAGGTAATCTGGCTTCAGAGCGACATACACTTCATGTAAGCTGGCTTCAGAGCAACATACACTTCAGGTAATCTAGCTTCAGAGCGACATTCACTTCAGGTAATCTGGCTTCAGAGCGACATACACTTCAGGTAAGCTGGCTTCAGGGTGACATACACTTCAGGTAAGCTAGCTTCAGAGCGACATACACTTCAGGTAAGCTGGCTTCATTACACTTCAGGTAGGCTGGTTTCAGAGCGCAGTTGGGTCATTCAGTAGAGCAGTTGCAATAATATCTAATATTTGGGTCATATGTCATAATAGAGGCTAGACTGAATAACCCGTGGCGCTTCTGGTGCATAGTATAACATTGATATAGTATTACACTGATATTGTATAACACTGATATAAAGGTAAAATCTCTTACTGTGCAATGAAACAATTGCGTTCTTGTCATTGCCATGGACACAACATTGTTCCGACTGTGTCGTTTAAAGTACAAAATTGTACTTCCGTTGACACTTGATCCTGCGATGCATTGCATTTATACACACCTGCCACCTAGTGGTCAAAGACTTACAATTCCAGGTACCGACTATTGCTGCATAATTAGTAATAATAATTGTGTAAAATATCCAAGTAATTTTTTTTATTTATGTTTGTCCAGTGTGCGGTGGACCCTTGACCTTGACTGGTGACTCGCCTGGGCGCATTGCATCTCCCCTCTACCCTTTCAAATACCCCGCTCAAGTTCAGTGTGCATGGACTATCACCGTGGATGTTGACAAAGTTGTGGAAGTTCGCTTCTTAAAAATGATGATTCTGTCAGGTGTCACTAGAGGGCAGTGCCGTGAGGATTTCATCACAGTAAGTTTTTACGGCATACATTTCTTGTAGGCATCTACTTTTCATAAAATATCAATGACAAAATGTTATTCAGAATTTACACCTGACTAATCATTATTATTTTTTTATGTTTGATGTTATATAGTTACTTGATATGCCTAACATTCTGTGATTTTGTTTGATAAATTTTTTGAATTTTGTCAAATGTAATTCGGGAAATTATTTCATCCAAATATTATTTTATAAATAATTAAACTTTTTTTAATTGTGAAAAACGAAAACAAATCTGGTAAAACAGATTTGATTAAAATCTAATTATATGATTGTATTTAAAATGCTAATAAACATTTGGAAGCATGAGTATTATTCTGACGGTCATTTAATTACAGATTTATCCATTAGAGCAACAGTAAAGATCTGGTGAAATGAAATCTTGTGAGTCTGTGTGGTTTAGTTATTTGAGGGCGAGGGTGAATCCTTGACCACGACCCACTACTGTGGCACGGAGCTTCCTCCGGTCTTTGTCTCATCGTCCAATCGCATGGGAGTGAGGTTCCACTCTGGGGATCAGCCAGCTACGGGCAGACAGCAGGGCTTTCTACTGGAGTACGGGGCAAAGAATGCCATCCCAAACACCCCTGAACCGACCACTGAGACGCAACTCCCAGGTTAGGGATTGAGGGAGGCACCAATACTGGTCACTGATTTTTTCCTTCGTTACTTATCCCGTTTCACTTCCGTCCCGACCACAGGTCTCCACTCCCCTATCCCTCGCTCTCGTTCTCCCCTCCCATTCCCACCAAATCTCTCTTCTCACAGTCTTCCCATCTCAGGCCCGGTCTTCCTCTTCTGCTTCTCCCTTCCACTTGAAGGACATCCTCTCTGTTTGTCAACTCTCTTTCCCACCAACTTCCTCCTCAGACTCTCTTTCCCACCAACTTCCTCCTCAGACTCTCTTTCCCACCGACTTCCTCCTCAGACTCTCTTTCCCACCAACTTCCTCCTCAGACTCTTTTCCACCGACTTCCTCCTCAGACTCTCTTTCCCACCGACTTCCTCCTCAGACTCTCTTTCCCACCGACTTCCTCCTCAGACTCTCTTTCCCACCGACTTCCTCCTCAGACTCTCTTTCCCACCGACTTCCTCCTCAGACTCTCTTTCCCACCAACTTCCTCCTCAGACTCAGTTTCCCACCAACTTCCTCCTCAGACTCTCTTTCCCACCAACTTCCTCCTCAGACTCTCTTTCCCACCAACTTCCTCCTCAGACTCTCCCACCAACTTCCTCCTCAGACTCAGTTTCCCACCAACTTCATCCTCAGACTCTCTTTCCCACCAACTTCTTCCTCAGACTCTCTTTCCCACCGACTTCCTCCTCAGACTCTCTTTCCCACCAACTTCCTCCTCAGACTCTTTTCCACCGACTTCCTCCTCAGACTCTCTTTCCCACCGACTTCCTCCTCAGACTCTCTTTCCCACCAACTTCCTCCTCAGACTCTCTTTCCCACCGACTTCCTCCTCAGACTCTCTTTCCCACCGACTTCCTCCTCAGACTCTCTTTCCCACCAACTTCCTCCTCAGACTCTCTTTCCCACCAACTTCCTCCTCAGACTCTCTTTCCACCAACTTCCTCCTCAGACTCTCTTTCCCACCAACTTCCTCCTCAGACTCTCTTTCCCACCGACTTCCTCCTCAGACTCTCTTTCCCACCGACTTCCTCCTCAGACTCTCTTTCCCACCGACTTCCTCCTCAGACTCTCTTTCCCACCGACTTCCTCCTCAGACTCTCTTTCCCACCGACTTCCTCCTCAGACTCTCTTTCCCACCAACTTCCTCCTCAGACTCTTTTCCACCGACTTCCTCCTCAGACTCTCTTTCCCACCGACTTCCTCCTCAGACTCTCTTTCCCACCGACTTCCTCCTCAGACTCTCTTTCCCACCGACTTCCTCCTCAGACTCTCTTTCCCACCGACTTCCTCCTCAGACTCTCTTTCCCACCAACTTCCTCCTCAGACTCGGTTTCCCACCAACTTCATCCTCAGACTCTCTTTCCCACCGACTTCCTCCTCAGACTCTCTTTCCCACCGACTTCCTCCTCAGACTCTCTTTCCCACCGACTTCCTCCTCAGACTCTCTTTCCCACCCACTTCCTCCTCAGACTCTTTTCCACCGACTTCCTCCTCAGACTCTCTTTCCCACCGACTTCCTCCTCAGACTCTCTTTCCCACCGACTTCCTCCTCAGACTCTCTTTCCCACCGACTTCCTCCTCAGACTCTCTTTTCCACCGACTTCCTCCTCAGACTCTTTTCCACCGACTTCCTCCTCAGACTCTTTTCCACCAACTTCCTCCTCAGACTCTCTTTCCCACCAACTTCCTCCTCAGACTCTCTTTCCCACCAACTTCCTCCTCAGACTCTCTTTCCAACCAACTTCCTCCTCAGACTCTCTTTCCCACCAACTTCCTCCTCAGACTCTCTTTCCCACCAACTTCCTCCTCAGACTCTCTTTCCAACCAACTTCCTCCTCAGACTCTCTTTCCCACCAACTTCCTCCTCAGACTCTCTTTCCCACCAACTTCCTCCTCAGACTCTCTTTCCCACCGACTTCCTCCTCAGACTCTCTTTCCCACCAACTTCCTCCTCAGACTCTCTTTCCCACCAACTTCCTCCTCAGACTCTCTTTCCCACCAACTTCCTCCTCAGTCTCTCTTTCCCACCAAATTCCTCCCTCAGCTCCTTGTTTTACTTTACTTTGCAATATATCTGTTTGCTAGGTACTATTTATATCATATTACTATATTTTAGAATGATTAATGTTGGTATTGTTTTTAATAGAATTGTAAGTTATGATTTTATGCATGTCTGTTGTTGTATTGTACAAAGTACCTGAGAGTAATCTCGATTGATCAGGTGCTGTAAATACTTTTATTATTAGTATATACTCCTGTGTGTTCTGTCCTGACAGCTGTTGGTTGCGGGGGTGACTTGGTGGCGGGAGAGGGCGACACCCTCACCTCCCCTGGCTATCCTGCAGGGTATGATGGCAACTTGAACTGCAAGTGGACTATTACAGCACCCCCGAATCACAAAGTGTGGCTTAACTTGACTGCAGTGGATCTGGAGGGTCATCCAGGCTGTCTCTACGACCACGTGGATGTCTACAGTGGTCAGTGACATTGCAGTTGATAATAATAATATGAAAACTTCTGTCGTACCTAAATTCTTGAAAGCCTGAACTCAGAGGTGAGTCAAAACAAAAAAGTTTCACTATCTCAAAATCAGTATATACAATGCTTGTCGACAGATGGATGGATACGCTAGGGGGAAAGCACAACGGTTAAAAACATAAATCATGAAATTGTATCCTGTTTTCTACTGACCTAACACTAATAGGGAGTTAATTCCAAAGAGCAGGTGCAGCAGGTGAGAAAGCCCTGGTTGTCTTGCATAGTGTTAATTAGAGTAGGCAACCAGGAGCACAACTGTAATGATTCAGTAGCATAGATAATCAGGGGCACAACTAAAATGGTTCATTAGCATAGATAATCAGGAGCACAGCTGGAATGGTTCAGTAGCATAGATTATCAGGAACACAACTGGAATGGTGCACTAGCATAGATAATCAGGAACACAACTGGAATGGTTCACTAGCATAGATAATCAGGAGCAGAACTGGAATGATTCGCTAGCATAGATAATCACAAACACAACTGGAATGATTCACTGGCATAGATATTCAGGAGTACAACTGGAATGATTCAGGAGCACATGTGGAATGGTTCATAGATAATCAGGAACACAACTGGAATGATTCACTAGCATAGATAATCAGGAGCACAACTGGAAAGGCTCAGCATAAATAATCAGGGGTACAATTTGAATGATTCACTAGCATAGATGATCAGGAACACAACTGGAATGTTTCACTACCATAGATAATCTGGAGCACAACTGTAATGGTTTGTAGTTGATCAGGATTGCATGCACGCACACATGCAACCACACATGCACATAAGCATGCACGATTCACTATAAAAGTACTTTATATTATGGTTTATATTTAATCCAATTTAGTCATGTGACAAAGTCATCACCATATGTTGTCTTAGTTAAGTGCCTTCTGTGGTTGTTGGATGATGATATGTGTGTTTGTGCAGGTTTACTCATTCAAATGTTTTGATTGTTTCTTATTGTATGTGTTTTCTTCCAGGTGACACGTCCGCTAACATCAAACTTGGCAAATTTTGTGGTCACCCAACCAACAACGAGCCACTGCAGTCCACAGGAGACGTGATGACTGTTCAGTTTATCAGTGACGCCACCATCAACAGAACAGGATTCTCAGCAGAATTCAAAAAAGGTGTTTAGAATGGATAAATGTGCATGACACAGATGACTGCACTAGTTATATAGTTGAATGTAAATAAGATCCTTGAATGGATTAACGTTCAATTTCTTGGAATGTTATATTTGACATGATTACCTCCCAAGAAACTTGTCGGTGTTTGTTCTGAATATATTTGCCACTTTACATGGCCTTTGTCAGCAGACTGAGTTCACTACAGGTGTGTCACATGACCAATGTTATGTGACACAAATTTTCAGAACGACCATCAAACAACTTTCTCGAGAGGTAATCATGTCAAACAGCTAAACATGTTTGTGTAGATCGAAAAGTAATATTGTGAAAAGTTAGAATGTAATTTATAGTGTTGGACGTCTAGTGAGGTGTTTTGTAGAGACGTTGTGATTTGTTGCATCAGTTCTTAAGTGACATCTAGACGTGTCATCTAGGTGTGACACTTAGATGTGACATCTAGAATTGACGTATAGACATGTCATCTAGATGTTACTTCTAGACGTGCCATCAAGACTTGTCACCTAGATGTGTCACCTAGACATGTCCTCTAAATGTTAAATCTAGATGTGTCGTCTTGACGTATCGTCTTGCCTGTGTTGCAGTGTGTGGAGGTCTGATCAAGGGCCTGACGACCGGGGCCCTACAGAGCCCCCGCTTCCCGGCCAACTACCCCGACGACACGAACTGCACCTGGACTGTTGTCGTGGTGGCAGGACGCACGGTCTCCGTGTCACTTGCCACTTTCAACATTCTTGGAGAAAGTAGCAGTTGTGAAGGGGATTACCTCGAGGTATAGTAGTAGCACATAACAGTAGTGTTTCACATGCAATTACAACTTCACATCTAACATTTTAATATGTGACAACAATTGTTTTTTATTATTTCAAAAAATTTCACAGTTTGACTCGTATTGGAATGGACATGTGCATTTAAGAAAACTAAATCATGTTTTATGTCATACAATATGGGACAGACGGTATATGACATATAACAAATGGGAAAAGAATTGACAGGGACAGTCGTTAATGTTTTGTGTTGAATTTCTTTAAAAAAAAGGCAGTGACTGATTGGAGTACAACTTGTGAAATAAAATTGTTTTTGTTTAGAAAATTTAAAATATGTTCATTCCAATTTTTTAGGTAAAGTTACACCTATTGCGATACATCATTAATATAAGACAGTGTGACAGTTCTCCTATGGGACTCTCAATTGAGAGAACCCAGGTTTGAATCTTCATGCTGCTGTTTCGAAGCTTTGGCAGTTTTGTTCAATCCATGTTGGTTCAATTCACTCAGATGTTTAAACAAGTGTCTGGCAATAGACGGTGATAGGATTCCAGAGATGGAATGATAAGAACAAACAGCTTATGTGTAACAGTTGCAGCATGATTGGATACTTTAACTGAAGTTGAAATGGTGTTTGTTTGAACAGGTCTGCCAGGGGTAAATTGTAGCGCACTCAGAATAATGATTGTTAGAGGGGCACGGTATAAATTGAACGCTTTGCTTTGTAGTTTTTCAATGGGGGTGATTTGAACTCACCCCCGTTGGGCAGCGGGCGATACTGCGGTGCCTCAACACCAAATGTGCCTGAGTCCAGCAGCAACCGCCTCACTGTGAGGTTCGTCAGTGACTCGGCCCACTCTGCAGTGGGATTTAAACTCGTCTTCAAGGAAGTCTCCATTACATGTGGAGGGCCACTTCTGTTGACATCAGATGTGACGGAAGGTTACTTCACATCACCAAATTACCCCCAGCCCTACCCCCACAACATCGACTGCGTATGGGTGATCACAGCCCCAGGACATGCAGCGGTTCAACTCGACTTTGTGGGTGATTTCACAATTGAAGGATCACAGCGGTACGTGTTGGCCTTAGCCTTTGGGGCATAATCTACAAATTACATACACAAGGAAACATGGAGGGGGTAACAGTTGTGTATGCATTGCATACATAGGGTAGGGGTGGTCTATGCTACTGTGTACCATTCACAGTTGGTCTAGTTCAGGTGCTAGTTGCCCATTTGTGCTGTCGGCTGACTAGTAACTTCATCCCAGGTTGTCAAATCATTAATAAATTGTATTAGCCTTTTCAGTACTGTGGTCCTCGTGCATTGTGACCATTGAATACTGCATTCCCAGTGACTTTGTCAGAAAATTTACTATGTATTTTATGAATAGTAACACTATATCATTTATGAAAGTAGAATAATTAACTAGTAAAACAAGCCAATCGGGGGGAGGTAATTTTTTCACATAATTTTTAAATGATCCTTTTCTCGTACTAATGAGATATGTGACTCAGTTTGCCATGATCATTGTATGGTGACTGGAATTGGCTTTATATTGTTCTGTTCACGAATTAAACTAAAGTGACAACCTGTTTCTGCCTAGTATCGTAAGGATTCCAAGGCCTCTTCAAGTGTACTTTATCAGGCAGAGCTGTTAGAAATGTCTTTTCTATGAGTCCAAGTTAAATCAAGTTATAAGTCCAAGTTAAATCAGGTCTTTCTCCATACCAAGGAGTCAAGTCCCAAGTCATCAGGACACAACTGGAATGCAACTTGAGTTGTACTTGAGAGCTTGAGTGTCTTTTTGCAGACCTCAACACTGAGGCTAAGATCTCAATTACACACACAATTCATAAATTAGCTTATAAATAGCATAAATTAATGAAATTATTTTTGTCAGTTATGTCATCGTGTTCTTGTGACATGAGTATATGTCTGTGTATCCAGTGACATGTGTCGATATGACTTCATCGAGGTGCGTGACGGGGGAACGCCCAACGGCCTGCTGGTTGGCCACTACTGTGGCACCACCCTGCCGAGCACCATCGTGGCCCTGGGACACATGTTATTTGTGCGATTTCGTACGGATGCGAACGTGCCCAAGATTGGTTTTCGAGCCAAGTATAGCATTGGTGAGTTGTAGTTATCATGGCATTACAAGATGGATGGAAACGGGGGGACAATTTTTAGATGTCAGCCAAACTAAGTCTTTGACAAAGTTGAATAATGTCAATCTTGTTTGGAGTTAGCAATTAAAGGTTCCTCCTCAATTCCATTTTTTTGCTTGTCTCATTTCAAATTCATTTAGCGAAAATTCAGACCTATCTAGTATCAACTACGACATGTTAGCTTGTTTGTGCAACTTTTGTATGTAGTTTTTGTGAAATCATTAGACAAACTATTAAATTATTTAATGCTCCATTCAGCATTTAGTGAAGTAGAAATAGACACTCCGAAAACTCATAACTTTGTCATGTGATCTGCGAGAGGATGGAAGTCATGATCAGCCTTGACCCCATAAAGTGTTTACTGTTTTGGATATCCACTATTTTGAGTCTTACAGATATAATGACTAAAGTCTGTTCTTTTGATGATTTGAAAAACATTATGCACTTTCCAACTGCGGATATTACTTAAACTATTCACATACTACATATTACGACATCAACGGACTGGATTATTGATAGGCTAAGTTAGTTGAGGACGGAGTTTTAAAGTGATTATCTGGTTAAAATACTCAGATTGAATAAATGTTAGTCCCATCTTCATGTGCCTGTATTTATTCATTGTAATAAAATTGTTGTTATTAAGTTAAAACTATCAATGTTGTTATCAAATGCTGTTAGCTAAAAAAAAATGATTATGTTATTTAATGTTCTTATTAGCTCAAAATTAATTATAATAATAATTAACTTCTGTGGCGCCTATAAGCTCAGTGGTGCAACAAAACAGAATCATTAAGCATAATCATGAACAGGGACGTGCAAAAGTCTTTATCAGAACAATGCATTTATTCGATGCTCTTATTAGCTATAGGGTAGTCTGTGCTCCAGTGTGTTACTTGGACATTTTTCTGTGCAGGGTTTTAAACTTGTGCCTAGGAAAGCTGCTATATTCCCATCCTATGGGAACTTTTGCTAGACCTCCATCCCTTTGAAGCTGTTGCGGCTGAACTAGGCCTGTAGATATGATACTTGGTTCTACATTTGTTTCTTTTCAGCCACATGTGGTGGTTCAATCTTCGCAGCGAATGGTTCCATCACCAGTCCGAACTTCCCAGCGAACTACGACAACAATGTTGATTGTGAATGGTATATAGAGGGCCCCACCGGCCATTACTTGACCATCACATTTGAGGTATTCAGGCTGCAGACTGCTAATTGTTCTACCCACGACTATGTTGAGATTCGAGAACGCAATGCAACAGGTATGTCAGTGTGGTATATTTGGCATTTTAAATCAAAACAACATCAATTTTATATGTATTTGATCATATATTACTATTATTTTTTTTTATGTATTTATTTCTTTTTTAGGGGCCATTGAGCAGCTGATTGAATTGTACAGGTCAACGATAATATCAGTGTTTTGTTGATAGCAATAGTTATTAATTTACATTGATGAGAAGTAGTGCAAACATTGATGTGTATGTGGGGGCAATGAGCATTGACCAGTCTAGCAGGTCAGATCATGTGTATGTACGTGTGCATGCACGCATGTGTGCATGCATAAGTGTATTTTGTGTGCGTGTTCACCAACCTTCTGCCATTGCTGGTGTAACAACCAAGTAGTGATTAGCTGAAAATATGTGTAATATGAAAAAAAAAATTTTTATCTTCGTTTCTGTGAAAACAAATCAGAAGTAGTTGTGGATGCCTTTCAGGTGATGTTTTGGGGCAATTTTGTGGGACAACTACAAGAACACTGACAACTTCCGACAGTTTTGCCTTCATCCGGTTCCATTCTGATGAACGGGTGACAGACTCGGGCTTTAGAATGACCTTTGTAACAAGTGTTCAAGGTCAGTCATCATTTTGCCAGCTAGTGTTTATATATAATAGTAAAAAAATTAGGGGGGGGCGCATTGGGCCATACCCTCTTGGCTTAGGTTTTTTATGTAACTTGGTAGTATGGCAAACTAATGGGTGACTAAACTTGCCCCCCCCCCGAGACCCTATATATGCCACTAGTCCACTAAAATCAAGTTGACCAATTCTTCAATATAAATCTCACAATTGTTTTAAAAATGGACTGTTTGTGGCAGTTTTAACAAGATTTAACATAATTGCCATCCAAGACAAAAACCCAGAAGACATGTGGACAAGGAAGCCATTGACTTATCACCTATGTGTAACCCGCCCTTCTGAGATACTTGTCAGTTTTGTTTTTAAACATATTCACGCTGCTAGCATTTACACAATCTGTAGATCATTTGTTCCATTAATTTATTGTCCTCTCTGAGAATTAGTACTTTCTTATATCAAATCTACACTTGAAACTGATTTAAGCCAGGGCAAATCATTTAAGAGCTGAATCAATCTTTGTTGTTGACCTGCAGGTTGTGGTGGGGAGTTCGTCACCCCAACAGGGGTAATAACTAGTCCCAACTACCCTGGTCTGTATGCGCACCGCCGTCTCTGCTTCTGGACCATTCGGGTAGCCGAAGATCGCAGGGTCACCTTGATCTTTGACGACTTTGACCTTGAGCCTCATGCTAACTGTCGTTATGATCATGTCTATGTAAGTAGGACATTTTCACAATAAAAATATGTTCTATTACATTATAGGGGAAAGTAGTATTAGTTGAGCCACTGGGTTAGTTGAGCCACCCATGTTTCCCAGGAAACTACAGCAGCAACAGTTACGTGATATCACCAAGTATACTAGGTTACGTTTGTCACAACGATCAGAACATGCAAGCTAAAAGTAATTTTTATTTTTTCGAAACTTGTTAATTGTGATTAATGTCTGCTGGTGTGAAAACTATCAACATACGTGACCAGACTTCATTGTTTCTCACAAATGGTTTAACCATGCACAGAGAAGAAAATTATTTACATCACTTCTTCACGCATTAATGAGACGTTAATTAAATAAGCTTAATTGTCGAAACGGGGCTAGTTGAGCCACCCAAGGCCCAAGGGAGGGTTAGTTGAGCAGCGGTCAAAGAATGAAGATGAGTGTTCTTTACACCAAAATATATCAAGGAATTCATTTTTTCCGAGCAAATTGAGACATCGGATAGCTACAAGACAACATATTAGTCTATATTAATTAAGTGTGTCAACTTATTAATTAAACGTGTAGATTTGTCAGACACATGTTGTACCTATTGGGTAGATGTGTTGATGGAGTTGTTTTGAATTTTTTTATGCAAGGCCTATGTAAATTATACAAATAAAGCATTTATGCAACATACGCTACACTGTGGGTCAAGTTACCCTACACCAAGTGTTAGTTGAGCCAGCTTACCAACCCTATTTGAATCAGCTATATATAATTATCTATGCATGCTAGATATATTATCTTGGTATAAAATGATCTACTAATAATCATAGTTTATGTGAATAAAACAATTTTGACTTACGAATATGATTGTGCCATAGACATCAAAAAGAATGAAAACTGGCTCAACTAACACTGCCTTCCCCTATATAAGTTGGGCAATATGGTTGTGTGTCTTCATATAATTTACCCTCATAGCTCAACCTGAAGGTTCAGGCTAAATATGAAGCCATTGACTCTTAAGTGATCGACACATGCTCGAAGGATAGAGACGTCAGTGTTGGATCATTTCAAGTCAAGTTGTACTAATAAGTAAGCCACCACAAGTGTTCTTTTGGAAATCCCCGCCTCCCCCCAATGACAGTGGTACCCGTAGGAAACTACCTGTTCACAATTAGAATCACGAGTTTGTGTATTTGACAAGGTTGCCATCCCAGGCAATAGGCCCAGATAGCAAGTAGACAAGAAAGCAGTTGGCTTAATGTTATCCATGTGTAACCCGCCCTTCTGAGAATCAGTTTTGTTTTTAAACATATTCATATGCTGCTAGCATTTACACAATCTGTAGATAGTATGTTCCTATTAATTAATTAATTGGAACTGTGAGAATGAGTACTTTCATATATCCAATCTACACTGATCTTTCACTGATGTGACTTTGTGTGAGAAAAATATTTCTGTCGGATGGATGTACGGATGTTAATGAGGCATGTTTGTTTGGCGTGGTAGTTCAGTGGTAGTTCAGTGGGAGCTCAGTGCTAGTTCAGTGGTAGAGTCAGTGGTAGCTCAGTGGTAGTTCAGTGGTAGAGTCAGTAGTAGTTCAGTAGTAGTTCAGTGGTAGCTCAGTGGTAGGACGCAGACTGCCAATTGAGAAGACCTGGGCTCAGGTCCACCTGGTGTCATTTTGAAACATGGGCAATTTAATTCACCCACTTTGCTTCAGTTCACTCAGCTGTACAAATGGGTACCTGGCTATAGACAGTGATGGGATTCCACTGATGGAATTATAACAAACAGCTTTCGTGCAGCAATTGCAGCATGGCTGAATGCTTTAACAGAATTTCAAATGGTGTGTGCATGAACAAGTCTGCCAGGGGCAAAGTGTAATGCGCTCTAAGTAACGACTGTTAGCGGGGTGCTGTATAAATTGAACACTTTGTTTGCAGGTGTTTAATGGACTGTTAGTGAAGGACCTAACTCCGAAACTAAGTAGAAAACTGTGTGGAACAGACAATCCCGGATCATATGAGTCGACCGGAAACACCATGACTGTTGTGTTTAACACCGACGGCAGTCGGACTGCCCGAGGCTTCTCTGCACATTACCACTCCCTCTATGAACGGAGTAGGTACACTTTGAAATATTGTCAGTAGAAATTGTCATTGGTGTTGGTTTCCTCTGCAAACAGTGTATTTTTATGAACATGTATTTTGTATGAACATGTATTTTTATGAACCTGCATTTTTTCCGAACGTGTACAGACTGGTCCCAGATATATGGCGCTTTATACATTTTGGTAAATAATAATTTTGTAAAACCTGTGTATTGTGGGGCCTCATTTTGTAAGCATCGTAATTTTAATGTAATATTGGATATCATTGACAGTAATGTTTTGAAATTGTTATTTTATTTCTGTTTTCGTTTCTGTAGAGTGTGGCGGTAGACTGAGTCTGTTAGACCAGGCTGTGGGGACCATTGAGTCTCCTGACTTTGGTTCTGGCCAGTACAATCACAGTACAGAGTGTATTTGGATCCTCAGTGGCCCGCCACTCGAGCATGCTTCAATCTCACTGCAGTTCTTGAATCTCTCATTGGAATATGCGGGTACCTGCTACTATGATCTGGTCGAGGTTCGAGAAGGTAAGATTTTATTTCCTTGCAATTCGACAAAGTTTCTTTCATAACTTAATGAAAAGGTAGAGGAATTGTTCAGTTTCATATAATTTATGTTAAGCAAATAATAACTTAGTAGACTTTATCATTTGATAACTTTTTGGATAACTTTATTATCATTTGATGACATTTTGGATAACTTTTTTATTATCATTTGATAACTTCAGTAAATGACTCGATTATCATTTAATAACTTTCAGTAAATGACTTCATTAACATTTGATAACTTCAATAGATTACTTCATTAACATTTTATTTTTAATCATCATCTAGTCGTCCAGAGGACAGGTCCAATGATAGTTGTTCACCATACGTCTCCATTGGTGTCTGTCCTGCATAGCTTTTTCAAGGTCAGGAACTGTTATTCCGAATTCAGATGCAAGTTGCTTTGGACATGTTTGGCATGGTCTCCCTGGTCGCCATGGTCGCCATGGTCTCCCCGGTCACCCTGGTCTCCACGGTCGCCTTGGTCTCCCAGGTCTCCCCGGTCTCCATGGCCTCCACGGTCTCCATGGTCATCCTGGTCTCCCTGGTCGTCCAGGTCTCCATGGTCTTCCCGGTCGCTCTGGTCTCCCAGGTCTCCATGGTCGTCCTGGTCTCCCAGGTCTCCATGGTCGTCCTGGTCTCCCAGGTCTCCATGGTCTCCCTGGTCGCCCTGGCCTCCCACGTCTCCATGGTCTCCCTGGTCTCCCACGTCTCCACGGTCTCCCCGGTTGCCCTGGTCTCCCAGGTCTCCACGGTCTCCCCGGTCGCCCTGGTCTCCCACGTCTCCATGGTCTCCCCGGTCGCCCTGGTCTCCCAGGGCTCCATGGTCTCCCTAGTTTTCTCTATCCGTGCTTTGATTTCCAAGTAACCAGCTCTCTCACCACTTCTTTACTTTTGGAGCAGTGACCTGCGTCACTTAGTAACCAATAGATTACTCCATTATTATTTAATGACATCAGTATATGTCTCCATTATTACTTAGTAACACCAGTAGAGGTCTCCACTATTAATATCAATAACTTCAGTAGATTACTTCATTATCATTTAATAACTTCAGTAGATTACTTCATTATCATTTAATAACTTCAGTAGATTACTTCATTATCATTTAATAACTTCAGTAGATTACTTCATTATCATTTAATAACTTCAGTAGATTACTTCATTATCATTTAGTAATTTCAGTGGATTACTTCATTATCATTTAGTAATTTCAGTGGATTACTTCATTATCATTTAGTAATTTCATTGGATTACTTCATTATCATTTAGTAATTTCAGTGGATTACTTTATTATCATTTAGTAATTTTAGTGGATTACTTCATTATCATTTAATAACTTCAGTGGATTACTTCGTTATCATTTAATAACTTCAGTGGATTACTTCGTTATCATTTAATAACTTCAGTGGATTACTTCGTTATCACTTAATAACTTCAGTGGATTACTTCATTATCATTTAATAACTTCAGTAGACTACTTCATTATCACGTTTTAAATGTGTTTTGTGAATATTCATTTATGTGTCACTGAGTCAGTTTGCTGTCACTTGATTGACTGTTCAGGTGACTCATATGCTGGAGCGGTCATAGGAAGGTATTGCGGCAGTGACACCTTGCCACCTGTCATCATTTCACCCAGCACACACCTGTGGATTCGCTTCATTTCTGACCATTCTGTGGCTGCTGATGGCTTCCAACTACAGTACACGCTCAACAGTAGGTGGCGACACTGGTCTCTACAAATATCTTGTTTCTATGGCGACTTGGTTTTGAATGTTTACTGGCTTTGAAACCACCACACTAATCTGTTGTATAACAAACTTCTGGCAAATTATTTCTAAACAGTCGTGAAAGCAGAGACTGCCAGGATTCCTTATTTCTTGGCGAATAAACACATTATGATATATTAATTCAATTACAGAACAGAGAGTTGTGGTGAAGTACAAATAATATGTGAGTTGACAATATGAGGAGATTTAAAGATGGTTATGGAAATATTAATATAATTATTTTCTTATAAAAACTGTAATTAAATGGCACAAAATAGCTTGGACAGTGAAGTTTGTATGTAAGAATTGATCTAGTTAAATAAAATATGTTGAAATTTTTTATTTATATTTTGACAGGGTGTGGAGGCCGTATGTTCGTTCCTTCAGGGCAGATAACAAGTCCACCCCACAATACAAGTTACGACTGTGCATGGCACATTATGGCACCCCTAGGGCATCAAATCAAGGTACACAGTATGGCTAACACCTGACATCAAAATAGCTGATGTCTACATATAAAAGTGTCGTATATACCTAGACTATATATCATTACATTTCATATAGTTGCTGAATGATCTAGAAATGTTCACATTTTACAAAGTTGACACATCATAACAAGTAACAAAGACGCGTGAAGTAAACATGTTGCATGCCTAAACATAAAATTGGTGGATCTCAAACAGTGACTCCTAAGTAATCTCAAGACTTCATTGGCACAGCGGCAAACACTATACTACAGTGGACTCTAAGATGTCTCTAAGAGGAACATGGTAGGACTTTTTCTATAAGGAACATAGTAGGACTATCTCTATATGGAACACAGTAAGACAATCTCGTTAAGGAACATAGTAAGACTATTCTATAAGGAACATAGTAGGACTCTCTATAAGGAACATAGTAGGAATCTATCAGGAACACAGTAGGACTCTCTCCATAAGGAACAAAGTAGGACTCTCTCTATGAGGAAAGTGATAGGCCTCTCTTTATATCTCTATAAGGAGCATGGTAGAACTTGGTCAAACTGATACATGCCGTATTCGACGTAATAAGTGTACAGTATGTTAGAAAAAGTTGTGCCATGGAAAAATTTCAATGAATGTTATAAGTGTACACCAAATTTTTTTCTCTAGACAATAATGTAATTGTTTAACACTTGTAGTGTCATTTGCAGACTGGTGTAGAACAACTGAAAAATGGTGCCAAGTGTTTAACACCAGATGGCGAAACTTCTTTGTTCCACACTAGTTAAATTACAATAATTATGGATCCTGCTGATTAACGAAGGGGGTGTATGCTAATTAGGACATGTACATTTAATAGGTCGAATACGATGTACCCAGTGTTCCTTATAGCCATGGGTATATAAAACAAGTGCAGAACAGGGATATGAAAGTTGTTCCTTTTATGCGGATGCTCATTGTAGTGAGGTGGCACGTGTACGTATGAAAAATATTTTAAAAGTTAAGTTTTTGTCTTAAATTTTCTTGTGCAAAGCATCACACTTTGATGAGGGCTTGTTCATTTTGCAGCTGCACTTCAACAATCTGAGCCTAAGTGGAGCACAGCCTTGCGAAGATGCCTACGTTGAAATCCTCAACGGAGAGTTCGCGACCTCCCCCTCGATTGGTCATTTCTGTGGCAACACACCCCCTGCAGACTTCCTCTCACAAACCAATCAGCTGCGAGTCATTTTTCACAATAACGGCATAAGTTCACCTCCAAGAACTTTCAACCTTCAGTTTACCTCACAGGCAGCAGGTACCAGATATTTTACTACAACATTTTATTTTATTTTAATCAAGTCATTTTATATAATAATATATATAATTATACAATCCTTGTTGCAGCAATTTTTATTAGAGTTATTTTGTGTTGGGAGGGTATCAAATAAAAACCCCATCCAAATTATCTGTTTGTGGTGAAATGTAAAAACTATTTTCATAGTGTTTGTGTTTCACAACAACATTCGTCCAGTGCCAGTAGACTGCTTGCACAAATTGGCAAATTCATCCCTCATATTGCATCTTAATCTATGATACATTATTAGTGAAATTGGTATTGTGGAATGACCTCCACCAATATGGCTATTGTGTGTCAGTAAATTGTTTGCACTGTCCGTCAATACCATTTGGGGGCTGGTTCGTAGATTAATAAATATTCGTTAATTTGGCCTATTTCACGCTACACTGGACTGGCGTTTGTTGTTTTATGTGCATAAAGTGAACATTTTAGTAGTGTTTCTCTCAACTTTCTCCGATATCTTCCAACTTTCTGTGGCCACTGTTAAACACATGTAGTCTCGTGTAGGCTTTATATATCATGTCAATTGTTTTATATAATGGCTAACCAAAAATGTGTTCCATTTCGGCAGCTCGCATTTTCCTGTTGCATGTGTACTACTTTTTGTAGGATGCGGTGGAATGATACATGCCCAGCATGGCACGGTGACAAGTCCTAATCGCCCACAATTGTATCCCTACAACATTGAATGTCAATGGGACATCAACGTCCAGCAAGGCTACCATGTCAGACTGGCCTTCCTGCCACCGTTTGACCTTGAGATTGGAAACCAGTGCACGCATGACTATGTTCAGGTGTCAATGGTTTCTCCCTTTAGCAGTTATGTATGTTGTGCAAGTAAATGCTAGTTTGGCCATTCAGTGCAAGTGCCCTCCATTAAAGGGAAACAAAAATTGTGGGTTTGGACCTGTGCACCTGTAAGAGTTACTAAAACAACCATTTGCAACTACAATTAAGAATATCGCGCCAGTGGTTTACTAGGAAAAAAAATTTCTCACGCTCAGCTTCTTAATTTCAGATTTGGGTGAGAATACATCAGTAGCCCATATCTATATGTATTTGTTTCAAGTTTACAGAAACATATCCTGTGATGAAGCATATATTTTCTTCACGGAAGTATAAAATCGAATGAGAAACTTATAGTGGTCGAAGCACAACTATTTTGAGGGTTGCATCGAAAGTAAACAGATATGCAGGCAGATTTAAGTGGAAGGCCATCAGATGATTTTGTTTGATGTAGGTGTATTTTGTTTGATGTAGGTGTATTTCGTAGCCTGACAGATGGCGAGAGTTGGTCAGAATCTTAATGATGTAGGCTTTTTAACCAATTAATTTTTACGGATTTATACAGAATTTCAAGTTAAAAACCCTTAGCAAAAAAAAATTACAGAATTTTAATAGACTATCCTGTAGGATTTTTGTGGAGACAATTCTATAGAATTCAGAAAATATTCTATAATTACTTGACTGAATGTTTGTAGAATATTCTAAAGGATTATTGTGGAGACATTATAATTCAGAAAATATTCTATTGAATTTGTAGTTTCTGTAGTTTTCTATGCAATATTCTGCTGTTCTCTGTGAAATTCTATGAAATTGTATACAAATGTATAGAAAATTAAAGTAGATGTAAACAAATTCTATAGAATCTTTAGTAATCTATATTTTTTTATACACAATACTACTACCGGCGTACTCTGTAGAATTCTGTAGAATTTTTGCTAAGGGAATACAGATTTAAAGCCCAAAAAGGCCTGTATGTAACATCTGATGTGTATTTGTCAGATCACAGACTCACTACAGGAGGCACAAACGTACTGCGGTAATGAGATGCCCCCTCACTACAACAGTTCTGATAACTCTCTCTCGCTCAAGTTTGTCTCGGACGCTCGACATCGCGGCAACGGCTTCGCTGCAGTCTTCACTGTGGGTGAGTTCAACACTCCCGTACTGCCCCAACTTTATTATAAATTGTAAGTGAACAGTTGCAGGGTGGTATAAAGAAATGGTTGGCTGGGCAATGTCATTGTTGTTTACAACTTGGGTAATGTAACATAGTTTAAAAAAAATTAACTTTATTGTGTTTCTAGACACATTTTCAATACAGACATCATCCACAATTGTTTGCAATTGAAACCGAGAGATTTCTTTACAAACGTTAAGAGTTTACCAAATGAAATAAAGATGTGCAGAATATGCACATCACATGTCAGTTGTGGCAGCGGTGAAATGGTGAGTGGCGCCACTGGTGGGGAGTTTGTTAACCATCATCAGCTGACCATTGTAATCGATGTTGATAAGTGGGTTACTGTGGGGTGTCTGTGTTGGGTATGCAAGACCAGTACTGGCGCGGAAGGCACCACTTGCAATGCTGGCAGGTCCAATGATACCGTTAGGGTGGTCATGTTGAGTATTTCTTCTCCGTTGGTAAAATATCTCCATTCGTGTGTCCACTAGCCCTGGTATGTCGTGAAGCCTCACTTGCCACTGCAGCCAATTCAAGGCTTCATGTTCCATGGTGTTGGTATCAGTCGTAGCAGCTTTGAAGTACCGCTTGAGGATGTCTTTGTTGCAGAGCTTCTCCCACCAATCTTTGCCCTTTCAGTTTACTAAAATAGATGGGTAATTAGGTGCCTCAAGCACTAGAGGCATTAATTCATTCAGTCGAATCCTCTTGCGAGGTAGTAGTGCGAGGTAGTAGGAAGAATTGACTGGGTCACATCGTGGACACTTCGGCAGTGGCACATGACAGATTGAGTCCACAACAGGTAAACACAGGTTACACTTTTACCCCTTGTGTGGGATATTTTACTTCCCCTGGCATAGGCACAAGGTAGAAGAGACCAACGACTTTTAGTTTCTCTTCTGAAAGACATATGCAAAGTGGGTGAATGAAATTGCCCAATTTTCGAAACGGCAACAGGTGGATTTGAACTGAGGTAGATAATGTATAGAAACCAGATTGTTTACCTACTGTGGTGTTAATGCCTTACTAATCCAGATCCTAATAAACATAAAGATCCTACATAAACACCTTCCCTAAAGTATTCCATTTACATGTTCACTGACTCTACTTTTCCATTGACCAGGTTGTGGCGCCACCTACATAGGAAGTGAGGGAACGTTCACCTCGCCCGGATTTCCACAGAATTACGCCAACAACCTGCACTGTGCTTACACGATCTTCGCTGACAACGAGAGAGACCACATTTTGTTGAACTTTGACCCTGACACATTTCACGTGGAAGGTTCTGAGCGGTCCAAGCCTCCCACCTCTTCCGCACCTACAAATACAACCTCAGCACCGTCTGTGGCACCGCCTACACGATCTTTCCTTAGTTCACACCAACACCATAGCGGTGGTAGGACTCCGCACCATAGTGGTTCGTGTTTCACCTGCCTTGCATTGGGTCTTTCTATGCATGATTGCATGATTGGTCCTTGGTCCTGCTCCCTTCTCTCCCTTCTCCTTCTCTCGCTTCTCTTCCTTCTCCATCTGTTCCTCTCTCCCAACTAGTCAGTTCTTATCAACCAGCATACTAGTGCGAAGTGACTCAAGAAAGTTACTGTGTGGAAACCGTCTATAGTGGAAACTGTCCCTAGTGTGTGGAAACTGTCTTTAGCGTATGGAAACTGTCTCTAGTGTGTGGAAACTGTCCCTAATGTATGGAAACTGTCTCTAGTGTGTGGAAACTGTCTATAATGTATGGAAACTGTCCCTAGTGTGTGGAAACTGTCCCTAATGTATGGAAACTGTCTCTAGTGTATGGAAACTGTCCCTAATGTATGGAAACTGTCTCTCGTGTGTGGAAACTGTCTCTAATGTATGGAAACTGTCCCTAGCATGTAGAAACTGTCTCTAGTGTATGGAAACTGTCCCTAATGTATAGAAACTGTCTCTCGTGTGTGGAAACTGTCTCTAGTGTATGGAAACTGTCCCTAGTGTGTGGAAACTGTCCCTAATGTATGGAAACTGTCCCTAGTGTGTGGAAACTGTCCCTAATGTATGGTAACTGTTTCTAGTGTGTGGAAACTGTCCCTAGTGTGTAGAAACTGTTTCTAGTGTATGAAAACTGTCCCTAGTGAATGAAACTGTCTCTAGTGTATGGAAACTGTCCCTAGTGTGTGGAAACTGTCTCTAGCGTGTGGAAACTGTCCCTAATGTACGGAAACTGTCTATGGCGTGTAAGGCATGACAGGGACAGTTCCCACACACCAACCCTCAAAAAATTATAAAAACTTTTGCTAATATTAAACTTACGATCCAAAATGTTTAGTTGTTGCATGGGCCACCCACAACGCATGTGCACAGACCATCACAAACTCCTGCGTTAGCCCAAGATTGGGCTGTGTGGAGTATAATTACTTGAGATTGCAACGTAAACATAACAAACAGTACTGACGACTGTAACAGACATTCCATATGCAGGGGTAGAACTACCCACTAGTCCGCTAGTCCGTACACTGGTAAAGATTACGGCGGACTAGTAAACCTGCCTACCAACTAGTTCGGCTGTCTAATAAAAATCAACGTGTTGCATGGCGCCACCAACCATACAATTGACAAACTAATTCTTCACCTAATGTGAGTCGACAGTGCAACAGCGTTTTTGATTGGTTGTTGTGTGACATGGAATTCTGAACCGACAGTTTTGTTTGGTTTAGCATATCTGGTAGAGGTGTATGGCTAATGACTGCAATTGGCAACCATTTTCAAATGCACGGTTTTCGAATACGGTTTACATCTACATTACTTACTTAGTCTACATTTACGCATGATGCATCGTTACTGGGGTTGCGAAACCAGCAGTAAAGCGCAAGCTGGAACAGCTATATGTTTTGATAACAGGACTAGTAAACCTTTTGGCGGACTTTTCTCTTTACTATAGTCCTGCTGTCTAGTAAAATAAATGCTGAAGTTCTACCCCTGTATATGGGTCTTGGTCTTCTTCGGCTTCTTTTCTCATCAGTCATTCCTTCTAAAGTTCCTTTGTGTGCATTCGCGATTATTTTTAGGAGTTATTACAAGATCGTCATCCTTACATGGAGGCTGGCCATTGCTTATTATTGTCTGCACAATGTCTCGTTCTGTTTACCATAAACATAGCTACATCTGCATTCATGCGAATGACAACTTATTTTCTGACTGTGTAGGTGCTCGCATTTGTTTGAAAACAAAATTGACAAATGTCTCAGAAGATTACACAGTTATTATTATCATATGAAACATTTTTTGTCTCTCGATAAGCCAATGGCTTCCATGTTCTCTGGAGCTGTGGCTTTGGATGGCAGTCTTGTTAAATCTTGTTATGTGTAGTTCTCCCATAACTATCATAAACATGATATATGCTGAGATTACAATGAAATTACAAGTACCGGCCACAAACAAATGTTGTTGTTAATGCCTCAATGTGCTTATATGTCTAATATTGGGCTTATAGTATGTTTAAATGTGCTTATATGTCTAATATTGGGCTTATAGTATGTTTAAATGCATGTATGTTCATGTCTAATGATGCTTCCATGTAACATCATTGCCTAGTTTCACTCTGGTACAGACACTATTTTAATGAAGTAATGTTTTGTTGGTTACCGTGATTGTTACATTATAATGTAAACATGTTTTGCAGATATAGCAGACATGCAGTTCATTGTGATAGGTTTTGATTTATAGTTTGATTTACAGTTTAACTAGTTTTAACGAATTTCAGCACATAATTAATTCACCCAGACAGCATGGATGGATTTCTTTTTTAATGACATTTTACATAATTGATTCTCATTTAATGTGTTAAATAATATACATTTCACTTGTGATTCATGCTAGGATAATTGTGCTTTGTAGCAATTCTGCATGCTCAGTTGGTAGGCCTTTGCACTGAAGATTACAAGCACTGATCTAGTAGTTCCTTACCAAACTGCATGATTACCATGAATATGCATCCATGGGTAAGCTTTTGCATTGTGATTAAAATTGCTTGTGCTTGTCTGGAAGTTGCTTATCAAAGGGCGTGATTAGTAGGAATTTGTGTGCTTTTTCATGAAAAATTTTGTTTATGAAAAGAGAATTTTTGTATATGTCGGATTTAGTAGTTTTACAATTATCACAAAAAAAATAGGTGCCTTGTACTGCTGCTTTTTCACTGTTAAATACCTTGTGCTTATAATTATTATAATCCCGCCAGCCTAGTGCTGTTGAACTGTAGGTAGACGTGAAACTGGCATTGGAATAATCTAATTGTTGCTACATTCTTTATCCCTGAAGTCCGGGATGAGGTTGGCACCGATGCCGGTCGTAAATTTGTTTCTTCCATCACTCATCCCGTTTCACTGCCGTCTCCACCAAAAGTCTATTCCCCCCATCCCTCACTCTCATTCTCCCCTCCCACTCCCGCTAAATCTCTTCACACAGTCCTCCCATCTCAGTCTTCTTGTCCTTCTACCCTTCTGAGCAAATTTGTTCTCTTCATCAGCAGTTCCCTTCCTTTCTTTCCACGTGTCCAGCCCACTTTAACCGACTCCTCACCAGCTTTCTCCTGAAACTCTCACACCAGCCTCCTCCCTGCCAATCTTCTCAACCAATTATTTTTGCAAACTAAATAAACAATTATGTCTATTTTTCCCAGCTGGAGTGCGGTGCAGGTACGACTACATTGAGGCGTTCGGTGGAAACAGTTCATCCGCCTCTTCCCTGGGGCGGATCTGTGGCTCCGTTGCCCCCCAGGAGGTTTGGTCTGTCGGATCCATGCACATCGTGTTTGTGACGGACCATACCATAACAGACCAGGGCTGGGTGGCACACTACAGGACCTCAAGTAAGCAGCAACTATTGTATGTATCAGGTACTCTCATATAGCGCGGTATTAACAAGATTTAACAAGATTTGCCATCCAAGCCAAAGGCCCAGATGGCAAGTGGACAAGGAAGCCATTGGCTTATCGAGAGTCCAACAATGTTCATCTACTTATAACCCGCCCTCCTGATATATGTGTCAACCTTGTTTTTAAACATATTCACGCTGCTAGCAGTTACACAATCTGTAGACAGTTTGTTCCATTCATTTATTGTCCTCTGTGAGAACGAGTGCTTCCTGATGTCCAATCTACATTGATCCTTTACTAATTTTACCTCATGTCCTCTAGTTCTGCTATCCTTCTTGAGTGAGAAAAACATATTTCTATCAATATTTTCGTACCCATTCAATATCTTAAAAACTTCAATCTGATCTCCTCTTAACCTCCTTGTCTCTAGAGTTGTTAAACCACATTCTTTCAGACGTTCTGTATCCAGGCTTTGGGACTGTTCAAAGTGCGTTAACCTTTACCCTCAAAGCGCTTTACACTTCACCCCCTGGCAGACCTGTTCATTCCAACACCAACTCGACTTCTCTTGGAAGCATTCAGCCATGCTGCAATTATTGCGCGAAAACTATCCGTTCACACATGTAGCCAGGTCTCGTTTAAACAACTGAGTGAACTGTGGCAACGTGGGGTGAACAGAATTGCCCAAATTTTGGAATAACAACAAGAGGATTTGAACCCGGGGTTTTTCAATTGAGGGTCCAATATTCCAACCTCTGAACCATCACGTCCTTCTCCATATGTATGTATATACATATATATTCCTTGTGGTATACCACTGCAAGAACTTTAGTGTTTTTCTTTACTATTGAAACACTTCCAAGAATTTATGGTAAGTGGTTGGGGAAATTAATAAATATTTTTGCTGTGACATGTATTTGTACTTGTGTCACATTGTTGTATGTTTACAGCGTGTGGAGGGGAACTGACAGATCCCTTTGGAAGCTTCCAGTCACAAAGCTCAAGGGATCAATATCACCATAAGTCAAACTGCACATGGACAATTACAGTGGACCCGACTCGAAGTGTGGAGCTTAAGTCAGTGTCTATATGTGTGCAAACTAAGGTTTCTAGCAGGATATAGGATAAGTTTTTTTTGTGGAAAGAAAACTAAACTGCTAGCAGGATGTAAACAAATTCTAGGGTGACAGTTAAACCTCAAGCGGGATGTATGATTATGTTTTTGGTCTAATGAAAATTAAGCATCTAGCAGGATGTAAAAAAAATTGCACGATGGAAATCAAACAATTAGCAGGACGTAAAAGTCTTGCTGGATGGAAAATAAGTATCTATAGTGGGGTGTAAAATTAGTTTTATGGGATGCAAATGAAGGCTCTTGTCAGTAAAATAAGTGACTTGTGGAATGACAATCAAACTTCCTGCAGGATGTGTATGAACTGACAGATGAGTGAGTTGTTGGATAGATGGTGCATACATTTTATATCTTCCAATTCACACTTTTTGACCTCTGTCTCTACAGATTCACACTGTTTGACCTTTTTAGATTCACACTGTTTGACCTCTATCCCTTCGGATTCACACTGTTAGACCTTTATCTCTTCAGATTCAACCTTTGACCTCTATCTCTTCAGATTCACACTCTTTAACCTCTATCTCTTCAGATTCACACCCTCCAACATTTCATCTCCTGAAATATATTATGGTATGACAAAAATCCCTTACCTAGCAGGCAGTAGCCTACATATTTGGTTCATCAGAAATCCGGGAGAACAGGAGATATGATAGGTTTCCGGGAGTCTACTGGCAAATACGGGAAACTTGACATGTATGCATAGTTTGACATGTATCTATTCAGATATACACTCTTTGACCTCTGTGTCTTAAGATTCACACTGTTTGACCTCTTTTTCTTTGGATTCGCACTGTTTGACCTTTATCTTTTAAGATTCATACTGTTTGACATCTGTCTCTTTAGATTCACACGGTTTGATCTTGAGGCATCGTCGCGGTGCACCTACGACTACGTTGCAGTTTACGATGGCCTCGACAGCTCTTCTCTGATTGGTCAATATTGTGGTTCAGTCACACCACTGAAGATTGTATCAACAAGCAACACATTGCTGGTGAACTTTGTGACAGATTCCTCGGTCTCAAAGGAGGGCTTCCACGCTGCTTACAGGAGTGTGTTTGGTGAGTTGACTCAATGCAAACAATCAAACAATCAGAGTCGACTCAATGCAATAAAAAAATCAGAGTTGACTCAATGCAATCAATCAAACAATCAGAGTCGACTCAATGCAATAAAAATAATCAGAGTTGACTCAATGCAATCAATCAAACAATCAGAGTTGACTCAATGCAATCAATCAAATTATCATAGTCAACTCAATGCAAACAATCAGAGTTGACTCAATGCAATCAATCAGAGTTGACTCAATGCAATCAGTCAAACAATCAGTTTTTTATTTAAGCCAAACGAGTATATGCAATATGCATTATGTCCATAGTAGCAAGAAAATAAAGAATAAAAAACCAAAAATAATAATGATAAAAAATGTAGCATTACTAAAGTGTGTACAAGTTTACAAAAGTGTATAAACTGCATGTATCCATTTCATGCACAATACAGAGGTGTTGTACACCTCACTGTATCCAATACTCTGAACAGTGTAGTTTATGGATGCAGATATCTGGCACATTAAGCTGTACATCCTATTCTAGTCATAGTATTACAACAGTCGACGCCAGAACTAGTAACCATAGAATTAGCACTACACCTCATAGGTAAGCTGTGCATGATTCTAAATGCATTGTTATCAGAAACAATGAAATGCTGCTTAGCTGATATTCATGAATCATTGGAAAGCACACACAAAGCTTTTTAAAGAGCCATCCCACATTGTTGTAACTTGTATAGTTGTGAAACAGATCTGACTTCAGGAAGTGAATTAAGCACCAATTTTTGACAAATTGCTATTTTATCTCCTGACATCCTGGTAAACAAGACTAACAGGTGCTCCATTGACAACAACAATTATAAAGTTATACATGCAGTTACATTGTCTAAAAACAAAATTTTCACACTAATTAGTTTCTAAAAAATAAGTTTTTAGGTCTGGATTGCAATTTTAATATACACATGGGACAGTATGGTCAAGACTGATGATAATTGGGGTGACACTGTTTGCAGGTCCAAATCAAGGCTGTGGTGGGGTGCTAAACATGACCACTGCGGTCATAACTTCGCTTGACCACAGTGGTAACGGTCGGTATGAACCAGATCTCGGCTGCATTTGGCAGATAATCGTGCCAGAGAATGACAACGTCCGACTGCGGTTTGACAGGTTCGACTTGGCGCCACAAGGTGGTGCTGAGTGCATTGATCAGTTCGACTATCTCGAGGTTTGTTGGAGCAACTTCTCTTGAAGACAACTGTCAGCAGTTGATGAAGTCCTACATAACTACTGTATATGATTTTAGCAATGGATAAGATGTCACACATGCATGCATACTTAATTATTGGTAGCTCATATCTCACCAACAGTAGCTCATATCTCACTGATAGTAGCTCATATCTGGTTAACAATGGCTCAATGACTAACAACCATTCATTTCTTGCTAACAAATGTTCATATCTCACTAATATTAGCTCATATTTCACAAACACGATTCATGTCTTACTAAAAACAGCTCATTGTCGCTAACAGTAACTTATATGTGATTAACAACAGCTCATATCTCACAACATCTCATATCTTGCTAACAACAGTAAAACAGTAGCTCATATCTTGCTAACAACAGTAAAACAGTAGCACATATCTTGCTAACAACAGTAAAGCAGTAGCTCATATCTTGCTAACAACAGTAAAACAGTAGCTCATATCTTGCTAACAACAGTAAAAACAGGAGCTCATATCGTGCTAACAACAGTAAAGCAGTAGCTCATATCTTGCTAACAACAGTAAAACAGTAGCTCATACAGTTGCGCCTCGTTATAACGCGCCCCGTTATTACGCGGATTCGGATATAACGCGGTCGGTCGTGGACCCCGAATTTCTGCCGCCATGGAAAAATGTCAAATGGGCCCGCTTAAACCTACTTAGAATAGCTTTGACAATTCTCAAGAAACATTAGGTGAACAATGTCAATGAACGAGTATCAACGTGTTGTTTGTTTTGCGCTGCCGCCGACATCAATCGCTGTCGCTGGCTTCGTTTCGATGGTTTGTAAATTGCAATCGAGATTCACAAATATGCCTCGTGTAAGAATCAGATCAACCGTTTTAAATGCATTTAACAAGCAGTACCAATATAACACTTGGGTGAAATTACATGCTTCCGTTACATCGTAAATTTAATCGTTATCGCGACGCGAAACCAACATACCAAATTCCTAACTCAAGGCGCTACCGGTGGTGAAAATACAAATTCGTCATCCGCATACGAAATGATGAATCGATGTTAAGTGGTGCGTAATAAATTTATGCTTCGGTCGATATCGGTTGAAAGACGAAGTGAAACAATTATTAATTCTACCTATTGCCTTTTTCTGTGTTTTATCAGCTTGCATACTATGTTTGTCAAATCATATACGTTTTCGGCTGCTCAGGTCCAGGTTATTATTTTCGATTCATAGGCCTGTTGGTCCATGTGTTTTATTCAGTTCAAGAGTCAAGAGGGTGTGACATTTAAAAATAATACACATTGATGCTAGTATACGCGTTTAATAAGTTCCATAAACTGCATATTGCTGTATAAGACAATGATGCAAGCACACGGGGCTTCGACAGGGTTCATGGACTTGGTGCAGCGGGCGGCGGTCGCCGTTGTTTAGTAGCTCCCTGGTGGCAGATATGAGAACACCTAACGCGCCTCGCTTACAATGCGGTCCGAAGTCGTGGACCCCGACTACCGCGTTATAACGAGGCGCGACTGTATCTTGCTAACAACAGTAAAAACAGTAGCTCATATCTTGCTAACGACAGTAAAACATTAGTTCATATCTTGCTTTTGTAAATGTTTTTTATCACCATCAGTATTAACCTTTCTAAGCAGTTTTGTGTCATCCGCTAATTTCAGTACGTTACTTGTTATACTGTCGTCCAAGTCATTGACATATATTAAAAATAATATAGGTCCTGATACTTGAGGTACCCCACTCAAAACCGATTTCCAATATGAAACTTCTCCATCTACAACTCGTTGTCTTCTGTCTGTCAGCCATTGTTCTATCCAGTCAGTTATGCTATCCCCGATACCATGGGCTTTTAATTTAAGTAGTAATCTTTGGTGTGGCACTTTGTCAAAAGCTTTCTGAAAATCTAAGTAGATAATATCTACTGGTGATCCCACGTATATCCACTTAGTGATTTCTTCCAAAAAACAACATATTTATTAAGCATGACCTCGCTTTAAGGAATCCATGTTAAGATGAATTTAATAATTTATGCTTAACGAGGAAGTCCACCATATGTTCTTTAATTAACCTTTCTAATAATTTACAAATCACTGACGTTAAACTCACTGGTCTGTAATTCTCTGACTTATTTCTCGAACCCTTTTTAAATAATGGTATGATGTTTGCTTCTTTTCATTCAAACGGAACAACTCCCTCTTTTAATGACAAGTTGAATACTCTTGCAAGTGGTATACTGATTTGTTCTACTGTTTCCATCAGTAATTTTGGAGGAATCTCATCCACTCCCGGTGATTTGTTATCCTTCATTGCCTTTATTTTCTTAGCTACCAATTCTGGAGTTACAACTAACGGTCCTAAATAGTCAGATTTAGCCCCCTGAAATTTAGCATCAGCAACTGGTAATGAACTAATATCTTCTTTGGTAAACACTGAACTGAAGTAACCATTTAGGTCTTCCGCCATTAAAAACCCCTGTGATATTATATTTCCAGCACTGTCTTCTAGAGGTCCAACCTTGTCTTATACGTTTTGTTTACTCCTGACATATGCATAAAACTCTTGCTGTCATTTTTTATGTTACATGCTAGTTTTTGCTCATAGCTTCTTTTAGGTTGTCTGATTTCAGTTGTAGCTGCATTAAGCGACTCTATAATTTGCATAGTCTTCTTCCTTTCTGGTACGCCTATAAACCCTCCACATAGTTTGTTTTAACACTATTTTTCTAATAGCCTCTTTTGACAAGTGTTTCTTTCTACACCGTTTTCCTTGTTTTTGGAAGGGAACAAATTTATCGATGATACTCTCAATTTCATATTTTAGAATATTCCAACATTCAATTGCGGTCTTATTCATCAGCATGTTATTCCAATCTAGCTTTGCTAAGTATTTTCTCATATCTTTGTATTTACCTTTGTGGAAGTTTCTCTTGTACGTTTTCTTATTTTTACTTTCTGATTTTACATTGATGTCAAAATGTATTTGATTATGGTCACTATTACCCAATGGTTCAAATATTTTTACATTGTCCACTAATTCTTTTTGTGATGACAAAACTATATCTAATACATTTTCTCCCCTGGTTGGTTCTAGCACGTGCTGAGTAAGAAAGCTATCCTGGATTAAAAATAGAAATTGTTGATCCTCAATCCCTGTGCTCTCTAGAGAATTCCATTGTATGTGTCCATGGTTAAAATCTCCCATTATGATACATTCCCCTTTACTAACTTCCTTTATAGCGTTTTTTATTTTTGTGTTGTCCTCTTCGTTTATGTTTGGACTTCGGTAAACTAATCCAATAGTTAATTTTGAATTTCCTGAAACAATTTTGCACCAAACAGCTTCATCGCAATCTGCTTCCTTTTCTAGTTTTATTTCATAAGCCTGAATAGATTCTTTAACATATAAAATAACTCCCCCGCCCCTTCTTCCTATTCGATCTTTCCTAAACATTACATATCCTGTCAGTCCTAATTCAGCATCTGTTATATTTATGTTGGCCCATGATTCAGTTATACCAATTATGTGAGGGTCAATATCTTCTACCATAATGTTTAATTCGTTTTTCTTATTTACTATGCTCCTTGCATTTAAACATACGCATCTATAACCTTTTTCAGAGATGTTTTTCGGATGATTTGATATTGGTTTATCTGTGCTAGTGGCCTCTTGTTCTGCCTCTTGAGTAAGAAAGCTATCCTGGATTAAAAATATAAATTTTTGGTCCTCACTCCCTGTGCTCTCTAGAGAATTCCATTGTATGTCCATAGTTAAAATCTCCCGTTATGATACATTCCCCTTTACTAATTTCCTTTATAGCTCACATCTACAGGTGATATTTTGAAAGTTACCTTGTCGGTGCTTTATGGAGTGGATCGTCGTTTTATGCTGTGTTGGTCATATTCTGTGTCACGTGTGCCCATGTTTCTTTGTGTAATGTGGTGTTCCATGATGTTGTCCATCATTGTGTGTGCTATGGTTGAATGTCCTGTGTCCCATGATGCTCGATGATGTGTGGAAGCCCTAGGGTCCATGCTGTGTGGTCCTGTGTCTTTTAACCCCGTTATAGCCCCCAAACTTTGTGTTATGAAGGTGCACGACGGGTTTTTCTCAGTCGAGCCTCTCCTTGGCATCTACTGCGGCAGCAACAAGCCAAGCGAGATAGTATCTTCACAGAACAGCCTCTTTGTGAAATTTGTCTCGGATGAATCGGACGAGCGGTCTGGATTCCAGCTGCACTTTGATGCCATAAAAAGTTTGTATTGATTTGGAGGTCCTCTCAATTTGTATTGATTGGTGGTCCTGTCATTTGTATTGAATTGGTGGTTCCCTAATGTATTGTATTGATTGGTAAGCAATGAAGAGGCAAATAAAACAATTGCCAATGTTTAAACAACCAATCTGAATGGAAAGTGTTCTGTGAAGCCTGCAGATTGTACAAGATGGGAAGTGCTCTTGTCATATTGAAGTGAACATGTTGTATTTTATCATGTGAAGGGCTACCGTTTATATGAATTAAGTTGTTTTTAATGAACCATCATTGTTCATGAGGTAATGGGACATTTTGTGTTATAAGCACACATTTTGTTTTATAAAGTAATTCCAAAACCTCATTGTCATCAAAACAGCCTCTGTTTTTTTGTCACCTAGATGAATGTGGCGGCACCTTGTGGGCAACCACTGAACCACAGACATTGGCTTCAGTCCACAACGACACCAGCAAGCTGCGTTGTCATTGGTTGCTTGATGCCGCAGCCACAAACCAGATCCATGTGCAGTTCACCAATATTGACGTTGTAGAAGACCCAGAATGCATCAGAGATTATGTCAGTCTACGCGATGTTCCAATGGTGAGAAACACAAACAGGAATACTGAGTCGATGCTTTCACTGAAATCTTACTGTACAGATCATGGCTGGTAACTGAATTACTATGAGATTTGGAATGTGCACAGTTAGAGAACTAGTGACGAATGCTTCATTTAGTTTTATAAAATGAACTGGTAAATTGGCAGCTGATCTCTCTGTATTTGGTATAGAAAAGGTATAGAGAATCATTTGAACTGGATCATGCATAACACAAGATGGGCATACATTATATAACCATAAACTGAGTAGATGTAGAGTAAAACACAAGATGGGCATACATTATATAACCATAAACTGAGTAGATGTAGAGTAAAACACAAGATGGGCATACATTATATAACCATAAACTGAGTAGATGTAGAGTAAAACACAAGATGGGCATACATTATATAACCATAAACTGAGTAGATGTAGAGTAAAACACAAGATGGGCATACATTATATAACCATAAACTGAGTAGATGTAGAGTAAAAAAAAATTTCTTTCCAGATCTTTTACGTTCAGGACAATCCCACGAGTGGAATAAACTACACGGGAATATCTTTACGGCCAGCTCCAGTACTACATTGCAGAGTAGGCTAGAGGCACTTGCTTAAATGAATAGTTCCTCCATCTGCGTGTTGTCCATGTTGGCAATCTGCAGATTATTTATTAAGATAAAAATTTGTTTTGCATTAAATCACGAGTGATTTAAACCTGTCATATATCAATACCAAGAAGTGTACCAAGGTATTCATATATGCTATGATGCAACACAGAAAATGAAGTACCGTATTCGACCTATTAAGTGTACATGCCCTAATTAATGTACACTCCTTTTTAATCAGCAGAATCCATAATTATTGTAATTTGAGACAACTGAAAAGTGTCGCCATCTGGTGTCGAACAGTTGGCACCACTTTTCAGTTGTTCTACACTAGTCACCAAATGACACCACTAATGTTAAACAGTGTTACCTTATTGTCTAGACAAAACATTTTTGTGTATGCATATAAGAACAGATTCACTGACATGTTTACATGGCCCAATATTTTTTCACGCATACTGTACGCTTGTTATGTCAAATACTGTATAGCTAAAAATTACATAATATAGATGCACATTGCTACAACCAGGATATTGCAGTTTTAAGGCGTCTCTGTTATGAAAGGGTGTATGTGTGTGTGCATGCATGCGTGCATGCACGTTTGTGCATATTTGTGTGTGTGGGAGCTGACGAGTTGGCATGCACACAGAGTAGTGCTAATAAAAGTACTCACACATGCATGATGCTTACTCTGCCATATGGTTGACATGTTTAGACCTCTACTGGCCGTTCCATACACTACTGCGGCAGTACAGTGCCTGCGGAGTTCATCTCAGGTGGCCATGCTGTGCAGGTGAGCTTCGTGACTGATGCGTCACGGGCGAGCCAGGGATTCACGCTCACCTACCAGATCGCAGGTAGGTACATATAATGCCTGCTGTGTGTCATCGGTACTGCTAGGTGCATCAGGAAAGGTGTATTTTACAATAATAAACAAGATTTATATACGGAGCAGAGTGAGCATTGAATATGATGCAACGCACGCATGCACGCATGCACGCACGCACGCACACGGTGGTCTTATTCTACGTGTTTTGACTCAAAACTCTTTCTGCTGGATATATGTATATTGTCACATGGAGTGAGCATTGTAGCAAGGTGAGCATTATAAAGAGGTAAGGTAAAGGTAACTTACACTACACAGTATCCAGTCTGTAGGACCGCTCAAAGCATTTTACACTCCACCCCCTGGCAGACCTTACACTCCACCCCCTGGCAGACCTTACCCTCCACCCCCTGGCAGACCTTACACCCCACCCCCTGGCAGACCTTACCCTCCACCCCCTGGCAGACCTTACACCCCACCCCCTGGCAGACCTTACACCCCACCCCCTGGCAGACCTTACACTCCACCCCCTGGCAGACCTTACACTCCACCCCCTGGCAGACCTGTTCATTCCCTCACCAGCTCAACCTTAGCCATGCTGCAGTTATTGCATGAAGACAATTCGTTCAAATATCCACACTGTCTATAGCCAGCTACTCATTTATACAGCAAAATGAACTATGGTAACGTGAGGTGAACGAAATTGTCCAAGCATGAGCAAGGTTAAGCATTATAATAAGTATTTCAATGTCTGGTCTGTTTATCAGGCTGCAATCGCACGTACACAGGGGAGAGTGGACATATCAGCAGCCCAGGCTGGCCGGGTAATTACCCTGTCAAAGCCCTATGTGACATCACCGTCGCTGGCCCCGAGGGTAGCTCCATTGCACTCTTCTTCAATATGTTCAATGTTGAAACTCACAGAAGCTGTCGTTATGATCATCTGCAGGTAACCACTGGTGCTTCTATATGTAAGGTGCATATGTAGCTATGAGTCAACTGATTTCATAGGTTTTTTAAACAAAGACGTTATTGTTACTTACTCTGTAAACGTAGCTATTACTCAGACCGGTGTAAGTGTTGTGATCACTATGTCTGTATGTGTCTGTCTGTGTCTGTATGTGTCTGTATGTGTCTGTATGTGGTAGCAGTAGGTCTGTTTGTCAACAGCTACAGTCACCAACCATAGGGTATACACTGTCAGTCTTATTATAATCCTCAGTGAGTATGTTTGTATGTGCGTGTATGTATGTTTGTATGTGCGTATGTATGTATGCTACTCCTAGACAATGCATTGCATCTCAGGCATCAAACTTTCAGGGGTTCATCATTGTCCCAACGATTGAGTCATCTCAGTTTTGTTTTTCCTAAATTCATTCTACTGTTACCCTTTCTACGAACAATCAAATCACCCTTTGTTGGTATTACGTACAAATGTCTGCAACACTAGTTGAACAATTATGTACAATTGTTGACAATGTCAGGCGTCTTTTCTTTGATTGTCCAAAGTTACACAGTCCAAGGGCCAGGCAAGTCATCCCGTCCAGAGGAGGGACATTTTTGGCTAGTACAACTAATGTGAATTAGTTTCACGTTAAGCTCAAACAGTCAATATTCAAATGCAGATTTTAGTATTGTTCCATAAAAAACATAGACTAGTGGTGCCACACAGTGGGCAGAAACAACCAGTTGGAACGACCAAGAACCACAGTTTGAACGGGCACATGGACAACTCAATGTCAGATGCTTCAGGGGTGAGTAACTGTGACTTATGTTCATTGATCCTTCAACAGGTGTACAACGGCACTGGTGATGATGCGGTTGTCATGGCGACACTGTGTGGCAGCACAGTGCCCAACCCCATATTTTTGACGACCAACTCAACGTGGATGAGATTTATAACGGACGAATCACGACAGATGCATGGCTTTGACATCACATACATCTCATCTGTCGATGGTAGGTAGATTCCTGGCAGACTGTATATCTCTTGACCATCATGCTAATGTAAGTAGTGGTCCTAGTGTCACTGTGGACCCTCTTAGATGTTCTGTCTGCAGGAATAAGTATTTTGAAGACACTGTATTTTAAAAAGGCAGTGGTATGCTAATTTGTTAACACAATATAATGAATACAGAGAGCAACTAAACTGATTCCAGAGCTGAGAGATTTTGAACGCCTAAAAGAATGTGGTTTAACAACCATATAGACAAGGAGGTTAAGAGGAGATCAATTGAAATTTTTAAGATATTGAATGGATATGAAAATTTATATTTTTTTCAATTAAGAAAGATAGTAGAACTGGGACATGAAGGAACACTAGTGACGGAACAGTGTAGATTGGATATCAGAAAGTATTCATTCTCACGGAGGACAATAAATGTATGGAACAAATTATCTACAGATTGCGTAAATAATAATAATAATTAGCTTCTATGGCGCCTATATCCTCAGGAAGCTGAGCTCAGAGGCGCAACAAAACAGAATAATTAAATATAATCGTGAACAGGGATGTGCAAAAGTCATTATCAAAACAAGAGTATGGTGGAAATGCAATTTGGAATAAATATGTCTGGAGTTTTTTTTGGACGATAGATGTTTTCAAAGTGATGGGGAGTTCTTAGCTGCCTAGGGATATTTGAAAGATTTAACAAGATTTGCCATCCAAGCCAAAGGCCGAGATGGCAAGTGGACAAGGAAGCCATTGGCTTATCGAGAGTCCAACAATGTTCATCTACTTATAACCCGCCCTCTTGAGATATGTGTCAACCTTGTTTTTAAACATTCACGCTGCTAACAGTTACACAATCTGTAGACAATTTGTTCCATTCATTTATTGTCCTCTGTGAGAACGAGTGCTTCCTGATTTCATACCCATTCAATATCTTAAAAACTTCAATCTGATCTGCTCTTAACCTCCTTGTCTCTAGAGTTGTTAAACCACATTCTTTCAGGCATTCTTCATAACTAAGGTCTCTCAGTTCTGGAATCATTTTAGTTGCTCTCCTTTGTATGCGTTCAAGCGTATCTATATCCTTCTTACGATATGGTCTCCATGCTTGTATACAGTATTCTAAATGAGGTCTAACTATTGCTTTATAAAGAGGTATAATTAACTTTTTTCCCTTGTATGTTATGTTTCTTCTAATCAATCCAAGAATTTGATTACCCTTTGAAGCTGCAATACCACACTGCTCTGAAACTTTCATTTCGACGCTTACTGTAACTCCTAAGTCCTTTTCTTTTACAGTAGCACCCAGAACAGTATCTCCCATTTTATAATTTACATTCAAGTTCCAATGTCCTGTATGTAGGCATTTACATTTCCCAAAATTTAACAGCATCTGCCATTTCTCAGACCATTTCACTAATCTGTCTAGATCGTTTTGTAAATGTTGTTTATCACCATCAGTATTAACCTTTCTAAACAGTTTTGTGTCATCCGCATATTTCAGTACGTTACTTGTTATACTGTCGTCCAAGTCATTGATATAAATTAAGAATAATATAGGTCCTAATACTGATCCTTGAGGTACCCCACTCAAAACCGATTTCCAATTTGAAACTTCTCCATCTACTACAACTCGTCTTCTGTCAGTCAGCCATTGTTCTATCCAGTCAGTTATGCTATCCCCGATACCATGGGCTTTTAATTTAAGTAGTAATCTTTGATGTGGCAGTTTGTCAAAAGCTTTCTGAAAATCTAAGTAGATAATATCTACTGGCGATCCCACGTCTATCCACTTAGTGATTTCTTCCAAAAAACATAACATATTTGTTAAGCATGACCTCGCTTTAAGGAATCCGTGTTGAGATAAATTTTATAATTTATGCTTAACGAGGAAGCCCGGTCTTTAATTAACCTTTCTAATAATTTACAAATCACTGACGTTAAACTCACTGGTCTGTAATTCTCTGACTTATTTCTCGAACCCTTTTTAAATAATGGTATGATGTTTGCTTCTTTCCATTCAAACGGAACAACTCCCTCTTTTAATGACAAGTTGAATACTCTTGCAAGTGGTATACTGATTTGTTCTACTGTTTCCATTAGTAATTTTGGAGGAATCCCATCCACTCCCGGTGATTTGTTGTCCTTCATTGCCTTTATTTTCTTAGCTACCAATTCTGGAGTTACAACTAACGGACCTAAATAGTCAGATTTAGCCCCCTGAAATTTAGCATCAGCAACTGGTAATGAACTAATATCTTCTTTGGTAAACACTGAACTGAAGTAACCATTTAGGTCTTCCGCCATTAAAAACCCCTCTGATATTATATTTCCAGCACTGTCTTCTAGAGGTCTAACCTTGTCTTGTACATTTTGTTTACTCCTAACATATGCATAAAAACTCTTGCTGTCATTTTTTATGTTACATGCTAGTTTTTGCTCATAGCTTCTTTTAGATTGTCTGATTTCAGTTGTAGCTGCATTAAGTGCCTCTTTGTATTTTGCAGTCTTCTTCCTTTCTGATACGCCTATAAACCCTCCACATAGTTTGTTTTAGCATTATTTTTCTAATTGCCTCTTTTGACAAGTGTTTCTTTCTACACCATTTTCCTTGTTTTTGGAAGGGAACAAATTAATCGATGATACTGTCAATTTCATATTTTAGAATATTCCAACATTCAATTGCGGTCTTATTCATCAGCATGTTATTCCAATCTAGCTTTGCTAAGTATTTTCTCATATCTTTGTAGTTACCTTTGTGGAAGTTTCTCTTGTACGTTTTCTTATTTTTACTTTCTGATTTTACATTGATGTCAAAATGTATTTGATTATGGTCACTATTACCCAATGGTTCAAATATTTTTACATTGTCCACTAATTCTTTTTGTGATGACAAAACTATATCTAATACATTTTCTCCCCTGGTTGGTTCTAGTACATGCTGAGTAAGAAAGCTATCCTGGATTAAAAATAGAAATTGTTGATCCTCAATCCCTGTGCTCTCTAGAGAATTCCATTGTATGTGTCCATGGTTAAAATCTCCCATTATGATACATTCCCCTTTACTAACTTCCTTTATAGCAGTTTTTATTTTTGTGTTGTCCTCTTCGTTTATGATTGGACTTCGGTAAACTAATCCAATAGTTAATTTTGAATTTCCTGAAACAATTTTGCACCAAACAGCTTCATCGCAATCTGCTTCCCTTTCTAGTTTTATTTCATAAGCCTGAATAGATTCTTTAACATATAAAATAACTTCCCCGCCCCTTCTTCATATTCGATCTTTCCTAAACATTGCGTATCCTGTCAGTCCTAATTCAGCATCTGTTATATCTATGTTGGCCCATGATTCAGTTATACTAATTATGTGATGGTCAATATCTTCTACCATAATGTTTAATTCGTTTTTCTTATTTACTATGCTCCTTGCATTTAAACATATGCATCTATAACCTTTTTCAGAGATGTTTTTCGGATGATTTGATATTGGTTTATCTGTGCTAGTGGCCTCTTGTTCTGCTTGAGACACCTCTAGGTAACCCCCCTGCACTTCTAGTTTAAAGAATGTTTACTTCCAAAAATATTTGTCATTGTACCCAAGTCACTATCTACTGCTGCTGAAAGTTTGTCTGCGAATACTGCCGCCCCCTTTCCACTTAAATGAAGCCCATCCTTCATGTACATATCAGCCCTCCCAACAAAACTTCCCCATAAATCCACAAATCCAACTTCCTCTTCCCTACACAGCCTCTGGACTAACATGTTAATTGCCATCCCCCGACAATTTCGTTATTTGTGACCCCTCCTGCCCATTACAGGTAAAATCCCTGACAGTATTACCTGCTCAACCCGCGTCTGTTTTAGTGTTCTGACCAACTGCCTATATTTCCTAACTATGGCATTTGTACCCTCCCTCTCTACGTTATTTGTCCCTACGTGTACTAAAACAGATCCACCCTTACCCGAGCCTACGATGTTTTTTACCCTCTCAATTATTGCCTCTATTTTGGCTCCAGGCAAGCAGACCACCACATCATCTCCCATAAACACCCCATAAACACCCTCGCTCTCTTCCTCACCCCCTCTATCATTGCTGCAGAATAACTCTTCCTTTCAATCCCCTCCATCACGTTCTGTCCAGACCCCTTCCCTCCTGTCTCCTTCGCTCCTGTCTCCCCCACTTCCCACTCCTTTGCTCTTGTCTCTCCCACTCCCCTCTCCTTCACTACGGTTGTTTTCCCTCCCATCTCCCCCACTTCCTTCTCCTTCCCTCCTGTCTCCCCTACTCCCCTCTCCTTCACTCCGGTTGTTTTCCCTCCCGTCTCCCCCACTCCCTTCTCATTCCCTCCTGTCTCCGCTACTCCCCTCTCCTTCACTCCGGTTGTCTTCCCTCCCATCTCCCCCACTCCCTTCTCCTTCCCTCCTGTCTCCCCTACTCCCCTCTCCTTTACTCCGGTTGTCTTCCCTCCCGTTCCTTTCCTTCCCGTCTCCTTACGTCCTGTCTCCCTATGACCTGTCACCTTCCCTCCTCTCAGCTTCCTCCCAGGCTGAGGTGAGCTCTCCCTAGCATCTCTTGTGTCTTTCCCCACTTTATCGTCTATTGTTCCCCCACCAGAACTACTGGCACAACCCCCCTGTTCCCTTCCCACCATTGCCACAACGAGCAGCCTCAGCTCTTCAGGAGACTAGCCAAGTAGGGTAGTTGTTGTGTAGATAGAGCACGATATGTAAGAGTGGACAGCTTAAAATTAATTTGCTAAGTAACAGGAAGCCATTGTAACTGTTTAAGTAATGGTAGTGATCGTGAAAACTGAGGCACTCTGAGTACCACACGTGCCAGACAATTTTGTACTTAGAGTTTAGCCAAGTCTCTTTTAGCAATGTTATTTAGTAGTGAATTACAATAGTCAAGACAACACCGAGATTACGAGCTGTATCTAATGGGAATGTATCACTGCCAAACAGTTTAACTAGAAAATGGTTGATGACTCTATGTCGTTGTTGTTTAGTGCCAATAATAATAAGGTCTGTTTTATCTGGACTAAGCCGTAGCTTACTTGATTCCATCGAAAACAAGATATCAGTAATACAATCACTTAAAGTCGAAACAGTTTTTTGTGCGTATGATTGTGAACGTGATATGTAAACCTGCGTGTCATCAGCATACAGGTGAAGACTGAAATTATGAGTAGTAATGACTTGGCTGAGAGATGTAGTATATAAGCTAAAGAGACCAGGGCCAAGGACGTATCCTTGTGGCACTCTGAATCGAAGGTGTTGTGGGCAAGAAAGTGTGCAGATATGTTAATTCTTTGGTGTCTGTGCGAAAAATATAATTTGAACCACCATGTTGCCAACTATATCATTGTGTATCTTGAGAATAGTTGTTTCGGTAGAGTTGAATCGTTTATATGCAGACTGTTGATCATTTGATAAATGATGTTTTTAAATAGGTTAATGAAGGCGATTAGCAGCTACTTTTTCCAATACTTTTGACAGAAAACTGAGATTGGAGATAGGACGATAATTCTTTAGGTCATTTTTACATGGAGTTTATCTTTTGGTAAGATGATTTACAAGAGCTTGTTTGAAATCCCTTGGAACAACTCCGCCCTGCATTAAAAAGGTTTATGATAGTAGTAATGGGAAAGATGAGTTGATTGATACAGCTTTTTAGTAGAAGTGTTGGAAATGGGTCAAGATCACATGATTTGTTAGATTTTTTATGATAATGAGAACTTCATTGGTAGTTGCAGGTGTGAAACACTAGTGTATATTCAGAAAGTGGTGGTTCAGGGAAATCATAGTCATTATCATTAATGAAAAAATTTGATCGAATGCCAGCAATCTTATCTGTAAAGTATTTTGAAAAAGAACTACACAATGTATCCAATGAAGAATGTTCAGGCAGTGGTTTTAATTTCTGCCTATGTAGGATTGTGTTTATGGATTTTCACATCTGGCAAGGGTTTCAAGAAATTGTTAAGATAAAATTTCTATAGTAGTCACACTGCTTTTAACATCATGTGATTGCATATATGTAGCTGTTTAGTATAACAGATCGATCAATTGGAGAACAAGTTCGTCGCCAGATTCTTTCAAGATATCGACGACGACGTTTTGCTACAACTATTTCTAGAGACATCCACGGTGATGGAGGGCGAACTTGTACACTTTTGGTTTGTTTAGGGGCATGTTTATCCAGGAGTTTACTTAATGTTTCATGATACTGATTAACAAGCTCGCATAATGTAGATTTAGGTTGGATCAAAAGACCGGAATTTGCTAGATCATCATGAAGGGTATTTATGTTAATTTTATTTATTTTAGCAGCATGTATGTTAACAAATATCTCAGAAGGGTAGTTATGGGTGACTATCGGGGGTAGTTTTACTATCACAATAGTACTACAATAGCTTCATGACTATTATGATAGTATTGCAAGTTTCATGACTATTGCAATAGTGTCACAATAGTATCATAGAAGCATAAGTTAATAGGCATAAAGCATACATACTATTTTCACTTGATATGAGTGAAGCCAGTTATATCTCGCAGTATAAGTCAGGCACACATTCTGAAAGGATACCGATGGATGTGATGTATCAAAGTTATCGTCTTTCCACTTAATGTCAGCACAAATCGACAATGTTGGCGTGCGACTCGCTCCTTGTAAATATCACCTTCATTTGCTTTCACACAGCTGCCTTCACAGCTTTATTTGTAACAATCTCGAAATCCTCGGCGTCCGGTATGTTAAACATCAAGCATGGATTCACGTAGCAAGCAGACACCGATGTAGACCACATTGGACTAGGAGGCAGTTGACTCAAAATATGGCAAATCCTCTGATCTGATCGAAATTAAAGTAAGTAAAAAGTAAAATTACCCAATGAAGTTAAAAAGCACGTTTACAAACAGTATTACAGTTCACTGTTCTATTGACGATGACTATCGATAATTAAATTTACTGTCAATAGTAATGATTTTATTGTCTTCATGATACAGTTCAGGGGGGCAGCCGTGGCCTAGTGGTTAAGGTGTTGGACTCTAAATTCGAGGGTTGTGAGTTCAACACCCACACTGGGCACGGTTCGTTTTCGAAGCTTAGGCAATTTCGTTTACCCTACTTTGCCTCAGTCTACTCAGCTGCAAATGAGTAGAAACACTGTTTGGAAGGTACCTGTGATGGACTAGTGTCCCGTCCAGGAGAGTCAGGATAACTGTACTCTAAGTTGCTTCGCACTACAGAAACCAGGTTTGAGCACTGGCCATATAAGCCTTCATGGCTTCCTAAGGCGTAATGCCAAACACTGTTTGGAAGGTACCTGTGATGGACTAGTGTCCCGTCCAGGAGAGTCAGGATAACTGTATAAGTTGCTTCGCACTACAGAAACCAGGTTTAAGCACTGGCCATATAAGCCTTCATGGCTTCCTAAGGCGTAATGCCTGGGGAATGACTTTACCTTTTACCTACCTACCATGATACAGTTCATATACACAATTTAGTGCCCTGCGTGGGCCTAGAATTTGATCCCAAGCCCGGCCCGCAATTAGCAGTTAGAGGCCCGGCCCAGGCCCGCAATAATTTTTCAAGCCCGGCCCGGCCCAGACCCGCAAACTAAAATTTAGGCCCAGGCCCGACCCAGACCGTGAATGTTTGGCCCGGCCCGGCCCAAAGGGCCAAAGATGGGTAAGGCCGCGGCCCGCAAGCCTGCGGCCTGCTTAGTTTAGAGAAGATAAACCTATAATCTTATAACAAAGACGAAAAACAAATAAACTGTAAAACAGACTTATTGTTTTATTAAATAAAAAAGGTCCATAATGTGCTGGATGAGTTCTAAAAATTCAGCACCACCAACTTCTTCAAACTTACGAATATCCTGAAGAAAAATAAAGAAAATCTTCTTAGTGTCATTACTATATAATATGGTAACATTTGTTGTATTGGTTTATTGTTAGGGTAGGATATTTATTTATCTAACCCTGACTTAACCCATATGCAAGCCATAATCCCAATTTATATTGTTAATTGAATTAGCTCAACTAAGTTAACATAATTTAATATGATATTTCAATTAAATGTCACCCACTGGCACTGACACCCAGTGGCATTTCCAGCAGGCCTGCAGTCACTAGCCTGAGACAGACAGGTTCAGACGTGTGAATTAGTACAAGTGTGAATGAATTAGGACTGGGGAGAAATACCAATTACCAACTGTGTGTATTACACATGATACACAGCACATATCAACGAAGACAATGGAAAAGAAGCAGTATAGCTTATAATTCCTTGTTTAAATAATTAATACGCAGTGCATCGTGCAGTAGTGCAGAACTGTTAGAACAAGTGCAGTGTTACAAGATTGAAGTACACTAGGACATCTCCATATGTATAACATTTGATGATGTACATCATTCAAAAGTTGACAGTTGTACTACAAGTTTACTAGATCAGTTGTTATGTATATATATATATTCACAAAATTTATATAACTACCCAGTTATATATAATTCAACCGCTGACAACAGCACATAACCACAACTATGTAGTGTGATATATCAACAACAAGGTTATTATGCAACATGCCGGTAGTGTTCACAATATAAATTGTTCACAATAAGTACATATACTGGCTGTAATGAAACTGTTACCATTTATTAGAGTTCAGCATTCATACATTCATCAAGAATAAGTGCTTTGATTCTCTTTTTAAACGTTTGAAGTGATGTACAATCTTCCGGATGATTCTTTATCACTTTAGTATTCCAGTATTTGGAACTAGTATTTTGTCTGATTTTTTATATAGCAATATGGTATTTTATAAACTATTTCCTGCCTCGTGTTATGGCTATGTGGAGAGACGTTTAAAGTAATCATATCATTGAATATTTCTGGTAACATACCCCTGTTGTGTTTATACATAAAGTCACAACATATGTACTTGTTTACTTGATAAATGTTCATAATTTTTTGTTTTTTTTAAATAATAGCTGAGTGTGATTTCTGAAACCCACTTGACTAATTATACATACTGATCTTTTCTGTAATACAGTCGCGCCTCGATATAACGCGGATTCGGATATAACGCGGTCGGTCGTGGACCCCGAATTTCTGCCGCTAGGGGAAAATGTCAAATGGGCCCGCTTAAACCTACTTAGAATTGCTTTGACAATTCTCAAGAAACATTAGGTGAACGATGTCAGTGAACGAGTATCAACGTGTTGTTTGTTTAGCGCTGCCGCCGACATCAATCGCTGTTGCTGGCTTCTTTTCGACGGTTTGTAAATTGCAATCGAGATTCACAAATATGCTTCGCGTAAGAATCAGATCAACCGTTTTAAATGCATTTAATATGCGGTACCAACATAACACGGGTGAAATTACATGCTTCCATTACATCGTAAATTTAATCGTTTTCGCGACGCGAAACCAACACGCCAAATTCCTAACCCAAGGCTCTACCGGTGGCGAAAATACGAATTCGTCATCCACATATGAAATGATGAATCGATGTTAAGTGGTGCGTAATAAATTTATGCTTCGGTCGAGATCGGTTGAAAGACGAAGTGAAACAATTATTAATTCTACCTATTGTCTTTTTCTGTGTTTTATCAGCTTGCATACTACGTTTGTCAAATCATATACGTTTTCGGCCGCTCAGGTCCAGGTTATTATTTTCGATTCGTAGGCCTGGCGGTCCAGTACATCATAATCGTAGTAGATCTAGTCCATAACGGTATACGTACATGTGTTTTATTCAGTTCAAGAGTCAAGAGGGTGTGACATTTAAAAACAATACACGTAGATGCTAGTATACTCATTTAATAAGTTCCATAAACTGCATATTGTCATATAAGACAATGCTGTAAGCACACGGGGCTTCGACAGGGTTCATGAACTTGGTGTTGTTTAGTAGCTCCCTGGTGGCAGATATGAGAACACCTAACGCGCCTCGCTTACAACGCGGTCCGGAGTCATGGACCCCGACTACCGCGTTATAACGAGGCGCGACTGTACATGAATTTTGGACAAGTATATCTTCGGGGCTCTTTCCCATACTATATTACAATAAGTGACGTATGGGTAAATAAAAGTATAATATAAGTTTGTCAGAGTTTTCTTGGCCAGCTTGTTCTTTACCTTATTAATGATGCCAATACTCTTTGATATTTTTATATACACTATCTATTTCTGTCCCATCTATGTAGATTTTATTATGTCTGGTTCTTATACTGTGAGTATTGCTAAAGGTCATTGTATGTGTTTAATGAAAGCTTGGTTGTTGTAAGTCATATTGTTAGCTTTTTTAATTCAATATTTACCATTTTTCCAAGTTTCCCCTTGTATAAAGAAATGTGTATCATCTGCAAACATAATAGAAGAAAATGTAACTTGAGATACAACACTTAGATCATTTATGTATATGAGAAATAGTAAAGGCCCCATAATTGAACCTTGTGGAACACCACATATTATATTTTTTAGAGCAGAGTTAGTCCCATGAAATATTACAGTTTGTTTTCTTTTAGCTAGATAATTTTGAATCCATTGGAGCACATTACCCCCAATTCCATAGTGTGAAGGCGTTCTTAGTTTTGTAATCCCTGAACCGTACGAAGATTTGTCGCTTTAATATCATCCGGCATGGGCGTTATAATGTTCTTTATGTCATCACCGTTTTAACTTTTCTATTCCACTGATTCGTACCGTTTCTTTGGCTGTATTGCTCTAGGTCGTCAGGCTTAGATTCTAATTAGACTCGATAAGTGGATATCTTCCATGTCCACTTGCCATCTGGGCCAATCTAACAAAGCACCAACATTGCTGTCTATGTCTTCAGGTTGTGGTGGAACTCTACTGCTTGACCGCGGCAGTTTCACAAGTCCTGGTTACCCAGGCAACCACCCAGTCGCCAAGCAATGTAGATGGTTGATCCGCAGTCCTGCCCGCCGGCGCATAGCAATAGACTTTACAGACTTCCTCATAGCAGATGTCGACAGCTGCGAACACAACTTCGTGTCAGTCTACGATGGAGATTCCTCATCAGCACCACTTGTTGGAACTTACTGCGGAAATGTAAGTCTATGTTTCTCCTTGGAAGAAAACATTAAAAACTGTATATGTTGAAAACTTTCAAAACGTTCAACTGTATGTGTTGAAAACTGGTGGAAAAATAGAAAAATTACAACAAACATAGTGTGCACGTGTTGGTGTTTAGCATTACTGTTGCTACAGTTTGTCAAAAATAAAAAAAAACTCAAAAACCTTGTCAATGACTAAATATTGGGCATGTTTAGAGACAGGAAACAGGTATCTGAAATCAAAATCACTTGAATAGTCTTACAGTAAATCATTGTACATGCTTTACGTTGTTTCACTATCATACTTAATATCATGACTAATCACGACAAAATCACTAAAATACACTAAAATATTAATTTGTAAATATAACAAAATATAAATGTAACAAAAGTTTTGATAAAACGGAAATTATTGCATTTTTACTGCAACTATATTATATCTGGATGTAATCAACTACCTGTATGTTATCTATTACCTGCATGTTATATATTATGTTATCTATTATCTTCATGTTACCTATTACCTGTATATTATCTGTAAGATATGAGAAGTTATTTTCTGTCCAGGTTCGCCCCGCACATTTCACTTCACACCATCGCACGCTGCTTGTTGTCTACTCGTCCGATGAGAACAACATGGGCACTGGATTCCGCCTCGTCTTCTCCAGCTCGTAACACTTCATGACAGACACAAAGGCGTCCACGGAGTGTAAAACCACTAGCAATACGGATTGAAATAGAATACGGTGGCATACCAATATTGATGAAGGCTTACAATTATCAGATCCACTCTGTTCTGGCATCAGATATGTATATGTAGGTTTGTAAATAATTGCACCTTTCGAAAATGTAGATTGCTGGCTGAAGGAATGGCAATAGAATTTGGCATACAAATTCTTACAACTTGACTACCAAAGTTCTTCTTTGGCAAACAAGACATCATAGTCGTAGTATATAATAATTACTATAAAGATCTTCTTCAAGTTAGTAAATTTTGGTAAGACTTGTTTGACTGCTATCTTTCTCACATAGCACAACTATTTTATCCAGTCAGTAAACCACCATTCATTACTACAGGGCTACGTTAATGATGTATTAATTCTATGTGTAATCTTTTTACAAATGTGTAACTGTAACTTATTGTACTGATACACTATTGATCCTCTATGATTAATCAGAGTAATTGTATTAATGTGGAACACATATAATATTCTGTGTGAGTTCAATCATATGGAACACCCGCTTTATGAAACCAACACTAATATTCTGAGGCTAACAGTGTTTGAGATAAATCCATATAAGGATATTTACCCTATCAGATTTACGTACCTACCATGTCCTAAGTATTAAATTGTGCTAATAAATCATATTCCTTTATCTTCATTTGCACGTTATATATATTATATATACATTCCTTTGTGAAAACGTTGAGTGAATGAATTAAACATTGAATGGCACAAGACATTGTTTGAATCATCTGTTTATAGCAGGAATTTCAACTGTTAAATTCTTCAAGCAAAATGTCTCCACACTAAACTAAACATGATAAATCTGGCCAAAATTATCAGTGTTGGACTTCCTCAGTGGAGCTGATATATATATATACATATTGGTGCGTGCGTGCGTGCGTACAGCTTTGTATAACTGTAGAAACTTGCATGCAGAGTAACAATCATCAGGATGACCAGAGATAGATAACAGGTTTTTAGGATGTTCTGGGGAGGAATGAAACATATATTGTCATATCACTTGTAAAATAACTGCACTGTGAATGCATAACAAAATCTTACAGATATTTGACAAGGGCGGGCCACACGGGCCGCAGGTGAACAGTTATTGGACTCTTAATAAGCCAATGGCTACTCTTCCACTTGTCATCCATCAAAGTGTGCTATAGATGTGTTGTACACAGCAAGTGCTCAATGCAAGTTGTGCTATGTTTAACTTTGATGTGAATTCTTAACATCTAGCGCTCATTTAAAAAGTCTAGTATATGTTAAACAAAGCTGAAGACTTGATAATTCATGACCACATGTTCAGTTTTATTTCATTACTTTCATGATTACACAAGTACATTAATTGATATATATATATATATATATTACCTGGTATATAAAACGATCAGTAAAACTGGATGATATTCCCATTAAAAACTGTTACTATGTAGCACTACTATGTAGCTCTACTATGTAGCACATGTATTTCTGGAGTATCCGTGATGCTGACTCGTTCAACTGGAAATACAAACTAATTATTCAGAACACTTTCCTTCAAGAAACTCCTAAGAAGTCCAATATAAAATCTAAGTATTGACATTTTAGTAAAATATAAATACAATAAGGATAATGGGCGAAAATATTGTTAATAAAACAAATTGCATTTTTTTACATGCAGTGCTAGCAAAATAGGCAGGACAATATTGCAGTTGGTCCTTAGACATAGATCAATCAATGTTATAAAGCTAACAAGTTATGCTGCTAATTTACTTATTCAAACCTGACAGATCATATTACTGTCACACAAATTATTTGTCACAGCCCAAACTGATAGGATGAGATACAGTCGATCCTCGCTTTACAGCAATCAGTACAAAACTGGATGATATTCCCATAAAAATAGCACATATATTTCTGGAATATCCACAATGTTGACTCGTTCAACTGGAAATACAAACTAATTGTTCAGATCACTTTCCTTCAAGGAAACTCTGAAAAGTAGAATATAAAATCTAAGCATTTACGCTTCAGTAAAATGTAAATACAATAAAAATAGTGCACAAGAATATATTTGATAAAAGAAATAGCATTTTTTAACATGCAGTGCTAGCAAAATATACAGGACCACAATAACATTACAGTTGGTCCTTAGATTACATCAATCAATGGTATACAGCTAACAAGTTATGCTGCTATTTTACTTACTAAAACCAAATCATATTACTGTCACACAAATTATTTGTCGCAGCCCACATCATTTGAAAGTCACTGTTTCAGAATGCATTATCACAAAAATGTAAGTATTTATATTTCTAATGTGATGTAGATAATTATTGCAGCAGATCTCTGGACAAAAATATATTCCAGTAGACTGTTGTCATGTCATGTAAGCATATCCTCAGTCTTCATGTAAGCATATCCTCAGTCTATGTCGTTGGTTGTCGCACCTCAAGCCAGTATTCCAATTTCTTTGCTGTAATTCTGCAAGTTGAACTGAAGCATTGTATTGACAGTGTGACAAAATCAACATTAGAAATATTTTTAAAATGATGAAAATAGTAGCAACTAAGCTAACTAGCTAAACTTAAAGAGTTGAAGGGAGGATAATGAAACTGATAAAAAGAACAAGGCTGAAAATGTATGTAACTAACTAAAGAATAACGGTAAGACAAAATAACGAGAAAGAGATAATAAGAGACAAGACTAAAAGAATATTTAAGTAGACGTAGATATAAAACAAAAACATGAAATAGACACAATTGAAATGGTGACAAAAGAACGAGATTGAGACAAAACAATAAAATAAGGACAAAAGAATGAGATAAAGACAAAATAATGAGATGGAGACAAACAAAGAGATGGAGGCAAAAGAATGGCAAAGAAAAGAATGCTATAGACAAAAGAATGAGATGGAGACAAAAGGATGAAATGGAGACAAACAAAGAGATGGAAGCAAAAAAATTAGTTGGAGACAAACGAATGAGATGGAGACAAAAGAATGAGATAAAGACAAAAGAATGAAATGAAGACAAAAGAATGAGATGGAGACAAAAGAATAATGACACAAACGAGATGGTGATAGGATGGAGTCTCACCTGGAAATGCGGTTGTCAAATATGAGGGTGTAGAGTCCCACTTTCTTGACAGTCAATTCCCCATCGATGGCTTTCTTGTGGGAATTACATTTACACAGCGGGATAAGGACTTCCGTCTCCTTTCCCTTACCCTCTTCTTCTCCTGTGAATGTCACACTGAAGCTGACCCCCTGTGGGGACAAATTGAGACTGTCAGTCACTGCTAGTGGCAGTCTCATCATCAAAACTCTAGGATAACAATAGACGCTACCCGGAATAACCCGTGGCGCCTCTGGTGCATGATATAACACTAACATAAAGGTGAAATTGTATGAAATTTGAGACGGAAGTATAACATGTAATTCATGAATCTTTTGCCACACATGAAGCAATCACATAGTTATTCAGTTGTTGTTGTTGGTTTGCTGTATTCTGTGCTGAAATTAAGTCTTTTTGTCTCTCTAATGTAAAGTACAAGTTGTAGTTCCGCCAACAATTGATCCCGCGATGTATTACGTTTACACACGACACCGTCTATCGATATAAAACATGACATTTCTGATAACAAATATTATTGCATTCCTGTTGGTTTATTGTGTCAGATATTTGTTTGCAAGCTGCTAAAACAGAAGCCCTGACTGTTGAGCTAGTTAGTGACACTGCAAGACCAGGAGTTCTCAACCTTCCTCAGCTCAAAGCTCCCTAAATGTCCACCTAAGGCCACCAGCTTTGTACTTCACACGTAATGTACAATTCTTAAATAATTTTCCATAGACCCCCTTCAAAGATTCGGTGGTGCCCCCAGTTTGGCAACCCCTGTTAGAGGGTACTATGTGAAATCCTCAATACTTACTATAATCGATCATTTATACTATACATGGAATCATGATTTTTTCAACCAGGTCAATAACAATTGTCAAATATGTGTTGTTAGAAATTGCCATTGCCATCTTGTTTTTGGTGGTATCCCACCTTCGGCCTTGTACTGAACTCCCAACAGAGAGTGGTCCCTGGAGAACCAACAAACACAGGCACGGAGTAGCTCTGTCCAGCGCTGACCCACAGATCTCCCTCCGACTTCAGTGCTCCAATCACTTGCTCCGCCATCACCACTGGAGCCGAGACAGTGCTGTTAACAGAAAAACCATGGTGACATGTCACTGCTGACACCGTATTGTTGGACAGAGAAACCATGGTGACATGTCACTGCTGACACTATTATTGACACAAAGAGAAACCATGGTGACATGTCATTGCTGACACTGTATTGTTTGACAGAGAAACCATGGTGACATGTCACTGCTGACACTATTATTGACACAAAGAGAAACCACAGTAACATGTCATTGCTGACACTGTATTGTTGGACAGAGAAACCATGGTGACATGTCACTGCTGACACTATTACTGACACAAAGAGAAACCATGGTGACATGTCATTGCTGACACTGTATTGTTGGACAGAGAAACCATGGTGACATGTCACTGCTGACACTATTATTGACACAAAGAGAAACCATGGTGACATGTCATTGCTGACACTGTACTGCTGGTACAAAGAGAAACTATGGTGGCATGTCACTGTTGAAATTGTCAATTGACATAAACCATGGTGACATGTCACTGCTGACACTGTACTGTTGACACAAAGAGAAACCATGGTGACATGGGTCATGCAATATCTGTCAGTTTGTCAACTATATATTATATTTACAGATATAAATGTGTGCGTTTTGCAGCCAGCTTCATAGTACAATAGAATACAACAATTTCTACCACACCAAAATTAAAGTTAAATTTGTCAACAGATGGATGATTATGCAACTCTGGAAACACAAAGTAACAGCCTCAGTGCCTGTTGTACTGAGACATTGTGGCAAGTGAAAACTCACGTAGTGTCAGAGACGTCTTCCAGCTTGGACACAGTCACCTCCTGGTCAGTGATCATAGCAAAGATGTCATCGTCATCTGCCAAACCTTTAGCTCCCCTGCCGCCGTCCAATGAAGGATCCCCTTGTGCTGTTGCCACGGCAACACTAGAGCCACTCTGAGTACACTTCTGATTGCCCAATGGAGAGTCTTTCTGCTGAGTGTCAGAGGGTGTTGAGTCTGTTCCCCTTCCTCCCTCCTGTGTTTTATCTTCATCTAAAAAAAACAAAAATTAGTATCCCATCATAAAAAATTAGTATCCCATCATCAAAAATTAGTATCCCATCATCAAAAATCAGTATCCCATCATCAAAAATTAGTATCCCATCATCAAAAATTAGTACCCCATCATCAAAAATTAGTATCCCATCATCAAAATTTAGTATCCCATCATCAAAAAGCAAAGATGCACCACTAATGTATAGAGCAAGGTGCAACCAGTGTATGAGAGAAGACCTCAATGAAAGTGTAAGGTAATTGTTGTACGTCAACTGATGATATCATAGTGTCATCTGTGATGTAAATGGGGTCATGTTTACAGTCTCAGTTTGGCTATAAGTATACTGAATAAAAATGCTGTCCAAAGAGATAATCTAATTACTGAGGTAAACTGGACCGACAAGTATAAAACTACAAACTAATTAATTTTGTTCACCATGTATATATATATATATATATATATATCTGCATGGAAGTGTGTATAATAATCAAACATATCTAAAATTACCTAAGATAATACAGTTTCAGGAATAATATAAATATGAATAAACTCACAAAGTTTAGAATTTGTTCAGCTACCATAACACACATTCTGAATATGCAGCGTTTATTTGCAAAACACATTAAACGTCAAAATAAAACAAATTTAAGAGAGTTTTTGTACTGCCATCAAGTTGGTAGTGGTGGAGGTAAAAACAATTTGCAGAAAAACACATTATACGTCACGCTCGCTATGGACTGATGAAATACTGGTTTTCTTATTCATATTGCATAACACGTGGAACAAAACATGATTTATCTTGAAACGCACAAATTGGACATAACACGTTCTGCAAATAAACACCTACCTGTCAGATTGTCATCACCCAGTGGTGGTGAAGGTGTTTCGCTCTGTCGTGACGGCATCTCGGCCTGTTGTGACTGTGTCTCACCCTGTCGTGATGGCATCTCGGCCTGTCGTGACTGTGTCTCAGCCTGTCGTGACGGCGTCTCTGTGTCACCGTCACTACTGTCCTCACCAGGGCTGTTCTCCCCCTGCAGAGCCTCACTTTGACTCATGTCGAGGAAACAGAGGTTACATACTCGTTCCTTTTTGCTGTGGACACAAGAGAACCATACGATATGCATTTATTTTGACCCGTAGAATACACACACATTTTTTTCATACATATATGAACGTAACATCGTTGAAATTTGGCATAAAGATTTTAGTAGTTATTGGAATAATTTACACCTATTGCATTAAATGAATCATGTGCATGTGCTAGGAATAATAATAAATTTTTAGGCAAAGCATATTATTAATATGGGTCAGGGAGATTCCTATTATGGAATGCGAGTCTGTGTCTCAGATGTTGTCAGTGAGCAGGCCCCTTTTAGTAAGAGCACAAGGAAAACATGTAAAACATGTAAAACATGTAAAACATGTAAAACAATGAGGATTCATAAAAATTACACATACTATGTATGTATATGTAAAATACGATCATTACTATGTATGTATATGTAAAATACGATCATTAAATTCCAATAAATATATTACCTACTAAATTACGAACTAATTTAATTAAACTAAAAAATGCTTGCCTATCATGTTATAATGAATCAAATCAAACCAAATATGTTATTACAACTCTTTACAAGACAAACAAATAACACAAATTTAACTGTCAAAAGCAGAAATGGTGTATTTTAACTTACGCGCTGTGAGGTGTCATTACCCAGTGTGCACTGCAGCTGGCACAATATATTCGGCCACACACTCGACAATGATGCTGCAAAATGTAAATGTTGATTGTTTTGATATTATAACCAACATAGACTACATCTGCCTGAAGATCTGATGTATGTCAGTCTTCACTGTGAGTAGATTTGTTAATGTAGGTTGTCTTTAATTCAAAGTCTTACTGCAGAGTCTGTGGGGCTGTACTGTTTAGTGGGATTACATTTTTTACAAACAACTAACATTCACAAATAGAAATACCAACAATAATAATTACATATTTTATCTACTTAATTACATGAATATACAGTCAAACCTGCATTAAGAGACCACCTGTCATGAACGTCCACAGTCAACTCCTCCCGAAGTACCACCTGTATTAAGAGGCCACCTGTCATTAACGACCACAGTCAACTCCTCCCGAAGTACCACCTGCATTAAGAGACCACCTGTCATTAATGACCACAGTCAACTCCTCCCGAAGTACCACCTGTATTAAGAGACCACCTGTTATTAACGACCACAGTCAACTCCTCTCAAAGTACCACCTGTATTAAGAGACCACCTGTCATTAACGACCACAGTCAACTCCTCCCGAAGTGCCACCTGTATTAAGAGACCATCTGTCATTAACGACCACAGTCAACTCCTCCCGAAGTGCCACCTGTATTAAGATACCACCTGTCATTAACGACCACAGTCAACTCCTCCTGAAGTGCCACCTGTATTAAGAGACCACCTGTCATTAACGACCACAGTCAACTCCTCCCGAAGTACCACCTGCATTAAGAGACCACCTGTCATTAACGACCACAGTCAACTCCTCCCGAAGTACCACCTGCATTAAGAGACCACCTGTCATTAACGACCACAGTCAACTCCTCCCGAAGTACCACCTGTATTAAGAGATCACTTTTTGACCATAACATAATAAATAATATGTAAATGTGTCTAGGAATGTCAAACTGTGTAAATAAATGACACAAGACAGCAGACTGTGTGCACAAGAGAAGAATGGAGAAATGTGTGTGTTTGAGGAAGTCCTCCGACACAACCAACCTTCCTGAAGAAGAAACTGAACTCTGTTCGGCAGCCAAGGCAGTGGTCAACCTCACCACTGTCCATCCACGTCTCCGCTGACCGCTGCTGCTGCTGGTACTCCAACTGGACAACCTTCTGCCACAGCTGGTCCTTCTCCCTGACAAACACACAGAGTGACCAGTCATGTCCTGTAGACTTACTACAGGTTGGACAGTAGTGCAAGAGGATGCTCCCTTGTAATTATTGTGCCCCCAATCTTGTCACCCCAATCTTACTTCATCTTGTCACATCAATCTTATTCCATCTTGTCACCCCAATGTTTTTACCATTTTGTCACCCCCAATCTTACTCCATCTTGTCACCCCAATCTTACTCCACCTTGTGACCCCCAATCTTACTCCATCTTGTCGTCCCAATCTTACTCCACCTTGTGACCCCAATCTTACTCCATCTTGCCACTCCAATCTTACTCCATCTTGTCGTCCCAATCTTACTCCACCTTGTGACCCCCTATCTTACTCCATCTTGCCACTCCAATCTTACTCAATCTTGTCGTCCCAATCTTACTCTACCTTGTGACCCCCAATCTTACTCCATCTTGCCACTCCAATCTTACTCCATCTTGTCGTCCCAATCTTACTCCACCTTGTGACCCCCATCTTACTCCATCTTGCCACTCCAATCTTACTCCATCTTGTCGTCCCAATCTTACTCCACCTTGTGACCCCCTATCTTACTCCATCTTGCCACTCCAATCTTACTCCATCTTGTCGTCCCAATCTTACTCCACCTTGTGACCCCCAATCTTACTCCATCTTGCCACTCCAATCTTACTCCATCTTGTCGTCCCAATCTTACTCCACCTTGTGACCCCATCTTACTCCATCTTGCCACTCCAATCTTACTCCATCTTGTCGTCCCAATCTTACTCCACCTTGTGACCCCCATCTTACTCCATCTTGCCACTCCAATCTTACTCCATCTTGTCATCCCAATCTTACTCCACCTTGTGACCCCCTATCTTACTCCATCTTGCCACTCCAATCTTACTCCATCTTGTCGTCCCAATCTTACTCCACCTTGTGACCCCCAATCTTACTCCATCTTGCCACTCCAATCTTACTCCATCTTGTCGTCCCAATCTTACTCCACCTTGTGACCCCCATCTTACTCCATCTTGCCACTCCAATCTTACTCCATCTTGTCGTCCCAATCTTACTCCACCTTGTGACCCCCTATCTTACTCCATCTTGCCACTCCAATCTTACTCAATCTTGTCGTCCCAATCTTACTCCACCTTGTGACCCCCTATCTTACTCCATCTTGCCACTCCAATCTTATTTCAGCTTGTCGTCCCAATCTTACTCTACCTTGTGACCCCCAATCTTACTCCATCTTGCCACTCCAATCTTACTCCATCTTGTCGTCCCAATCTTACTCCACCTTGTGACCCCCTATCTTACTCCATCTTGCCACTCCAATCTTACTCCATCTTGTCGTCCCAATATTTCTCCACCTTGTGGCCCCCAATCTTACTTGTCACCCCCAATCTTACTCCACCTTGTCACCTCAATCTTACTCCTTCTTGTCACCACAATCTTACTCCACATTGTCATCCCCAATCTTACTCCACATTGTCATCCCCAATCTTACTCCACATTGTCTCTCCAATCTTAGTCCACCTTGTCATCCACAATCTTAGTCCATCTTGTCATCCCAATTTTACTCCACATTGTCACCACAATCTTACTCCACATTGTCTCTCCAATTTTAGTCCACCTTGTCATCCACAATCTTAGTCCATCTTGTCATCCCAATTTTACTCCACATTGTCACCACAATCTTACTCCACATTGTCTCTCCAATCTCACTCCACATTGTCACCACAATCTTACTCCACATTGTCTCTCCAATCTTAGTCCACCTTGTCATCCACAATCTTAGTCCACCATGTCATCCCCAATCTTACTCCACATTGTCTCTCCAATTTTAGTCCACCTTGTCATCCACAATCTTAGTCCATCTTGTCATCCCCAATCGTACTCCACATTGTCTCTCCAATCTTACTCCACCTTGTCACACCCATCTTACTCCACCTCGTCACCCCCAATCTTAGTCCACCTTGTCATCCCCAATCTTACTCCACCTTGTTATCCCCAATCTTACTCTACTTTGTCACCCCACTGTTACTCCACCTTGTCACCCCAATCTTACTTGTCACCCCAATCTTACTCCTTCCTGTCACCCCCAATCTTGGGTAGATACTAACAATTGTATTTACCCCATCTTGTAAACCCCAACTTTACTTTGGTAGATCAAAACCATTGTAATTACCCCATCTTTGTGACCCTTGACCTTACTTTGGTAGATCAAAACTGTTGTAATTACCCCATCTTGTGACCCCCAAACTTACTTGAGGAGTTGGATGAGTTTCTTCTTGAGTTGTTTGTTGTCACTGATGAGCTGTTCCATCTGCTGCTTGTACTCCCCACTCTGTTCCATCTGCTGCTTGTACTCCCCACTCTGTACCGCCAGTTCCCTCTCCAGACTTCCAATACGTTCCTAAACAGCCCACAGTTCTACTGGTTAGTCTCAGCTTCTTCGCAGTTCACTGTACAAAATTGTCCCTATAAAATACTGTTTTGTCTTTACGTACATTTAAGATGCTCATTGAAAAGACACATTCTCTGCGAGTATTTATGATTATTTTTGTAGCTACTAATAACAGTGAAGAGAAAAAGTGATCAAGCCGGTCTGTAAATGAACATCAAACAGACCAAAGTGATGTCAAATGATAATAACATTGGGAGATGAGTTAAGTGGAAGTTGTCAGAAATGTCATCGTCATCGGGTCAAAGGGAGGTGATAATTCGCAATGTGAAGCTGAGCTCAGAAGGAGGCTGAATAGTGATGGAGAAAAAACACACTGGTAAAGCAATGACATTTCATCGGAGTCAATGTCAGCTCAGGGAAAAGCAGGAAAGTGCAACGAAAAAGCCTGAAAATGCTCTTGAAAGGCGGGAAACTAATCCATTAAATTTTCATCAGTTTTTGTGTTTTTCTTAATTTGTTAACGTGTTGTTTCATGGGTCGCCATTTTGATGTGCCGTTCTCGTTTGCGGTGAACACACACGTGAGAGAATGTGAAATCACTTGAAAACAAAGAAACTAAATATGCCTAGAATAGCCTCGTGTGCAATAAATACAGTATTCGACCTATTAAGTGTATGCGCCCTAATTAGCGTAAACCCCCTTTTTTAATCAGCAGGATCCTAATTATTGTAACTTGACTAGTGTGGCACAACTGAATAGTGTCGCCATCTGGTGTTAAACTGTTGGCACTACTTTTCAGTTGTTCTACACTGGTCACCAAATGACACCACTAGCGTTAAACAGTGACAGAGAACAGATAAATTTTTTTTTTTAACAGATTCCCTGACATTTTTCCATGGCACAATTTGTTTTCAAGCGTACTGTAAACTTATTAGGTCGAATGTGATATATATAAAATTTACCGTATTTTTTTAAATCATAAAAAACAGGACATTTCTTCCAAAAAGCGGGAAAGCTGGACCAAGGGGAAAAAAGCGGTATTTCACGCAAAAAAATTTTTTTTTAGTGAAGATGCTCATCAGATTGGATGGTTCAAATGAGTAATATTTTTACTTATTTCACAGTCAGTTTACCTTTTCCTTCCCATGACGTTTCCACTGCTAACAACAATCTTCTTCAGAAAACTACCGCTAGATGGCAACATTCTACACTGACGTATCACTCTGATGTGTGCCCCCCACGGACGCGCCCTGGGTGGCCCTTCAGGAGATCATCGTAGACGTGTGAGAGTCAGCATCAGCCCTTATTTCGATTAATGCTGTCTTTGGTTTTTCTTATCCATTGATGCCTCTTGTTCTCCAGTCCGACTCTCTGTCTACAAATTTGGCCCCCTCCCAGTCTACTATGTGATTCTGTTGAGTCTTGTGATCTGTGATAGCTGATTTATGCATCTTTTTCTGATGTTTTTGTTTTGCTTCGGGTGTAGGGTCTGCTAGCCGATGCTTTCTCAGTGTCTTCTTTGTGTTCTTTGATGCAGGTTCCCAGGGTATTTTCGTTTCTCTGATGTATGTGGCATTACAGTTCTTACACGTTATGAAATACACCTCTTCGCACATCTTTTGTGGCTCATCTTTGTCTTTAGGTCTTACTAGTGACCTCTTTATGGTGTTGGGAGGCTTCATTGCTGTGTTCACCTTGTATTTCTTCATGATCCGTGATGTGGTTTCAGATAATCCTTGGACATATGGAAGTACCACCGTGCCTTTGCCCTTGTCTTTTTCCACTGTCTTTTTCATGATGTTATCTTCTGTCTTTGTTTTCATCTTTCTCTGTACTGTTGATATGGTCCACTGTGGATTCCCACATCTCGTTAGAGCTTCCTTGATGTTCTCTTTCTTTCCGTTTATCTTCCTTCTCTTCTTTCCTGTGTTTCGCATCTGTCTAGTAATGTACGGATCAATGGTGTAATGGATGGTGTGAGGAAAAGTTTAGGTATTGGTCTGTATGGGTATTCTTTTGGAAGATTAGTAGTTTCACCTCTCACGATTCCTTCCTCACTAGTAAAGTGTCCAACTATTGTATCATTCCTTCTGCTTCTTCTTCGTGTGTGAATTTGATGCTGTTTGTCTTGTCCACTCTGTTTAGATGGTCTGTCAGGTGTCGTGTCGTCCCTGTCTTTATTACTTCTAGGATGTCATCTACATAACGTTTCCACATTCTAGGTCAGCAGTTGATCAGGGCCTCTTGTTGATGGCCTCTTGTTCCAGATGTTCCATGAAGATATTAGCGACGATTGGGGACACTGGGCTACCCATGGCTGTGCCAAATTTCTGTTGGTATATCGTGTTTCTGAATGTGAAGTAAGTTGTGTTCAGAATAAAGTCCAATAGTGCCATGATGTCTTCTATTTCCAGTCTCGTCCTGTATGTTAAGGTGGTGTCTTTCTGTAGTCTGGTCTTGATTATAGGCGTGTTAGTGAAGAGAGACACAACATCATGGGACCAGAGTGATACGTCTGCGTAGAATGACTACCGTGTCGCCATTTAGCGGTAGTCATCTAAAAAAGATTGTTGATAGTAGTCGAAACATCACGGGAAACAAAAAGGTAAACTGACTGTGAAATATGTAAAAATATTACTAAAAATAAACGGTTTTATAAAAAATTCAAACCTATAGTTGTTACATATTAACTGACATACACTACAAGTTTTATTACAGTAGTGACCAATAATTATCTCCATTAATTTTGGAGATATAAATAATAGTGGCTCAATATATGTTAGAAATATAAGTGACTCCAGTTTTTTAACATTTGATTGTCCCTAATACTAATGTATCTGTTCATGCTAAAATAGCCTTTAAAAACCATATTGAAAATTTAATGATAAATGTATTTACCTCAAGTCTGCTGATGAAACCAACTTTTTCTTCCTGCTCACCTTTCAGCTGTAACAAGAGGACAATACTATTTCAACACACCTTCTGCTAAGGACATGAAATAAATAAATGAATATGTTAAGTGAATATCATCACCACCATGGTGGCATCTTCAGACAGACTGTGCATCTAGGATCACGCTCACTTTTGTCAGTTCTCTGATTATCTAAACAATCACACTGGCACAGCATTTTACTATAACTTTTTGGTATGTGATGCACCAAATCCTTTAACATGAGTTTGATAACAACTAGAAAGTTATACAACTTAGGAGACCGAAGACATAAGGAATAGGAAGACAGATAGCATACTGATTAAAACATGCATCAAGAACACAAAGGTAACTTCTCTAAAGAGTCCCTCCTCACATAATTTAACCAAACGTGAATCATGTTTAGGTAGTGTGTGAATGGTTTAAGTAATACCGTATTCAACCTATTAAGCATACACCCCATTTTTTAATCAGCAAGATCCATAATTATTGTAACTTGACTAGTGTGGAACATCTAAAAAGTGGTGCCATCTGGTGTTAAACACCAAATGACACCATTAACGTTGAACAGTGACATTATTGTCTAGAGAAAATATTTTTGTGTACGCTTATAAAAACAGATTCCTTGACATTTTTCCACACCCCAATTTTTTTCAAGAGTGCTGTACACATACTAGGTCAAATACGGTATATTCAGTAGGTTTAATAAGTGGTCATACTTTTGTTAAAATCATGAACAGAATTGACTTTGATTACTAGATCGGGTAACTTACAAAAGTGTGAATAGTATTATGTCATAGTATATATATATGTATATGTATATGTATATGTATATGTATATGTATATGTATATGTATATGTATATATATATATATATATATATATATATATATATATATATAGCCAGACCACTTTTGCCATTTTGTTGCCAAAGTTTGCAGGATCTGATCAAAAGTAATTTAATAGTTTGTCCAATGATTTCATCAACATTAAATACTACATTTGCACAAATGAGCAAGCATGTCATAATGAATACTAGAGCTAGAATGTTGTAATGGATACTAGAGCTAGAATGTTGTAATGGATATTAGAGCTAGCATGTCGTAATGGATACTAGAGCCAGCATGTTGTAGTGATACTAGAGCCAGCATGTTGTAATGGAAACTGGAAAGGTTTTTTTCATGAAATTATTTGGAGAAGGAAGGATCGTCAGTCTAGACAGTTATGGTTTTGTATTGTTAGTTATAATGTTAATTAATTAAAGCTATCACATTATATTTGTGTTATATTCGTATGTTTACACTATATGTATAATTATAGAGGCACAGTTAGGATGAGCTTGTAATAGGGTACTTTCCCAATACTGTTTGGCATGTAAAAATGTAACAATGTTGGAAACAAATAAAATTTATGATGACAAAGACAAAACTAGTTTGCACGACCTTGTCCACAGTGACCTCCAGTTGTTCTGTTTGCAGCTTCCGTTGCTCCAACGCTTCAGCCATCTCTTCGATCTGAAACCAACACAAACCTCTCCCAGTGAATCTAGGGAAAGCAGATACAGGCTCACGTTGACTCCCGTTTCCTAACTCCCACTCCGATTCCCTACTGATCTGCCCTGTTTCCACATTTACGGTTTATCCCATTTCCAGGTTTTTGTTTCCCTGTTTCACACAGGGAAGAAATTGCACATTTTTATTTTGTATACTAATCATTTAGCTCACCCCACCTTGGGAGATGATGCAGTGTATATAGTATATAGTCAATGGAGACTCTCACTAAGACATAGCATATGTCGCCAGCGTGAGAGCCACCTTATGTTTAATATAGAAGAAATTAAAAAATTATATTGGGAATCTAATTTAAAATTTCCTCGCCTTCCTAAAAAGAAAAAGATAATATAATGACGTTACAAACTGCAGGATAGCAAATTATTACGTTTTAGCAGTATACACCTGAAGACAGGTTACACATTTACCCCATGTGTGGGATCTTTTACTTTGCCTGGCATTGACTCCAATTAGAAGGCACCAACGGCTTTTAGTGTCTCGTCTAAAAGACACAAGCAAAGTAGAGTGAAGGAAACTGCACAAACTTCAAAATGGTTGCCAGTAGGACTCGGACACTAGTGCTCTCGACTGGCAGTCCTACACTCTCACCACTGAGCCACCACACCACACTTCACCTCATGTTTCCTCTCAAGACAGACTTTACCTCGTTCTTGTGCTGCATGTTGACCTTATCTCGCTCCGTGCAAAGGTCATGAACTTCAGCCTCTAGCATGTCAACCTGACCCTGTTGCTGGGCAACACGTGCCATCATCGCACTTACTTCGTCTTGTTTAGCCGTGTAATCCTGCACCAACGCAACTCACTCTATAAAACTAATATAATAAATTCATTAACCACTAAACATGATTTTCCTAGTTTCAGATCCTGAAAGAACAATTAGAATCATGTTTGAAAATGCTAACTACAAGTAAAGTGGTACCAATCCACTGTGTATGACCATTTGTTTATTTACCCAAACACTAAATCACCCACTAATTTCTTGTTTCCACAAGTTTATGTAGAATATCAACAAACAAGTGGACATTCTAGAACACAGTTATGGAATTCAAGGAATAACCAATTGAAACATGCAATAATGTGTTGTTAATCTTCCTGGTCTCCATTCACCAGATGGCAGGACCAAGTGGTAACCATTTCATTCACTAGGTGGAGCCACACAACATAGACAGGTCATTGAGATGCTATTTCATTTTCAGCCATTTGAGTAAAGAAAACTACCTCACCCAAATATGTAGAACAATGATTAACATCATGTGACGCAGTGCTAAAAGGTTGCTTGTATACTAAATATATGTTTGCATTATGAAAAAGAAACAGCACTAACTAATATCATAGAGCATTTATATTGGAATAAAACACAGAAATCTTGTGTCTTGTTTTGAGGATGTTACTATAAATGCAAATACTGAAAATGTATTTCTCCACCATTTATTTTCTGAAAAGTGGTGCCATCTGGTGTTAAACAGTTGGCACCACTTTTCAGTTGTTGTACACTAGTCACCAAATGACACCACTAGTGCTATGGTAAGGTAAGGTAAAGTCATCCCCCAGACATTACACCTTAGGAAGCCATGAAGGCTTATATGGCCAGTGCTTAAACCTGGTTTCTATAGTGCGAAGCAACTTAGAGTGCAGTTATACTGACTCTCCTGGACGGGACACTAGTCCATCGCAGGTACCTTCCAAACAGTGTTTCTACTCATTTGCAGCTGAGTAGACTGAGGCAAAGTAGGGTAAACGAAATTGCCTAAGCTTCGAAAACGAACCGTGCCCAGTGTGGGTCTTGAACTCACAACCCTCGAATTTAGAGTCCAACACTTTAACCACTAGGCCACGGCTGCTGCCACTAGTGCTATACAGTTACATTATTGTTTAGAGAAAAAAATTTTGGTGTGCACTTATAAGAACAGATTCCTTGACATTTTTTCATGGCCTAATTTTTGCTAAGCGTACTGTACGCTTCTTAGGTCGAATACGGTATGTTAGAAACACCTTCTCAATTCATTGAGCCCCTAACAAATCAGGTTCATTGATGTTCATATCTGCAGAGCACGAATATTTAAGTAATATGCGCAGTCAGTTTAATCAGAGTGCATATTTCTGTTAAAATCATTGAAATAATTGACTAGATCATTACGGTAACTTACGAAAGTGTGAATAGCCGGACCATGTTTGCCTTTTTTCCACCAAATTTTGATCGCATCTGGTCAACGATAATTTAACAGCTGGTCCGATGATTTCACCAAAGCTAAATAACAAATTTGTACAAATGAGCCAGTATGTTGTAGTCAATGATAGATAGTTTCAATTTTCCCAGAAATTAGATGAGTGAAAAAATCTAAAATCCACTAAAATGGAGGTTGTGAACATGACCCCATCAACCCACCTTCAAGGTCGACTGGTGCAGCATCTGTTCAGAACTGTGCTGGAACTTCAGAGCTGACAACTGCTGTTCGGACGTCTCGTGAACTTCCTGCAGCTTGGTTTCCTTGGCAACCAGAGCAGCTCTGGCCAATTCCAATTCTGCTGATAACTCATTGATTTTCAAATTGCATGATGACTTTGTTTCGTCTAAGACATCTTTAATCTTTGTCTCAGCATTGCTTGTGACTTGTGACAATTCTACAGTGACCTTGTCAAGTTGCTCAAGCATGGCCATCACTTGTTTCTTGCAGTCGTCTACTTCGGATGTTAACTTTGCGGCTGTCTTCTCCAATTCGGCACATCGTTCGGTTTTCTTTTCGCACTCTGCCATCTGTTTCTGTAATTGTGCATCGATGATGGACTTTTCCTCTCGCAACTCACATATAGTTGCCTCTTTGTCTTTGAGTGTGACCTCCAGTTGTGTTCCTAGGTCTGCAGTAACCATGGAGACAGACTCACATCCATCTGGCTGATCCATAAACTGTACCAACCTGTCCGATGCTGACTTCATTTTCTCTTGGAGCTCCAACTCACACTGCTTTAAATCAACAATAACTTGTCTCTCCACCTGCAAGTCTTGCTCTTTCTCCGCAATAACATTTACCATAGTCTTTTGTAGATCACATATCTGCGATTCTTGTTCTGTGCATTTTGTGGTTGTTGTTTCCAGTTCAGTTTTCAGACGTTTGCACTCAAGCCACAGAGTCTGTTTGTCATTTTGCATGACATTTTGGTTCTGCTTCAATGCTTCAATGGTTGCGGTCAACGTTCCCATCATCTCCTCTTTCTCCTGCAATGTTCTGGTCATCTCCTTGTTTGTTTCTCCTCCATGTTCTACCTCCCCCTTCAGCTTCATACACATTTCTTTCATGTCACCAACTTCACCGGTCAATGCCTGATTCTCATTTTCGCTAATGGCCATGTTTGCTTCAACATCCAAGAGTTCTTTTGTCTTGTTTTCAAGTTCAGAAGTTAATCGATTCTGATTGGCTTCAAGTAATGTTGCAGTGTCACGTAACTGCTTCATTTCCTGCTGGTGTCTTATGTTATCTTGCTCAGTTTTGGTGACAAGAGCATCCAGATCACGGACCACCTGATCTTTAGCAATCCTGAGCTGACCAGATTCAGTTTCAGCAGATTGTCGTCCTTCATGCTCAACCTTCAGCTTTCCTCTCAAACAAGTCATTTGATCTTCGCTGGTTTTTGCCAGACTGCTCTCGATGTCCATCAGCTGATTTCTCAAATCTACAACTTCCTTTATCAGTTTCTCTTTAACTTCTAAGCTACTCTTTTTCTCAGAGTTTAAAGCTTCATTTTCAGTTTTAAAAGCTCTTAACTGTGATTTCAGATTTGTAACGTCTTCTGTCAAGATATTCACTTCACTTTCAGAATCTGTAGCTGTCAGACTGAGAGTGTCTTTCTCGTTCTTTATCTGTTCACAAGCATCTTCTAATGTAGCTACCTGTTTCTGCAGGTCGGCAATCTTCTGCATGTATTCAAAGAAATGTGCATCTTTCTCTCTCAGCTTCTCACCGAGTATCTTAACACTGCCTTTCTCTTCAGCCAACATTTTCTCACACTCTAGATTCAAATCACGCAACTGTTGCATCTCTTTCTGTGCCGAATCTACTCCTGCAGTTTTGCTATCAATGTCATGTTTCAGTTTTGCCGCTGTTTCTTCTGACTGATTCATGAGTGATGTCATATTCTGGGTCTTACTTTCAAGTTCAGCTGCAACTCCCTTTAATTTCTCCTCGGTCTCAGTTAATTTTGATGCAAGCAAAATGGTAGAGTCATTGACTGGTTCTAATGTTGAGTTGATCAGGTGACTCTGTTCAACCAATTGGACGACGACAGTTTCAAGGGCGTCCATGATACGATATCCACACAGATCCTATGAAGTGCAACAAGCAGATGGCGAATATCTCAGAACATTCCTAAATTGTATAAATTGCATATAATTAAAACATACTCATGAATAAAGAATTTCAAAAAGCATATACAGTTTATTATTAAAATGATCCCAGAAATGAACAAAATAAATTAACTAGTATATTTCTTCTGATTGTCCAAATGTTCAAGTAACAGCAAAAGTCTAAATAAATGCATGATACGTGCATGTGTGCATTAGTGAGATAGTAAATGCATGTGTGTGTGCGCAATGGTATATGACATGCATTGCATATACTAAAACATACTGATATATACAACAGTAACACACGTGCACGCACACACGTGCACGCACACACGTGCAAGCACACACGTGCACGCACACACACACAAACAATCACACACACAGACATGCATGCACGCACGCACGCACGCACACAGACACAGACACGCAGACGCACGTGCAGACGCACGTGCAGACGCACACGCATGCGCACGCACACACACACAATCACACCAGGCCTGCGGTAATAGTATATGTAATAGTAATTATTACAAATATTCAAGTAATAGTAATAGATGGAACTGAACACAACGTAATAGTAATAGAAAGCAATGTAATAGTAACTGAGCTATTCTTTTCTATTACAACTGAATATTTCAATCACATATCAAAATTCAATTTCATTAGGTTGTTAGGCATAAATATTAACCTGTGTGTTTGTGTTTAGCAATTCTTCATGTAAGCCACCCTCACATACCAGACATCAAAGGGTTTACTTGGGATTTATGGTGGCTTCTTCTGAGTTAGCTCCAACAGCCCATAAAGACAATCAAGGCTGAGAGGCCTTGTACTGTTTACACAGCATTCAATGGTTCTTTGAAGTTCCCCTACCCAACTACACTTTATCCTTTTTCCATACAAGGCTACAGATGGCCCTACATGCTAGCCATTCATTCACTGGTGGTCACTTGTTGGATAAGGGTTTCTGAAACTAAGTTGATTGTCTTATACATCTGTATCAATCATTGCAGCTCCCTGCCCGGTAATGTTTGAACAAAATCAGCTTATACCAACGTTTGGTCCAATTCTGTGCGAACACGAGTACCCGTGAACACAGCTTTAGTTTGGACTTTTCAGCAAATATCAGATTGGATATTGTAAGAAAGAAATCAACAAATCATAGATAATTGTTTGAATAATGAGTTATTGTTGCGAACTACTCTACTACTGAATGAACACATCATGTTTACATACATTATTCTAGAAAAAAGTCACAGGACAGAAAGTCACAGAAAAAAGTCACAGGTGAAAAAGTCACAGGAAAAGTCATATATATATATATATATATATATATATATATATATATATATATATGTGTATAATACGTTGATATGTTACTATGATTTGTTACCGTTATGTGGCATCATGATAGATTGGTAGCTTATAGAAACTGCATAAGATGAAGCCCTCTTGGAAGAATAAAGAAAGTGGCTTCTTGTGCATGGGGCTGTGATGTGTCATACTTAGTTAGGCCTTGACAATAAGCTTTTGTACATGTTAAAAGTTACTGATCTCCCAAAAAGTTACTGGCCCGAAATAATTTTTATTGATTAAAAAAAACACTATTTTTGTAATACATTGCATTATGCAGGCATACTGGTGTACTGGCCCTCGTCCTTCAGATCTGTTATCACATACACCGGGCCAACGTTCTCCAGTATTTTCCCGTCTTTGATCCTAGTCAACAACAGCACGTAATAATAGATACAACTTTATAATAATTAGCAGGCCTTGACATTAAGCTTTCATACCCAGTGGCCAGCAGATGTTAAAAGTTACTGCCTCCCCCAAAACAAAAAGTTACTGCCACAAAATATTTTTATTGATTAAAAAAAACTATTTTTTGCAACACATCGCATTACACGTCGTAGGATGCGAGTTTGGTTTTTATTTATTTTGCCGTTGGTGATTTACGTTCATGCTTTCAGTGAGTATTCCGTATGGCAGACAATGTTGCTGCAGGAATCGTTTCAGAATCATACGCCCTCTGTCGAAGCTGCAGCAGGTCGCGTTTTGAGAATGACGGGTGATACCGCCATGTGCGTATCGAGTTACAGCTAGTTATACTTGAAAATACGACGAGCGAACCGGACTTGACACTGTATACAACTATGACTGTTTCAATTGGGTTTATTTTTTTCGAATATAAACTGTTGGACTGAAGTATAAAGTTACTGTAAACGTAGCTACAGGCTGTATCTGCGCCTTAGAGGGTCCTGGAATGTATGTTAAGCGGACAGTCCGTGAATCAGTCGGTTTATATAAAATTGGTATGTCGAAGGCGTATCGCAATAGCCAATATGTATCAAGCAGAAGAAAATGGTGCGATATACTGATATTATCCTGGTAACACTGCGCAACCCTAGTAAATATGGGCATCCGCAATTCACAAAAGTCTACATGTTGTCGCTAGTAGCGACGTCATGCAGACTTTTTTGTGAGGCTCGCACATATCAAAAACAAGATGACAACTATACGTAGCTACAACACGAAGAAATCACGTGTGATGAAGATTGTGTTTAATTGTAGTGTCGGGGTGGATGGCAAGGACAGGTGATTGACGAACTGTGGCTGTGACTAATGGGATAAAAACGATCTGAAACTATGTTCGCCCACCGGGCCAGTAAAATGTGGAAACTTGTGGCCCAAACTGACCCGACAGCCCCAAAAAAGGCGCTGGGCCAATGGGCCAGTGTTAATGTCGAGACCTGTAATAGTGATTAGGGTGGATTGGTAGATTAAAGAAAGTGGCTTCATCTTATTCCGGGGTCTGTGACTTCAAGTCAGCAGCATATAAAATGTGCCAGGATTTTGGGGTTTACAATACATGCTCCAGCTTTGTCGTTAGTATCTCTTGCAATGGAAATTATTAATAGTAATAGGGGTGTCAACATCTGCTTTGAGGGGTTCATGTACACCAAGCATGGCACTCGCAAAACCAAGTTTTGGTGGAGATGCATCAAAAGATCAAGTGGTCTTTGTCAAGGTACCATTATAACAGACTTGCAGAAAGGTCACCCAGAGGCAGCCCAACCCCACAACCTTGCTGCCGATCAAAGCCGAGTCCGCCTCACCAAAGTACGCAACTTGATGAAAGACAAAGCTGTGAACACCCAGGACAAGCCAGGCCAGATCTTTGCTCATGGTGCGAGCCAGTGTGATGATGACGTACGTGTACCTCTACCCTCTGCTAGTACCTGGAAGCGTACTCTTCGCAACCAACGGCCGGCACCACCTGTGCACGTCTGCGACAAGATCTGGTCGATCTCCCCATCAAGTTCACACAGACAGTTGGTCCTAACCTGAGGAGTTCATACTCTATAATAATAGTCCAAATGTAAACGACCGCATCCTCGTGTTCGCTACCAGACAATATGTTCTTCAACCTCGTCAGTTACTCTCATCCCTCAACATGTAGGGTCATCGAAATGTTTCAGCGTGTGCAGGCGACAGTGAGCACCGTCATCCATCAGGGTGCTGTTGGCACCCCACCTCAAAGACAAGTTCGTCCATGGTATGTGCAGCTGCAAGAACGCCTTCGCAACTTGAGCATCGATCGCTTAGAGGACCACAAGACTGTGGCAGAATTCCTTTGTGGCATCGAGTGGAACATCCGCCTAAACCACCAACATTGAAGTAAAGCACAAACTTTCAGTTCTGATGAAATTGATCCCGATGCCAAATATACAACATATCCATCATAGTTTGCCTGTTTCTATTAAAATAAAAAATTAAATTGTGACTTTTTTCCTGCGACTTGTTTTCCTAGGTAAAATATTTTAACTTTTTTCTGTGACTTTTTTCCAGTCACAACATACATGTACATACCTGGTACTCAAAAAATTTTAATAAAAAAAATGTGTCCAATGAAAACAAATAATAGTAGCTTACAATGTGATAGTTACATATTACACTGCTTTCAGCATGTAATAGAGAGAAAACTAAGTAATAGTTATAGATTACATTGCAATGCAATGGACCGCAGGCCTGAATCACACGCACATACACACACATACACAAACAAATTTATAAATTTCATCAAGAGAAACAAAGGTTGTACATTGTTTATTGTCAAAAAAAATCAATAATAAATTAATGTAGCAAAACAAATCTGCAAGCCAAGTTGTAACTATTTCATGATATTATAGAACTGTCTTTTAAATATTAATAAATACCCCATAAAATTGTGACTAGCTTTGATGCAACATCATAAATATAAAAAGCATTTTCACATACAATTTTATATACAATCATATGACATAACTAAAAAATACATTTAGTACTTTGAAACATACATAAAATTGATCCTATTTCAGATCGCTGGTACAATGATTAGACTGTCCGTCCACACTATATTTTAGTTATTTCAGAGGTAGCTACTGGAGGAAAGTCGGTCGAGCATAGGTCAGAATTTTGTCAAAGCAGCTTTATTTTTCATTAATTATACTTCCTGCACAATCGGTTTTTTTCAAGTGCAATTCTATCTGCATTTTATTTATTGTTTTAGTGTAACTGTGAGCTGACATGATGACCAGTGTCAATGAGGTGTGGGGGTGGACAGAGATCAAACAGGAGACCGACATGGTGGACAACAGATGCTGCAGACTAGGACAGGTTTGTAGTAAGAACTGGACAAATACAGCCTAAGTCAATGAGATTACCACCTGGTGTGACACCCGGCTCACCAATATCACTAGGCACCGGGCATCACAGGAAATCTTAAAACAAACACATTTGTGAAGTCTCAGTTCAATCGGAATGAGTATCAAAACAGTACGTACACCTCTCCAAAATATAAATTACAAGATTGTAAGAGGGTAGTGGAAGGGGTGTTTACACTGAACCATGTTCCCATAGATGGATACCCATCAAGCTAAGCTTCTACTTTGAACTCCCTAGTGTTGACGTTGTTATACAATAAGCAGTGGGTAAGAGTTTCCATGATGACAACAAGCAATGTATAAGAGGTTGCCATGACAACAAAAAGCTGTAAGAGTTGCCATGACAACAATAAGCAGTGTGTAAGAGTTACCATGACAACAAACAATGGGTAAGTTTCCGTGACAATGACACGCAGTGTGTAAGAGTTGCTATGGCAATAATAAACAGTGAGTAATGTTGTCACGGCAACAAGCTCTATGTAAGGGTTGCCATGGCAACCTATAGAGAATGTCAGCCAATTATTATTATGATTACTTCCAGGCCAGTCACTATCGCACCCATGATGAGTTGTCCTCGAAGCATCCAGTCACCATGATGACCATATATAGAGCGTTGTTAGCCAGTCACCATGACAATAACTTGTACAGTGTAACCGACCAGTCACTGTAAAAATTAGTATTGATTCCCCATCACCTTAGCAATGAGGTGAGAGCAGAAGGGAGTGCAAGAAAGCAGAAGTGAGACGCAACAGATAGACAAGTGTTCTCCTCTCCATCCATCAATGTTGTGCAACAGAGACAAGTGATGTCATCAACTCCACTTGACAGAACATACTAACCCTCCTACTAACCCTGTGAAATCATTAACAGGGTTCACAGGTCACTTGGCTTCTGCAGCATTAATGGCGCTTACCTGACTACCCTCTGGATCTATTTTCTTCATCGTTAGTTTCAAACTGGACAACTCAGCCTTGACTTCATTCATCTGCTCATCCCGCTTCTTAAGGATGTCAGCCAGCTTGCTGTCACTGTCATCTCCCCCGGCCATCAGCAGTTGCTCCTTCAGACGTCGGTTCTCATCACTGTATTGGATCAACTTCTGCTTGGCCGTCCTTGCGATCAACTGACCCTTCTCTTCGATCGAATGCAGCATAATCTGCAACTCCTTGTTTGATTTCTCCAACATTGAACTGCGCTTCTCATTCATTTCCAACTTCTCCTTCAGTTCTTCCAACCCCTTGTTTGTGCCCTTGAACTTCTCCAGGTGCACATCATTTGCCTCTGTCAATGTCCCAAGCATTGCCAACAATTCCGAGTTTCTCTGCTCAAGTTGCGAGATTTTGCGGTCGAGCAGCGCAACGAGTTGCGTTTTTTTTAAGTCGACTTCCTTCTTCTGTAGGAGTTCCTTAGTGACGGCCGCGAGCTCGCTCTCAAGAGCCGTGCTGTACTCCGCCTCAGTAGACAGCTCCAGCTCCATCTCAGATGACGTTGGAGCTTCTTTGCCAGCATCCTTCTTCTTCGCGATCGCCTTTTTGTTGATGTCTCTCATCTCCCCGATGGACTTCTCAGCGTTGTCAATGCGGGTTGTCAGTAGAGCCTCTTTCTCTCTCCAGAGCTCCTCTTTCGACTTGAGTTGGCTTGACAGCTGACTATTCCTGTTGGTCACACAAGCAATATCACACATTACACATGGTTCTGTTCACACAAGTATGTCACATAAACATTTCTCAACAATAGTGGGACACACAAATCTTTATTTTTATACAACATTGTTAACTATTTAATTGACACAAAGTCTAGCTCAACAAGACTTTATTCCGACATCATACTTGAAAGAGAAAATAGGTATTGCAAAATAAGCAAAAAATGAATCAACCATTTGGATAAAACAGCTGAGTACATAACATACTCACTCCTCCGTGTAGAACTTTATTTTCATCTGTGCATCTTCCAGTTCCTTATCGAGCTGCTCGACACGTTTCTTCAGCACTTCCATGTTGTGTTCCAAGGCGAGTTTATCGTTTTCTGTCGAGTCAAACAACCGCTCAAGTTTGTCGCACTTCGACTGAGTTTCAGACAAGTTGTTTTGTAACTGAAGAGTTTCAGACTCCTCGGGTATTTGTAGTGATGATGACGGCAGGCTCTCCTGTAAAAGTGGAATGTTTGCTAGTTATTAACTGAAGGAAGTTGATTAGTCAATGAACTTAATAAGTGTCTCATTTTTTAAAGAAAATATTTTATTCTTTATAATTATCTAATTTAATTTGAAGGCTCATGTTCATTGACAGCCTAAATGAATTACATAAAAGCTTGAGCTACAAAGACAAACTTGAACAAACCTGTGATAAACTAGTGATATGTGAACTGATTTCATACGTGTAACTATTACACAGATTTTAGTCAGCAAAGAGTGAAATATCCATTTTTGTAAAGTTTAAATTTTACAACTTTGTGTGACTCCTTTCAGAGAAGACACTAATATCCCCTGGTGTTTGCATCAGGAGGAAGCAAAAGACCCCACCAAGGAAGTAGGGGTGATTTGACATGGACACACAGTGCGATATGTGTAATAACATTCAAATATGAGGCAGGTACATAAAGCAGTAATGAAAACAGGTATAAAACCTATTCTTAAGTCCAGTGCATTCAGAGTGCAAAGTGCATCAAATTATCCATTGTCCTGTGTGTCTGCTTTTGAAAAAAGTATTGTCCTTTTTTAACACTGTTTTCTTTCTATACATTCACATACGACACAATTATTGAATTGATAAAAGTCATGTGACCAACCTGTGTTACGACGCTTGCGAGACTGTTCACACTTGTACTCCTGCTAGGTGGCGCCCACGTATAGGATGTACCGAATGTCTTCCTGGAAACCGGGATAGTGGGTGTAATGAAGGGTAACAGGGAGTAGGGTGTTTCAGATCAAGGAAAGGAGCGTTAAGTTTAGTCACCCTTTAATTTGCCATGCTAACACACAGTGGCGCAACATGTTATATATATGGAAAGAAATCTTATCCCAAAGCCAAGGAGCTATGATCCAACACCCCCTAAATATACCACTGGGTGGAGCTATTTGGAGACTACGTTGGGAAAGACGCCAAATGGGAAGAAGGGGCACTGACTCAGAAATGGGATATAAGACATGGGAGGAAGAGGAGTGTATGTATAGGAGAAGGACAGGTTGGTTGTACAGGGAAAGGCTACAGAAATGATGGGATACTTGTAAAGGAGTGTGAATGACAGGGTTCATAGAGAAGATATGGGTGGTGGAACAATATTTGGGATGTGACAGGATAACTAATGGGAAGACGGCTTAGGGGAAGGAAACTGGGAAAGTGGGTACAATGGCACATGTCATGGGGAAAAAATACACAAGAAATGAAGACTTAATGAATGATGTCAAATGTAACTTACATGATTTTTAATAGACATTGTATACAATCGGGATGTTTATGGTCTTGATATAAAAAATGTAATCATATGTGTAATTATGAGAAACCACTCACATGAAGTTACACATAATATATTTATATCTTGGTAGCATAACCAATATAAAATATATCATATGTCATCATTATGTCGTAACTTCTCGTGAGAGTTTTCTCCAGATCCTGGATATCCATATAATCATGTTACAAAGCCACCATGTTGATGGAACATGCACAAAGGATCAGTTATCACAAGCCCTGCCACATGTCGTTCCTGGTAGGGCACAACTCCCACACACCAACATAGCATCTTCCAAACCTATATTTCTGGCAGAGATATAGCAACAAAACCAGCCACCCGGACTGACAAGGAAACAAAGAGGAACTTGCCCCTGTGTTAGAACCTTGTGACAGCTGTAATGTTGCAGCAAGTACACACACATTGCAGTTCATACCTTAGCAAAGTCTTCTTTCAACCTTGTCTCTGGAAGACTGTACAAAGAAAGGGAGAGTGCCTCTGAGCCTTCCTGGCAAGGCTATTTATAGCAGTCTGGGAATCTGGGCTGCCAGGCTCCAGAAGGGAATCTGACACCGAGCCCATTATGGCCTGGCCAGCTGCTGAGAGATTACTTATGAGTTGGAACATTCTGAAGTGTGGGGATGTTCACTGGGAAGGATACAAATAGCATTTCTTTGCAAATAATTAGGTATACTACCGTATGATATGTCTTGTAAATATTTAGGAGAACATAATGTTGTAATTAAGTAGGAGTAAATACTTAGATGTATGTTCTGAGATGTGCCACTACGCATTAATATATGCATGTTGTAATTAACTAAGAATTTTATGTATAAGTTTGTTCAGCAAAAGCAAACGTGTAAATATTTATGCACACCATGATTACTAAAACAAATGCTAATATGCAATCACTGTAAATGTATATATGTACGACAGGTCATTTGCTTGACAAGCAATTGCTTTTTCAAGTGATCCACCTTTATTTTTTTCATTTAATTATTTTTTATTTTGTCTATAATGTTGGGTAAATAAAGTATTATTATTATTATATTAAAGATACATGGTTATCATAATATATGTACACAAAAATATATGTTACAATACTTACTTTCGTATCTAAATAATTATTTAACATACATTTCAAAAATATACTTTGCAAGTTTTGTCTTTAAAATGTGTGTTACTATAACACCAATTGAAAACTGTAACACTAATTTATTACTACAACACTAATTCAATACTACAACATTAATTCAATACTATAACACAAATTTTCTTATTTACTTTCGTCTTACTTGGTAGCACGTACGTACGTACCTACGTATGTACGTACGTACCATACATATACCATATTGTTCCCTATAGACGAGCAGTGCGCGAGTGCGAAAGCTTGGGTGCACGTCTATTAATTCTCAAAAGTGGCCCAAATCATGATCTGTCGCTGTGGGTGAAAAAGAATGTAGAGCGCCTCCTGGGAATGAATCGGGAACCAATCTATTTCATAACCAGCGTTAGTTTTGCATGATGTATTTTGTTATTATTTAGATGGTGCTAAATAAACTTAATGTAACACTACAGTGAGGTGTTGCACTGTTTGTCTTGTGCTGTCGGCTATAATAGAGACGAGCAGCCGACCAGTTATTGTTGCGACTTTCACCTTTCTAACGGCAAAGCCAGCGCCAGCAAAACGCGATTATAGCTGGCAGTGCATGTATTTTGTGTCCAATCTACACGTACTTTGAATTATTTTGATGATGTTAAACAAAGTTAATGGAAGCCTACAATGAGGTGTCGCGTTGTTCTATATGCTTTGGACAATGCAACCCTCAGTAAAGATTCCAACCCTGGCTGTTCTCCAAGTAATCCGAGTCATTAGTGTGGTTCAGTGGTAGGCCCAACATCACGTTTCCTGAATGGAAGTTAAATGTTTAGTTTATTGGGACCGAACTGATAGATGTTGACTTTTAACCTGTTCATGTTGAGCAGGCAAACAAACACTTCTTTCTGTTGGAGTTAAGTTTGTTGAGATTCACCAACTGTGTTTTCTTTATTTCAAAAAGGACATCCGCGATTGACATAGTTAAACACTTTATTGATTGGTTCTGATGCAAATGTTTATGTAAAGGTAATCGGATACCACCAGTCCTGACAATTTTTTTCGTGTGTGGTTTCACTTCTGAAAAAGGGGGTGGGCATCGATAGGGAACAATATGGTATATATATATATATATATAAAATACTTATTGAGCATTCAAGTGCATTTATGCCATGCTTGAATCCGGTATTTGTTTTTATATTAAGGCCAATGATGTAATATCACATTTTATTGCAAAAACTAACAAACATAGCACAGAGACACAAATAAAACATCAGTAATAAAAAACAAAACGCAAATTATTAATAATGGACTTTATTTGTCAATATAACCAAGCAGTTTTTGTAATTAATGACACAGTAACATGCACTTGCACCCTACAGTGGTATATATAAAATGTAATGGTCTATCAGTCCATAAACACACACAGACAAAGCCATATGAACAAATGGCTGAAATAAATCAGTCTGCAATGACGCACAACAACTAAAATATGCAGCAAAAATGTGAGATAACTGAAATGCAAGTCATAGCTCCTCGAAGCACAAATATAGCTAGAACTAAAATAGCTAAATGGTAGCTAAAACATGTATGTTGAACTACAGATAGCTTTCTTTCAGAATAAAAATGTCTTCAATGATACCCATAAGAAACTACAATTACTATATAGAAGTTATGAGTTTCTTATGGGAATGTTGGAAAAAATTGGTAGGATCTTCAGTTTATGGTAAAAATATAATGCCATGGTGGATTTTGAAAGCAACCAAAGTGACTTATTTGCAGTATCTGACTTAATATTTGCTTAAAAGAAACCAACATAGAGGGAAGATACTACACGAGTAAACCAGGCAAGCCATGTGCCCTTTTGAAGCTGTACAGCCTTTACAAGTTAATAACATACCGCCTAAGTAACTTGGCATAACGACAACAAATAATAAAGGCAGGAAGTAGCAGAGGGAATACTTATATTAATTGGTACCTTTGCAAATCATACGAGACGGTGGTGGAGTAGCACATATAATCGGACAAGTTCAGTATTCACCCAGAAAATCATTTCTAGAAATACCTGATTTTAGTGGAAGGTTTCTTGTTAACTTTCTTCAACTGGGACTTCAAGGATAAAAATGTGTGTCACATGGCAATGATACCAATTGACCGGATTCACCAATGACATTCACACAACACCCTGTGGCACTAGACATGTGAACAAGCATACGTCTGTGCATAGAATAAAAAACAACATGTATCAGCCATCAAAACACACAAAAACTTCACAAACTAAGATGTTCGTTTTAGTCATACATTTTGTATTTGGCATTTTTAAAATCATATAATGTGTACAGCATACATGCTGTTTAATATTAGATAATGCCATTCAATTGTGTTTTGTAAGCCTAGCTTGAAACTGTGTTCACTGTGGCACCACAAAACCACCAAATATTGCTGTCATGAAGTCATCACAGATAAGATGACAAACCCTCATGACAACAGAAAAAAAGTTAGATGAATGAATATGAAAACAATAAAACACTGTAGTAAGAGCGCTACACATGCGATAACTGGTGTTCAACTTTTGGCACCAAAAAATCACACCTACCTTGCAAAAGTTGGCCATGAAGCGTCCAAGTCATAGCCGCCAGGTGAAAGGTCAAACTGGATGTCATTGAGGTCGTACAAGGCACTGATGAGGGCGGATGAGAGTGCATGGTTGAGCCAGACAGACTTAGGGTGATACCAGTCACTGAAAGAAAAAAGAAGCTTTCATGAGGGTCAGTCCAGATGACTCAATACTGTGACAACAGTAATCATGCAAAATGTCATTGTATATAGCGATTCCGATCAATCTTCCAAGAAGCTTAGTTTAATTTCCCAGCTTGAGCTACATATGGGAATAATGTGATGCCCAGGATGTTGAGCATTTCTGGCAGTTATTTTATTTTGCGCACTACATCAATGTATTTTCCCAAAAAACATTACACCCTCCCAATCAAGGGTGTGCGTGCAGCCGTACACCCTCCCAGCCAGGTTACCCCATGCACTGACCTGGTGACCTTTCCACAAGTGGCACACTGCTGGATGCTGTCTGCGAGGCGGTGATGCATCAGGCTGAATCGGATGAACGCTCGGCCACGTCCCAGTGACGTCCGCAGCTGAAAGTTGTTGGAGTAGTGTCACGCGGGCAAGAACAGAATCATGTATCCAAATAAACGGTGTAACATGTAAAGCTTATGAATGAATGACTAATGTAACTACAGTCTAGTAAACGATTAGAGCTCTATATCTGGCTTCTTCCTCGACCTCTTCCAGTTCATCTTTTTCTATTTTTAAAATGGCTTCCAGCCTGAGCTGGGCCATATCCACATTAATTTTCTTACCTCTATAAGCATGTCACTATGGAAGCTAGCCAAAATAATACATTTTTTTAATATTTTATTCACAGGACATATTTCATAAAAATTAGGACATCATGATCTATCATAGCTTACAGAATCAACAAAAACTGGTTACAAACATCATAAACTTTCTGCCAAAACTAGTGCTAACTACATGTATTTAGACAATCCAATACTATAAGTTATTAACTGCAACATTTACTAAATCATTCAGGAATAACACATCTTAACATATCGATAATGTTAACATAGCTGGGCCATATCCACATTAATTTTCTTACCTCTATAAGCATGTCACTATGGAAGCTAGCCAAAATAATACATTTTTTTAATATTTTATTCACAGGACATATTTCATAAAAATTATGACATAATGATCTATCACAGCTTATAGAATCAACAAAAACTGGTTACAAACTTCATAAACTTGCTGCCAAAACTAGTGCTAACTACATGTATTTAGACAATCCAATACTATAAGTTATTAACTGCAACATTTACTATAAAGTCATTCAGGAATAACACATCTTAACATAGGCTGCACTGTTAGTGTTAAAGATGATCAGAAGTGTCCGACCAGATCTTTCCGTATCGGCTGTCAAGATGGCACAATGCCCACATAACAAAATGCTGGATAATAATGAATTTGCTTATTTTTGTAATAATAAAAAAATTAAAACATTGCATAACATGGTATGAAGCACATTGTTTAATACGGTGGAGGTGGCGAATGTAAAACCATGACATTGTGTTTAAAGTTTTAAACAAATCTAGACATATCTTCCTCAGATTTGTTTGATCATTCCAATCTAACTTAAATACACAAGTTAGTAACATTCAATTCCCCAGGTGTCGCCACAAGTGTGCACTGGGCTTTGCTACAAATAAATTCAACTGAAGAATACAGCATTGGATAATTGAAGTGTTTGTTCCAATAAATGCAAAAAGTGGTAAATATTTACCTCAGACAAGGACTTCACAAAGCGAATGCCATCTTTGAGCGATTTGTTTGATGAGAGACAATCACAGAAGTAGTTCCAGTAGTCTTTCTTCCCTCCAAATACTCCAGTCCTGGCTGAACACAAAACACATTGGTCAGTTCTGGCTGATCACAAAACACACTGGTCAACCCTGGCTAATCACAAATCACACTGGTCAGTCCTGGCTGAACACAAAACACACTAGCCAGTCCTGGCTGATCACAAAACAAGCAATCTAATAAAAAAAATACTATGCATACATTGAATCTTGCAGTTTTGTGGTGTGAACTGAATAACGTAAAAACAACAGAATACAATGTAACAGATAAATATGTATTACTTTATAATAATTACTAGCAATGTCGCAAAACATCTGACTAGATCACAGCATTGTGCAAGTCCCAGAAATGTTATAGTGTGTGTGTTTCACTAATGTTTTTATTAGTAAATTGACATACCATTTCAAGAATGTAAACCAAGGATATTGTGAATATAACTTAACTACTTAGGAATGTAAACAAAGTACACACTTCTCAGTGAACAGTTCCATTGTATATACACAAGTTTTTGTTTAAACAGAGATCAACGCTGTAGCAATGTAGAGGCAGTCAATGACCTTCCTATACATGTCATTCACAAAGGAAAGGTGCAATATTTCATGACATCCATCATTCTTATAATACGCAAAAGTCAGTTTGGTAAAGACTCATAGTTTTGGTTTGCAGTTAATCATTAGTTGGAAACAATTCATTACTACAAGAGATATTATTAAATGTCTGCTGGCACTGTCACATAGCACTGATACTGACTGACTAATAGTGCTATGATACTGACTGACTGTACTCTAATACTGACTGATACAGATAGTACTCTGATACTGACTGACTGATAGTACTGATAATGACTGATACTACTCTGATACTGACTGACTGACAGTACAGATACTGACATTTCTGTGCTACCTGGAGGAGATACTCGAGCTTGACACAGAACCTCTGTAGTGTCTGACTGTCCTCATTGACAGGAAGACCCGAGTCCTTGAAGTCCCGACTCATCTCACTCACACAGTCTGAAAGCATCAACCAACTGTAGATGAGACACACTTCAAGCACTCAGCAATAAATAACTGGCATTTTCATTGACAATCAGAGATAAGCATTTACAAAGGCCTAGGCACACAAATAAATAATTTATTAATAATATCAACAGTCATAAATGCAGGGTTGGCCGGTATTTCCCGGTGGTAATTCCCGGAATTTCCTGCCCCGGGAAATACGAATTTTTAATATGTTTTTGTTTAATTTGATTTAATTTGTTTGTTATTTGTATATATGATTATATTACATTGAAGTGTATATTAGTATGTTAATTCAAGGTGTAAAACTGTTTCGTCCCAGCCAACCATCTTGCATCATTTCAACATTTTTCCCTTGCACCTATGTCTTCATATGCTGAACGAGCCTCTCGTGAACAGTCTCGAGGAGTGGTCCACCTAAATCCTTCCGAGTTGGCCCCTGGTAACCTGGACGCAGCCTTTCTAGCATTTTCTTCCACTCAGGATGTGATGCTATGTTGAATGGTATATTGCAGGCATAAAACAGTCTGGCAATTTGTTGGTCAAGCTGGGTCTTCATTCTGTGATCTGTCTGGCACCCATAGTTGTTGATATTGCTCTGCTGCAATTTGGGACGCTTGGCTGCTGGAGTAGTAGTCACCTCGGTCTCAACTTCCTGTGGCCCATCTTCAGTTTCTTCATGTCGTTGTTTGTGGGTTTGTTTTGGCAGAACCGGACATCTTTCTATGTGACTCTAGTCGATCGGCCTTCGCGCTAACAATAGTCTGGCAGTCGTTGCATTTTGCAATTTGCTTCTTCCCTTCTACGGTAATAGTGTAGAAACCCCATATTGGATTCTTGGCTTTTATGGTTAAGTTGCTGCTAGACTGAGAGTATAATATGCATGTGCTCTGACAAAATTTACTGAAACCTTACATACCTTAGCAAGATATGAAGCCATTTAGCACTTATTCCTGTGATTGGCTGTGAAACTAATTGACAGCAAATTGACAACTAGCACCCCCTTTAACTGTTTTAAGCTCATGTCTGTGGACTGTCACTGTGGAGATAATTGACACCTTTTGTTAATCAATTAAATGACTTTTCTTAAACAAACACTGGAACCATACCTGGTACATGCTTGAGTAACAGTGTTAAGATGAAGCCATGTATACCTGTCATTCACTGTCTTTGTACCACTGTGTTTTTAAAAGACAATGAAGATTGACACCTTTTTGTGAAATGACACTTCTGTAGCTAAGAGTAAGGGATCATGATATAGATAAGATAAATATTGTGTTATTTATGATGAGCTATATGACCCATGAACAAATTGTCATGGCATCAAATATTAAATAACCAGGTAAGAACATACTTTCCATATTTCCAAGTATTTGCCGATATTTCCCAGTATTTCCCACCGTCCTGGGAAATACTCTTATTTCCCGGGAAATTGCCAACACTGCATAAAAGTAATGTAAAGTATATACTCTGCAGTTCTAGTTAGTTATTTGCAACAATTTCCACAAAATCACTACGAAAACATCTTTAAATTACTATAAGTTATAAAGATATGTATTTTTATATTCCCGCACACTAATGGATTTTTAATTCATTATGTACTTGTGTGCTGTAGTTGGTAATGGCTTACATACCTTTTGCTTTCATTTTCAATTACCAGCATAAACATGTTTAGCTGCTAACACGATTACTGTAACCAAGTTTTTTGCGTATTAAATCATAATCATGGATTTACATGGCCACACTTGCTTTAAAACCAGGATATAACATTTTCCTGCATTCATAGCACCTTGTTAGTTGAATATTTATTTGCAACAAACGCTACAAAATTATCCTTAAAATTGTTGTAAAATCTGCATTTAAAGCTATCATTGTTCGCAGCAAGAAGCTAAAATATCAGTATGGAATAATTCCTGATCGTACTGAAATGTTTTGTGATCATATATACTGTGTCTGACCTAATAAGCGCTTGAAAAAAAATTGTGCCATAAAAAAATTCAAGGAATCTGTTCTTATTCTGTAGACAATAAGGTAACTGCTTAACACTTGTGGTGTCATTTGGTGAGTAGGGTAGAACAACTGAAAAATGTTGCCAACTGTTCAACACCAGATGGCGACACTTTTCAGTTGTTTCACATCAGTCAAATTACAATAATTATGGATCTTGCAGATTAAAAAAGGGGTGCAAGAAGTTGTCTTAGCGTGATCACAAACGACCAATGTATGAGCCTGTATCAGGTATGTGAAAATGGAAAGATTAATTCAGAGGAACTTCTATGCATGAAGTGGTGGGGGGTCTGGGGAAATTTTTGGAAGCTACATTGTTTGTGGTGCATTCTGGTGACTTTATGCCACACTTTTCTAATATGTTCAGTCTTTCTAACAAATCATAAAGCTGTACACAGACTAAACCCAACTCACAAATGTAAATTTCCTGTAGATAAGATATTATTTATTATGGAAAAGACTTTAAAATTCTGCTACAAGTATTGTCACACATAATCTGCAGATAATATTGACACAAGCATCCAGAAATGTTGAGGCAGTAGGTCTCTGAATCGATGGATGTGTAGTCTAGTTCTCTACTTGTTCTTGGTTAGCTGTCTTTCAGTGCTGCATTTCTTTCTGTTATTTCTAGCTTTCTTCCTCGTTTCTTCCTTCTGCTTCACCAAGGATTGAAGGTGGGCAGTTTTTAGTCACTTTGACTCCTTGGTTACATCCTCCCGCGCCTTTCGCTTCAAACTTGGAAATTGTGCAAAGATATTGAGGTTCCTCAAGCTCTTTCAATTTGATTTAATTTCCTCTCTGGATTACCTCCTTCCTGATGCAAGCCATGTCACCCTAAAGTATGAAAGGCACTAATTATATCGAAGCAAACGTATTTTGTTGTCCGTGAAAACATATGCTCTCTATGAACATAAGTACGTTCTGTATTATCGCTCGCCAAGATGTTCACTTCTTGGTCAAACAATAATCAGCAAACTACATATACGAGATTTTAATAGTATGACTCATTTACAGGACGCTAATGGATCGGCATGACGATTGCGATAACAAGATAAATTATTCAAATTTGAGTCAGAAATGAATGTACAATGATTGTGTTTATTTACTTATATGACAATAATTATTTCTATATGAATTACAATTTTCTTCAACTACAACTATTTAGATTATTTACTCAATGTTTCGACTGTCATCAGCAGCCTTCATCAGGAATTATGGGAAGGCTATTTCTTCCCTGCTCACCAGTTGTCTTGGCAAGGAAGCCATCCCATAAGTCACTCAGTCTATATCCAACTTGTCTCAATTCATGAGTCATGATTGGAGTTGCCTTTCGGATCCATATGGCCTCTTTGATCCATCTTGTGTTTCTGTTACACTCTCTGTCAATCACTTTTGTCCCCTCCCAGTCTAGGATGCATGGTCTGTTATATACCGCTGCTGACTCTCTCTTCTGTTCCCTGGTAAATCGTCTGGTTGTGAGGTAAATACGATTTCGTTCTGGAGACTTGCTCTCAGTGTAACAGATTGGTAAAACTTCACAATGTTGTGGATCTCTAAAACCACATTTTGCATTCATGTGGAATAACAAGTTTTCTCTCATATACTAACTTCGATATATAGAACATGTTAGAAACAATGACATGTTCCGAAGAATTTACCCATTTATGTTACTCGTATTAGAAATACACCTATGCTATCTAATCGACATTTGTCAGCTTAATTCTGGTCCAATTTCGGTAAGAAAAAGATGACTAAGAAAGTTAACTTACCGCTTTCCAAGATGTCATCAAACCTGACGAAAATTAATGGAAACAGCCGGCAAAACGGATACAGGTCAGAACGACGACAGATCCAAAACGGCGACAACCAAAACAGCGACAGTTGTGGTCAAAATGGTGACAAGTGATAAGTCAAAACAGCGACAACCATTGGCCAAAACGGCGACATCCATTGGTCAAAACGCCAAAAAACCAACATGGCAACAAGCAAGCAAAAATGGCGACTGTTGTTAAAATAATAGATAAACATTGAAACTTTAATATTGTCAGTGAACGCCACGAAGCTACCTGCTTAGCTAGGTCTTTGAACCGCGTTTTTCATCAGGATACCCTTTCATCAGATGGAAGCCTGTGGTAATCCGAAGGTTGTGAATGTGTAGCCATGTCTGTTTTTCACACCTGCCCATTGTAGGAGGCGAAGCATTTGACTACAGTGTAACCAGCTAACTAAGTTTGGCCTCCATTTGAATTTTGATGACAAGTAGGCCTGCAGGAATAACAACCGCTCAAAGTGAGGGCATCTGTGATAACTACTCTTCACACCCTAGTTAATGCGCAATGCACGTAAAGTCGGGTCAGCGCACATAAAAGAAATAATGTACTTCCATGATGATGGTTGTCTGAGCGGGAGTGAAAGGGTGAGGTGCATTGTTGAGCACAAATGAAAGGAAATTATTTCCGTAGAGCAGCTAATACTCTCTCACAAACGCTTGCTCAAAGGGAAATACATTGTTTGGTTTTAGAAATAACATTTAAATAAGAAGTTTGTATGCTAAGATAAACATCATGATTTAAGTCATATTATTACCTATGTATGTATGTTATATACATTTGTTTTTATGAGACTGTCCCATATATAATAATTTAAGTTTTCTTTCTTCTTCACTCTATTTTCTTATGGCGGGCTTTTTCTGTGTCTTTTGAAGACTGTCAAATAATTGGCCGAATTAGGTTTTTTCAATGGCAGGCCAAATCCGGTTTAACCATTATTGGCCCAGTCAAGTCTTACTAGCTGTGCAGCGAGGTTGGCGTTATCACCTGCACAGTAATAATAATAATAGAACCAACACATGAAGGTTCATGTAAAAGTAACTTGAAACTTTATTTTAAATTAATAAACATGGAAGTAATGTTTGAAGCATCTTAAGACTTTTAAGTACATGCATTGCAAATATGAACAAAATTAATATGATTACAATCACAAGCAAAATCATATGCTTGACACTAAAAGTAAAGCAATACAACAAATAAAAACAGAAAATATAGCAATCAGTAACACAACTGGTCTTGAAAGTAATACACTGAAACATTGCTTCTTTGATAAAACAGCAATCATCTAGATTCAGTATTGATAGTATTGGACAAAAAACAACATGAATTTACTAGATTGAGTATAGCCTAATCGTTGGTGGTTTGCCTGCCGTTTGAGTTGAGGAACCAGGGAACTGCTACCGATAGTAGGGCCTACACGCCAGTTATGTATGTGAATCGGAGCCTGAATTAAACTCAATTTTGAAGTCTACCGCGATCGCGCTTGACCACTGCGGAGTGCCAGCGTTTCAGTTACTAGAACAAGAACAAGAAATTAATTTTTATTACCCCAAAAAATAACAAATAATGAAACAATAGAGATATGCATTTACACAAATAAAATATAAACACATATATAATAATAATAGTGTGCATACATCTTTATTTGAAACCAGTATAGATAACCATAATTAATTAAAACAAAAAACATTTTAATGTTAAAACAAATTGGGATCAGTGACTCCCATTAAGACGTACTGTCGTTATCATAGGAGCCACTCCAGTTATGACAAATAAAAATAATTTTTTTATATTTTATTGGCCTTTTTAATTACATGTCTATCTCAGTTATATAAGCATGTGGATTTTATCTGGCAGTAAGTGTTTTTTTTATTCCTGCTAATATAATCACGTGTGTGTATGTATTTGAATATTACAGTTTCCATCCATTTACGAACAATTAGCACTGCTGATTTTGGTGACATGAATAACAGTTTGGAAGTGTACATGTGTATTTATATGTTTGCAGAAGAAAGTTTTTTTGCATAAATTGTAGAGCCTCGCAGGCTATGAGTATATATATATTTTCTTTCACTATATCAGGAGTGTTGTTTATAATGAATGGCAAATTATATTTAAGAAATATATTTGCAAATTCATGTTTAGTTCTGGCAGTACAACTGTATGTATATTTTTAGATTTCCGAGTGTCATGAAGGTGTATATTAACATTTGGAGTAATCTGCCAGTTTAATAAATAAACAGGTCAATTTCTATGGATGTATTTAAAGTAAAATTTGAATTCTTGTACTTTAATTGATCTTCTATCTTTAACAAATTAAGTTGCTTAAAAAGTGACTTTTTTACAGAAGTAGACCTGCATCATCAATGCCATAATATCTCTCTGTTTAAAAAAATTGTGTGGTCAATTATGTCAAAAGCTTTAGAGAGATTGAGAAATATGTTAATTGGAACATCAGTGTTATCCATTTGCATTACGATTCTATCTACTAGTTCTAGTGCTGCATATTCAGTTTAATGGTTTGGTCTAAAACCATACTGATTATCAAAAAGCAGTTTAGTATCATTGAAATATGATGATAACTGAGTAAAAGTTATTTTCTCTATTACTTTAGCAATCGTTGTAAGTAGAGAAATGGGCCTGTAATTTTTTAATAATGTAGGATCATCTTTCTTAAATATAGGAATTACAATGATGAGTTCATCAGGAAAAATTCCTGTGTTTAACACTTGGTTTATTAATATAGTTAATGATAATGATTATAGCAGGTTCAATTATTTTTATTAATTTTTAAGAAATACCATCAAATCCACAACTATTTTTTGTAGGAAGACTTGGTATAGTTTTCTTTACAGTTTCCTCATCAATATTCTAAAATTTAAATACCGTATTTATGTATTTATTTAAATAATAATAAAAATTTTTATTGCCATCATATTTAATATAATTTGGAATAGTCTGAGCTGTTTGTGAAAAAAATATTAAATTTATTAGCAATATTTTTATCTGTTATTTTTTCATCATTTCTTTAAAGAAATTTGTTTTGTGTTTTTGTCTTAGAGAGAAAATCATTTATAGTTTTCCAAGTATTTCTTATATCGTTTTGAACCGATTAAGAGTGGCAGGAACATCAACATTATGGATCTCCACCAACGTAACAAAGGATGCTGACTCGGACTGTTCAGGGACAATCGTAGGAACGCTGCTTTTATTCATGTTTACGAAAAAGGCATCAACTGTTGTGAACTTTGATGTTGACAATTATTGCATCTTTTCAATCGCTTGGCAGCTGTAATTTTGAACTCACCCCACGACATCCGGGTCACGGGATTGTTTCTTCAAATGACAGCACCAATGGATAGGAACTGAGAAACGCCATATAAGCATGTTTCCCAACCAATGACACGATTATAATAATAACCGCAACCACAGCATCATTATTTTCCAACGATGTCAAATTAAAAAATATATAGTCTTATAGATCGGCGGTATTCGCTATTCTGCTGCCGACAACATTCGTCAAATCACAACCGCATGCGTTAAACTGTCACGAAGTCTACAACAGTTCAAACAATTTTATTGTGAAAAAATCTCATCTTGTACAGTAAAAAAAAGAACCCGTATTTTATTTTACCCGTTGTCGTAAGACATTTGTCTTCAAGACGGGCAGACGGGCCCCTGGCTAAGCGCCTGCTGGTTCCTGAGGACATAGGCGCCATAGAAGTTAATTATTATTATTAATATTATTATTAACATTCCAATAATATATATATACAAAACGTGTTACTATATTGTGATCTTACATCTTCTTATATATCCGAAAATACGTAATTTAGCTATGAAAAAAAATCACGTTTTACAATATACAGTATAAAAACCATTGTACTGCATATTTTGTCATGCCAATAAATCAGCATAAAGTCTAACAGTTTGATAGGATGCTAAATAGAAATGGCATAGCCTCATAAAAATGTATATTTTCAAGTATTATAAATTGAGACACAGTTTTAATGTGAAATGCAAGATGAATAATAATCACAAAACCTTTCTGACCTTCTGCTGTGCAAGTTATCAACATTTGTTTTATGCTTGCACGTATGCACAAAACATAATGCGCTCAAGTTTTGTAAACTTCATTCTAGTACTTTTGTGTGTGTTATGGTGATAATAAATATCCAACATGCAGGAATTGTAATGTACGCTATTTGTGTTTTTAATTATATTTTTGAGTAATGACCGACAGAACAAAAAAACAACAACAATCAAAACGGAGACAAATGCCATGTTTATACACGATTATTATTTATTTGTGTCACTTATAACATGATTTAATTGGATACCCATTTAATTTAACCAAGTGTACATCACATAGGGGGTTATCCACATAGGGTACATGCACCATTATTATTTATTTATTTTTGAATGAGTACGTTTTACACAATGATTATTTATTTGTCGCCTTTTGGTTTGTCGCCGTTCTGACCACTACCTGCCATATATATGGCGCCAATGTCTGTCGCCATTTTGACCAATAGTTGTCGCCATTTTGACCAATATTTGTCGCCGTTTTGACCAATGTTTGTCGCCATTTTAACAAAAGTGTGTCGCCGTTTTAACTCAAATTGTCGCCGTTTTGACCAAGGATGTTGCCATTTTGAATTGTCGCCGTTTTGAATTTGTCGCCGTTTTGGCTGTCACAGTTTTGGATCTGTTGCAGTTTTGACCAGTACCCAACAAAATTTTGTTTAAGACTAAGTGCCTACTAAAACAAAAAGTCAAATCAAATACCTTGTATATCTTGTACTGTCTTTGACAGCTGCATCTTGCGTGACGATGGGAGAGAGAACGGATTCTCCATCACTGGTTCAGCCATGGCGCCTGCCTCGTCACCTCGTCAACAAGTGACACTGACAGTGCAACCCGACGTAGCCACAGCCTACATCGTACTCGGTTGACACCCCCAAAACTGAACCATCGGAGTCGATGATAGGGGATGGCCAGTTGCAGGTGCCGCCAACGAAACAGCGCGTCTTAGCGTATGCGCAGCTTGAATGCTTTATTATAAAATATCTACCCGCGTGTCATCACACATCATAGGGATCACTTTCTTTTTGAAAATCAGCACTTCCCGCTTTCTAAAATCTTCGGAAGTTCGCCCATCGGTGATCACGTGATATTCGAGAGCCGTACGTTGTTTTTATAGTACACGGATGGCTGTCGGACTACGGTATGCGTTGATTGCCATACTATCAGCTTTATTAGCCGATACATGATGCGACAGCTTATTTCTCTTTTCTGAGTGAAGCTGTTGTCTTCACCAGAAAACGTATATTTTTTTAGCATAGCACGTCTCTGTTTTGAACATACAAACATTTGAAAATATATCTATATTAAAAATCGATCGGCTTGCATGTAACAACCTTGCTGCATTGTACTTTATAATTACTGTTCTTTGTAGAATTCACGCTTCCCGTGGTACTATGACGAACAAAAAGACATTTAACTTGTACTTATATACAACCATCCATCAAGTTTTTAATAGATAAATGCATTACTGAATAACTAAAGTCAATTGATGTGTTTGTGTTATTCCTTCATCTAACGATGAGTTTATATTATGGCGTAATTGGGATCTACGATCACTAAATAACAAATACCGTGGTCGATACTTTTTCAAAAAGTGTCGTTTGAGAAGGCAGTTATAATACTGTACTGTCATGTCAAAATGTATTGAACGAAGGCAAATTTAGGGATAGAAAACAGTAAACAATGATATATTGTTACGAAATATGTGGTTCAACAACAACACTTTGAACGCTTTCCGTTTGGTAACTGAAGTACAGTAGAGGTCCTCTAGAACGGCTGCCCAGGTGACTGGATAAAGCGGCCTGAATAAAGGAGTGGCCGAATTACAGAGGCTGGTCACATATAAATAAAAGAGAGTGTGATATATTGCCCGTTTTGCAAGGGGGGGTCGCTTTGAGGGATTCTACTATACCAATAAAACAGTTCTATCTTGAAACACACTTTCTATAATGTTTGCCTTTGTCATCAAATTTTGAGATAAGTGGATGTGAGTCAACAACCCATTCACATTTATCGATTATAAGTTAGTTTCAGTTGCTGTACGCGCAGAATAGCTGTAAAATGCGCCATCTTGAAATTGGCCAAGGCCGCGGATGTCTGTTTTTAATTTCTGCGTGAAAATAAATAGAGGCATACAGAATCATTTTTAATCTCCCTTAGCCGACACTCGCTCGCCTTCGTGAACTCCGCGAGAAGAGAGTATGGCTACTATTCTCTTGACTGTTACCACCAGGTGACACCAACAATCTGATTGATTCATGTTGGCGCTATATTTAAGTTCAGTTGATATCGTTTATTTTTAATATCCCTTCATGTGACAGCGACAGTGGGCATGCTTTTATCTCAAACTAGAAGAACTCCGCAACATCATTGGCTCTCACTTGACAAGCTACATACAGCTGAGTAAACAACGAACAGTCGCTCCGGAGAACCAACACTTGGATCTTGGATTTTTATTTCTCTTTTTCTGACGACGTTGCAAAATGACGAAGTTTGTTTAGCTTGATAGGGAGTCCTAAAGGTTTGGTGCAATCTGACAATCGCTCTTTGACAAATGCATTATACTGACTCTGGTCGAGCTCTTCAGTGTTCCACACACTGTCCACACCAGTCAGTAGATTAGATCCATCTTCACATATTGGATTTCCATATTCTTGTATGGCAGCTTTCAGCGAGCTAACATCTTTCAGGAAGGCTGTTTGACCATTTGTGGTTTGGTCGTGGTGACAATGAACCTTATTGTCTATAGTTGGTTCGGCAGACGCTTCTAATTCTGGGACGGACAACATCCATTGTCGAAGTGCAGCATGGTCTTCGATGATACCGACAACACCACCATCTCCTTTCATCACTGCGTTATTCTGCTCGTTATGTTGTGCCTGGCCGATCACCATCTTTGAGAATGAATGTGACGTCTTTGTGACAACGAAGCCATAGTTGACGTTGAACTCTTCATACGCAGCTTTATATCCACCAAGGAGTTCATATATCTAATGTTCAAGAGGAAGTAGGGCTACTTGGCGTAGTGTACATGGTCCAGAGCGAAAAAACCATGTTACCAAACCTTTTCAATGTTTCCACGTACAAGTCGAAATCATCGACTCTGACGGATCTGACAACTTAAAGGAGAGTGGACTGAAGGTGAAGAGTGTTGTACAAACTCTTTAACTCCACTCTGTATGTAGGCATACTATGTGTAAGCGTCGCGCATACAACAATAGGGGAGGCTGGGTTAGTTGTAATAAAAATAGCATATTTCAGTATTACGATTCGAATTGTTACCCGATCGAAACTTTTTAATGCCAGCGTATCCACAAATATCTCCGCAGAAGTCAAGCCCATAAATAAATGCATACTGCAATATACATTTGCGTAACTGTACGTTTTGCAAAGTCTCCTAAAGTATTACAATTTATCCCGATGCGGGGCAAGTGGTAACAGCCGGCGAGGCAAAGTGTAACATATGTTTTGTCACAGCGGTAAAATATAACATACCATTATAAGCAATTAATGGCTTTGAATTGGTTTAATACATATCTAGGACACAAGACCAGGTTATGAGGCTTACTAAATGAATTGGGCCTATCTACAATAACTATGCAAAAAAGTAATGGGCTGATCCCATACTGGAACACCGTGCAAACACTGTAATAAACAGAATCATGTTTATTACGAAACTTTTAATTGCCTCCGGTTCACAACGGATGGCATTTTCCCAACACATTGCCTCACCGAATGACATATTTCGATATCGCAATGTCACGATTTGTTCGGGGAAATGTAGCAACTTGCCTCAGCAGCATCTTATTCACAACACAAAATTATGATTACTTTAAAACACTGCTTAGTGGCCTATGTAACAGCTAAATGATATATTAATTAGTAAAATTACCAAAGGAAGAACAACATAGGACAAGTCATGTGCACACAAACCCTTAACAGGTAGACTCGCGAAATTATAACAAATTACCGTTTTTTTTGTAAAATGGCGCCATTGTTTACATTTTCATCAGATACACATAATATCACACGTCACATGCTTAAAACTATAGATGAACATACTTTTACCTCGCGAAATAATTCGCATTAATAGTTTTGTCTGTAGTACGTCTGCTATACCTTACCCGTGTTGTAACTAGCTCTGGTCCCAACTACAGTGCACACGCACTTAGACCCTCTACTTGGTGTGCACGGAATGAGGTAAACAGCTTTCTGGAAAGAATCAGCCGTTCCCGACGCTGTGACTCCTCCAGTATACAAGTCCACCCACCTTCAACCGTTCAGGTGTAGAGGGCACCAATCCTGCTTAGAGTTGCCATCTCAATGTGCATCCCTTCCAGCATTATCACAACGTCATTTTCCCCGTGAGTATCAGGCCACGTGCACATTATCTGCTTCGCAAGAGCATATAACGGCTGGTCTAAGGTGAAAACCGGCACTTGGATAGGGTTCAGAATGTTGACGGCTATCTTGATGACATCGATTGAGTGATGAATCATTGGCACAGAAACTGCTTCACCATAGACAAAAAGATGGATACGCAGGTCTTCACTTCTTCCACACATAGATGTTGATGGCTCGCGTGGTATGCAGCCAAAGACATTGAATCCTGTATCGCCTCTTCACCGCTGCAAACTCGTCCCATGTGCTTCAACCATTTATCTTCTGCACTAAGCAACCCGGCTTTCCTCGGTTGGGCGTTGATAGCCGTTGTGGTGTCAAGGTATGGAACTGCTTTTGACATTTTCCCCGTGGATAACTGTGGGACAAGAAGGATAGTAAAACTAGACGTCATAAAATTAGTAAAGGATCAGTGTAGATTGGATATCAGGAAGTACTCATTCTCACAGAGGACAATAAATTAATGGAACAAATTGTCTACGGATTGTATAACTGCTAGCAGTGTGAATATGTTTATAAACAAGGTTGACACATATCTCAGGAGGACGGGTTACACGTAGATGAACATTGTTGGACTCTCAATAAGCCAATAGCTTCCTTGTCCACTTGCCATCTGGACCTTTAGCTTGGACGGCAAATCTTTTTAAATCTGGTTAAATCTTGAGGGTAACTCCGAAACTCAATGCAGGACACGGTCGTATGACATACATTCCTACACCAAAATACACAGACAGTGGTGGCTCTCACAGTGTACTTTGTCTCGATGATTTGCTTCCTGTCACTGGGGAGAAACACAGTGATGTTTGGTTGGTAGAGAACTACGTTTATCAAGGTGATCAGCAACCCAGGCACATACTCAGCTTGGCAATATTGGCCAAACCAGCCACCGAATATGCAGGTTCTTTCCCATATGTGTTTTCTGACAATATTGGCGATAATGAAACTTTCATCTTCAGCATCCCTGTCACACGTTTTCCTGGAGGCACTTCCAATATCGCTGTCCATGGCAATGTCAACGTCATGACCGCTCATCGAAGGACAATGTTTTTTCAACCTGGTTGAATGAACAGTAGTAGTAATATAAGAGGATCGTGTATTACTACTAACAGTACCAGACACGTCACCTAACTGCTGCAGTTAATCGGTGTACAATCTAGCAAGCATGGACACTTTGAAAAACTGGAGCTACACGTGCGTCTTCACATTCTGATAATATCCTATTATGTGCTCGTCGATAAACGAAACCAACTCGGCAAAAGCACGTTCCTGGATGATATCCAAACTGTTGTCTGAATTTGATGTTTTGGCTTTACTTGTTCGACTGTACACGTTCACTAAGCATTTCAAATGGTATTTTTACATCGTCTGCAACAAAGGCCCTGGGTCCTACTTTTATGAGTATCTTCTCACCCATTAGGCGCCATCCATAAAGTACGTCACGATCAGGGGGTAGGAATGTTCGGGTAAGCGTTATGGAGCATTACATCGGGGTGTCTTGGCGATCGTTACCATCGTTATTTATACAGCTTTTTGTCTGTCTAGCTGTCGACACCAGACTGAGTGCATTCATTGCTATGCCAGTTTTGGGGTATATTTCAACTGAATTCGAACGGGAAAAGAATGCGGACTCTATCACGCATTAGTGAATCTGTAATGGCGCGAAAAGTCTGCAAACTTGTTGAAAAATAGATGTATGCATAATAGATGGGTCTTTTTCAAAACGAAAGTAGTTGGGGGGGTGTACAGATCACCGCTACGGGTGGGGGTGATGGGGGGGGGTCTAAAATAGCCTGATGTACTTTATGTATAACCTGTTAGTTCTACGGCACACTTTCTCCCCAATAGATGACGTCACTGCTTCGTGAAGCTTGTTCGAAACTGTTTCAGACTCGTCACACAAAACTCAATTTTTTTTTGGCTTTTGATAACTCTCTGTTGTTTCAATTTGTTTACATTTTTTTTGCAGTCGCTTCGTTTTGTTGAACTTTAGCCGACACGTATCATGGAAGCGCTCTTTCTTGCCGTTCCATTGTCGAACTAAGAAAGGCTTATGGTCTTTGAAAGACCGCCAATTCTTTCAAAGGCGGAAAGGTTTTCTGCAGTTTTGATGTAGCCAGCTTCGATGCCTTTAAGCGGCGTTGATACTGCTGAACTGGGACATCTCGGTTTTTCATACGTTTCTGTCTGGCTACGGCACGTTGTTGCCAATCTGTCGCTTCCACACTGGATATTATAGCAACATTACCGGATTATAGGTCTATCATTTGGTGCATTTTTTTTTGTAGCTCATGGTCAAATCGCAGTAGCAGATCTATCATTAGTTCTACTATAGTACTAATCCCCGACGTTTACCTTTCTCATCATTCATTCATGTTGTAAGAACCAGTTGTAAAGAAATTGGCATACAACCTGGTGATTAAATATTTAATGCTTCATACTGATATATAGCGTTTTAAAACTATGTAACGCTAGCACAGCTGGCGGCTGTGAATGTCGCCGAAGGTCAAAAGTTAAATATTTGAAATCGCTGCCCCGAAAATGTATATTTTGACCAAAACATTATTTACAGCGCTAGGTGATGTAGATCGTAAATTTACTTTATCGGGCCCTATATTTACAAATGGCGGATGTGAATGTCGACGAAGGTTAAAGCTGAACATGTTTTAAATTCCTGCCCAAACCTATATTTTTACACCAACAATACGGCTCTAACTCACGTATAAGTAGTTCTTAAGATATGTCGAAATTTGTTTTGATGGCCACATCTTTAAAAATTCCGGTTACGAATGTCGGAGAAGCTCAAAAGTAAAATATTTAAAATCATTAATTGTTTCCGAAAACCACTATTTACCCCCAAAAATTACGGATGCGAATGTCGGAGAAGGTCAAAAGAAAAATATTTCAAATCATTGTTTCCGAAAACTAATATATTGAAAATGAGTTTATATATAGGAAAACGAGTTTTGGCGGCCATTTTAAAAATGGCTGACAACGTCGTCCAGGACAAAATCTGGGATGGCCCGAGGCCTATATTTATTCGCCTGGATAAGTTCTAAATATGTGCCAAGTTTCCTGCTTTTATAAAAAAATTATAATTTTTTTATTTGTCTGCCAGATTATTTCGTGTGTAGTCGTTGCCGTTTGCTACTAGACAGTCGGTTGACGGCCCCACACCTCTCAACTCGCACGCATCGCCGTGACACTTGCGGTGTTGGATTAAATGTCAGTCTCGCGGCAGAGGCCTGAAATCTCATGCATATTTTCATAATCTTTAGCAATAAAAATTATAAAACAAAACTTATTATAAGTGTGCGTGCGTGCGTGCGTGCGTGCGTGCATCGCAAGCGAAGGGCTAAGTTTTAATTTTACCAGTAATATCCGCATTTACCGAATAACGTGTGAAACGCAGTCAGTGATTGGTCAACAACTGAGCATCAACCAATGAGACTTCCTTTTGGAAAGCAGTGTAAACTGTTCAAAATATTTTATATGAAAGTGGTCTTTCAAACGTTTGGAACTTTCCTAACGTCGTTAATCACAAATGGCTAAATCATTTTCTTAAAATCAGATTTCGTGACGAATATATTTAAACATGGTCATCAACTGTATTTCACAATGATTAGTGTATTACCTATAGAATATTTAAAGAAGTATTCGAGTTTGAACCATAATTAACATTGTTACTGGAGAGATTAAGTTTTATTTTTACTTAATTTAGGCTGGGTAACACAAAATTTAATATTGAAACAGGCAGATGGTTCAATATTGATAGAAATTAGAGGTATTATACTTTGTGTAATAGAAATGAGATTGAGGATGCATTTTGACATTGACATTTGTGGACAGCTATGCGGACCGTCAGTAGATGCGAGACGAAACCGAGGCGAGCTTCTATGACAGCAAATCAGGCTCACATTTAATGTTTAAAGGCATGCCTTCAATTATTTAAATACGTATATTTAAAGTTAATTGTTGTAATATTAAAAGCGTGGCTTTAATTAATTAAATGCACGTATGTAATGTTAAAGGCATGCCTTTAAATAATTAAGTACGCGTATTTAATTGTAGCCAGCGAAGTATATTGATATAATTTTGTTTCGTTGGCTCTGATTGGTTACAATTAGATACGTGTATTTAATTATTTAAAGGCATGCTTTTAACATTACATGCGCGTACTTAAGTAATTAAAAGCATGCCTTTAACATTTAATTCATTAAAGGCATGCTTTAGTGTTACAACCACGCCTTTTACTTTACATACGCGTATTTAAATAACCAAAAGCATGCCTTTAATTAACTAAAGCATGCCTTTAAATAATTAATTTCGAAAGTCGGTGGCAGTATTTAACCAATTACTGTTCTTGTTATTCCAAAAGTAATTACCATCTGATCTCATAGCGTAATTATCTTATTATTAGTAGTAGTATTACTAATTAAAATTAAATATTAAGTGAAACAAAACCATCAGTATTACTAATTAAATATTAGTAATAAGGCTTCAATTATTTGTTCAGGCTGGGCACGGTCTTGGCCTTGGGTCATTCCGTGTCAAATTAACCAATGGTCAAAAAGTTGATGTCTCCGAATTTGCTTACATTTTAACCTATGAAGAAGTAGCTATACCTGAGCACTCATGCAAAACAAACTAAGGATTTGCATGCAAATTGTGTTTGTAACGCCCTATAATGTAAACAAGGTAAGTGATTCTTAAGTAAGAAGTGTACAAGTTACAGATCTGAAATTTGCTGAATATATAAACGTGAATGATAAGACAAAGGACAATGGGTATACTGGGTGCACGAAAATGGAAAATAACCTAAACAAAACTCTGAGGATTTCAGCAGCCTGTATTTCATTGTTGTGTTACAGTACAATGACTAAATTGCTACCATCTATTGTCTGGTATACTGTTGTTAACCTTAGTCCAGTAGGCTTCTAGTTGACATACTTTCAGAATAATTCAGCCTTAAACTTTCACCTTTTTATATTTTACGAATTTCAGCAACCAACATGAGAATACGGGACAAGTTCCGTGATCACCATTTTTAACTGTGCATAGTCCTTTATTGGGTAAACAACACAATAAAATGTCATTAAAATATTCTGCATATATGCCAGAACCGCCATATTATATGTATGTATGTATGTATGTATGTATGTATGTATGTATGTATGTATGCATGTATGCATGTATGCATGCATGCATGCATACACCACTTATCCGGCTTGAAATGCTTCTAGTGTAATGTCACTTGGCAGATCATGCATGCATGCATGATCTGCCAAGTGACATTACACTAGACCGGACCCCACACATATCTGTGAATGAAATATGTGCATTATGATTATGGCATATTTCCCGCAAATGGTTCACATAGAACCTACACAGGACACGGTGTGGTAGAGACGCTACTTTAGACCAGACAGTCAAACTCCGCCGCCGTATTAGATCCTGTCAGGCATTGTCTCATCACGCGATAGAATGCGAGATCTCCTGCGCCAGACGCCTTGTAGAAACCCGCTCCATAGTGACCTTCGGTGGACGCGGCTGCTCGTGCGTCGGTGTCAGCCGAATAGTCGTAGTCGTCGTCCTCAGACCGAACGCGGACCTGGATGCTGCTGTTTGTGTGTGACACGTATTCAGTCACACCGTGCCTGCTGCCGCTTACCAGTGGTGAATAGCTGAATATAACAACGATAGTTTGTTATTGAAGGTGCGTTAATAACTTGTTTGGTATGGCCCGTCCTTGTGCGTGCGTGCTCGCGCGCGCGCTCGCGCGCGCGCGCGCGTGTGTGTGTGTGTGGGGGGGGTTCGAACTAACCGTTTTTAAAGAGAATTTTGTTTAACTGTAATTTTTTTTCAAAAGTCACCCCAGACATCACCAGATGATGTATACGCCCGAATGCGCATTTTGAAAAACCGAGAACAGGCAAGTGTGGCTACATGTATTGTTTCCAAACATGTTCATTTACCAAGTGTACGCGTGCGTGTCAGGTTTCTTGTACATACATAGTGTGGATTCCTAATCCTTTGCCCCCAGTCAGGCCAAATCCCCCCAGCCTGTCCCCACACTGCCTATTCACCCTGCTTACTCTTTACATGGAATCTTTTCGTCGGAGTGTTTTTTTTTAGTAAACTTACACGCCAATTTAAGTGGAATAAAACAAGGCATGCATTAGCAGACGGGCGAACATAAATATGATTGCCACCACGGAATCTTAACATCAGTCTGCAGAATATTAGAGACCTCTTTCTGGCATACAATACTTGCTACTGAGAAAAGTAGCTTTAACGTCACATACATAGACGTGGCGAGCAAATCTTCTGTAATTATGTGTATCGTATATACTCATACGCTCAAGTTTAATTCAGCCCTGTTATAAATATATATATAATTAAGTTGAATTTGAAAATAATCGACAGCGGGCGATGTTAAATCACCACCTAATATCGCTCACCTGAGACGACACTGTGTGCGTTTTTCGTAGGCAATCTGTAGATCAACAGCGGTGTAATTCGTTTCTCCCGGACATCGTATTAAGACGCATGCCTTGAAAGCAATGTCATAGTCGCTTTCGTATTCGTATCCGTAGTCGTTGTCGCCGTTGTCGATGAGTGTCGCTGTGTACGTGCCATAAAGGTCACCGCCAGGGGCGCTGCTGATTCCAACTACTCGCGTCTCGGAAGCATCCAGAGTCTAAATGGAATATCGACATTTTCGGAATAAGGAATGTTAAGCAATTTTGCATTATGCAATGCATACACATTTTACCAATACAGGAATGGCTTCTGTCGATTCTAATGTACCTGGAAACTGTTCTCGACCCAAAACGTTACGTTGACGACATAGTGTTATTAAATAATATTTGAAGAAAAAAACCCACAAATTAAAATATTATAAAGGAAACACCACATGGCACTAATTATGTAGTCTGCATTATGCAGTTTTGTGTAGGCCCTATTATAATAGTGTAATAAAAAAAAATTCGGTTATAACTAGAATTAACTTAACGTAGAATAATTTAATTGTGAAAGGATGCAAATAACTTAGGTTCATGTTATTTTTTTTACTATATGGTATTTTTTTACTAAATTGTTAAACTTCTGAATGGATTCATCTGTCGAACGACGTACGATGATTACCAACCGGCTTACGGGTGAGTACGTACATGCACTACCATCATAATGGCGCAGACTTCCCGCTGTGACGGCGGGTTCGGGAACCAGCTGTTGTCGAAACCCGGACGCATCTCGACGGCGTTGAGGGAGCCGTAGTAAGACGGTCTCGGCGGTGTAATGGACAGCATGAAGTGGTAGTCGGACGGCTTAGCGGCGTAACACCCGGTGTCGAAGTTCCAAATGGTGAACGGATACACGGGGCCATTGGTGTCTGCAGTAGGCCTCACAGGGGTCAGCTCGAAGCCGTCAGCCCTATTGGTGAAGGAAACCCCGACTGGGAGGTAATGAATCGGGTGAGCAGTTACATCGCCTGAAGATTCGAGACGGATAATGGCTCGGAGGCCGCACATTACGAGCAGACACGCCCTGCCGTTTCGGTCGGTGTTAGTCGTCGTACGACCGAAGAAAAGTCCACTTTGCACCACGTAGACGGAGAGTCTTTCGCCAGGCAGTGGAACGGAGAAACCAGGGCCGTAATACACGTATACAGCGATCGTACAAAGACATCCACGGTAAATTGGTTTATCAAAGTTGATATACGGAACCGTGGGTGATATTTCCGTCTCGCCCTCTACGATTGTGCCGTTCGTGACATCTCTTCGACGGCGGCGACCGCCCGGGTAAGTAAACTCTCCCGACTTCTTCCAATTCCCGCTGGTTCCATCGATACTCCAGAGGGACACCGATTCTCCAGGTTGCAGTCCCAGCGCATTGACGTCGAATTTCATGGTCGTCTTGCCACTCAAAAACACCTCGTTAAATTTGGAGTCTTCAGCGACTAACGTGACGACGCCGAACGTTTTCAGAAGCCGAGATTCACCCTCGTCGTCCACGAAAGTGAATTCTCCGGGGGCGGCACCGAGGCCGTCAGGTTGACGCGGATCGGCAAATGTCAAGAAGACTTTCACGTTGCCAGATACAAGGTCGCCGTTCTTGTCCTGGAAAGAATTGGGTGGAATTGTTACAAACACGGCAGACGGCAGACCAGGACTCTCTATATCCAGATCACCACCAGTCGCCGTGTCAACAACTTGTGGACTCGGCTTTGAAATGATGGCAACTTCGACGAACATTTCAGTAACGCCCTCCATGACATCTAGCGTTACCTGTCGTGGCATATAAAAAGTCGATCTGACGTCGAAGACAATGCGGCCAGCCTGTGGTGTTGCCTCGAACGTAAACTCATGTCTTACGACATCGTACCGTTGGCTTTTGTAGAAGACGTAGATACCAAACGATGAGGAGGCTTCGATTTTCACAGTTCCGGTTACCGTAACCTGGTTGTCGTTTTCACATTCGGCGCATCCGCAGGCTACGACCTGGTTGACGTCGTAGCTAAAGCCGCTACAGTCGACGTGCAGTTGGCCGTGCTTCTCGGCACGCAGCAGAAGCTGGCCGTGTCGGGCGACATTTTCGTCACGCACGGCACGTTGCTGCACCGACCAACGTTGACCGATTTGACATTAGAACCGCCTGTTCTGAGTGCACACGTAGGTGGTAGTTCAACTATCAGATCTACTGGATCCTGGTCGCACGTGTCCGCTGCACCGGCGTCTGTTAAATACAACGAAAGTATCAAATCAAATCAAGTTTATTTAGACACCGCATATGTCTAAAAATAGAGTCAGGGGTGTTTACAATAAAAAATAAATTAATAAAATATGTTACATTAGTGAATATAATTATTATAAAACAGGCATTACATAAGATAACACATATATACATACACATGCATACACACATACACACACGCACGCACGCACACACATATATATATATATATATACATAAAAAAATAAAAAATATATATATATATATATATATATATATATACATACATATATATATATATATATATATATATATATATATATATATATATATATATATATATATATATATATATATATATATATATATATATATATATATATATATATATATATATATATATATATATATATGAGAGATTGGTCAGCCGAACGAAGACTGCGACAGGAGATATACGGTCAGCAAGGTAACGTGGAGTGTTTGCATGCACGGCGCCGTGCTTCAAGGTCAAAGCAGGTAGTACGATTGAAACAAGGAAGTGTTGCAATGCAAGTATGATGGGCGGATTTGAGTGATTTTTATAAATATTTTACAATGTCTATTCAACATTTTTATATTTGCCATTTCTGTGAAATCATTCGCTTAAAGCAGTAATGTTTGTTTCTGATTTTGTTAGAATTCGTATATATTTTATATTTGGTCGACTTTCATATCTCTGGGCCTATTGTGACGACAATTAACTTTTTGAATCTCCGAAATATTGTCAGTATTCAACATATGGAACATTGTATTCATTTAGAGCAAGCATCATTGCTGAAGGTACCGGAATAACCGTTTGGAGTCACTATTTAACCAGTGACAGTTTCATTGTTGCGTTAATCACAGAACATTGACTCATGATTCTAGCGAAGTAAAAGCTCCCTAACCTCTGACGACGAGACTGGCGAGGCGGGAGAAGACCTTCCCGCCGAGGGAAGCGGCCCTGCAGGCGTACTGGCCCTCGTCCTCCTTCTTCAGATCCGTTATCACATACACCGGGCCAACGTTCTCCAGTTTTTCCCCGTCTTTGATCCTAGTCAACAACAGCACGTAATAATATATATAACTTTATAAAAATTAGCGGGCCTTGACATTAAACTTTTGTACCCAGTGGCCAGTAGATGTTAAAAGTTACCGCCCCCCACCCAAAAAAAAAGTTACTGCCACGAAATATTTTTATTAATAAAAAAACAAGTCGAAGGATGCGAGTTTGGCCGTTATTTATTTTGCCGTTGGTGATTTACTTTCATGCTTTCAGTCAGTATTCCGTATGGCAGACAATGTTGCTGCAGGAATCGTTTCAGAATCATACGTCCTCTGTCGAAGCGGCAGGCGCAGTAGGCAAACTAAATCGCCATACAATGTTTTTCTATCTGGCTGTTGCTGTTGTAGGGTGAAGATCTCGTTCGTCCAAAACGTAAGTATTTTCATGAAACGTGAACCTTACAAACACGCCATAAACAGAGCAATAAGCATGTCTTTCGTGTCTGTATGCATTCTTATATGTATCACTAAAGTTACCTGACAATAACCATGTAAAAGTGTGAAAGTATTACCTTTTTGGCAGAACGCATGTGCTTGTCAACATTTGTATATAACCGGATGTTCTTGTGAGCGAGATTACCAAACGGGATTCCCGTAGATCTATATAAGGTCACACTAAGAATTGCCGTCTGCTGGCCATAGAGTTACATCATTAATCGTGCCCCTATAAACTACTAACTTACTAACGGGTGTTTTATTTATGTCTCTGCTGTTGGACCATTCTGGCCTCATTCTACACGAAATCGCCTTTGATCATGTGACCCAAAGGCAACATCACGTGCACAGCATGGCGGCTAATTGTGAAATGTTTTCTACGTCACCGATAAAGGTACTCATATGTAATTATTTGGAGCACATTTCTTCAGTTTCTTGACGCCCAAGTGTTGGTTGTATGTCAAAGAATACACATGTGAAACAGTTAATGCGTATCGGTTTTAAAACTGAAGTTATTAGTTTCGTGGTCATTTGGCTACGGAAAGCCCAAACCGGCGTGTTGACAAATGCCGGTCAGGAACTCCGCCACTAGGCTAGCTCAAGAGTGGGGCGGATGACTCTGCCTACAGGCGCAGCAGGTCGCGTTTTGAGAATGACGGGTCGACGGACGATGCCGCCATGTACGTATCGAGTTACAGCTAGTTATACTCGAAAATACGATGGGCGAACCGGACTTGACACTGTATATAACTATGACTGTTACAATTGGGTTTATTTCTTTCGAATATAAACTGTTGGACTGAAGTACAAAGTTACGGTAAATTTAGCTATCTGCGCCCTAGCGGGTCCAGGAATGTATGTTTGGCGCTGTCGTGACATCTAGCGGACAGTCCGTGAACTAGTGGGTTTATACGAAATCGTTACGTCGAAGGCGTATCGCGATAGGCAAAGTCAATCGCCCTACAATTTTTTTCTATCTGGCTGTTGCTGTTGTAGGGGCGAAGATATCTTTCGTCAAAAAACCTAAGTATTTTCAAGAAACACGAAACCTTACAAATACGCCATAAACAGAGCAATAAACACGTCTTTCGTGTCTGTATGCATGTTTGTTGTGAGATGTCCTTGTGCCAACCCAAGATATGTGGACTTCACAGATCAGATGATCAGGGATGTGTTGATCCGAGGCCTCAATGACCATGATATTCAACACGAGATCCTGGCGCATGAAGACCAAGACATGACCCTTCAGGCTGCACTAAAATTAATTGAAGCCAAGGAGGCCGGGCGGAGATCGCAAGCATCCTTAACGCTAGAAGGCGCTCGCGCGATGAGCCAGCACAAGAAGGCTAACAATTATCAACCGGCTACCGGCTACCGCCGACCGACAGGCTAAATGTGCGAAGTGCAACAAGCAATTTAACAGGCCACTCAGCCGCGATGGCAGAATCCGGCCATACAAGCTATATAAGCACTGCTTCACCTCCCAGAGAGTTGACAAGAAACTCGAGCAGGGAGAAAAGAGCCCGGAACAGAGCGGTAATGTGTATGACATGATGTGCGCAGCCGTGACGGCAGTCGGCAATTTCCCAGGGAGGAGACCAGTGAAGCTAGTCCACCACGTATTTAGTGATGGCACGGGCTGGCAGCAACGTCGGTCTCAGCCACAGCCCAAGATCACTGAAACTGCAAGGGTGTGTGCTCATGATTATATACATTTTGGGACGAAGCTATCATCCAATCCCCGAGAGAGTGTCATTACTGCCATAGTCGACACTGGATGCCAGAGCTGCCTCATAGGACTGAAGCTGATCTTGCGATTGGGTCTCAAAAGAATTGATCTACTCCCTGTGCAGCATGAGATGAATGCTGTTAACAGTAACGCCATCAAAATCATAGGAGCCGCACTGCTAAGATTGTCAGGCCGTGACAAGTCTGGGTACCCTATGGAGACTGCACAAGTCTGTTATGTTACACCTGAAACAACAAATATATACCTCAGCCGCGAAGCACGTGAAGACCTGGGCCTCGTATCACCTTCGTTTCCAACAGTTGGTGAAGCCGAAAAATGCACATGCCCTCCCCGCTCCATGCCACCCACCCTTCCAACTGTCCCTCCATTTCCAGCAACAGAAGACAACGTGGCAAAGCTTCACAAATGGCTTCTGGACTATTACGCATCCAGCACCTTCAACACGTGCCCCCACACCCGACTCCCATTCATGGCTGGACCTCCACTTGCATTTAGGGTGGACCCAGAGGCGAAACCAGTTGCCATACACACTCCTATACCAGTCCCTCTACATTGGCAGGAGGAAGTGAAGGCAGACCTAGATAGAGATGTGTGCTTAGGTGTCATCGAACCTGTCCCCGTCGGCGAGCCGGTCACATAGTGTCATAGGATGGTAATTTGCAAGAAGAAGAATGGCAAGCCAAGGCGGACTGTTGATCTGCAGGCATTGAATGCTCATTGCTCCAGAGAGACCCACCATACTCAGTCGCCATTTCACCAAGCAAGGTCGGTGCCAAGCAACAAGAAGAAAGCAGTATTTGATGCCTGGAATGGCTATCACTCTGTGCCCATTAGGGAGTGCGACCGGCACCTAACCACATTCATCACACCGTGGGGACGCTACAGATACTGTACGACACCTCAGGGATATATTGCATCCGGAGACGGTTACACCCGCAGATTCGACGAGATTGTTGCAGACTTTCCTAACTTTACTAACAAGACCAAATGCATCGACGACACCTGCATATGGGGAGACACGATTGAAGAATGTTTCGTCCAGGCATGCGCATGGTTAGATCAGTGCGGCAGAAATGGAATCACACTAAATCCAAAGAAGTTCCGATTTGCGCAAGACATCGTAGAATTCGCGGGATTTACGATCACCCCCGATGAGGTGAGGCCTTGCAGCAAATATCTTGATGCCATCATGCAATTCCCAGTGCCGCGGAATATCACAGACGTCAGATCTTGGTTTGGACTCGTAAACCAGGTCAGCTACTACACATCTATGACCGAGAGAATGTGACCATTCAGAGACCTCCTGAAACCCAAGTCCCCATTCTATTGGGATGATAAATTGCAGCAATTGTTCGAAGAGTCCAAAGAAGGCATAACTCAGGACATTCAACAAGGAGTGAAGATCTTCGACAAGGGCAGAAAGACATGCCTGACCACAGACTGGTCCAAAGAAGGAATTGGATTCTTCCTTCTCCAAAAGCATTGTGCCTGCCCCGGTGAAGTGCCATTCTGTTGCAACGACAGTTGAAAAGTGACACTGGTCGGCAGCCGTTTCACCCACCCGGCTGAATCCAGATACGCACCGATCGAAGGGGAAGCCCTAGCCGTACCTGATGCATTAGAGAGGACACGCTACTTTGTGCTCGGCTGTGATGACTTAATTGTGGCCGTAGATCACCAGCCCCTACTGAAAGTCCTGGGTGATCGCAAGCTAGAGGATATCAAGAACCCACGTCTACTTAACATGAAAGAAAAAACATTGCCTTTCAAATTCAAGTTAATACATATCCCCGGCAAAAGGCACATCACCACAGATGCCATATCGAGACATCCAACAGGCCCGCTGAAACCTGATAAACTCTGTCTTCCCGACGACGCCCATGCAGCGTCCGCCGGCATGCCATGAGCCATACTAAGCATGATACGGACGGAAGCGCCTGACTGTTCGGCCGGCATCGATGCCGAAATAACTGTGGCTGCAGCACATGCTCTGGAGGGGATGGCCGCTGTGACATGGAATAAGGTTAGAGAGGCCACAACCAGCGATCCAACAACGTTCAGGCTTCTCGAAACCATTGAAAATGGTATGCCAGACACCAAGCTCCAACTATCTCCATATTTGAGGGAATACTTCAACTTCCGTGAACACATATCAACAACAGACGGTGTCGTACTCTACAAGGACAGGGTGCTGATACCACCAGTCCTGCGAGAAGACATTCTTAAAGCCTTACACGCAGCTCATCAAGGTGTGACATCTATGACGGCGAGGGCCAACGTGTCCGTCTTCTGGCCTGGAATTACAACCGATATCGCACGCCTGCGCAACAGCTGCATGGACCAGAATTGTGGCAAAGGAAACCCAGGAGTTCCTGAAATCATGGGGTGTCCGACACCGCCTATCATCAGTGGCGTACCCGCATTCCAACTGCAGGGCTGAGATTGGCGTGAAATCCTGCAAGCGTCTGCTGATGCACAATACAGGCCCAAATGGGGATTTGGATACACCCTCATTTCAGAGAGCCATGCTACAATATAGGAACACCCCCGATCAGGATACAAAGATGTCTCCAGCCATGATCGTGTTCCGACGCAGCATTAGAGATTTCATTCCTGTGCTGCCCTGCCGTTACACACCCCACAAGGTATGAGTAGACAACTCTGGCCTGAGAGAATCTGCACTCCGTAAGCGACATACGCGCGCCGAGGAGCGTCTTAGCGAGCACACTAAGCAACTACCCCCTTTACGACTCGGCGATCATGTGCGCATCCAGAACCAGAGCGGCAATGACCCCAACAAATGGGATAAGACTGGCGTCATCGTAGAGGTGAAACAACACGATCAATATGTCATAAGGGTGGATGGTTCCGGCAGGGTGACTCTCCGTAATCGCAAATTCATAAGGAAGTTCCAGCTGTACAAGCCATTCGACCATAGCCCCGTCGCCACTCAACAACTATTTACAAATTCACAGCGGACCCAGTGGACCGCCATTAACCCAGCAAAGGAAAGCAGCTCAATCCAGCCAGTGTTGTCACACACTATCGACAGGGTGATCCCAGTGCTTCAACGCACACTACCTGAGCCTCCTGTCAACCCGTCACTAACTGATGAGGGGACGGTCGCCGCCCATTCTTCACTGCATGCCTCACCAGCAAGACAACACGCTGGCACCGCTGGAAAAATGACACTGTCAGAAACCGTGAATGAGCCGATCGTTCCCGACCCCGGTGCACCACGCCCCAGACGATCTATAGTTCCGCCAAAAAGGTACGACCCAAAGGAATGGATCTTATCCAGCAGAAAATAGTCACCGCAACGCAATACAACGGCTATCATAATTATGGTATATGGTTACACTACCACAAGTAATCTTCACAATCAGCCAGGATCTTAATACGTATCTAGGTCAGACAGCATGGTCCCGTATATTATCCCGGGTCCATACCAGGGCAGGCGCTAAAGGCCACCCATTATTCTACTATGCTTTTGTTCTATTTGTGCAACTGTGCTAATTGTTTACTTTACATGGTACCATGTACATTTCCCTGATGGACTTTATGGACACTATACTCATTGACGTAAGACACTATACCAGTGCTTGTGATGCATGTTAGCTCACACATAATTTCTTTGTTTCAGTTAGCTTATCTCAATGTTCAATAAGCTCAAGGGAGGAATGGCATAGTCCGATATTATATGTATGCGACCTAACTATGTAACATCTGTACCCGATACATCGCTTTTCGGACGTGTGCATTCTTGAACATAATAAATCTTGTATTGAGAATGATCTTTATCTATGCACACGCGCGAAAGTCATCAAATAAAAGACATGCGTTATTCAGCTAAACTGTCTTCAAATGTGAACGACCTGTGCATTTTACGAGGCACACGAACCAAAAGTACTTGGTGGCCACAATTCTTCAGCCATACTTACGGACGTTTGAAGACGTATATTACGACGACGTCGCCTCGTTTAAGACGGCTGACCAGACCAGGACACGATACAAGGAGATGCACAATGTCAATGGTACGAAAACGATCAAACCAATCAATCGTGCGCAAACATAGCAATTACAAGGTTACTCTCCAACCATCCTTCGCCTCGACAACTGCGATTGGTTTGTCTTGTCCTGGGTGGGCGCCCATGTCCAACAAACGAACCTTACTGAACTTTCAAAACCATATGAATGTCCATATTATAGTCTATATTCATCTCACATTTGCCGTATGTCAAGATATAACGTCGTTAGTCAAGCATGCATTCATGTAATACATGCGATTTGTAGTTCCATTCATTATTCACGAGCTATGACGAAGTTCCATTCATTATTCACGAGCTATGACGAAGCTAGTTTCCATCGTACTAGTGTTGCATATTGTTCGTCCGTTAACATTATAACATGTTATCTATATATTTGAGCGGCTGACATGATTTTAATAAAATTAATAATTAGACACATAAAATTGCCCGCGCTTGATTTGAAGTTCTCACGAAAATATAGTTTAGGGGAAGGTAGTGTTAGTTGAGCCATTTTTCATTCTTTTTGGTATCTAGGACAAAATCATATTCATAAGTAAAAATTGTTTTTACTCACATAAACTATGATTATTAGTAGATCATTTTATCCCAAGATAATATATCTAACATGCATAGATAATTATATACAGCTGATTCAAATAGGGTTGGTAAGCTGGCTCAACTGACACTTGGTGCGGGGTAAGTTGAGCCACAGTGTAGCGTACGTTGCGTAAATGCTTTATTTGTATAATTTACATAGGCCTTGTACAAAAAAAGTCATAAAAACACAGCCAACACATCTACCCAATGGGAACAACACGTCTCTGACAAGTCTACGCGCTTAATGAATAAGCCAGTGTAACTAACTGCTAATAATTTAGCCTTGTAGCCATCCGATGTCCCAATTTGCTATGAAAAAATTATTCCATGATGTATTTTGGGGTAAAGAACACTTGTCTTCGTTATTTACCCACCGCTCAACTAACCCTCCCTTGGGTCTTGGGTGGCCCAACTAACCCCGTTTCGGTAATTAAGCTTATTTAATTAACTTCTCATTAATGCGCGAAGTGATGTAAATAACATTCTTCTCTGTGCGTAGTTAAGCCATTTGTGAGTGCGCAAACAACAAAGTCTGATCCCGTGCGTTGATAGTTTACACACCATCAGACATTAATCACAGTTACTAAACGTTTCGAAAAACACTTAGCTCACATGTTCTAGCCGTTGTGACAAATGTAACCTATTATACATCAATAATGTTGTAATATCGTACATGTTCAATCACTGGATGGTACCAAGTAACTGTCGCTGCTGTAGTTTCCTGGGAAACATGGGTGGCTCAACTAACCAAGTGGCTCAACTAACACTGCCATCCCTTAGGTTCTAACTGTGCCATCGTGTGCTCGATGTCTCGGTCGCGTATGTTATTATTTACCAACGTATTATTGTTACTAACATAGTAACACCGTGTGGTAATGCAGTGATTAATGCAGTGAATTTCTCTATTATGTATGTTGTATTCCATTGCTGAACTGACACGCCGGTTGCCCGATTCTCTGACTTGACATTAATCAGGTGTCCCTTGCAGTAAACATCCCGCACCACGTCTATTCTCCGGACTGAACAGACCTATTTGAATAGGTAGTCATTGTATTTTACGAGGCACCAGATACACACGTGGTCGATGGTTTCAGTTATCTAGCTATACACGGATGTTTGAAGACGAACATTACGACCACTTCACCTATTTTACGACGACAACTGACCAATACACAATACAGAGCGTGATATATTGGTAGGAATTTAGATCCGTACACACAAGGTTACTCCGTCCATCCTTGGCCTCAACAATCTGAATAGCGTGTTCCTCTTGTGTGTTATGTTAGACATTTGTTCCACTACATTGAAGAGCTAAATAAGAAAACATATTCAAGCTGGTGTTACTGCATTTATGCACTTTTGTGTGAAGTGCACCAATCGATTCATAATTTGAATTTGAATTGTGAGACATTCCGTTAACTGTGACATATTTGAGTCGGTGCAAACTGTAGATTAAAAGTTTCCTGCTAATTTTTAGACATATGGTATAAATCTCTTCTGCATATTTATATTGCAATTCGTAGAAAAAATACCAGGACCTCCTGGAGTTGGACACAAAACATATCATGGATCAATCAGTTGAGGAGACTGTAGGTCGAGTAGATCGTCTGGGCCAAGAATAGTAGGCCTACATCAATTTAACTCGCAAAAGGTTGGTTTGTAGGGCTTGAATGAATGGCCTTTGGTACTCACAACTTTCTTTGTGATTGTTGTCATGCATATGGAGCGACTTTGCACCGTTGCCATCGATGCTTATAAATGTCACACTCAGTACACAGCTTGTAAATGTCACACTCAGTACACACTCTGTCTTACAAGTGTATTTGTAGGAGATATAGACGGCCAGCAGACCGCGTCCCAGTAATAAGTCCACCATGCAGGAGATATCTGGGTATACGACCGCCCAACCATCCGATGAACATGGCCGAGCCACCGCAGACGTCTCTGGCTTAACAGCTGAAGGAGAAAGCCCGCTGCAGGAGCTCTCTGCTCGTGACCCTGTCCTACCAAGAGATGCGTCTGAGGCAGCGAATGCGAACATTAATCAGTTTCTTCTTTTGTCTTGCGTTTGTCATCCAAGCCTCACTGCTGCAGAGAAATGTGCTGCGGACACATGCCAGATATACACGCACTTTGGTGTTTCCCGTCAGATTATTATTGCTCCACACTTTGCTGTTCAGCTTCGACATGATGGCTGGAGCTTTAGCTATACGCATGTTAGTTTCAGCATTTAGTGGCAAATTACAGGTGATTGTGGAGCCTTGGTACATGAAGCTATCAAAGACTTCCAGTGTCAAGTTGTCGATGTTGATTGATGGCGGCACAACAACGTCCTGTCTTGTGACGTTGGTCTTTTAATGCCTATAGTCAATAAAAATTCTTCCCATGCGTGCGAGAGTCTGTCCATTAGTTGCTGAAGGTCTTCCTAACGTGGCATCATCATAAGGGAAGAGCATTACAGAGATGAGAACTCGGCACACTTTTGTCTTGGCTCTCATACGGGCAAGGTTAAGCAACTTTCCGTCAGATCTGGTGTGTAAGTATACACCCGCTATGGATGAACGAAATGCGCATGACAGCACCAGAGAGAAGAATATGCCAAGGTGTTGGTGAGTGTTGGTGCCAGGCACATCCCTGTTTTATTCACATATATCCATAGGTTTGGGTGTAGACCCGTCGTAGTTGACAGTGCCCTTCATGTTGTTATGGAATGAAGGAAGGCATTGAGCAGCTTTAGAGGGCAGCCATATTTCTCCATCAGCTTGAATAGTCCGCATCCGCTAACAAGGTCGAATGCCACAGTATGGTCGAATGAAGGCGATATACAGAGGTCTTTTTTGTTCACAAAATTTTTCTTGCCGTTGTTGAACATAGAATATCGTGTCTATTGTGGATCTCCCAGTTCTGAAGCCGCATCGACACTCGGGATAGATGCGTTCAGCAGTCAGGCCAGGGCAACGCGGGAAGCCTTTCCCACGACACTCAACAGGGAGATGTTGTGGAAGAGGGTCTAGTTGTTGTAGTCACTGCGGTCACGTTTGATTGTGTACATGGTTCCTAAATATATTGCATCAAAACAATATTACGTCGCGTTTACGGGATAATTAAATTAGCATGTAGCGGACATAATTGGAACTTGGTTATTTTTGGTTTGTCCACTAATTTGTAGCCGGCGTCGTGCTAAATTTGTTCCGCCGCCAAATATTATCCACAGAGACTGTCAACTATGACAGGAAGAGCACTTCGGGAAAAAGATTGTCTGTAAGGGCTGGGTCAGTCGGACTGGAACACGAACTGGCTGCGACTTGGCGAGGCCGCAATTTCGAGTTGCCGGGACGTGTCCGTGGACTGCCTCAGCTACGCGGCGTCGCTCCTCGTGGGCGGCGTTCCTTCGGCAGGCGTCTAACAGTCGACTTAGAACTGGTACGGACCAGGGGATCCGACTGTCTAATTGAAACAAAGCATTGCGATGGCAGCAGCCTCGTGTTGACGTAATGTCATTTATGCCCAGTGTTCTGATTGTCGAAGTAAAGAAGTTCAAATAAGCGCTGATAAACGGCGGGAGTAACTACGACTCTCTTAGCTGCCAGTTGGAGAAGGCGTTGGGACACTGTGGTCTGACGCTGTACCCGGACAAGTCGAGGACGCTTACGATAGCGGTGGACGGGAAAGCGGGCCGTTGGGTCTGTGATCCCACGCCGTCTGTGTCCCTTGCAGGAGGGAAGTTGCCTGCTGTTTCCATTTCCGAGGGATGCAAATACCTCGGCATCATCGTGAGCGCCGGGGAAGATGATTCGTCTGCTGAGGACTCACTCGCGGACTAAATCACCTGACCAAAGCACCATCGAAGCACCAACAACGGCTATATTTCCTCGAAAATCACCTGGCACCAAAGCTCTACCACCGGCTGGTGCTGTCGCGAAGTAATGGTACTGTACTCCGACGACTAGACAAATTGATCCGTCGAAGCCTGAGGTCGTGGCTGAAACTGCCCCGTGACGCGGTTAACGCCTTCTTTCACAGTGAGGTGCCCGAAGGAGTACTAGGAATACCTTCGTTTAAACTTATGGTACCGCTGCTGAAGCAAGCGAGGCTGGAACACATGTCAAAGGTATCTGACCCAGTCATTGTAGCCCTAGTGACTCACTCGCACACCTCAGCCAACGAGGCTTGAACCCCCCCTCAAAGTTGGCGAAATAATTGTTCGAAATACCATTGAAGCGAACGCGCTGCATGCGGCGGTCGTCGGCAGCGACCTCAGGTCTTCACGGGCCGTCCCACACATACACTCACGGGTGTCAAATGGTTCGTCCTCCTAACAGGGGCGAACTATATTCACGCCATACAAATACGGGCAAGGACCGTATGCACGAAGTTAAGAGCAGCCCGGAGTAGACCCGAGGCGGACAGGAGATGCGATGCATGCTGGTGGGTGGAGTCTTTGGGGCATGTCCTCCAGGTTTGTCCTAGAACGTGGGGGCACCGAATAAAACGGCATGATGCCCTCCTGGAGAAGTTCCTCCACAAGATGGAGAACCGAGGCTGGTCGGCGATACGCGCTCCGGTAATAATGGCGCGGGCTGGCAGCCCGCAGTATTTATAATAACATTAATGTGTAATTTTGCGCACAATTACACGAATCACTTGACATTATGTGAAAAAGTATTGTTTTTTGTAAAGTGCTTTCGGAATCGACATGCAAATTTCGCTAACGTTTTCGGATCCCTCACACCGCAGGCGCAGAACCGACATCACAGCATGTCTTTAATGCAAGCAGATTAGATTGTTATTATGGCTGCTCGCAGTGTCTATATAAGTACCACTGCACGGTTTCTCATTTAGAAAAGCAAGTACAGTATTTGTACTAGGTGGGCCAGTTATGGTTCATGTGCAGTGGTATAACGTCAGATACTGAACTTCGAGCACCATCACCAGTCGATATTATTTGATATGCTACTTGTTTGGGCGTCTTCGTTCAGTTGACTGAGTACTTCCTGGAGACGTCGGTAATTTTCAAATGAACATGTCTATTGCAGGTAAGTATACAGCCTGGGCAAAATGCTATATAAGAATGGTGTCTTTACGTCGGTGTCATGTCTGTCATCAAGGTCATCTCATTAGCAAGGTCATGCAGGAAATTGCTGCCTATAATAAATTAGGCATTTATAACACGCTGTATATGCAGATAAAAACCTGCTCAAAGGCGCTAACATGGTAACATAAAATAAATTGAGATAAGTTAAAACCAATTAAACAAGCTAAAATAAATGAAGATGAATTAACACCTGTTAAATCCCCACCCATTCAATGGGAGTTGCCCACCGATCCAATGGGAGTAGCTTGTCCATTTGGTAGCAGTAGCCCGCCACCAGTCCACTAACACATCAGCACATTCTTGCTTACATAGTATTTCAATACAGTATTTTAATGCACTTTAATAGTTACATCAATTAAAGACATCTTTATGTACAGCTTACTATATTCAAAAACTTTGGCAGTGCTACGTTGCTATATACACGTTGGTACAATGACTAAATCAACTTTGCATTCACTAATCTCCATGAATCAGCCCGTGATTCTTATCAAGAGTAGCCAGTAGCAATCTTAAATGCAAACGCAAAACATATGATTCGATGAATGAGTTTTGTACAAAGACTACACAGAGGAGATTTGTGACAATGAAGACAGTTCGTCCGTCGTGACTTTCGTGCAAGTTTACAACACAGATGCCGTCTAGGTCTAGCTACCATAGAAACATCTACACAAGGCAGTTTGTACTTACTAAGTAATAAATAACGTCTTTACAGTATTGTACATGACATGCATAGGAAGCTATATACATCGGGGACCTGCGTTCTCTGCATTTGCGAAATAAGCATGTCTACACCTCCCCTCCACTCCAGCTGATTCACTCACAATGCCACAAGTTACTTACAGACATGAGGGTTCCAAACCCCAAATTGGTTCTCATCAACCCCAAATGCATTCTCAACCTGAAGTGGGATCCCCAACCTCACAGGTTTAAAACCACTGATTGGTATGCAGCCCAAGATCGGTTTCCAAGCGTGAATGAGTTGCCAACTATGAGTGTCAATGACAGCTGTAGTCCTGGCAGTGTCTACAGCCATTAGATGATGCTGGCTGGTAACCTGTCAAACACGTCGTTGCCACCTGTACTGCCAGCCAAACTGCCCCGTTGCCGTGGTAATGAAGGGTTGTCAGGACAACCCTGGTTGTGAAGCAGTTCGACACATTCGACAGATCCAGCGCTGCGGGCAAACCACAATGCATTGTGGCCCTCGTGGTCGACCGCTTGCACATTGGCGCCATACTGAAAGATAAACAGGCCGTGAGGTAATTGCATATCACAGATTTCTCTGTCTGATGTAGCTCAGCAGATTGTGACCACCATTTTAAAAATAAAATATCTTGCAGCATATAATAAATTACTGCATGACAGAATCCATGCAACACAGCAAACTATTATTTCTTCACATGAATCATTATTACAGATTCCACAGTCATACTAGCAGCAATGTGCTGGAGCATTAAACATAGGACAAGTTACTGAGGGTAGAGCATTATAAGTGTCATCAAAAGCTTTCCATGACAAGTCAAATTAACATTAATTTGTCGATTTCTGATAATCTGAACTGAATGTCATCACACTTCATTTTATTAGACATACATGATGAAATGTCAGTCTGTTCTACTACTTGACTGATTGATAGCCTAAAAATATCACTGACTGAATGATTCATAATCCAACAATATGACCGCCTTCCTGAATGACTAAGTCCAACAATCTGACTGAATGACTGAGTCTAATGTGATTGACTACCTGAATGACTTAATCTAACAATGTGGCTGACTGCCTAAATGATTGATAGCATGACAATGTGACTGAGTGCCCAACTGATAGCCTGACAATGTGACTGAATGCCCGACTGATAGCCTGACAATGTGACTGAGTGCCCAACTGATAGCCTGACAATGTGACTGAGTGCCCGATTGATAGCCTGGCAATGTGACTGAGTGTCCGACTGATAGCCTGGCAAAGTGACTGACCCAGAGTAGGAGTTGCACTAGGATGATGTTTCCGAGGGCGGCTGCTATGTGCAGGGCGGTGCGGGTGTCGTCCTTGTTGTATGGCGTGTTCACGTTATCAGGGTTGCAATAGCTGAGGACCAGGATGGTACTGTAGACGTCCTGGCGCGCTATTGCATCTATCAATTGCTGTCAACACAATCACTTGGTCAGGTACACACAACAACACATACATGTGTGCTCAGTCTATGGATACATATGGTCTGCAACTACCTCAACTTTAACAGCATAAATATATTAACCATTTCAGTACGACAGGCCGGTATACTGGCCTCGCGGTGTGTGACATGACAGTACGACACGTCGGTATACCGGCATTGGCTATGTTCACCATTTAATTCGCTTTTACTCATAATTATCCACTAAGTGGAGCCACTTGTTATATGTACGGTTATCATGGCGAAGGAATTAGCTATTCGGTAGCGGCAATCGTTTATTATCGCTCAATATAATTTTACGGATATTCGCGTTTTTAATGATGGATTATCAAAATCTGCTATGGCCGCAATGGCGGACGGCACTACTTCAACTGACGATTTACAGCTGTATGTTTTGGACGGATTATTTGATAGTTTTAGCGACAAATCTTTGTCAGATGTTGATGATCGAAACAACGATGATGTTGGCGAACTTAGCAACCGAGCCGGAGGCAAAACGGATACTGACAGTGGGAGTATTTGCTATGGCTACTCGGACGTCAGTGATAAAGAATGTGATGGTGTAAACGCTGAGGATGAACTTCGCACTGTACTATCAATGCTGGATGATGCGTAGTTTCATTTTTGTTAGAAGAAAAAGGTGTCTGTGAATCCGTCAACAAGTTTGATTGGAATCGGTCCAGTAGCAATGAATGTGTTAGCACATGTACAAATGAACACTTCTGTCATATATGTTTAAAATACAGATAAATAACTTGTTTTTAACTTTCTCATACTCCACAAAATGTACTTTATATTGTATTTTATATCATAATACACTCCTGTAGCATGATCAACATGAGTAGTTTACATTAAATATATACACTGGCATACAACTCCGTTCAGCAACTGCAAAAATGTTGAAATCGTGGCGGTCATCTTGGATATCTGGTTACCATGACGACGAAATGTAAAATGATATGGCTCATTTTACTCGCTGATTATCGTACTTTCAGAATATATATAATATTCATAAAATGCATTTTTGTTGCTGAAATCTTGACTTGAAGTGATGCAGTCGATTTTCTTGCATATTCACTGGAAATGCAGTATTCGGTGGTCACAGCAGATCAGGGCTATTGTACTGAAATGGTTAAGCATAATTACCTCTCAAGAAACTTAGCGTTCGTTCTGTATATTTCAACTGCATCTCGCAGTCTTCTTCAGCAGACTGAAGTTACGGATAAACGAACACTAAGTTTCTTGAGAGGTAATTATGCTTAATATTAATAACCAAGAGATCGGATCATCTATCCATTCAAAGCATAATGTAGTTTACATTCACTTTTAAGATGAAGAACAAGACTTGTAAAATGCACCCAATTGAAATACATCTTGAAGCCTTAGTGTGTCACATAAACACTCTTTTCTGCTCTTTCATTTCCTAAATGAATATATTCAGGTGTCAATTAGAATGAATATATTCAGGTGTCAATTAGAATGGATATGTTCAGGTGTCAATGTGAAATAATAATACCACAATCTCAGCACATGATCTCACAGTATGCGCATGACCCCACAATCTCAGTACATGACCCCAAAGTGAACACATGATCCCACAGTACGTGCAAATTACCCCAAAATATGCACATGACCCTACAGTGTGTCTATGATCTATGACTGTTCAGGTGTCAATGTGAAATAATAATACCACAATCTCAGCACATGATCTCACAGTATGCGCATGACCCCACAATCTCAGCACATGACCCCAAAGTGAACACATGATCCCACAGTACGTGCAAATTACCCCAAAATATGCACATGACCCTACAGTGTGTCTATGATCTATGACTGTTGTGTGCCTCACCTGTGTGAGAGGGACATCGCGGTATGGAGGCGGGGGGAGGAACTCCTTCTGCTCGTACTTGGCACGTATCCACCGTTCCTTTTCCTCTCTACAGACAACCAAAGGCTCAGTCAGCACGAGCAACAACACACGCTCGATCAGCACCAGCAACAACACAGGCTCAGTCAGCACGAGCAACAACACAGGCTCAGTCAGCACGAGCAACAACACATGCTCGGTCAGCATGAGCAACAACACAGTCTCAGTCAGCACGAGCAACAACACATGCTCGGTCAGCATGAGCAACAACACAGGCTCAGTCAGCACGAGCAACAACATATGCTAGGTCAGCATGAGCAACAACACATGCTCGGTCAGCACCAACAACAATGCACGCTCGGTCAGCACCAGCAACAACACACGCTCAGTCAGCACCAGCTACAACATTCACTTGGTCAGCACCAGCAACAACACTCGCCCGGTCAGCACCAGCAACAACACTCGCTCGGTCAGCAACAGCAACAACAGTTGCTCGGTCAGCACCAGCAACAACTATATTATTTTATTATAAAAACATGCAGTCAATAATGTTTAGCATGGACCTGAAACAATTAATAATCATTTATTTACTAAGCTTACACGACATAATAACCATACTTATTTAGTAAGGCATGCAAGTTCAACATGAAATAACAACAGTTATCACCTGGATGATGTTGGTGTTGGCTTTGGCCGTCCTTTTGTGTTCGCCTCCCATATCTTATTGACAAGTTTGTTGCCAATGACAATCATAACAGACACCAACTCTGGCCTGCAACAAGGTACACATATTTAGTAAACATGAACAAGATACGGTTTACATCCCGTTTCATTAAGACTCACAAAATACAATTTAAATTTAGTGACACAGATGTGAAATTCACCAATGACATTTAACTGAAAACAACTTTAGAAGTCTTAAATTTAACAATAAAAATTCTAAAAAATTTATTTGCCAAACTAATCGGTCTGCTGAAGCATTCCTGAATGTTCAATGCAACACAGTCGCATACAAACAAACACTATATTAGCATTTATCCTTGAAATACATGGACTGAAAGACCAAACCACCAAACAAAAAGGGGCATTCTTTTACAGCACAGCATCCAGTCCGTAGGTCCATTCAAAGAGCTTTACATTTCACCCCCGGCACGTGCTCATTCCAACGCCAACTCGACTTCTCTGTAAGATATTGCCATCACAATAAGCTGATACCATTGCATTGTGACCACATTGCAATTAGAATGTCCCGTATAAACTGTACGTCGCCACTACGCATCGCAGCGACGTTACATGAAATAGAATTGATCCTATTTTGAAGGGACGTCGCGTGCGATATGAAAAGGCCTTGATCTTTTCTAATGATGTAACAATTGCCTTGTCGCAGTTTAAGCACTGTACACATTATGTGAAGACGATACGTACGGCCAGTCGTCGAGGTCGAGGGAGCGCACGCGAGTTAGGTGTGTGCCGAGATTTCTATGTATTCCTGAGCATTCGATACAGATGAGTGAACCGAGGTTGAGGCTTGCCCAGTCGGGGTCTGCAATAAGGGCAGACAAAAATAAGTCAGTATGACCCAGTTACGATATAATAAATAAACGGCACATATTGATACATTTAAAATTGATCTATTCGTATTTATCTATAACATTAACAAATGTTGTCTATGTGATGCACAGGAAACAGGGAGGAGGACTGGGAAGGCACAGCGAACAGGGACGAAAGGAGGGAGGACACTGAAGGGAAGAAATGGTGGGAAGAACGGAGGGAGGACACTGAAGGGAGGGAGGGAGGGAAGAAATTGTGGGAAAAAAGGAGGGAGGACACTGAAGGGAGGGAGGGAAGAAATGGTGGGAAGAAAGGAGGGAGGACACTGAAGGAGGGAAGAAATGGTGGGAAGAAAGGAGGGAGGACACTGAAGGGAGGGAGGTAGGGAGACAGAGACGAAGTAATGGTATGAGAAAAGGAAGGAGTGACGGAAAACAATGCAAGGAGAAAGGAAGAAGAAATGTTAGAAAGAATGCAGTGTGATGAAAGCTGAGAGATTTTGGGAGACAGGTATAGAGAGTGAGGGAAGAGAGGACAAAACAGGGAGAAGGAAGGGAAAGAGGAAGAAATGGTTAGGTAATGCAACAAAGGGATGAGGAAGAATTCAATGTGAGCAATAAGAAGAGAGACAATGAGAGTCTTACTTGGCGAGTCACAGTCGGCACAGAAGGCATTGCCCTTGGCAGAGCGGATGGCCTGACCAGCTGCTGGATCCGTCATCGAGTTGGTCTGAAAACACACAATGCAGTGTCTATATTTATGTATCTACGTGCACAACATAAACTATATTTAAACATATTCAAAAAACAGCACTTAACACAATGATATATGAAAACATTCCTTTTACATTCACTTAGAAATTTCTATCAAATGTTAACCAAAACTTTAAATCTAAGTTTACATACTGTAATTTCTAAAGGTTCACTGCGCACATACTCTTAGTACACATCACAAATATAAAAGCTTACAGAAGTGCCCCCAAGTAAGACAATGGAAGGGCTTTTAGATCCCACTGTAAAATCTGAAGGATAGTATAATGTATGAGTCTATACAGAATAAACAACATTCAGCCACACTGCAGTTACTGCACAAAGACTATTTGTTCACATGTATCGACCACTGCTTGTAGCCAGGTATTTATATATAACTGAGTGAACTGAGGCTACGTGGAATACATAAAACTGCCAAGCTTTGAAACGGCACCAAGAACCTGGGTTCTCTTGATTGAGTCTGATGTTCTAACCACAACGCCACCACGCCCCAAGTGTAGATACCTCAGAGAAAACACAACTACGGTGAGGTGGCAGACACACAACTAGGGTCAAGTAGAAGAAACCATCAGAGATAGGACAACTCACCTTTGACTTGTTGCTCTCGTTGAGTTGTAGACTGGCCAGGATCTGTTGTTCGATGGCTGTCACCCATTCCTCCCGTTCCTACACAGACACACGGCTATCATCACATCTAGCGCATAGTAGCAATTTTTGGAATAAATTACATTATAAATTTTTTTAGGTGATGACGCGAAAAATTCAAAAATTGTAAAAAACAGCCGACACCACTATATAATCTATAAATATATTCTCTCACTGTATAAAAATTGGTGACGTATTATAGCTTTTGAACTGATGTTTGTATTATAAATACCATAGTTCCTTTCGTAATTATCTTAGAGATCTAGTGTTTGTTTTAAGATGTAGATATTTAATTTGTCTTGAACTTCTGTACCCACATTTTATAAGTTTACCCAACAGAAAATTATTAAAAACATATTGTGTGTGTGAGAGGATGTTATGTTTGTACAATTCTATTTTTTATTTCAAACATTCTAAATGTTTTTATTAGGTAAGTTAAGGTGATTTAAATTATGCATTCTGAAAGGCATGTCTTAACTTTCTTTTAGTATATGATACATGTATAAACCATTTCATTTAGCTATATAAATTTATGTAACACAGGTTAAGGATTTTGAAAATATGCCTTGTTTCCCAGATTGTGTCAGGTACACGTGTATTTGATTGGCAATTTGACAGCAGTTCAGGATAAAAAGGGTTAAAATGTGTTGACGGTTTTGATACAGAAAGCACTGTTCACAGTTTGGGGTTGACTTTTGTCTTAGTTGTGTGATGATAAATATAAATGCTGTGATGTCAGGGTAGGTTGACTGGTTAGTTATTCACCAGTTTGCAGAGATAAATTATGACAAGCTGTGTTACTTAAAGCCATGCTTACCTCTGATGTCTGAGCTTCAAACTGCCATTGTTTGTTGTCAAGTGAAACGATGACAAACTCGTAGCCGTCCGAGTCTACAAGTGATCAAACAGCAGCAGTCAGTTCAATAGTGGATCACAAACTGTGTGCGTGCGTGCGTGCGTGCGTGTGTGCATGCATGTTGTTGCGCGTGTGTTCACTGTGTTGGTATATACATGCGCCCACATGCATGCATGGATGACGTAAACTCACCTCCGTCCTGACCGGGATCCAGGTTCTTATTGGTTCCACTCTTGGCCCTGCGGTGGCGCTTCTTCACATTTGGCGTCTCGACCTTTGAGTTGGGTGTGCTGCCACCTGGTGATGTATGAATGAACATGTCCATGCCACCGTTGTTGAAGACATCTAGCAACATAAGCAAAGTACGTGAACAGGGTGACAGTCAACGTGGCTCAACAACATGCGATCATCAAATTAACATCTATGCACACTGACAGCTGGCAGATCATGTAGGAATGTAACCATCACTTAAAATTTTCCCAAATTACCTCCATTATGTCAACAGACATATTTCCTAACCAACCCTGGTTACTTCCCTGCACAGGTACCATTTCTGGCCCACATTTTCAATACATCCAGCTTTATTCCACATTTTGAGGTAAATAGTGATTTAACAAGATTTAACACAATATTGCCATTCAATGCAAAAAGTCCAGATGGCAAGTGGACAAGGAAACCTTTGGCTTATTGGGAGTCCAACAAGTCTTCATCTGTGTAACCCGCCCTTCCGAGATATTTATAAAAACATTTTTTAAACATGTTCATCCTGCTTGTAGATAATTTGCTTAATTAATTTATTGTCCTCCGTGAGAATGGGTACTTTCTTATATATGATTTACACTGTTTCTTCAATAACATTACTACGTGTCATCTAATTCTCTTATCTTTCTTAGATGGGAAAATAGGGGAAGAGTTAACTACTGCCAGCTGAGCACAATCCACTGTGTGGCTTACCATGAGACAACATCCAGAGCAGCAGGGGAAGAGAGAAAGCAACACTTGAGCACTGATACACTACACAAGCTATGTGGTGACAGACGGTCAACAACAATACAGTCATTGGCTGTCACAATGTCGGCTCTGTATATCATTAGGTAACTCTGGCAAGGTTCACGACATCAATGTTGGCTCTGTATATCATTATGTAACTCTGGCAAGGTTCACGACATCAATGTCGGCTCTGTATATCATTATGTAACTCTGGCAAGGTTCACGACATCAATGTCGGCTCTGTATATCATTAGGTAACTCTGGCAAGGTTCACGACATCAATGTCGGCTCTGTATATCATTAGGTAACTCTGGCAAGGTTCACGACATCAATGTTGGCTCTGTATATCATTAGGTAACTCTGGCAAGGTTCACGACATCAATGTCGGCTCTGTATATCATTATGTAACTCTGGCAAGGTTCACGACATCAATGTCGGCTCTGTATATCATTATGTAACTCTAGCAAGGTTCATGACATCAAAAACTCTGGGGAACTCAAGTGAACAGCCACAAACCAGCACAGACATGCTTCAAGAAAGTCAACCTTCCAACAAATGAGAACTGCGCAGAAGTCAGACGGTAACTTAAGACGCACGGCACAGTTCAATACTACATGTATCATGTACTTGAACTGAGGTCTAATCAACTTGCATATTATATTATGTGCTTAATATTACAAAGCTACAATGTGGCATAGAGTTGTTACAAAGATCACCACAAAACAACCCAAACAAAAATACAATTTGTATCAAGATATATTACTTTTACATTAGAGACAGCATTAACAAAAATCAATGAATTACCTAGAAATAAATACAGCATAACAGCCAATAATCATGCATTTCACATCAAGCAAACTGAAACACTAATTCCTATCACCTGCACATTTTCTATATATCACAGTATAGCAGCTATTTATGTAGGACTTTAAAAAAATGCCAGCATATACCCACTGTGTGGTAAATTCACATATGGTACGAGGTCTTAAACTGTGATACCATTTTATTAGAAAAACATTACACAGATGAGTCATCACAATGTAAAGGTAACTGCTTTATCTGTGACGTCGTAAAAGGTAGTTAGGAGATACTAGGTAGGAGGGAACTGTGGGCTTATCTGTTCATCCAAAAGACAGAAACATCTAATTTCTTCTACGTGGGTGTTTTTTTTATTTGGCAACTATTAATGCTGTATATGTGATCAATTCCTACACACGTGTCCCTATAATGAGTTATTTTATACGTTCAACTCAACTTTTTACAGTAAATTTATAAAAATACGAGCCCCACACAGTTTCAATACAACCTCTCATCAATACATGGACCTGTAGTAAGATGTTCACCAATATGCCAGACCACAATTTACATTTTGATAATCCAGAAATTTTTTACTCGAATGCTTTCAGTTCATACATTAACGTTTTACTCGAATGCTTTCAGTACATACATTAATATTTTACTCGAATGCTTTCAGTTCATACATTAACGTTTGACTCGAATGCTTTCAGTTCATACATTAACGTTTTACTCGAATGCTTTCAGTACATACATTAATATTTTACTCGAATGCTTTCAGTTCATACATTAACGTTTTACTCGAATGCTTTCAGTACATACATTAATATTTTACACGAATGCTTTCAGTTCATACAGTAGATGTAGTGGGTGTTAGATGAGGGTGTGTTTGGGCCCAATATCCCATACACACACACACTAAGAGAACACCCAGAGAGCTGTGTAACTATAGGTGCAAGCATACTAGCACTGACAACCAGCAATGTTGGCACCTCAAGCATTCATCTCTCAAACACACACTTCATGCACCTAACTACATTCCATTCCCTCGGCTGTCATCGTCACTCTACCATTTCCAGCTGCCCTCCTCCCTGCAAACTTCTACCTATGAAGCGTGCAAACAACTTAACCAATTCAATCCCATAAGAAGTGTGCAAGACAAGCCAAGTCCTTGTGATGTATTTGTGCATGACCCCACCTATCTACCATATATGCTCCACCTATCTACCATATATGCTCCACCTATCTACCATATATGCTCCACCCTTTGTACCTGGCCCATCCTAGTCACCATTTGATCTGCCCCCCTTTATGCCTGGCCCTGTCCATTCACCATATGCTCCACCCCTTTGTTCCTGCCCCTATGCTCTGCCCATTTGTGCCTGGTCCCGCCCACACCATATGCTCTGCCCCTTTGTGTCTGGCCCCGTCTCTCCACCATATGATCCGCCCCTTTGTGCCTGCCCTGCACACCACATGTTCCACCCTTTGTGCCTGGCCCTCCACCATGTGCTCCACTCATTCAACCAGAAGCTAAACTAAGGCCTCTGCAATATGCAATGCGACTCCCAAACCAAGTGCAGCACCAACACCAGAAGTGACAATGCTAACATTACCTCCTTCAACAGCTTCTGTTGGCATGGCAATGGGAGCAAACAGAAACATACATATATCGGATTGCAGTACCAAAGACACTGATACAAGGTGACAGAAGACAGGTTAGCTCAAGATTAAACTGTGGTGACTGAAGGCAAAATACTTTTTGTTGTCACTGAAAAGGAACCAATGGCAGAGACTAAAAATGCTGTGCTCGATTGCGCTCGCACTTACTGTGAATATGAGTTCACAACCCCCTGGTCAACTCGTAATTATGAGTCGCCAACTGGGGCTTCCTTTTAACTTTTGAGTTCTCCACTGGTACATACGACTTGACTGAGGTCGTGAACTCTATTTACATGTCATGAACTCGTAAACACGAGCGCATTTAAACACAGCATGCTATTGAAACGTTCCCATGCCTATAGCTACCTAAGTGACAAACACAATGTTAAACATTGCTATAATTTGTACAAATGTCAGGTAAAACAATTTCGCATATAAAAACCATAAATTTGTCATGTTTAGTTGGTTTTCCTAACATTTCATTAATGTCTTCTCAGAGAGAACCAACTGGTATTTGACGACTGGGAGAACTGAACACAACCTACCGGGCGGCAGGGAAGAGTTGGGGATGACAACCGACTCTTCACACCCTGGTCTCATTCCTGTCTCCCGGATCACGTCATATCCCGTCAGCACAACGCTCTCCTTATTCCCCGCCGGTCTTCCTGTAACATGGGATACATGGCGTAATAACTGCGTTCACTGGCGGTCTCATAGTTGTGCACTTCCACAGTACTGGGCAATTGAATGAAGACATGTGCACTAAAGTGAAACAAAAGTCATGGTTTTGGGCCTATGCAACTATACAAGTTATTAAAACATAACCATTTGCAACTACCATTAAGAATATCAGTTCGATTGAATTGGTTTCCTAGAAAATTATGACCAACTTTTTCACAAAGTCTCTTTCTCATGACACAAACATTTCCTGTTGACATTTTCTTATGGTGTACATTTGTTAATACGTTAACGATGCCCCACAAACAGATAATCCTAGTTGCACTCAGCACCTATCACAGATCCTGAGGTGCAAAGTAATGTGGACAGGCATAATTTGTAACAATACACAAAGCCACGAGACGATACGCATCACAAAACAATATGTATTGTGACACATAATGATACACATTTGTAAAGAAACAATTTAATTGCTCCGCATTACACAGCTGTATGATGTAGTTTCAACTTTCAACACAACAAAAACTATGTAGAATATAATTATGTATTGCAATTCCTGTAAAACATATATTGAGTATAGCATCGCAAGAAAAGTATCTTGACTCACTGATACATAGAAGAATCAATACAGTCCTATTCATTACAGAAATCCTTACCTTAAACATTTTATTATTGGGCGAATAGGATGATATATTTCAAACAAGATAACATGAACAAGCTTGGGACTGTCTACATGTGCCACTTGTAGACAGTAACAATGCGTACCCCTCATCGACACATTATTGTTGGGCGTCTGTTGACTGTTGGCAGGGTTCTCAGAGATGCCTCGTGACCCTCGGGGTTTCTGACCCGGGATCTTCACCGTTGTGCGAACCAAGTTAATTTCCTTGCCATGTACTTCATCCATGTAATCCTACAGAGAAACAGTGGCTAACTCTTCATGCTATTCTACGTTGTGTGCAAGATACTACAATGACAGTACAAGATGGTCGCAAAATATTTTAACAAATGAGACAGTTACAAAGGGGTGATATCACAAAGGAACATCTCAAAACTGGAAAGATGACCATGACAGTTCACTATGAGTCTATGATAATGGTTATGTAACTTAGAATTACAAACATGATTACAAACTTGGAATACAAACATGAGTAATAGTATGAAACAGGCTTCATATGACATACTGTATGGTCTTACAAATCTCTCATAATAATGTGTCAACAGTAATCAGCTCAGCGGCACTGGCTCTACTGAAAGAATTGCGCCTGAGAAGCGCCACCTACATGCAGACTGGGAAAGTAGGAGAATCGGCCGTCATCAAGCAGCGTCACATACTTCTTCTTCCAGTCCTTATTCAATGGCTTGCTGCTCTTCTTGTACAAGTAACCCTGGCAACCATTAAGGGTCATGTTAAAGTAACCCTGGAAACTATTAGGGGTCATATTAATGTAACAACGGTAACCATAAGGAGTCATGTTAAAGTTACCCTTGCAATCTTTAGAGGTCATGTTAAAGTAACAATGGCAACCATTACGGGTCAATAACCCTGGCAACCATTAGGGGTCATGTTACAGTAATACTGCCAACAATTTCGGGTCATGTTCATCAGCAACATTCAAAGGTTATGTAAAATTAAGCGAGGTAATAGTTCAGTCTTCTTGAAGTAACCTTGCCAAATATCAAGCCCACCCATGTAACTCGTGCTGGATATCAGTAACCCAGGAAATCGTAAAAGGTTGTGTACAAATAACCATCAAAACAGAGGTCATGCACAAATAACTGTGACAAATATTCACAATGACATTATATTCTTAAGTGCATTCCAAAAACCATACTGTAAAGTATATATTATATAGTGAACGCAGCGAACTAGGACAACAGGCACTACTACACACCTGCTTGATGGGTATAACCCGTCCGCTGCCCATTTCTCCATTTTTTACTTTGTTTTTATCCTCCTCGGTTTTCTTCTGCTGTCAACAATAAGACAATATAAACATAACATCATACAACAGTCCTATCAACCGTGGGTATTCATTCATGCTGTGGGAACAGTTTCTTCACAATGCTGTCTGAATAGACACTGCTAAAGCAGTACATAATTATGCTCAGACAAAAATTATTACAGAAAATGGTGTAATTTTGTTAATTATTTACAAATTCTAATAACTACACAAAACTGTTTTTGTATCAATACTGCACTAATGATTATGAACACAACACAAAATCAAGAAGTGGTCTCTCTCAAGATTAAGAGAATGAACTCACAAGATCAAGAGAGTGGTCTCTCAAGATCAAGAGAGTGGTCTCTCAAGATCAAGAGCGTGGTCTCTCAAAATCAAGAGAGTGAACTCACAAGATCAAGAGAGTGATCTCTCAAGATCAAGAGCATGGTTTCTCAAAATCAAGAAGTAGTCTCTCTCAAGATCAAGAGAGTGAACTCTCAAGATCAAGAGAGTGGTCTCTCAAGATCAAGAGAGTGGTCTCTCAAGATCATGGGCGTGGTTTCTCAAAATCAAGAAGTGGTCTCTCTCAAGATCAAGTGAGTGAACTCACAAGATCAAGAGAGTAGTCTCTCAAGATCAAGAGAGCGGTCTCTCAAGATCAAGAGTGTGGTTTCTCAAAATCAAGAAGTGGTCTCTCTTAAGATCAAGAGAGTGAACTCACAAGATCAAGAGAGTGATCTCTCAAGATCAAGAGAGTGAACTCACAAGATCAAGAGAATGGTCTCTCGAGATCAAGAGTGTGGCTTCTCAAAATCAAGATGTTGTCTCTCTCAAGGGAGTGGTCTTTCAGTATCAAAAGAGTAGTATCTCAGGGTCAAGAGATTGGTCTCTCAGGATCAAGAAAATAGTATCTTAAGATCAAGTGAGTGGTCTCTCAACATCAAGAGAGTGGTCTCTCAAGATCTCTCATCACCATGTTAACTTCAAAAGCTTGGCGCCTCGCCAAATGTCATTGTATCTAATCACTGTATTTGACTAATCGGTGAGTCTTCTTTTGGTATTAAGGAAAATGCAATTTGTATGTAAATGTTCCTTATCGCCAAGTAGTAATGCTTTTGTCCGTATCTTAGAAAGTTGAAGTCCAATTGTGAAGAGATTTACACAGTAACATTCATCGTTAAATTCTTAACCATATATCCAAAATTAATTAAAATTCGTTTTGATTTGACGAGACACTTGCCCATGAAAGTTGACTAGACTATTATTATCTAGAGGGGTGCTAATGTAATATCTTTTGAAAATGTAATACTAATAGTTCCATTTTCTTTGTTTGTTGATTGTTCAAGATGTTTTTCTGAATTGCACTTTGAAAAGTTTTGAAAGAGTTGATTTTAAGTTTGGATTTTATACCAGAGTGTCCTCTGGTTGGACTGCACGGTGTAAATACAATGTCACTAAAAATAAAATAAACCAATTTCAATTCAACTCAATAAAACGTGTTTTTATTATATGTAACAGTAATCTACCATTTGTCCACATTTGTATTTGTCTGAATGCCATTTTTCAAAATTATTTATGTCCCTTGCATATGTAAAATTTTTGAAAACACACATTTAGCTACTTTTCAAAGCAATATATATCTCAAAATCTGTTCAACCTTCCCAAATAATATTCTGTGTACATATTACTTGTATAACAGTCTGTGTGAATATTAAATGTGATTGACCCATAAATTAAAAAGTTATGTCATGCTGAATATCGTTTTTTTTGTTGCTGAAAATCCTTGCCCAAGCCTAATTAAACTACAGACATGGCAGAGCTACGAATCATTTGTTCAACCAACAAATTGCAAAAAAAAAACAATGAGACAAAACGGGCCTGAAATATCTGGTGACTTGAGCCATGTGGTCAGGGCGTCCAGCACCTCCTGTTAGTAGTAGCCAAGCAGTGACTAGTGCACACCCAGTTAGTTGACCTTTATGTCCTGTCTACAGTGTCCACTACTCAAGACATTTCATTCAGCATGCTCTATTCAACTAGTGCAGGGACAACATTCAACAAGGCATTGCAACCCTACAAATCCACCCCATCTGGCTATGTGGTGTGGCGATCAGCATAACGACTCACTCCATCTCTCTGGTTAAGGGGGTGATCTGCATGAGATTTCACCCCATCTTTGGCTAATGGGGTGGAGAGTAAACCATTCCATCTATCTAGATAATGGGGTGATCTTTGGCTAATGGGGCGATCATCACAAGATCTCACCCCATGTTTCTGGCAATTCAATGCCACAATTGCACAACATCAAACAGGTATTATGTTGACAGAATGAAAACTAATATTCTGTTGCGGAAAAATATATTTTGTGGATGCAGATTCACTGTAACAGTGACTCATATAATGCAATATGTTTTATTGTAAATGCCATACAACTGTGAGCTTATGCAGCATACTTCAGACTGTACTGGGAACTGTACCGACAAAACAAAACAAACTACAACATGTTGTTCACAGGTGAATAACTTTTAACATCCAAATGACAACCAAACGGTACAGTCCAAGAGCAACAAAAGCTTCTCAACTCTAGGCAGCCTGTTACAGCAGCATCAGGCTCACTAACCTGATGATGGATTTTTGGTTTGATAAAAAATATGTTTTAGTGGTGATGTATGAACTTCAACCAAATGCCATGTACCGTTTTACTGTTTAGAAAAAATATATATATATATATCTGCACGTCGATTTTCAAAAAGGGTCTATAAACAAGATTACAGAAACAAATATTTTAAAACTTGGCACTGTTTTACGGCCACACTTCAATGATCAGCCAAGCAAAATAAAAGTGCAAGTCCGATAAGCACGAAAGACTGACAACAAATAAACAACATTTAGAAAAGAACAACACTAACAACGACAACATGTACAAGGAATGAGGCCATGACAAAGAAACGAAAGTGAAATTAAACTGTACAAATTAAATTCATCGATCAGTTGGGCGGTGTTGGTTATGTCCACTACAACCAGGTGGCGCCAGTGATGAGTCGGGAAACGTAAAGTAAAGACGTGGCAGGTGCCAGGGTCGGGCGGACAGTCAATGTACGCTTCACTTACAATGAACAGATTGGAACGTCGTCGATTTTTGCGGCTCAATGTTGGAGTGCCGGTGGGCGTGAGCAACTCCCGCCCCTCCCCCAATACAGCCTTATCCTGCAATGACAAGGTTTCCATGACGACAACAGGATGGTTACTCCTGCTGGCCAGCTACGGTCATCTCATGCTGTCACCAACTGGTAGAACAGTGCCAATGGCACAGGGCTATTGGCTTGGACATGTCATGTGAAGTATTTGACATGGATGCGAGGCTAACTGAATAACATGGTTTGGCTTTTAACACAAGTGGACTAAAATGTGGGTGGCGTTTAATATGAGGAGTAGTAAACTGTGGACTTTAATACGGAGGTATGGCTAAAATGTGGGTAAAGCTTAATATGGAGGTGTAGTTAAAATGTGGGTGGAGCTTAATACGGTGTGAATGTGGATGGATATTAATATGGAGGTGTGGCTAAAATGTGATTGGAGTTAAACATGGAGGTATGGCAAAATGTGGACAGCGCTGAATATGTGGAAGAGTTTAATATGGAGGTGTGGCTAAAATGTAGGTGGAGCTTAACATTGAGGTGTAGATTAACGTGGACATGTGGCTAAAATGTGAGTAGAGGGGCACAATGAATGAGACAATATACATATCGTAATGCACTAATATTGAAATTCAGTTGGTAGATATCGCGGCAATATTACACTTTTGTTTACTGGGTTTATACGCTGTATATTAAACAAATTACGATCAAGTACTCCACTTTTCTAGTGTTGGATTTCTGGACCCTATAAAACATTAAAATACAACTTGTACACATCAGTTAAAGACATAGTCTTGAACTGAAGAAAGCATGCAAATTGTAAACCTAGCAAGCAACAGAAAGCGGTCATAAATGGAAAAGCACAAAGCAAAAAGGCCAAATTGTCACAAATACACTAAGACTAAGGACTACGGATTCTACATCACAAGAAACAGCCTACAGGGAGTCAATAACTAACTGAACTTCTCAATACTGAATTTTATAGCACACGTTTTTATTTAAAGACAATATGACATTATATTATGCATTCCTATACTTGTAACTCTGGTGTACACAGAACTAGCTGAGTTACTCGGCGATGCACGGGCCAAACAGGCAGCCATTGCAAGAGCTTATGACTCCTTGCACTACCCAGTCAGGTTTTGGTAGGACAATGCCATGGCAATGACAATTCATGTCCCAAAAATCATGTCCTACTGCTGGTTTCACGATGCGTTCGTATGAACATTTGTAGATTTGTTTTTGTTTGACATGACACATGATCTTGTACATAGTTGCATGATATCACACAAGTGCCTTTATACAATCATGTACATTGTGTGCGTGCCGCCAGTGTCTACTACGGACAGTGTTCCAACCATAAAGCCCCATGCAGCTGCTTCAAGGATGACACTACAGATGTTATGGATGACTGCATCCTACAGATGTCACGAATGACTGCATCCACAGCGGCAGCAGAATCTGACCAGCACTACAATGTTGTTATGATAAAGCACAGTATTCAGTCCTTAGGACTGCTCAAAGCACTTTACACTTCACCCCCTGGCAAACCTGTTCATTCCAAGGCCATTTCAACTTCTGTTGGAAGAATTCAGCCACACTGCAATTACTGCACGAAAACTATTCGTTCACCTATCCACCACTGTCTGTATTGCCAGTTACTCATTTATACAGCTGAGTGAACTGTGGCAACGTGGGGTGATGAAACTTGCCAAAGGTTCGAAGCGACTGCACTGGGATTTGAAACCGGGTTCTCTAGATTGAGAGTCCAGCGTTCTAACCAGTATGCTATGTGATGTGATATATGAAGCGAATGTTGACTAAATAAATTGTGCTACTACACCATGTCATCTACGGCATCAAGGAATGGATGGGAGCAAGCGTCACAGACAATATGGAGGTGACATGGGGCCAAGTAAAGTGGCAAAACATTGTTAAAAAACATCCGAGACTGAAGTAGTGCCCCCAAACCAGCTTCTGCCAAGAGGTGGATGTCTGATTTCAATCCTAAATTAATAAAAAATGTCATGAATGTAACCTTTACTGCATCCCCACTGCCAGGGGCTTCTGAAAAAAATTACGTTTACCTTTTGGTATATTTTTTAGTTGCAATTTACAAGGCCGGCATATGGGAACTTAGTTTTAATTGGTTGCGGACTCGTCACCATTGGTCAGACGGGTAATGATAGGAAATTCTCTTTGAAGTTTGGACATAGGCAACATGTCGACCAAAAGAGCAAGTGGGACAAAGTGAAAATTATTTGGCGCACTTCCGTAAAGTGTGTAGGATATATGCCAGGAGTAGTAATAACACTTCCGTACAGTGTGTAGGATATCAGGAGTAGTAATAACACTTCCGTACAGGGTATAGAATATATGCCAGGGGTAGTAATAACACTACTGTACAGAGTGTAGGATATATGCCAGGGGCAGTAATAACACTACTGTACAGAGTGTAAGATATATGCCAGGGGCAGTAATAACACTACTGTACAGAGTGTAGGATATATGCCAGGGGCTGTAATAACACTTCTGTACAGAGTGTAGGATATATGCCTGGGGCTGTAATAACACTTCTGTACAGAGTGTAGGATATATGCCAGGGGCTGTAATAACACTTCTGTACAGAGTGTAGGATATATGCCAGGGGCTGTAATAACACTTCTGTACAGAGTGTAGGATATATGCCAGGGGCTGTAATAACACTTCTGTACAGAGTGTAGGATATATGCCAGGGGCTGTAATAACGCTTCTGTACAGAGTGTAGGTTGTATGCCAGGGGCTGTAATAACGCTTCTGTACAGAGTGTAGGATGTATGCCAGGGGCTGTAATAACGCTTCTGTACAGAGTGTAGGTTGTATGCCAGGGGCTGTAATAAAGCTTCTGTACAGAGTGTAGGATGTATGCCAGGGGCTGTAATAACGCTTCTGTACAGAGTGTAGGATGTATGCCAGGGGCTGTAATAACGCTTCTGTACAGAGTGTAGGATGTATGCCAGGGGCTGTAATAACGCTTCTGTACAGAGTGTAGGATGTATGCCAGGGGCTGTAATAACACTTCTGTACAGAGTGTAGGATGTATGCCAGGGGCTGTAATAACACTTCTGTACAGAGTGTAGGATGTATGCCAGGGGCTGTAATAACACTTCTGTACAGAGTGTAGGATGTATGCCAGGGGCTGTAATAACACTTCTGTACAGAGTGTAGGATGTATGCCAGGGGCTGTAATAACACTTCTGTACAGAGTGTAGGATGTATGCCAGGGGCTGTAATAACACTTCTGTACAGAGTGTAGGATATATGCCAGGGGCTGTAATAACACTTCTGTACAGAGTGTAGGATGTATGCCAGGGGCTGTAATAACACATTGTAATGACACTGTATCATAAGCACAACATGAGTAGGTCTGTAAACAAACAAAGCTGCTCCTGAAGCTGGCCACATACCAAACAATGTTTACCAAACCAAATCTGTAAATACCTTAACAAGAAGCAGATGTGACAAACATCTATGTCTTAAAGTACAAACATCTATATATGTCTTAAAGTACAAATGTCCTCAGAAGCACTTAACTACCATGACAGACTACCGACACATCAAAGCAGATGTCACTATGAAAGTCTGATATATCCCTAGCAGTTGTCAATACTGACCGTGACTATGGACTACCACAAGCTGAGCTATTCCTTGTTCTCAAATGTTAGACACCCAGTAAGACTGCCATCCAAAGTAACAAGACATGTTACTGGTCTAATCACACAAACACCCTCCTATCCATCCTCGGTGTGTGCCCTCACCTTTCCACGTGACTCACATTTGTCTGTTATGGTCTTAAACATAATAATTGGCAGTAATAATGGCAGACAGATCGTTCAAATAATGTATTTGTCGCTTGAGGAAATTATTACTTTCTTAATAACAGAGGACAATAAATGAATGGAACAAATTGTCTACAGATTGTGTAACTGCTAGCAGCGTGAATATGTTTAAAAACAAGGTTGACACATATCTCAGGAGGGCGGGTTATAAGTAGATGAACATTGTTGGACTCTCGATAAGCCAATGGCTTCCTTGTCCACTTGCCATCTGGGCCTTTGGCTTGGATGGCAAATCTTGTTAAATCTCTTGTTAAATCTTGTTATACCAATCTACACTGTCCATATACTTACTGTACTGCCTCAAGCCTTTTAGGTCTGCCAACTTCCTCATGTTGAAAGAACAATATTACCGGTAATACCAATATTTTATTTACCAATCAAATAAAACTTCAATTTAATCTGTTTTTAAGCTCATGGCATCCAGTGGTGTCAGCCTACATTCTACTTGGCATCCAGTGGTGTCAGCCTACATTCTACTTGCTCCTCTTTCTATTCTTTCCAGTTTGTCTATTTCTTTTCTCATGTGACCTCCAAGTGTGTACATGTGACCTCCATGGAAGCTTGTACATGTGACCTCCAAGTGTGTACATGTGACCTCCAAGCTTGTACATGTGACCTCCAAGTGTGTACACATGACCTCCAAGTGTGTACATGTGACTTCCTAGCTTGTACATGTGACCTCTAAGCGTGCACATGTGTATGCAGTATAAAGGGTTTAACCACTGATTTGTAGAAGGTAAAAACTAGTCTTTTCTCCTGATGTTATATTCCCTTTAATTAATGGTAAAAAATTATTTTAATGGAAGCCACAACCAAACCCAGTGCTAACACTTTTACAGATATGCTAATCATCATTCTCAAGTCATTTCATTTAATGGTTGTACCATCATAGCACCCCCCCGGTTTACATTCTATTTATACCTGCCATGCCATGCCAGTAAATGTTCAGCTACCACACTGTTAAACCTGTTGACAAGACTCATGAGCCGTGATCACTAATAATGCTGAGGTGATTTGAATGCTCCAATGGAAGGCACATGTAGACAGTAACCAATACCAACATGTTCCTTACAGTTCAGGTCTGACCAATAATGCTGTCACTACCCAATGAAGGAATTCTGCTCAACCATATCGATGAATTCCGCACGCATGCATGCTCGCACGCACGCACAGTGCACAATTAGCAGACACTAGAACCGCAGAGGTCTCATTGCTGAAGGTCAACCACTGAGAATGTTAACCAACATGCAGATGTGTTAAATAACAAGACTGGCCACAACCGATCAACACCATGCCTTGGGAACTGAGCCTTAAAGAGACACTACACTGCAGTTGGAGGCAACGACAACGGCCACTCACAGACCATGACTCCAGTCTTATCTTATGTTACATATGTCACTACCACCTCAATCACAACTAGACAAACACACAGCACACATCTAGAGAACGGCTGCCAGTCGCCACAAGTCCGGCACACAGAACAGAAGGCATCATTAACAAACCAACTTCAACGGTCATGCCAGTTAAAGTGGCGCCACTGCCTCAATGCCGAACACGATGCTCACTCACGCCTACGCAACGAGCCAGACTTACGACAATGAGACTGAAGCGATAGCGAGGCTCCGTGTGGCTAAACAGTGGCGTCAGGTGAGGACTGCCCCCAGAAATGAGCTGCAACAGAGAACGCTCAATGACATGCACACTGTGTTGCACCAACACACCATGGTACAGACCAACACACACACCATGGCTTCCACCAACACACACCATGGTACACACACATGCACGCGTACATGCATGCACGCACACACACATACACACCATGGCATGAACCAACACGCCATGATACACACCATGGCATGGGCCAATACACCACGGTATGGATCAACATACTATAGCGAGGATCCACATAATGGAACAGATCAACACCCGATGGCATGGACCAACACACTATAGCAAGGATCCACATGGCACAGATCAACACACACACACAATGTAACATCAACACACAAGACCAATTCCACTGACACAGACCATCCTTCTGATGACAATGTGTTAGGGACCATCTTGCTGTAGCAGATGTGTAGTTCTGACATACAACTAGTTGGCTACTTTCTTCCATACATGGCGGAGACACCTTTTCTTTAATGACCAAAATCATTACAGACCATATACTTTGTGGTGTGTACTGAACCAGAATTATGACATGAACAACCTTAACGCTAGCTTTCTCTTCAATACAAACATTTCTTGTCTGAACTACATGAAAAGACCAGCATGCCTCTCAGTCTGATCTGGACATGTGACAAAACTGGGGAGTCGTTGAAGATACACACAACACACATGCATACACATGTACACGCACGTACGCACCCGAACACAATGGCAGACAATGAGCATATATATATATATATATATATATATATATATATATACGGAGAGAATCTGCTGAGAGTAATATCTATATTATGAAGAAGATCTCAGCACTTCACTTGAGTGTGCTTCTCAAGCCATATTTCTATAGGGACTGCTACCCTGACAAGTGCTTTCTTACACCACAGACAAATACAGACATCCAAAGACCCAAGTCCTGCAGGAAGCCAAGAAGATGTCATGGCCATGTCATCAAACACACTGAGATACTATACAACTGCAGCTAGACATGAGCACCATGAAATTATACAAAACATTTCACAAATAGCACCCCAAATTACACACACACCAACACGGGGTCAATGGTCCTCCAGGATCCAGATAGTTACCTGTATTCAAAATTGAAACTAGATATAATCAGACTATTTAATCAAACAATCGTCTAGATATGGGCATCTTCACCCAAGTCCAACCCCATAGGCATAAAAAAGAACATATACCATGGTGTAGCACCAACTAAACTGTTGCTATATCCATAACAACAGCTGTTTTGCAGTGCCCATAGCAACAGCTGTTGTCTTAAAGTGCCCATAACAACAGCTCTTGTTTCAAAGTGCTAGGGTCCACAGCTGTTGTTACAAGTAAGCAAAATACAGCTGTTGCATCACAATCTCTGTAACATCAGCTGCTATTTCAGTGTCTGTAACTACAGCTGCTGTTTCAGTATGTGAAATAACAGCTGATGCTTCACAAAGCCAGTAACTACAGCTGCTGTGTTCCTGAGCTAGAAACACGTTGTGATGAAGTGATTCTAGCAAGCAAATAGCGTACGGCGGTGCCCGACGTGGGTCCAGGCAGGGTTAGCAAGCGTGGCGCAACTGATATACTTCCTCCACCGGCCTCTAGGGGGCGTTAGTGGCTCACATGCCAACAGAGTCGCTGCACACTTACACCCATGAAGCTTTTGTTGGTTTTGTTTCGCCGGCTCAGCACGGGTGTGCTGGTCGGAGTGGGGTTGGCGGAGACATCTGCTGGCGGCTGCGGAGACTGTTGGCAGGTGGAGCTGCTGACCACGCCGTTGAGCTGTGTAGCAGCACGCTGCAGTAGCGCGGCTCCCTGCTAAGTGAGACAAGCGACGATGGTCATCGTGCGGCGAAAGCAACAGCTGGAAGCTGTGGCGAACAGGTGGAGCCACCTGGTGTCAGTCGTGTAGCTTTCACACACAAACACGCTGTAAGTGAGACTACACGTGCAGTGTAATATCACATATAGGATTAAAACACACAGGCAACGATGGGTTAAAACAACATGGCTGAAAGGCTGATGATCATTGAGCACGATCTGTGTTTTTTAGCACAGCAGATGTGTTGAGTAAAGGTGTGATGTGTCAGTGTGGTTAACTAGTAAAGTGTGGTTAACTTATGCACTTGTCATTGTTCATTCGAGAGGAAGGTTCATGGTTCATGCCCCGAGAATTACAGATCCCAATCAAAATGCCTTGTGCATTGAAGCTTCTTGCTTGTAAACAGAAAAAAATTATGTTCAAAACATTTTAATTACCCAGCAAATTAACTACTTGTGCAAGAGATCGTGTTCAGTGCTCCAGAGTAAAGGAACTGTTGCAAGTGTGTGCAGACAAGACAGTAGTAACTTGCAGAAAACAGTTATATTTATGCAAGACATATACGTGTATATACACACTGAACACATGACTTTGATTTCCTTAAGTGTGCCCATTGAAAACTTCAAATATGCTGAACGTGTTCAGCAATGTATATACATGTACATTACACTAACAGCAAATAATGGCTGGTGCACATGATTCACATTTGCACAGTTTAACTGCATCCTGAGGTGTCTTGTAAATATAAAAGTCATGTACAAAGCATACACTGTATGCATAACAATGTAATACCTGTAAACATACATTTGCGTACATACGTGTGCACACAATCATGAGTGTGAGGTCAGTGAGTTAAACCAAATAAAACAATTCATAATTTGATTTTGCTACTGCTCACTACATTCCCCTCTGGTGGCAAGAATCACAACGTCGCTGTTAAGGTCTCAGATAACTTGAATATAATCTAGTTACTAAGATAACCTGCATATTATCTACACCACTACATGGTTTGTTTAGATTAGAACTTAATCTTAATCTAGTTATTATTACTACTGTATTGAGCAATGAAAAATGTATTTGGCAAATTAACTATATTAGTATAACGTACTAACACTGATAGTAAACAGATGGTAAAACATCACAAACTATTTCACTTACTTTCAGTTTTACCATAGGGCTAAATAAAAACTATATAAACTGGTAAAATAATGATTACCATTACTAGATTACTACAAAAAAACTCAATACAGCACGTCTGAAAAAAAATGGTAAATTACTGCCAAGATTGAATGCATAGATGTGTTTGTAAGGGTGGGTGAAATATTTGCTAAAATATATTTTTTAAATATCATAACATTAGACCCATGGCAAAATGATATATTGGTTTTGTGTCATTTTCAAAATGAATTGTTTTTTACAACTTACTGCCTGGGGCTCAACCATATATTTGAACTCCACCAACTCTGTTACCATGTGTACGCTGACGATACCCAACTGTATGTTGAATTTCGGCTTGATCAGCCAGTGCATGCTACATCTGCCACTGACTGCGTATCACAATGTACTGCCGATGTAAAGCCATGGTTGGTAGTGTCCCACAAACTTCTTTTTAAAACCGTTGTCACTTCTGCTGTGAATCACTGCAAACGTGTTCAGCCTCCCATTGATTTAGTCATTATGTCTGTGGCTGCTCCGTCACGCCGAAACTGTGTATCTGTGACATCAGTTTTGTATTTGCTGACACAATGTCAGTGGCGGTGCAGACACGCAATGTCTGCCAGGTGGCATACTGTCACATTCGCAGCATCGCAAGGATCCGAAAACGCCTGTCAGCCACGGCTTGTAAGACCGTCATTCATGTTTTAGTTATGTTGCACTTGGACTACGGCAACGCTATGCTTTACGGACTGCCCGAGACGCAGCTGCAGATGCTTCAAAACTCCGCTGCATGGCTGATTACTGGAATCAGCAGACAAGGTGACATAACACCAGTTTTACTCTACATTGGTTGCCTGTTTGTCAGCGAATTGAAGTCAAGCTTCTTATACTTGTGTATCGCGTTATGCATCATTTCGGCCGTTTATCTAATGTATCAACTTAATTGTAGTTGTTTATTTTAACTTATTAATTTAATTAGTTTATCTAACTTCTTTATTACTTCTTTATTCAACTTATGTTTACCTGTCTTTTAACCACATTTAATTTTAGCTTTTCAATCGATTTTACATTATTTAGCAACGTGCCTTTAAGCAGGTTTTTAACCTGGAAACCTGGCGCATTATAAGTATACAACAGCAACAATAACACAGGTGTGAATGCTCCCTTACTGTTTGTAATTTAAACTTTGCATAAATTCTGACAATGCAGTTATATTTGCTTCTTTGGTTTGTTTGTATGATTAATCTGAGGTACAACACTGAGATTAAATGTAATGACTGCCATTGGAAAAAGGAGTATGGTTGAGATATGATATTGAGATATGCAGTGCTGCAGTGCCATCGCAGTGCACATATCAGCAGTAAACAAACAGAGGACGGATGATGTAGTCATAGTAGCAGGAATGTCATCACTTACGCTGAACGAATTTGACTTTTGCACATTGCTATTCGCCTTTTTGTTTTTGCGCATGAGCACCGGAGTCGAGCTGGGCGTTGGCAGGTCTCGGTAGTCTAGAACCTGACACGCAGCATGGGGAGAAGAAACACGCGCATGCAGTGAACATCAAGCAGGCACAACGGAAACTAATGCACTACAAACGACGCTCTAAGACGAGACAGTGTTTGTCGCGCAAACAAAAATGTAGCAAACACAACGTTTATGAGTGGTGCAACAATTTTCAGCCAGGAACTTTCGAAGTCCACGTGAACCGTAAAACACAACAGATTTCATGCTAAACGCAGGAACAGAATTTCTTTAAGTTTAGTAAAAAAATTTAACAAATATGATACTAATAATTTTTTTTAAATGTGTTGTCTAGGCTGAGACTGGTGCACTCATAAAATGTTGCAAACAACAATGTCAAAATCATAAAAACAACATCAATGATGTAAACAATCTAGGCTGCACTGTACGGCCAGATTGTCTGTGGTTTTAGTATAGCGCCTGTGAAGTGCTGCATCACCATGGCAACAGAATACTATGGAGGCGTGGCAGCATGGACGCATCACACCAGTAATTTGGGTACTTCTTCTATGAAACCTGAACTACTTTTACCGCATCAGATTCTTCTGTTTAAAGGGTAGCATTGCGGAACATTTACAAAAGTTACTACATCTTCACATCAGTGAACATCTTAAGAGGGATATTAATTAAATCATTATGTTTCTCCGCCCTGACATGGCAGGGGCGAGATGCTTTCACTTTTGAACACACACACGCACGCACGCACGCACGCACGCACGCACGCACGCACACACACACACACACACGTATGTATCCAACTGTGCTTGGCGTCCATGTACACATGCATGCATGCATGACATTGCATGTACACACACGTGTGCACGTACTCAAATATTGTTGTATAGGGACAGTGCTTTATGAATGAAGAGTTTTGCATGGCTACGCGCGTGTGGCCGCGTGCTCTGAAATGCATGCGTGTAAACGTACCTGTTGCTGCTGTTGCTGGGGGAGCACCTGCATCATGGGCGGGTGTTCCATGTCGGGGGGCACCGTGGGGGGAGGCACCGGGATGGAGATGGGGATCGGGTGAGTGTGCAGGCTGCCTGCTCCGCCTCCCGGTAAGTGGGGGTGACCGGGTATGTCCGGCTGTAGCCGCCTCTCCCTCTCCCGTTCCCTGTCCTTGTGCTTGCGGTGCTTGTGGTCCTTCTCTTTGGTGCTGGTGCCAGTGCTGTCCTTGTAGGACGGTGACTGGCTCTATGACAGGATAGGACAGGAATGACAGGATACGTCAGGAATGACAGGACACAACAGGATATGTCAGGAATGGCAGGACATATCTGGAATGACAAGACACACCAGGAATGGCAGGACACGTCAGAAATTACAGGACATGGAATAACAGGACACATCATGAATGACAGGACACATCAGGAATGACAGGACACAGCAGGAATGAGAGGACACAACAGGAATAACAGGACATGTCAGTAATGACAGGACACATCAAGAATGGTAGGACACATCAAGAATGACAGGACACATCAAGAATGACAGGACACATCAAGATGACGGCACACAAGGAATGACAGGAAGCGTCAGGCATGACTGGACACGGCAGGAATGAGAAAACACAACAATAGTTGGAGGACACAGAGACACAGCAGTAATAATACAGATTGAGAAAGTATCTGGTGTGGCAGTAAGAATTAGTGGAACAGAACACAATGTGAGGAACACGCATATGACAAAATAACATAAGTATCAGTTGGTAAAAACGGAGACCACTATCGATTATTAAACATCAGAAAGGGCAAGAAATGCGATAGAGGTTGCAAATGCCAGGACAATGGTGAACTGGTGAATATTGCTGGACAACCCTTGCTCGTATAGGTAGAAACCATGACATCACATATAGGCTGTTGTGATCGAGTCCTCACTGAGACACTTGCCTTGTTGAGCACCTGGATGTTGTGACTGCTGCTGTTGTTGGCTGTGGGCATGGCGAGGATACCGGACCCCGATCCACTGTTGCCATGGGTGTCGTACAGCGCTGCCTTGCCAACCACTGCATTGCCATGCATGCCGTGGTTCTGGGTCATCGACCGTGTGGCTGTTGCCATGGGAATTTGCTGCAGCCTTGTCTGGATGATCTTGTGACAGGCTGTAACATCAAGAACACGGTGTGGGTCACAAGTACATGGCCTGCTCCAGCTAACACTCTAAGCGTTAATGAGATGACAAGAGTTAAGAATAATGAGAAAAACCACACAGGACGTTTCACGAAAATGACAGCAGTAATAAATACTCCAAGTGTTCTTTCATTCAACTTCCCTGCCTACAGTAAGTCAGTTACGGCAACTGCAATGTCTTAGATGAAAACTTCCTTCTGCAATGGTCACAATTCAGATACAACAATGTTTTTAACATATTTCATTCTGACTACACCTCCAGTTTGTACTTTATATATATATATATATATATATATATATATATATATATATATATGTGTGTGTGTGTGTGTGTGAATGCTGGATTTCCGGAATGAAATGGGTTAACAGTAACTAAGCGATATGTTCTCTCAAATGAAGGCATTATGGTCGTTGACAATAAAATATAGGGACAATTATCTTTGGTGGGTGTTACTCTAGCATCTTGAAGACAGCTAGCCACGTAATGCAGATCTTACCATCCTGAAAGACGCGTTCTACATTCAGCCCATAGGTGGCGCAAGTCTCGTAGTATGACGAGCGCTTGAGGTCACTGGCAAGTTTGCGCGCCCGCGTGTCGTCTATGACACGCGGGTTGCTCTCACTGATGGCGTCTGTAACAACCACATGCGGCACGGTCAACATCTAACAACGATTCTCTTTTCACCTACGTCTCCTCAAAGACAAATTGTTTAATTGAATTTTACCATAATGTACACCTCAACATAAGATCTATGTAAAAAATTTAATCAGTATTAGAGAGTTTTACTTTCAAGGTCTGGACCAGACAGGCCTGGCTCTCAACATTGGGGACTGTGTATCCCTCGTGACTCTCAACATTGGGGACTGTGTATCCCTCATGACTCTCAACACTGGAGACCAGAGTTGAAAAAAATCATGATTTTTTTAAATAAAAAAATTGGATTGTTTTATTTAAATCAGATTTTTTAAAATTTATTTGATTCTTTTGAAATCTGGTATACACAATGTCATAAAATATTTTACCATCAGGCTATCTGGTGTCAATACAGCTACACAAGTGTGCGCACTTTGTGCTTTTGTATTGAAAAACATACAAAACTTTGTTGATCTCGATGCTTGTAAACAATTATTTGTGTTAAATTCATATAAATCAGCGATAAAACAACTGGAAGTCAAAAAAATCATAAATCAATGATTTTTTTGGAGCGATTTAAATCATGATTTAAATCAATGATTTAAATCATTTGATTTAAATCAAACAACCCTGTTGGGGACTGTGTATCCCTTGTGACTCTCAACATTGGGGACTGTGCATCCCTTGTTACTCTCAACATTGGGGACTGTGTATCCCTCATGACTCTCAACATTGGGAACTGTGTATCCCTTGTGACTCTCAACATTGGGGACTGTGTATCCCTTGTGACTCTCAACATTGGGGACTGTGCATCCCTTGTGACTCTCAACATTGGGGACTGTGTATCCCTCATGACTCTCAACATTGGGGACTGTGTATCCCTTGTGACTCTCAACATTGGGGACTGTGTATCCCTTGTGACTCTCAACATTGGGGACCGTGTATCCCTCATGACTCTCAACATTGGGGACTGTGTATCCCTTGTGACTCTCAACATTGGGAACCGTGTATCCCTCATGACTCTCAACACTGGGGACTGTGTATCCCTTGTGACTCTCAACATTGGGGACTGTGTATCCGTCGTGACTCGGATGATCATGTTAATGTCGGTCCCGTCTTATTTAAGGTAGCTTGGGGTGGCTTGTCTTGAATTAAGTAATTTCAGTAGAAGTTTTTAACATAAATTCACCATTTCTTCACAGATTGGTAGTTGAAATACTATATAATATGAAAGATTAATAAAGTTTGGAGTTTTTCAATTATTTGGTTATGTTACAAGATTTTTTAAGATTTTAGTAAATGTGAAAAAATAGCCACAAACGTAATTACAAATTACGTCTGCTATACCACCGTGAATGAATTGAGCAAAAGTTGAATGACAGCCTAAAGTGGCAGTGTATTTTTGACACAAACCCTTCACCAATTGTAATTCCAAACCGCGTAAAGTTACCTACCAGGTAAGACGCATTCATACGCCAAATTGCAGTGTTGTAGTTATAAATTTTTTTTCTTAGATAACATTTCCTGATTGTTAGTGATAACAGAAATGTCGATAGAAATGCATATCATGCTTGATATGTGTAAATTTTCACTGGCATTTTACGTATTGATGACAAAACATAATGGCCATTTGTAATATTGACATGTCCCTTTAATTTGCCTCTGCAATGGCCCTTGAATCTGTATTTGTAACATGTTGTCGTCTACGATATCAGGTTACGCCAGCCACCTGACAAACATGTGGCAGGGCGTGTTTACGATCGTTTTGATTGGCCCGGTATCTGGCAGGGTCACCAGGTCGGGGTCACAGGCCGTTTCTGTTATATGTTCAAAGGCACAATAAACTACGTTAGCGCTGATATTTGCTGGTTTAAGGACATGATTTAGTTAGGTAGATATAATACGGATGTGTACTGGAATCACAGTAACCAGACGATAATATCGTCTGGTTACTGTGATTTATTATGTTCTGCTTTCACGCTTATATAGCTGGTTCAAACATCGTAGCACATGTGGTCATTACTATGGTAACATCATCAGTGTTTCTAAGAAATCAAGGGGATTTCCAAAAGAACTTTCCTAGCATGCTATGAAGAAAAAAATAAAATCAACCGACATGCTAGCCGCCCCAGCTACCTTAATTGGGGCGCTAAAGAACTACAGAGGATGACATGCACCCTGGAAATTACCACCCTCAGTGTCACATGAAAGGTCTACTTGGCTTAAATGTTCTGAAAAAGGCTGACTAGTTGAATGAGGCCTCGTAATAATATATAAAATACTTCTATTGCGCTAACATCCCCGGGAGACCCAGATTCTAGTAACAACAACATATAAAACTATTCAGTTAACATAACATCGTATAATGCTAAAAACAACTAGGGACTAGTTAATTTAACTCAACAAGTAGTTTTTCTAGGCCACACTTCCATTAAGCTATGCACACATGTATTCTTATATTTTTCATGACAAATAAAATCATATTCAATCCACTCACCCTGTGTTCCCACCAGAATGATCGGCACCTCTGCAGTATTGCGAAAGTGTGCCATCTTTGCATAGTAACTGTAGATGGCATTGAAGCTCGTCTCATTCTCCAGACTGAACACGAAGACCACCGCATCGACCCAATGTGTGAACTGGCACATAACAACATAAATGATTGCGAGTTCAAAAGAGGATGGTCACGCTACTTGAGGATACTGGCGTAAGGGGGAGCTTCTACCTTGTCCACCGACTCCAAGGTGATTTATCTGAGGTGGTAGGTATTGTATTACAATTAGCAGAAGCCTTCAACATGTCAACCTCATTAGTGTGTGCTGCATCATGCATGTGTGTCATGCATGCTTGCAGCCGTGTGCGTGCGTGTGTGCGTGCGTGTGGGGATAAGGACAATGACATTGAAATACTCTTTGTTTGATCTAGTTTGATTTGACAAGACTGCAATTCAAAGCCACAAGCTTCAGATGGCAAGGAGACAAGGAAGCCAAGCCATTGGCTTATCGAGAGTCCAACAATTTTTTCATCTAAATATAGCACATTCTTATCAGATATCTGTCAATTTTATTCTTTAATGTATTCACATTGCAAGCAGTCACACAATCATTTGACAGTTTGTTCCATTCATGCATCGTCCTCTGTTAAAATGAGTACTATCTCATATTCCACCTACACCATAAGGAATGCTGTCATGTGCTCTCTGGTTCTACTGCCATTTTTAAGTTCTTTAAGGAAACATATTAGTGAGTAGTTCACGCAAACCAACTATTCCAACAACTTGTTTGTACTGGATAGATAAAATAACTGGTAGTTGTTTCGACTATTGATCTCATGTGCAAAAAGTGTCAGTGTTTTGTGAAAACAGCATATTGTTACGTACGGCAAAAACCACACCAACCAGTATAATACATCATTGCCCTAACCTGTTGGATTCTACCTACGTTACTCCATCTTCCCATAACTCTGTTCTTGGAGCCTCACCTGCATTTCCGGGGGCCCGCCCTCATCTCTGATGAGCAGCAGGTAACTCTGGCCATCAATAGTAACTTCCTTCTTGAAACGACCCCCTGTAAGAAGATGAAATCAATGTAGCACTGTTTTCAAATGTATCATCTTTGTTCATTAACTCTACATCTATCATAGGCCAGTCAAGTGCACTGATTTTTAGATGATACATCTTCAATGCAAAAAGATGATATTTGCAATGCATGCACATTGGTAATATTTTTTTACGTCCCACAGCTGTAGTTTTATTTTTAGCCAATCGGTGTTGTACGTGTTGTAAATTTTTTCTATACTTGAGAACTGTAAACATATAATAGACAGTAACCTTTATTGTAATAGTATCAGCACTCTAAACATGTCACAGGAAGTAATTAACTACTGGATGACTTTGAATGGTTTTCTTAACCAGCCAGTTGCCATATTAACAGCAAACCTTCCACTAAGACACACCACTTGAGTGAATTTTCTGGTGAAATGACATCACGTGAGAAAACACGATCAATGCTATTTCTTATCTGACATTACAAGAGGTGGTACAACCACATCGCAATCTTCTCATGGGGAGTCACTTCACTCCCTGATCGTTTGACTCCATAGCAGTGTTGGCCAGTATTACTACAAAGACAAGACAGGACAGGACAGGGCAGGGCAGGGCAGGCCAGGGCAGGGCAGGGCAGGGCAGGGCAGGGCAGGGCAGGGCAGGGCAGGGCAGGGCAGGGCAGGGCAGGGCAGGGCAGGGCAGGGCAGGACAGGACAGGACAGGACAGGACTGAAACATATCAGTGATATAAATTTAACTGACTCCAGTTATTCGTCCAGTAGTACCAACACCTGACCCTATGTGGCTGGCCAGCTCTCAGCTGACTGCTTGCGTAGGACAAGAGTGCGAATAACAAACCACATGACTTGGTTGTCATAGTTACAGGTGCCAGTGGTGCCCTCTACTCACCTTCTGGTGACTCCTCCTGCATGTAGGAGCCAGTGAGGTAGCGGTGAACGAGGGTCGACTTGCAGCTGCTGATAGTGCCGAGAATGCCCTGCAACGAGGCATATGGTGGAGACTTGGAACATGTCGCCTCCAGGTAAGACCGGGTTTGGGGTAAATTAAATTATATCAATTCGAATTCCAATTACACACCTATTACAAATACAAATTCCAATTATACGTAAAAAATACCAATAAAAAAATTCCAATTATCAATTCCATATCAAAATAACAGAACGTGAGCAGAGCAACCCTGGACATACTCAGCGCCAACAAACAGCATCTATGTTAGAGCAGCCTTATATAATATCTGCATATTATGGTACATAATGGCAAACAAATATGATATACGTAACAAATTATATTTTATTGATTTTCTGTAGCGAATAACTTGAGGTAAAAACTAACATGATGTAACTGAAAAGTAAGTAAAAAAATACCAATTACATTTTCACCAATTCCAATTACTTAAAGAACACCAATTTCAATTCTGGAATTGGCCTTTCAATTTCAATCACAATATAATTGACCGCAAGTCTGGCCACATAGTGTCAAATATGAGATACTTAGATTATCTTGTATGTGTTCTTATAGAACAGCGTGTTTAATTAATAGTACCTAATGTACAGTTTATGAGGGCAAGACAAATGGGCAGAAGAAAACATCTTTATTTAAAGTGGTTATTTGCTAAACATGGAAAACAATCAGATATAAATATTTGTAACAAGTGTGAACTCTGGGTTTCAAGTGTGTTTCAAGTGTGATACTAAGATATGAATATTTTCCTCGTGACAAAGACACTTAATGTTTATAAACAGCACTACCTGCATGAAAGATATGAAGACTTACTAGTTTTAGGTCTGGTACGGATCGACTCAATGTCCATTCTTGGCTGTTGACAAAGGAATCTGAAAGAGAAGAAGAAGAAATATTATTATACCAATCTGTCTAATTTATCTTTGCCACAATAACTGAATATTCAGGTTTTGCACCAACAAATCGGGCTTTCAGTTGACATGAGCTCCCACGGCCCTCTATAAATATATTAGAACAGCAAGCATCCAAAAACAAGATTCAACAATCAACAAACAACAAATCTACAATGGACTTAACTGTAGACAATCTTATTAATGTTACTTTTTACTTATTTACAAATTAGTACATTTATTTTACACATACTACTATTAGCTGTTAAATTATGTGAATTTTAACCTACGTTGACTTGAACATGAATGTTTCACTGAATATTCTCTACCGAACATGCAAATGGACCAAACCATTTTAAGACATGTATCTGTTGAGCAAATTAAAACATAAAATTCTGTAAAATGTGAAGTGACAAGCAATCTTACCTCAGTCAGCTTTGTGGCCACCTCCTGCTCTCTTGGAGAAACAATACCCAACTAAACAATTCATATTATGAACTAACTGTAAAAAAGCCAAACCGCACCTACCTTTGTGAAGCTGCCACCACGAGATGACCTGTGAGACCACGGCCACATTCAACACATGTTACCAGCGTCAGTCGTTCGTTAACCTTATATTTAAACAACAGAGTTCTATAAAGATGGTGGATGCCAACATGTCAGGAGGCTCCAGTCAACAGTCTGTCAGTGTCTGTTTCTATGCTCAACAACAGTGTTCTTCCTGGTACTTTATAGATGAGAAGTGTTCTCAATAGTCTGGTAAAGCACAACATGGACAGTCATGACACTACGCATGTATTCAACTACTTCCACAACCAACTACTTACGTGGTCTTTTTCGCTCACACGGTGCATCAGTGATCTTTTTCTTGCGATATCGCAATGAGAAACGACGGAACAGATCACGCACAGGGGTGCGACCTTCAGATGGTGACCGCCGTAGTTTCACACTGCTGCCATCAGGTGGAGCAGTGGAAGCGCAAGAGGATGGACTGCGGAACATGTCTCGATCGATCATCGCCAAATGGAAAGGTGGAATGTTGATGTGTGAAATACAGCTAAGAACTCTTGTACAGGCAACTTCCCATAATGCAACTGTCGGGCTGCGAATCTGTATAGAACCTCAACAGTAAGCTGACGAATGTCTAGACACTGCCATCCCACAATGCGCTGGAGAAGACAGTGTTTGTCGATGTCTTCGATCGAGGATGGTCTACAGGCAATGTTATCTTTGTTGTGTAAGAGTCTTGCTCAATTTATATGCACAATGCACACAAACAATCAATGAAGACTGATCTCTGAAGACAGTTTCCTTGGATTCCACGTCAGATCAATATAATCAATTCTAGCCAACTTCACTGCCATAATGACATGTCTACCATTGTTGCATATTTCACATCATAATAGATATATCAACTTTAGCAGCAGCCATCTCCAGATTTTCTTGCCCTCATAAAGCACCAAGGTTGCCTGATCAGTGTTTTCACCTGCAATAAACATACATGTCACAATTCTAGAAAAGTCTGCCTCTCAAATGTGAGGCAGCGTATGTCTACAGCCATGTATATCAACTAATGCAATACACACATACTCAAACACTCACATTCCGACATATTCTTGAACATGATACTTCATGTGAAATGGTGATTATCTGTGAGACGGTCAACTTTAGCTGGGGGAATATGCCCCTGGCCCAATGCCCTTCCAAATATGTCAGTGATCTTTGTTGATTTAAGAAATTACAGAATATGTAGAAATATTCAGTGCTAAAGTCTGGTAGAGGAGTGCCAATGTAAGAGTATGTAGCAAGGTGCTTCTTTGTAACAAGACTGTCCTATTCTATATGTCAACGAGTTGGTGGCAATTCCAGTATACAGATGTGCACTGCTCAAATATCACCTCTACTGTAGCAGAAGGCCACATGAACTGTGTTGGATTACAAGAACTAAGTGTGATCACATCAATGAAAGTTCACACACAATGGTGTAACGCTTAGTAAACAAGATGTCAGCGACAAAGCCAGTTTCAGATAACTGAAAAATACCACTTTACACAGATCTCAGCCCTTTAGAAACAATGTTAAAATAAAAAATGTTGTGGGCTTTGTTGGTGGTCAGGGCATCAAGGTCATCTCTACAATGTGTACACATCCTAGAGACAGACACATGAGATAGCAGACGGTAGTCATAGTAATAACAAAGTAGGCTCTTTCAAGTTGCAATGCAAAAACTGTACTCTAATGGTCTTTGGTCCCAGCAGCATTCTAAAGGTCCATGGCTGATATACAATTCACAAATAAATATCAATCTTAAAACACCATTTCTTAAACGCACTGAGCATCAACGCAAAACTCCGCAGTTCTCTAAATATGAAAATCCAGCAGTTGATATTTCAGCATCAAGAACCTAAAGGTACATTCTTATATATATATAGTGCATTATCCAGTCCTTGGGACTGCTCAAAGCGCTTTACCTTCCCACCCCCTGGCAGATCTGTTCATTCCAACACCAACTTGAGTTTTCTGTGAAGTATACAGCCGCGGTATATGATATCCATTACTGTCTATAGCCTGGTATTCATTTACAGCTGAGTGAACTGGAACAATGTGGGGTAAACGAAATTGCCCAAGCTTCGAAATTGCAGCAAGAGCATTCAAAACCGGGTTTTCTCAATTGAGAGTCTGATGTTCTAAACACAACGCCACCGCCCCCACACCTACCTCCCTCTACATTAATAGCACATCTACTTGTAGCACTACTAGTTACTCCAACCATGCAACAACAGCGTGTTTATCACTCTACTATACACTGGCATAATGAACAACTTCATAAACACATTCCCTCCCAGTGTAGTTGATCATAAAACTGAGAGGACCCCCCCCCAACTGAAGCTTACTGCAACAGTGACACCGAGTGGAAGAGAATGGAACCACTGGGGAGAGACAAATCTCTCAGCACACACCACTACTTTATATTTAATTAATTCACATAAACATATAGCACCAAGATTAAATATAATTGCATCACTGGTGAACTGACATTGGAAATCTTACGAAAATCACCCCGAGGAGAACATTGTTATTTGAGACAAATGAGTTCATAGTGCCTGACGACATGGTGTCACATGACGTCCTCCTGCCATGTGATGCCCATAGTCTTTGAGTAGACAACAATGGAGCTGCCATTACCAGAGATCATTAAGTTGCAGTAATTGGCCGGTGCCCTTAAGGCTGCTCTTGGTGCTGTTGTCCACCTTCATTGATCAATTATTAACTGGATATCTTGGCTCCTGTCACATTACCAATGCACAAATGAACTAACTTCAATAAATCCAATCAGATCAGTGCGCTGAATGAGTAACCATATCAACCATATGCACCTTCTGTATTTCTGTGAATACCAAACGGAAATCATGTCTGACACAGAAATCCAAATGTTGTAAAATTTGTGTAGCTAAATTATTTTTATTGACTAATTAAGTTGAATTGTGTCAAACAGTCAATCGATATCAGAAACTAAACTGCATAGAATAACAGACGGATGGATGGACGGTTATAGAGATCTGCTGATATAGTGATAATGATATGACACAAAAAACTATACAGAGACAGGGACTTAGCATCAATAACAACACGAAGGCCTTTCAATGATGACACAACATCCTGCACATGTCGCCACTTACTGGGGGCCCCATCATTCAATATTATGGCCAGATGCAATTGACATACAGTCATGGCATTTATAATATACACATCCCACCATCACAAAAAGAAAAACAGCTAACTTTCTCTACATTGTATCTAGTCAGGTCGAACAACAACATTAGGTAAGGATAACATCTACTACTGGCATAGATAACAGTGGGACAAAGAGACAGATCTCAGCTTAGTTTATGAAAGTCACTCCTTTCTGCAAGTGGTAAACGTTCCCTGGATGCAGTGTCAGGGGTTATCATAGCATGTGGGGCAGTTTCCTGTTTTATTGGAATTCATTACACGGGAGTGAGGGTGATGATGTGGGGTCTTTTTAGCACTACCTGTTCTAAAGTTCTGTCACGAACGTTACTAAGTCAGCAAGACCTGTCCCCATGTTCTGTCACGGACAAGACCAACTCAACAACAGGACTGGGGCCAAACTACTCACTGCTCCTGCTCTTTGGTGTGGTGTCCGACAACACTAGTGCCAACCGTTGAGAAACGATTACTTGTTACCTGTACTTCTGTAGGATAAGGTGAACGTGTACCGTTGTGAGGGTCTGTGAGGACAGTTGTACAGTACACTAACAGATTGATCTTAGTGCACATAAGCTGGGTCTTGAGAGTGGAATCAATCAACCATAGAAGCTGCTTGGTGTCCACATATTCTGACAGCTGATTGATGGCTGGGGACAAACACTTCACCACAGATCTCTGAATTATGTTGATATTTGTATGCAGTAGGCCAAAGCCTTTTGACCTTCAGCCCTGAAATTTATTGCAAGGGGGAGTCAAGTAGAGATGTGCCAAGAAAATATGTTTACCCGGTAATCCGTCATTTATCCAATCCACATTCATGTAATAAATTGCAATCAGGTACGGGCCAAATACATCATATTTGAATGCATCGAATATCTTACTTAATACTAGTATGTGTATATTTATATATTTTATATTTTCAAATAATAAAATTTATATAAAACAATAGAAGGCATGTAGATTTTAATACTGTAATTGTAGCTTAAATGTTATTCTACACGTTAAGTGTTATATGCAATCACTAAACCTATCATGCCAATCTTATTAATTTGAACATTTGAACTGCCTTAATTTATGTTTCAGCAAAGTAATAATATATTCACAGTAGTTTATCCTAAGCTTGCAGACAGCAGTCCCATAGAAAATTAGATAGCAGGGTTTAAGCAGCTGCTGCTGGGTGGCAGCTCTAGCTGTCTCTACCCAGTAGTTGCTACACTTGTCCCTACTAGTACTGCTGGCACCAGAGGTATTTCTAACATTAAATTCCCTTGAATATGTTAGGACTATCTGAGATATGAGAGACATTCCAGCTAGATAACATGATTCTATGGGTCACAGGGCAAGCAAGTTCATGACATTGCTAATTATGATCAATGCTGTCTACATTCTTACTGATACTGACTGTTCAGTTTTAGAGGATGTGTCCTAGGTAGTTGGTGAATTACCTCACAGTGAGCAGTGTTAGGCACACAGCCCACATCAAACGTCTACTGACTAAACTCTACCAGGAAGCATTCCTGGAAATCTTGAGTCACTTAAATGCCATCAGAGCAAGTCCAAGGAATTGTCACGTGAGTGGCTGTGTTGAAATCTGTCTGGCTACTAGAGTGAATTGAGGGTGCTGTGCACTAAAACCAGCTAGATTCTTTACAAAATGAGCACATACAACACAAGTTGACTTGACTGCTTGCCTGCCCGTTTGACCGTTCGCCTGCCCGCATGACTGCCCGTCTGCTCACCTGACTGACTGCCTGCCCACCCGACTGCTCGACTAACAGCCCACGAGACTGACCACTCGCCCGCCTGCCCTGCGCACCCGACTAACAGCCCACCTGACTGCCCACCCACTCACCTAACTTGACTTACTGATCAATTGTCTGGGGAAGACCTGTTGTGTGAGAAAGACAAATACCAAGAGGCTGAGGTGCGACTTCACAGTAGGATCTACACAACTCTCAAGCTCACCTTACATATCTGCGCTAAATTGTAAATAATGTACAGTGCGCCAAATACCCCTCAACACCCCCATTGCAGCAAATACCCCTCAACACCACCCACTGAAGCAAAATGAACACTCCTCAGCACCCTCCCCATAGCTACAGTGACCCAGTGTTCGTGTTAGTTAAATGTCACTACTCAAAGAAACAGCTGTCACATGACTTAACCATTGAAGTCTGTAGTTCATGGGCCAGGGCAATACCCCCTCACCTGGTCTTTCATCTGGTCAGACAGGCTGATGTATCTGAGACCAGCTGTGCATAAACTAATGTATACACCTGGTAATATGTTTCAGCTTCTAATTTAATATGTACCAAAAAAACTAATCTACTCACAATAATGTGTGTAGCACACAATAATATGGAGTGAATACTTTAAAACACAAGGCATACCACGTACTCACATATGGCTTTTTGTTGGCAAATTTATACACAAGAATACTGTAAAACAAATTTTTAGCAAAATACTAAATTTATCCACTTTAATGACTGTACTGTATAGTACTTCAATAAATGTTTTTTTTACTCACTGACAACTGTCACTGACTGACAGCTGTCACTCACTGACAACTGTCACTTACTGATACTTCAAAGCATCACAACAAACCCAGTGTGATGACAAATTGACTTGGTACAGTTACTGACAGGAACACATTTTTTGTAACCATGACAACTGGGTGAAAGTGTAGCCAGTTGTCAGACTAATCAAGCTGCCCCCCCCCCCCCGTATGCTGGGACACTACTATACAACATTTCTATAGGTATGTGCAACTGTTACTCATGTCACAGTCACATGATTATATTTAATCCTTAGCCACGGACATATATTACTAATCCTACACCAGCCGTTTACTTGGGGGACTCAAACAATAATGCTATCAATAAACAGTAATTTCATAGATTTCACCTTTTTGGTAAAATATGTTACAAACAACCTTCTAATGTGTGCAAGTGGTGAGGAGACAAAGTAACTACACAACGATGACATCTGTCATCAAACTGTCTGTCAAGAACACCTGGTCAACTACTTCCTGAGCAATCAACTGAGGAGCTAAGAGAGAGAAATTAGACAATGCTCCGGCAACTAATGTTCACAATTTCCTTTCTAGTTATTCCAGGTTAGTATTTTGAACCAGTGACATGCATTATATGGCCACATGTCACGTGCGTGCATATCGTGTTGCCAGGATATAACACTATTTTAAAAACTACAACAGTTTGACTGGCATCACATTTAAGTAAATAAATACTTCATCATAAATAAAATACACCCGCACTCAAACAAAGTACCCAATTAGGGACGACAGGGAAGTTATAACAGAAACAATCTATCTAATCATTGGAGATGACTGTGCCTCTAAATATCACTGGGTCAAATTAGCTAGTGAAACACTGATGTAGAAGCGGCTGGTGGCTGTCAACGTCTTCCAGGAAAATGAGACAGACACTGAATTGCAAGCAGATGCTAAAGAACAGGAAATGGGACTAACTAGAAGCTGGTCATCTGTACCAAATCCCACATTCCTGAGCGTGTCTGATAACCCAGTGACAACGTACACAAGAACTTTGTGTTAAAACTGGGGATCTCCATGTTGTGATGGGAGAACAGAATGGACCAAATTCATTGGACAGCTTCAAAAACATGGCAATATCACCCAAGATGAAACTATCGATAATCTTTTGACATATCCCCAAAGAATGGATGACAGAAGAGTAGGGGAAGTGTTTACCACTTAGAGACAGTGTGTAAACACCAGGCGCTCTCTCTGTCAACCTTAGAGACAGTGTGTAAACACCAGGCACTCTCTCTGTCAACCGGCCCACATTTTACATTGTCTATTTCTCTAAGTTGTCTTCACTTGCTACAAATAGCTGTTCTGTATATAGTGCTGCTTTCTCAGGACTAGATTCACGCAACTATACAATCTACACATACATTATGCATGTGACATGTGCTTGAATTGCTTTAATTATTCGTAATAAATAATGCTGTTAATATTTCTGAATCCGACTCTGCTGCTAATACTTACACTGGCCTGCTGCAGTCATATCGCCCAGCATGCAAGCAGGAACACGGATGCTGGTGCCATATGCACACACTGACAAGCAGGACAACTGCCACTGTTGATCCCTAACTAGGAGCAGATGTATGACTCCATAACATGTATTCCCATAGCAACACCTGACCCGATGGACACCGTCTGACCGATGGACACCGCCTGTCCCGATGGGCTTCACATTGGCCTATTTGGAGGAGCATTGGGCCATACCCTACTATGGAAATAATCACTACCCCAACGAAACACTCTTGATCTTTTTTTATACAGCCTTAGTTTAGTTATCCTAAATACATGACTAGGGCTGGCAAGTTCAATAATATGTACTGGACAATGTATGCAAACATGCACGTAGTGCACCCACACACATGCACGCACACACGCATTGCATACACAATGTGATATACTATTTTGTCTTTCACAAAACCACTGATACAGTAAACATTTTACCATGTGCACACATACAAGAACATACACTTTCATACAAGAGCATACATATTCATATACACCCTACTGAGCAATATTACAAGACAAGTGACCAAGTGTCTCAGACTTGCAAGCATACCTTACCTTGCCTCTCCTGTTACTAACTGTGTCATCCACTGAGGGTGACGTGATGAAATAAATGTGTTGACACACTGACAGGTTGCCGATGATGCAAACAGCGCTCGTTGAGATTATGGTAATTGTTTCTTGTGCCAAAACTGTTCGATCAAGAATTCTTCTCACTGGAGATACATCAGTTAATGTATTCTAGCTTTCACTCAGCATGCAAGTCGGCACAGTTGAACCATATTCCCAGATATCAGCTCAGTGAGTCCGCCACCAATGGTAGCTTCAATTCAATTGTTTTGTAAGATCCACAGAAGTCTTAGCGGCTGCTTCAATGTGTATCCTTACAACGTAGCTGCCGTATGCTAGATCTGTCCAAGTATACATACCAGAACTACCGGATGCAATGCAGTTGCCAAGTGTTCCCCATAGCAAGTTTCCTTGCTTATCATTTCTGCATCATGTTGTTATTGAAGCCTTCAATTGAGGCCATATCAGTTGTCACATTGAACAGTCTCTTGTCTCGGTAGGCTGCGTGCCTGGCAGGCTTTATACAGGGGCAAGACTGAGGCATTTAGAAGCAGTGTAAACACGTGTATACAGCGATCAACACAGCACATACCAGGGAACCTTCAGCATGACGTCTCTCTGCAGATATCAAGCACCTCCAGCAAATAATAATCTATTCAGTGTGAAACAATCAGCTTGCTTCAACAACAACCACTGGTTATACTCAAATCATCGGCCACTGGTGTCAATCCCAGATTTCAACCTTTCTGAAGTCACATCTATATGAAAAGCACCAATATGCACTGACTTGAACCATCCTGGTGTCATTGCCCGACACATGCTACCCCACTGCTGATGTCACTGACATAGCCCAAGTCAGTGGAGCGTGATGCAGACAGACAGTTCACAGTTGACTGGTGCCATAAACTGATCAGAATGAAGGAGTAGACCTGAGAGGCAGCTACTACTCCACCAGCAGCAAGCCTCTACACAATGACATGTACTGTAAATAAACACTACCCAAGCATCACTGCTACTGGCCAGCTGTCAATCAGCAGCAGGCCCCGCCCACTACATCTGTATCTCATTAACAAGACATGGCAGCAATGTAGAAATGTAACATACATAGTAAACTTGAGGTGATAATGATGACATGCGATAAGGGGAAATCAGGTAGAAATGTAAGTGGTGTAGTTTATTTTTTTATTATATAAATGTGATTTCTAGTTATTAATATCAAATTTACTGGATATGTTAGGAAAACTAAATAACGAACGTTGTACTTATAACTCTATGTGGTTTAAAGACCAACGTAAATTTGAAACCAGCTCAAATAATGCTGTAACACTATTAACACCTTCTGTAAATGCATGTTTTAGATGGATGACCCGTGTTTGTCATGAGTGCTGCCTACAATCATTGGTCGACACTAGAAACAGCACAAAACAGATACTGTAGTGATGATAACTGAAGCTCTATATTCATTACATTATTATCATGTACGAAAAGAACTAAAGGCTACAACCGACACATTTCCAGCAGACTATCATGTTACCAAACCACCAATAGAGGTACATAATCTGTCCCATCTCCTGCCCAAACAGGATCAATGATCAAAGCTGAGAGAGTTATACTTTGATGACGCCAACCAATGATGCGATGGACAAACATAGACTAACAATAATATTATAAGTGCGTGTGTTTAGCACACACAACAGTAAGTATGTGTCCATGAGACCGGCTAGGATGGGCAACTGTTTTGACATGTATGTTTCCGAAAATAGGGTGGCCAAATTTGTTGACATACTTCCTTGAAACTTGATATATAACATGTTGAAATTCCAGAGGTATTAAATTTAAAAAAAAAAAAAACAGGCAAACTTCACAACTCATATAATTTTATCATCAAGTTTGAAAATTACATCTGAAAATGATGTCCTTAACAACTAGGAAATATTCAGCCAAAGTTCATGTTTGATACAGATAGACTTACATGAGAAACTGAAGGACACAGTCTGATGACGTCTGGTTTTTAAAATATCAACCTCTTATAGGGCAGTACAGAGTACCAGTTAGTTACAAAATATTTAGCAAACACAAACAGGATAGCACTGGTCTGATGCTGGCAGATGACTTTCCTGTTTCAGAATTGCTTCTGTAGATAGTGCCTCCAGTGGATACTAGTTGTGCTTAATGAAGATAGACAGTAGGTAGTGCAGCTATCATTCAAAAGCTACATGTTACAGCAGGGCATGCAAAGGTCGAATATTGGGTCTGTTTACATGCTGAATGCAACACCAGGGCATCATGTTTGAGGCGAGCGATTGCTCTCGCTCCTTATCGATCACGCAAATCAATAATCTAGGGAGAGATTTAACGCTCGCGTTAATTGCTTAAATGCTCGCTGCCTGCAAGTGTTCGTCTTGACAAGTTGTTTCTTGAGTATTAGATTCACTAGGAAAGTTTACCCTCTTTATAGTTCACGTATCATCCGTCACCGGGGATGGCGATCGCAGCCCGCTGTACCAAGATTGCTAGAACGCCATCAAAGCCACGATGTGCTGGCCTCGCGGTTTATAAAAAAGTTATCAAATGAGTGGAATAGAGTTGATGTTTATTATGTTTAAATGTCACATACCGTTGTATGTCGAACTGAATAAAATACATGTATGCATGTACAGTTTTGGAATAGTTAAGTGGTCAACAATATTTCGCTATGATCTGACTGACCGACTACGCTGTAATGGGAATTGAAAATGATAACCTGGATCTGAGCTACCGAACACACATACGAGTTGACACGGAGTGGAAAAGTTGATTAAACATTGAAAACGACAATTTGAATAATTGTTCCACTTCGTCTTTATACCGCTCTAAACACTTAAATTCACGACGCACATCTCCAGTACCACTTAACATTGATTCACTGATTCACTGTTGCAGATGACGAATTCATATTTTTGTGCACCGAGTTCGAGTTGTGTGTTTGGCATTATGTAGGAAAAGTCAATCACCATTATAATTTTTTATATCTGGCTGTTGCTGTTGTATAGGCTGTTGTATAGGCGAAGGACCTGCTCGTCAAAAACGTATCCATTTTCAAGAAATGTGAAACCTTACAAAAACGCCATAAACAGAGCAATAAACATATATTTCATGTATGTATGCATTCTTATATGTATATCACTAAAGTTACCTGACAATGCCCATGTAAAAGTATGAAATTATTACCTTTTTGTCAGAACGCATGTGCTTGTCAAATTTTTTTATATAACCGGATGTTGTGTGAGCGAGATTACCAAACGGGATTCTTGTAGATCAATATAAGGTCATGCTAAGAACTGCCGTCTGCTGGCTGTAGAATTACATCATTAATCATCACCCTATAAACTACTAACGTACTAACAGGTGTTTTATTTATATCTGTGCTGCTGGCCCACTCTGGCCTCATTCTACTTGAAATCGCATTAGACCATGTGACCCAAAGGCAACATCACGTGCACAGTATGGCGGCTATTTATGAAATATTTTCTATGTGACCAATGAAAGTACTCATAAGTAATTATTTGGAGCACATTTCTTCTGTTTCTTGACGCCCAAGTGTCGGTTGTATGTCACGGAATACACATGTGAAACAGTTAGTGCGTATCGGTTTTAAAACGTAAGTTATTAGTTCCATAGCCATTTGGCTACGGAAAGCCCAAATCCGCAAGTATGATTGTCACGGCCTTGACCTCCGCCCCAAAGCTCAAGGGTGTGGTGGACGATTCTGCCTAGGAATTATGATGCAATGCCAATGCCAATGGAAGCATGCCATTTCACCCTGGTTTATATTGGTGTTGCCTACTAAGCTGCATTTATGACTATACATGGCGTATTTGTGAATCTCAATTGCAATTTTCAAACCGCCTAAGCGAAGTCGCAGATGATACCAGTGCCATGTCATGGCCACTGCCACGAGCACAGCACACTGTCACGCCACTGGCCTTGCCAAGGCTACGCCTACGGTGATCGATGACATGTTGCAATTCAAAACTGTTTCACCAACTGCAATGTATGGGGTTTACTAAAGTAAACATTTATTTCATTGTACAAAAGTCATAGCGCCAACGAGTACCAATTAAAATTTCATGGCAACAACAACAGAATCCGAATGGGAAATTGGCACCACCACAGTAAAAAAATTAACAAATCGCTCGCCTAAATTAATTTGGTATGTTTAGGCGAGTGATTTATCGTTCGCCTGTTGTTTTCAAACATGAAGCCCTGCAACACTGTTCAAAATACTCTTATTTTCATCAACACATTTATAATAATAATTATCATATATATCCAATTTCACTGTTATGCCTCAGTTATGCATTTGGAGGAAATTGCATGCTAAACATCTATTAATTTTAAATGTTCGTTATTTCTAGGTTGCTAAGTTAACAAAATCTTATCATAAAGGCCTGTGTACACTGCACAATGGCCAGTTTCAGTGTTTTGGAACAGGTGATTAAAGGGATGTTGTCTGTTTCTGAGAGGTGATTAAAGGGATATTGTCTGTCACTGTCTGGGAACTAAACTCAACTAATAGCAGTTAATGTGGGATGAAATTAGCACAAATGTGCTGTCATGACCCAGGAGCCTGCATCAAAAGAAGGCTTAAGTGGAAGCCTCTCTCCTGGGCAGGCTGGCATTTTGTGAAGACTGACTTTTATTGAGATGGATGGGGATGACATGATGAGGACACTTGGGGAGTGGTAGAGTAACCTAATGAAGGAAGGGAGAAAGTGGAGAAGGAGAACTAACCCACAGTGTGTGACAAGGGAGGAAGAGGACTAGGCAAAGGGACAGAGCAGAGATCATAATATATTACTGAAAATGACCGGCAACAGAGGTTAAACAAGGGAACTTTGCACCATCCGTAAAATAAGGGAGATATCAAATTCAAGGCCATTTCAATATTTGTTAAGCTACTGAGAAGAAAAATCAAGGCTCCATTTCATAGTTTATTATAGTACACAACAGCACAAAACAACTGATAGTCTGATATATGCAGAAAATTGACAGAATTATCAAAGAATTAATATATTGGATTCACCGTTTTGTCACTTCATATTATTGATGTATTTTTCCCATCATGACAGAGGTGCACCTCTTGATACCTGTCAACGGCTGCTATTTGGCTATAATTAAACTGACAAAAATACAATACAAGGCTTTTCAAGACTATATGACAAAATTCAAGGATTTCAAGGCCCTGAATTAGGATAAACTAAATTCAAGGCTTTTCCAGACATTCTAGGCCCTGTATCAACCCTGGGGAAGAAAACTAGCAATGAAATGTCCGGTGCGGTGTCTGTACGCCACCTTAATGGACCACATACGTACTGGGACGGATGGACTGAAGGTTGAGAAAAGGAAGGTGACAGGTGTAATTATGACTATTGTCACAGCTGATATGACAACTACATGGACAGTATGTTGACAGTCAATGACTAGCCAGTAGATACACAGCTATCTAGCCTCTCACAAGACTAGCTCTGCAGGCAGTAGAAATGCCCCCAGGACCCCCCCAACAGCATGGGAGGCAACAACCTCCATTAACAGGGGCAGATACCATAAAAACCTTTCCACTGAGAGCACCTCCCACCTTGTGCTACATGGCTAGAGCTGTACAGTTGGTGCCCCTGGGATATTCAGTAGGCAAGAATGGAGAGATAACAGACTTCAATCAGAAAAACTCAGATAACAAATACACAACAGATGCTAGATACAACAGTCAGATTCTAAACACAACTGATAAATTAATTGTGGACATCTGGAATCCATTCTTTCTGTATTAAACCACGTACTGTCTTACATAAGCATTCACATCAATGTCCAAGTGATAATAAATAAATTTTTGTGAAACAGTTTAATATCATCTCACCAAGTTCTTTGCAACAATATTCCACTAAATGTTGATGGTTATGTTTGATCGCATGGTTTGCCAGTGATATGTTACCAATCACATTCACTGCTTTCATACATGTATAAGTTCTTTGACGTTACCCTTTCATAGCATGGTGTATTGTCAAAGAATGTTCATATAATCCCTCCCATGTCATTCTTCCTCACAAATTTTCTAGCCTTTCCCTGTCTCTTTCCTCCCTCACATGTTCAGCCTCTTCCATTACTCTCTCCCAATTCCTCCCCCACCTCTGAATGGGCCAGGGGACCAGATCTACAGAAAGTTACACAATGAATGCCTACATGTCATGATTGCCAAGGCTATCAGACTATTCAGTGTCTATTTTTAGTTATATATTACATTCATGGATTGTTTATTATCAAGTGCAGTCAGCTTTTATTAGACGTAGCTGTCAAGCTACACATTTCACATATATAAAACCACCACAAGACAAGCCTCAAACAGTGCTGCCATCTGCTGATCAATATATAAACACCACTATGGATGTACAGCTGCACTTCTACTAGCTGCATGTTAACTGGAGTGGAACACATATTTATGTGATAAAACTTACAGTTGAAACTCTTAAAGCCTGTTGATAACACTGGCTGCTGCGATGTAGATTAACACATTGATACAGTCATCAAAATGTAACATGGAATGTTCACATTGTGTGTGCAACCTGTACTGGTGTTTATTATCTTATTCCATCTGGTCTGATATTGTGCTCAGAAGTAGTAACATCTCAAAAAAATAATCATACACATCACTATGTCTACTTTTGATATTCATGACGAAAAGCATCGTTATTGGCCAAGCTCTGGTGCCACTTTTACTAAAGAAAATCTTGTCAACAGACCTTCATAGGGAGAACGCCCCTACATATCTAAGTGAGACATTAACTTCTATGTAAAGGGATCAAGAACCTTCTAGATAACCTATGAATAAATAATCCCAGTCAGACTTTTCAAGGAGTATTATAATGAAATATCACCAATCGTTCAATTCATCTTCAATCTCTCCTTCCACAAAGGAGAACTGCCCGATGATTGGCAAACAGCAGATGTATGCGCCATATTAAAAAAAGGGGATAGAAGTCTACCTAAAAACTATCGACAAATCTCTGTGACATCTGTGTGTTGTAAACTTATGGAACATGTCCTGTGCCACTCCATCATGGAATGCCTAGACAAAAACAACATCCTTGACAAAGCACAACATAGTTTCCGAGCTGAGCACTCCCTGCGAAAGCCAGTTAATCACAACCATTGGCCTTCTAGCTAGATCTTAAAACAGCAACAGACAGACAGATGTTCTCATCCTGGACTTCTACAAGGCTTTCCATACTGTCCCTCATCAAAGGCTTCTTCATAAACACGGTGGTATACTGGGAAAGACCTGGTAATGGATCAGTGCCTGGCTGACAAATAGGACAGGACAGGTAGTGGTTGATGGTGATGCCTCACAACCCATTAACACTGGACTACATCATGGAAGGTGTCACTCTGAAGCCAGTCAGTCATCATCCCTATCTTAGAGTTGAACTACAGAAAGAACTCAATGGAAAACCCACATTGATAACACAACCTCGAAAGCAAATAGAACTCTCGGCCTGATCAAAAGAAATCTAAACAGATGCGCACAAGAAATAAAGGCGAAAGCATAGACCATCCTTGTCAGACCAAAACATGAATACTAATCAACATTATGGGATCCATACCGTAAATGCCAAATAAACCAATTAGAAAAAATCCAGTGCAGAACTGCCCGCTTACTATTACACGATTATTCAAAAGAATCCAGTGTCACCAGGATGTTAACCACACTCCACTGGCCAACCCTCCAGAGCAGAAGGAAAGTCGCAAGACTCTCAGTCTTCCACAAAGCACTACACCACCAAATCTCCATCAGTTTGCCACACTATCTCAACGCGTCTACTCGTCACACCAGATCCAACGGTCGCCATCAGGAACTCTGTTAGCCCAGAAATATCAAACTGTGACAAAATTATAACTTTTAAATGCAGAATAGAAAATTACTGTAAGTATTGGAAATCCTGTGGTCAGCATCCAAACTGATAGATGCAATTTTAACAATTGATAATAACATGGGTTCTTTTTATCTTGATTTTAAACTGTCTGATATTGTCCATGGGGTGACCACAGGATTATATACCTAAATGGTTCTTCCCATTAATGATGTATATGTAGAATAACAACAGGTGGCTGGGGGAGGTTATTTATTGGATTGTCTGGTTGAAGTCAGACATGTCTGCAACATGTCTTTGATGTAGTTAATTGTTAACAATTGACTTGTTATAACCTGGTGCCCCCAGGAAGCCAGTGATATCTTCCCAGGCACTCACTAGGCTAGTCAGCTTAGTCAGTGCACTGACAATTGGACCACCTGTGACCCAGATTTATCAGTAGCCTGTGGGGCGCCTCTTGTCTCATAATCTGGTAGCCAGGAAGGATATACTGGTAGCCACGGGCTACCGGTATTTCGAACACTGATAATTGGAAGCAGCGAATTCCATCGATGGTTACAAGCTCGATGACATAGACAACTGCGACGGGACTGTTCTACCGTGCATTCATTGCCTGACAAGACATTGGCAATCTGGAACTGGAATTTCTTTATTCGATAGAAATAAATATCAAGGGTCAAGAGTGCAGGGAAGGGAAACGGTCAAAGGAACGTGTGACCGCTCTGCTGTGCTGCAACAGGGACAGATTTATAAAGATTTTCCTGTTTCTGCAACATGGTATATTATTATGCACTGCACCGGTACATGTGCACAGCCATCTGGCAAGCTTCTTCTGCACACATGACAAGTTTCTTCCAAAACTTTAGTGATATTAACACCACACGTTGTTCCTGAAAACAAAAACCACATTAATTAATGAGAGCTCCTATGTTTTTGATCACCAGTAATTTGTACCGCTTGTGATAGTACCAACTAGCGAACGTAAACGTAATCATTTATAATATGATGGCACCACCTACTGGGTATCCAAGTCATTCAATTCTCCAAACGGACATACTGCAATCCCAGGTTTCACTACATTAGTTCACCTGTGTAAAAATCAGGCCAATACAAATTGGTCGAATATTACAGGAATTCTATATTTTTAGGACAAATAGCTATTATTATTAATGCGCCAAATTTTTTTGACGAAGATTGAACAGTTGATTAAAAATGCCGAATCTGTGAATGACACTGCTCTAATCGATGAATGTTAAGGTTGGGTCAATAAAAGTATCCAATACAGTTGAAAAAACATAATTATTTATATATTATTACAAGTAACCCTGCTGAATTGTTTTGCCAACTATCATTACTATCAATAGTTCAGTGTACTATCGATAATTAAATTTACTATCGATAGTACTGCATTGTCACATTGACTATTGCGATAGTATGTTGATATACTGTTACACTGCTACCAATGACCACTGTACAGTGACCGCTGACTACAGAGTATGTCTGCCAGCCTGGCAGTGCCAGGTGATGTACTGTTACACTGCTACCAATGACCACTGTACAGTGACTGCTGACTACAGAGTATGTCTGCCAGGTGATATACTGTTACACCCCTACCATTGACCACTGTGCAGTGACCGCTGACTACAGAGTATGTCTGCCAGGTGATGTACTGTTACACCCCTACCAATGACCACTGACTACAGAGTATGTCTGCCAGGTAATGCACTGTTACATCCCTACCATTGACCACTGTGCAGTGACCGCTGACTACAGAGTATGTCTGCCAGGTGATGTACTGTTACACCCCTACCAATGACCACTGTGCAGTGACCACTGACTACAGAGTATGTCTGCCAGGTGATGTACTGTTACACCCCTACCAATGACCACTGTACAGTGACCGCTGACTACAGAGTATGTCTGCCAGGTGATATACTGTTACACCCCTACCAATGACCACTGTACAGTGACCACTGACTACAGAGTATGTCTGCCAGGTGATATACTGTTACACCTCTACCAATGACCACTGTGCAGTGACCACTGACTACAGAGTATGTCTGCCAGGTGATATACTGTTACACCCCTACCAATGACCACTGACTACAGAGTATGTCTGCCAGGTGATGTACTGTTACACCCCTACCAATGACCACTGTACAGTGACCACTGACTACAGAGTATGTCTGCCAGGTGATGTACTGTTACACCCCTACCAATAACCACTGTGCAGTGACCGCTGACTACAAAGTATGTCTGCCAGGTGATGTACTGTTACACCCCTACCAATGACCACTGTGCAGTGACTGCTGACTACAGAGTATGTCTGCCAGGTGATATACTGTTACACCCCTACCAATGACCACTGACTACAGAGTATGTCTGCCAGGTGATGTACTGTTACACCCCTATCAATGACCACTGTACAGTGACCGCTGACTACAGAGTATGTCTGCCAGGTGATGTACTGTTACACCCCTACCAATGCCCACTGTACAGTGACCGCTGACTACAGAGTATGTCTGCCAGGTGATGTACTGTCACACCCCTACCAATGACCACTGTGCAGTGACTGCTGACTACAGAGTATGTCTGCCAGGTGATGTACTGTCACACTCCTACCAATGACCACTGCGCAGTGACCGCTGACTACAGAGTATGTCTGCCAGGTGATGTACTGTCACACTCCTACCAATGACCACTGCGCAGTGACCGCTGACTACAGAGTATGTCTGCCAGGTGATGTACTGTCACACCCCTACCAATGACCACTGCGCAGTGACCGCTGACTACAGACTATGTCTGCCAGGTGATGTACTGTTACACCCCTACCAATGACCACTGTGCAGTGACTGCTGACTACAGAGTATGTCTGCCAGGTGATATACTGTTACACCCCTACCAATGACCACTGACTACAGAGTATGTCTGCCAGGTGATGTACTGTTACACCCCTACCAATTACCACTGTACAGTGACCACTGACTACAGAGTATGTCTGCCAGGTGATGTACTGTTACACCCCTACCAATAACCAGTGTGCAGTGACCGCTGACTACAAAGTATGTCTGCCAGGTGATGTACTGTTACACCCCTACCAATGACCACTGTGCAGTGACTGCTGACTACAGAGTATGTCTGCCAGGTGATGTACTGTTACACCCCTACCAATGACCACTGTGCAGTGACCGCTGACTACAGAGTATGTCTGCCAGCCTGGCAGTGCCAGGTGATGTACTGTTACACTGCTACCAATGACCACTGTACAGTGACTGCTGACTACAGACTATGTCTGCCAGGTGATATACTGTTACACCCCTACCAATGACCACTGTACAGTGATCGGCAGTGCTGACTACAGAGTATATCTGCCGGGTGATGTACTTTCATTCACATCAACACAGTACAGGAGGATGGTATCAATCTGTGTGAAGTCCGGCGGAACATCTGGGGGGTCAATAGATCTGTCCTCTGTGCAAGGATCATATGTCATCAGATATTCACAATTATAGGAAACTTCATTCAGAAATGCTTCTGGAATGACGAAGTGTATGATTTCCAGATACAGTGCCTATGAAGAAAGATTGTGTATCTGATGTCTGCCATCTGCCTGACAGTAACAGGAACTCTAAAAAAAAAACACCTCCACACTAATCGCATAAAAAACCAACACATTTTCATCAAGAAATTACACATATTGAAACTTTTACACCTCTATCAATGACCACTGTGCAGTGACCACTGACTACAGAGTATGTCTGCCAGGTGATGTACTGTTACACCCCTATCAATGACCACTGTACAGTGACCGCTGACTACAGAGTATGTCTGCCAGGTGATGTACTGTTACACCCCTACCAATGCCCACTGTACAGTGACCGCTGACTACAGAGTATGTCTGCCAGGTGATGTACTGTCACACCCCTACCAATGACCACTGTGCAGTGACTGCTGACTACAGAGTATGTCTGCCAGGTGATGTACTGTCACACTCCTACCAATGACCACTGCGCAGTGACCGCTGACTACAGAGTATGTCTGCCAGGTGATGTACTGTCACACTCCTACCAATGACCACTGCGCAGTGACCGCTGACTACAGAGTATGTCTGCCAGGTGATGTACTGTCACACCCCTACCAATGACCACTGCGCAGTGACCGCTGACTACAGACTATGTCTGCCAGGTGATGTACTGTTACACCCCTACCAATGACCACTGTGCAGTGACTGCTGACTACAGAGTATGTCTGCCAGGTGATATACTGTTACACCCCTACCAATGACCACTGACTACAGAGTATGTCTGCCAGGTGATGTACTGTTACACCCCTACCAATTACCACTGTACAGTGACCACTGACTACAGAGTATGTCTGCCAGGTGATGTACTGTTACACCCCTACCAATAACCAGTGTGCAGTGACCGCTGACTACAAAGTATGTCTGCCAGGTGATGTACTGTTACACCCCTACCAATGACCACTGTACAGTGACCGCTGACTACAGACTATGTCTGCCAGGTAATGTACTGTCACACCCCTACCAATGACCACTGACTACAGAGTATGTCTGCCAGGTGATGTACTGTTACACCCCTACCAATGACCACTGTACAGTGATCGGCAGTGTTGACTACAGAGTATATCTGCCGGGTGATGTACTTTCATTCACATCAACACAGTACAGGAGGATGGTATCAATCTGTGTGAAGTCCGGCGGAACATCTGGGGGGTCAATAGATCTGTCCTCTGTGCAAGGATCATATGTCATCAGATATTCACAATTATAGGAAACTTCATTCAGAAATGCTTCTGGAATGACGAAGTGTATGATTTCCAGATACAGTGCCTATGAAGAAAGATTGTGTATCTGATGTCTGCCATCTGCCTGACAGTAACAGGAACTCTAAAAAAAAAACACCTCCACACTAATCGCATAAAAAACCAACACATTTTCATCAAGAAATTACACATATTGAAACTTTTACACCTCTACCAATGACCACTGTGCAGTGACCACTGACTACAGAGTATGTCTGCCAGGTGATGTACTGTTACACCTCTACCAATGACCACTGTACAGTGACCGCTGACTACAGAGTATGTCTGCCAGGTGATGTATTGTTACACCCCTATCAATGACCACTGTGCAGTGACCGCTGACTACAGAGTATGTCTGCCAGGTGATGTACTGTTACACCCCTACCAATGACCACTGTGCAGTGACTGCTGACTACAGAGTATGTCTGCCAGGTGATGTACTGTCACACTCCTACCAATGACCACTGCGCAGTGACCGCTGACTACAGAGTATGTCTGCCAGGTGATGTACTGTCACACTCCTACCAATGACCACTGCGCAGTGACCGCTGACTACAGAGTATGTCTGCCAGGTGATGTACTGTCACACCCCTACCAATGACCACTGCGCAGTGACCGCTGACTACAGACTATGTCTGCCAGGTGATGTACTGTTACACCCCTACCAATGACCACTGTGCAGTGACTGCTGACTACAGAGTATGTCTGCCAGGTGATATACTGTTACACTCCTACCAATGACCACTGACTACAGAGTATGTCTGCCAGGTGATGTACTGTTACACCCCTACCAATTACCACTGTACAGTGACCACTGACTACAGAGTATGTCTGCCAGGTGATGTACTGTTACACCCCTACCAATAACCAGTGTGCAGTGACCGCTGACTACAAAGTATGTCTGCCAGGTGATGTGCTGTTACACCCCTACCAATGACCACTGTGCAGTGACTGCTGACTACAGAGTATGTCTGCCAGGTGATGTACTGTTACACCCCTACCAATGACCACTGTGCAGTGACCGCTGACTACAGAGTATGTCTGCCAGCCTGGCAGTGCCAGGTGATGTACTGTTACACTGCTACCAATGACCACTGTACAGTGACTGCTGACTACAGACTATGTCTGCCAGGTGATATACTGTTACACCCCTACCAATGACCACTGTACAGTGATCGGCAGTGCTGACTACAGAGTATATCTGCCGGGTGATGTACTTTCATTCACATCAACACAGTACAGGAGGATGGTATCAATCTGTGTGAAGTCCGGCGGAACATCTGGGGGGTCAATAGATCTGTCCTCTGTGCAAGGATCATATGTCATCAGATATTCACAATTATAGGAAACTTCATTCAGAAATGCTTCTGGAATGACGAAGTGTATGATTTCCAGATACAGTGCCTATGAAGAAAGATTGTGTATCTGATGTCTGCCATCTGCCTGACAGTAACAGGAACTCTAAAAAAAAAACACCTCCACACTAATCGCATAAAAAACCAACACATTTTCATCAAGAAATTACACATATTGAAACTTTTACACCTCTATCAATGACCACTGTGCAGTGATCACTGACTACAGAGTATGTCTGCCAGGTGATGTACTGTTACACCCCTATCAATGACCACTGTACAGTGACCGCTGACTACAGAGTATGTCTGCCAGGTGATGTACTGTTACACCCCTACCAATGACCACTGTACAGTGACCGCTGACTACAGAGTATGTCTGCCAGGTGATGTACTGTCACACCCCTACCAATGACCACTGTGCAGTGACTGCTGACTACTGAGTATGTCTGCCAGGTGATGTACTGTCACACTCCTACCAATGACCACTGCACAGTGACCGCTGACTACAGAGTATGTCTGCCAGGTGATGTACTGTCACACCCCTACCAATGACCACTGTGCAGTGACCGCTGACTACAGATTATGTCTGCCAGGTGATGTACTGTCACACCCCTACCAATGACCACTGCGCAGTGACCGCTGACTAGAGTATGTCTGCCAGGTAATGTACTGTTACACCCATACCAATGACCACTGTGCAGTGACCGCTGACTACAGACTATGTCTGCCAGGTGATGTACTGTTACACCCCTACCAATGACCACTGTACAGTAATCGGCAGTGCTGACTACAGAGTATATCTGCCGAGTGATGTACTTTCATTCACATCAACACAGTACAGGAGGATGGTATCAATCTGTGTGAAGTCCAGCGGAACATCTGGGGGGTCAATAGATCTGTCCTCTGTGCAAGGATCATATGTCATCAGATATTCACAATTATAGGAAACTTCATTCAGAAATGCTTCTGGAATGACGAACTGTGTGATTTCCAGATACAGTGCCTATGAAGAAAGATTGTGTATCTGATGTCTGCCATCTGCCTGACAGTAACAGGAACTCTCAAAAAAACACCTCCACACTAATCGCATAAAAAACCAACACATTTTCATCAAGAAATTACACATATTGAAAAGAATTTATTTATTTAAAGTTCCTCAATATTCCATAGTTAAATACAAGAAAACATGCTTCATAATCACTGTCAACGTCTATAAAACATGTCCATGAAATTAATATCAAATGCACCCACATCAAGAATTTATTTACATTGGGAATATTGCAAAAATGCATTTGCAGGGCATTGCCAATGACCATGCCTGCCTGCTGGCTCCCCAGCACACTACAAATCACTACACAAGAATGTGTAAACTAGTGCGCTGACCATTTATTGTAGTATGCTGCCCCCTGGTGATCAATGACACAAGTAAATCACACTGCTGACAGATCTACATGCCCTTCAGTCAGATACCTTGTTAAGTCAATAATAGCCAGCTAGGGAGCTTCACCCCAGTACTAGCTGCTCTGTTTGTATAACCATAACTAACATCCACATGACATAGACTGAGGCCCAGCAGCTGCTTAGCCAACCAAGGAAAGCATCCATTTATATTCCTGTCTCTAGGTTTGTCTGCAAACAAACTGCTCAAATTCAATCAGCCTAGTTGTTCTGTGGTTTAAAAAGCGAACCTGTCATTCTGACACTCAAAACCAAAAACTGAAAACACGTGTAATGAAGCAAACAAATACCGACAGGGCGCACACTACGTAACTGATACTGCACAAAACATGGATAATTGCAATGTGCATAATGTTATCAAAGTTGGAGATGGCAGGTGATAGCATGCTGTGTGACAGTCCCAGTGACTGTGTGGCTGGGTGTCACAGTCTGCCAACACTCAGGGGCTACTTCATGGCTGGCTTCGGCTTCAGCATAAACATCTCACTTGTGTTGCTGAAAGCAACTGTGATGAAATTACCAGTGTCGCTGCTGTTATGACAGCAGTGTAGTGGACTTCAGAAATGTCTACAGAATACTAGAAAGCAGTACGAAGGCATTGTCTGCTGTACATAATGATGAGCACTGCATGATGCAGCACCTTTTTGCTACCATCAAATCTCAACCACCACGTATAGTGGCATATATTTAATTTTTTTTATACAAAGTTAACACATAATTAAATTACTGTTTTTGAATTATATAACTGGGCTAACCAATCCAGCCAACTTCAATCCATCCAATTCCCAATATATATGACATTACACAACCCAGGACAAATCTTGGTTTTGTGGAAGGAATTCCATGAAACATTGTGATTTAGGTGTGTGATAAACTGTGGTCGCAACAGATACAAACGGCCATATCATAACAGGTATCATGGAACCCCTTCATGGAGCATAATTGAGGGCAGGGTGTTGGGTAGGGTACCACCAGTAGATCTGGTGTCATTATGTGAGTAATGTGACTGTGATGCAGCTGTGACAATCAGGGCAACATGATATACTGTACCAACAGAACTAACAAATAGAACTCGCTGCCAACACTGCCAAACAGTCAACATACATCTTTAGTCAACTAATCCACATCATTTTTATGTTAATCAATACATGATGTCCTAATTGCATAACTTTTGCGAGTTTGCAAGAATAACTGGGTTAGAAGAATCGCAGGAGTGAAAAGATTAGACAAGTGAAGAATGGAGGAGCTGAGGGAGGAGCTGAGGGAGGAACTGAGTGAGGAAGCTGGTGAGGAGCTGAGGGAGGGAGCTGGTGAGGAGCTGAGGGAGGAACTGAGGGAGGGAGCTGGTGAGGAGCCAGTTAAAGTGGGCTGGACACGTGGAAAGAATGGAAGGGGAACGGTTGACGAAGAGAACAAATGTGCTTAGAGTGGAAGACAGGAGAAGAGGGAGACTAAGATGGGAGGCCTGCGTAAAGAGAGATTTGGCAGAGTGGAGAATGAGAGCGACGGCTAGGGGGAAGAGGAGACGGGTGTGAAATGGGATCAATGACGAAGGGAAAAATAAATCAACGATTGGTATCTGTGCCAACCTCACCCTGGACTTCAGGAATAAAGAGGAGAACAACAACAACCTGCTTCCTATCTTTAGATACACACATTTCTCGTTACTGTCTGTGTTTCAGAAAACGCGAGCCATCCCAGGACCAATATTTCACCAGGTGTTTAACCAAAGAAACCCCTCCAGCATATAGGTGTCAGTATTTCCCCAAGTATATGACAAGCGAGGCATGCCGCATTGCGGTTTTTCATCTGTCTTCCCAACTATACGTATATTTGCCAAATTTCCATCTTGTAGCTATTTATTGCACCAAAAATTTTTTTTTTATTTCACTACGAATTCCATAATTTCAAATTCTGGTTCACCTTGGGTATTCAAAATCTATCAATAGGCCTGGGACATTTGGGGCACCAGGAACTGAAGTTACTCTGTGTGGTCGAAGCCGACGTTACTGTCGAGTTCATCTACAGATTAGCCTACCAGGTACTGTTTCTTTGCACCGTGTGCTAAGTAGGTTAGGTTGTGCACAATTGTGCTGCTTCGAAATATGAGCACACCGTTCAGCAGTTCAGCTGAATGGTGTGCTCATATTTATAAAGATGGTGTCATTTTATAAAGATAAAACAAGAACACTGTTTTGGCTGTCGTGAACTGTTGGGCAATCTGCAGTGAGGACAACCAGACAATGCAATGTTTGTGTCTGTCTACAACCAGTCACAAATCACACAAAAGCTCAACTTTCTCACACTGCCTGTACTACTAATCACTAGTCACTTTGATTTCAGTAACTTAAGCATTTACCATAACTAGTGTCTGGCAGGCAACAAATCAGATTATCTGGAAACATGTAAGAAAGGAACACACATCAGATACCTCAAACAGAAAACAGCTTATCACTGAAAGCTCAATTACGAGACATGTCAGCCTGGTGTGCCGAAAAGAAACATTCAGCAAAGATTCAAATAAACACTGCACTACACCAGCACATTTGAAATATTTCCAGTTGCGGTTCCACGAAACTCATTTTGATTGCACTTAGCATATCTCATTGCATGTAATTAGAACGCGGACGTGTTCACGTCATGACACCAATGGATGGCGGTTGCCCAAGGTGTTAAAGGGAAGCACATTGCATGGCTCTTCCAAGAGTTTACAGAATGTTATGCCAAGCGTTTACAGGCTTTCAGTCTAGCTTAGACCCAATTAATTGCAGATAGGCAGCTCTGGTATTTCTATGCACTGAAGCTTTTTTGAATTTTCATTCTTGAAAAATTCCTTTGCCTGCAAGTTGCAACAGACAAGGGCTATCCAGCTTATTTTTTTCTTCAATATTGTGTGAATACTCTGTACATATTAACCTACAATAAACCTATAAAACAAAACTCATTTGTTGTTGGGGCACAGCTGCTGAGATCAACTGCCAATGGAGGAACTATTTTATGATGATATTTGCCATTGGTAGCCTTGTTATAAAGCTCCATGTTACCTGAATAATAATGGAACTTAAAGGTTCGGGTAACTCCGAGAACATCACATTGTTTAATGTATATGCCTGTTATCTATGTGACACCTTTATTCACTATTGGACTTCAAGTTCTATTATACAAATATATGTAATGGCAGAGTGATATTTCTACAGTCCAACCATAACTTCCTGACATCTTATCCACCATCTCAATTACTTATGCCATGGACATCATAATACAAGGACATTGCCAATTATTCAGACTTTGTAGTCACAGTGCTGTCTCACACATGATGCTTAGCTGTCAGTTCCATAGAGGGTCAGCGCCTACACTGAACATGGCTACCTGGCTGCCACGTATGATCAGTCTGAGTTGTGGCACTCAACTGAACTGACATCCACAGACTACCAGTCTTCTTTCCTTACATCACTTGGGCCACATTTCATACCTTCCAGATTCCTCGTTTCTATCTTCTTTCATTGTGTCAGCTGTGCTCTCCACTCTAAGTATCTTCACTCTCTCCCTCTCTCTAGCCACCTTCTTATTGTCTTCTTCTTCTCCATCAACCAACCATGCTGTCGCTGTCATTCTCTCCACACCCACTCTAAGTGTCTTCACTCTCTCTAGCCACCTTCTTTATGTCTTCCTCTTCTCCATCAACCAACCATGCTGTCGCTGTCATTCTCTCCACACCCACTCTACGTGTCTTCACTCTCTCTAGCCACCTTCTTCTATTCTTCTTCTTCTCCATCAACCAACCATGATGTTCGACATTGTCTGTAGGCCTGCCAATTTAATTACAGCTTACCAGAGTCCCAACGACCTTTCCTACCCAATCTCTTCTCATAATTCCGCATGCTTCTTCTATTGTCCTACTTTACTACAGATTGTCCAGCCTAATACTTCTGCACTATGTTAGTTTTCCTGCTAACTGCAGCTCCTGGTAAAAACACATGCCAGACACTTGTATACGTGTTTATAAAAACACTATGTATGTCACCTTTCTATGGATCAGCCTAAACTTGCCAGCCATATGACACAGATATTCATATACTCTAAGTAGAAACTGAATCCTGCTAACAAACAGCAGTTTTTGGAAGATCTATCAATCACCTCCTCAGAGAAATGTCAGGGGTAGTCAATGCCTACACCAGCCATGCTTTCATGTGAACCCAGTGGGCTACATTACTAGCAGCAACAGCCACTTGACAGAGAAGGTGCTGCATGAGTTGTCAAGAAATCAAGTTGTCTTTTCCAAGAAACGTAGTGGAAACATGGAATGAGACGTGACATACTTTTGTGCACATGTTGCATATTATTCAAATGCTAACATCCAAAGAAAATAGTTAATTCAAAACTACTGCACTGTGAGAATTCTTTCATTTTCTCACAAACATATTAATTAGCATTTAGTAAGGCCAGATATAGATATTTTTATAGCTGATTAGGGCATCAACTTCGTCCAATAGTAGAATATATGAAAATTTTCAGTATGTATTACAATGCTCAGTGATAATGCATACAGTTTACCGTGATTATGCATAGCTGTAAATTACAGTGCATTACTAATGCATTTATGGCAGCATTAGACTTTCCATTGAGTGAATACCTGCATCGCCTTCATACAACACATAACAGACACTGTTGTAGTGTTTCGTGATAAAATGTGCTCATGTCCTACAAAATACTAGAGTAATTTCTAACGTGGAATGACAGAGGTGTTCCTGTTGCTGCTACTGCTTGGAAATAAAAATTTTACTGATTGACTCTGTTTGGCCAAACTGCAAACATTAACTTTCTGAAGACAACTGGCTGATCTCTTGACGTAGTTGGGTCAGTTTTATTGCCACCTAGTCCTAGATGACTGCTGTGTAGAGGGGCCTGGTGAGAAGAAAGTCATCCAACCATCACTCACTACTTACCATCCAGTCAGCCACACCAAACAGCACAGCACATCTGATTACATGTATTGATTGAGCACATCACACTGTATTCAGCAGTTTCCCTAAGGGAGCCACACCCACATTACCCATCAGACTCAACCAGTCTCTTGGAACTATTACTACTGTGATGATACAGGACACAAGGCTAGCACCTCATAACATACATGATGTTATTACACATGCGTTCAATACGTTCTGGCGATACTTAGGTGCAATATTAAATGCGGTATTGAACGCTCGTGATACGGACTGAACTAGTTATTTATGTCATTATGTGGTTATCATGTACGAAACGGTGTGTGCGATGACAATGTTGAGCCGCCCGACTCCAGTCAACCTTACGTTACAGTTCCCCATGTCCATTCTCCACTGCACCAGTTTAGTGGTACCCAACCTTACGTTACAGTTCCCCATGTCCATTCTCCACTGCACCAGTTTAGTGGTCCCCAACCTTACGTTACAGTTCCCCATGTCCATTCTCCACTGCACCAGTTTAGTGGTCCCCAACCTTACGTTACAGTTCCCCATTTCCATTCTCCACTGCACCAGTTTAGTGGTACCCAACCTTACGTTACAGTTCCCAATGTCCATTCTCCACTGCACCAGTTTAATGGTACCCAACCTTACGTTACAGTTCCCCATGTCCATTCTCCACTGCACCAGTTTAGTGGTCCCCAACCTTACGTTACAGTTCCCCATTTCCATTCTCCACTGCGCATGTTCAATCAGAACGAAAATATTGTTTACGTCATTACATACAAAACAACATACAGAAATTTTATTGGTTTAAAATCGCACCTTTGCGAAGTGAATCATCCTGCAAATTGTACTCGACAGCTGGCGGAGTAGCACAATTAATCGGATGTGTCCTACGGCCTTGTCTGATTATTTGTGCTACTCCACCACAGTCTCACAGGTGATTCATATCACAAAGGTGCCATTAAGAATAGTATTCAAAGTTCCTATATATAATATACCAAGCCATATTAATTATTAGTAAATACTTAATAAACATACACATTTATTAGTACACACCAACAAACCTCTTAGTTTTAAGCAAATATAATCTGTAATGTTGTGACCTACGTTTCATATTTATTCAAAATCACCAGCAAAGAGAACGTTACAGGATAATAGAGTATGTATGTAGTTTTTTTGTGAAATTGTCAGACAAATTATTAAATTAATTATTAATAAATGCTTGATCCATCATTTATTTAAATGAAAATGCTAAAAACTTTGTCATGTAATCGGCTAGAAGGTTGAAGTCACACCCATGATCTGCCCTGACCCATAGTGCTTACCATTTTGGATGTCCACTAATTTGAGCCTTACCAGATCTTACCAGATCACACTAGATATTAGGACATCATCGAACTGGACTCATGAAAGGATAAATCAGTTAAGTATGGAGTTTTCATTCAGCCAACATATTATCAGCCCAGCATGATACTTTTATACTGACAACTTACGTTCATGCAATTACTACTTTATCCAAGTGATAATGATAGTTCAACTATGTCCTGCAAATCACACGAGTGAACATATTTGTAGTGTTTCTGTGCTGGTGACTGGCTGGCAGCTGCATATTGGGCACAGCTTTATGTTGCTAGTGAAACAGAACATTCCAGTTCCTTTTTTTTCAATCACTAGTGTCTGACACAATCTAATAGTCCAAACATGAATTACGTGGCCTCTTTGAGCTGTCACCAGCAGTGTTTCTTGCCCTGGTGGTGTGGCGGCAGGCAATTGGAGCTAAGCCAGAGTGTCTGTGGGCAACACACCATTACAAAAGAATCCAACCACCGTATAACAGCTTAGTTGGTAGAGATGACAGAACATCAACACACAAGACCTACTGAAAATACATGTAATCATTGAATATGGCACTATTAAACGGTTACTTCCATATGCAAAGGCTCTATATCGCATGACTCCAAATTCTATCGTTGAGTCTGGATCAACTACTCTGTTACTTCCATATATTCCAAGATCCCACATGTCACAGTTGAGTCTGGATTGACTGTACTCTGCTACTTGCACACAGAACAATGCTTGAGTATACCATGTGTAATATGATTTGGAGCCGATAGCTACAAAAGACAAAAAAAAAACAGTCTGGCAAATCATAGATGACTTGCAACTGACTGGTTGATTAATAATTAACAATTAGCTAAACAACAATACGAAGCAGTTAATTTGCTCTCTTTCTAAGATGTGAATCTAAAATCTCTCAACCTCTTAGCCATGTGTACGGTTTCACATCAGACCAAAAATTATATTGGTCTGCACTCAAATTTGTGGTTTCTCCGAGAGTGCCTAATATGACCAATAAAACATAACTTTAATATACAGTTGCCACACCCTCTTGTGGGCTATTACCATAACTCTGGGGGCAACAAATGGAGGAAAGTGTAGCAGATCGAAAGCAGAGATTTAAGAGAGGTTGAGGAATGAGGCTGATGCTGATTTATGACTCCCACTTGGACTTATCTCACCCACACACCACTGAATACCAAGTACATTAAATATGAAGCCACTACTTAGACAAATAGTGTCCTCTAACTTTACCCTAAATTGTTGCCTGGGATGCCCAGCCAAACATGTGGTGTTCTATGAGCACTACAGAGTTCTGGGATGCAAATGAACACACAAATTAATGTATTGTAGTTCTAAGTAGACCAACATTTGATGGATGGTGAGGTGTGGATTGATAGCTGCACTAGAAGATGGCCTGCAACTGGCAGTGTTTACCCTGTAGTGTTTACCCTTGCTACAGGGCATTTGGCTGCTAAGTGTCTGGAAATGACCACATACCAGATGACTGGGCTCTGCAGGCAGTGGCAATTTAAACCAGTGCAGACAGAACTGTGCTGAAAGTGGTTCCAGCTGTCCAGTGTCCATCCACAACAGGCACAAATAGACACAACTAGAGTCAGCGGAGACGCCAGTGGATAGAATATCTGACCACTGACAGCAACATAACATACACGATGAATACAGAGGCTACAAGGAAGTGCTTGATGTAGTCAGAGATAGGTAATGAGGGAAGTACTACTTGAAGAATCAATCTTCTACTTCCCCTTGATCCCATGTGGCGTGAGTGCCACATCACTTAATCTGTTCTATCCTCTCACAGGAGAGAGTGTGTCCATCCATTGTGATCCTCTGCCATTCTCTTCCACTCTTGACTGTTCACCTTGACTTGACTGGTCCCTACATCTTAATGTTGGTCTTCCTCTTCTCCCTCAATCACCCTCTTCTGTTTCCCACACTCTCTTTGTCAATCTCTCCTCACTCATTCTGTGTATGTGTCCTTCCCATCACAGTCTGCTCCCGACTACCTTTGTCCTCAACCCTCAGGTGTTTCTTCATTTTGATCTCTTCTCGTATCACCATCTTTGTTGAAGAAACATTCGTAAATGTTATAAACAATAATAAACATCACTTACCCAATTAAACTACACTTATGTAAACACCTTAATGTTATTTTGTATATATACACTAAAGGGAATATAAAATGTTTCCACGGTTACTGGTTAGTTCATAATCCTGTTTTGAAATGTAGGCCAATATAACAATGTCACAAGTCAAAATGTAAAGTTCCTATCCAGTGTATATTTACTTAGTAAACAACTATTCAGAATGTCAGTAAAAACTATACACAATGCATACAATCTCAGATTTAACAAGATTTGCCATCCAAGCCAAAGGCCCATATGGCAAGTGGACAAGGAAACCATTGGCTTATCGAGAGTCTATCAGTGTTCATCTACGTGTAACTCGCCCTCCTGAGATACGTGTCCAACTTGTTTTTAAACATATTCATGCTGCTATATAATCCAATTGTCAATCTAAGATATGCATTGGCTTTCCTGTTTGATTTACTTAGAACAATGATAAATTTAGTGTGTATCTGCAGGTAATGTTTGTATGACATTTACAAATAACTTTTTAAGAATGTTGATAAATAAAGATGGTACTCTTTGTAATATTGTATTGACAGTAAGCCCTCTGGAATTGTCAGACATGCTTAAGAATTTAAGGTTACTTATAAATATAAGCATCACCACTTGGCTGGATAGTAATTTTGCATATGGACAGACATTTTGTATTCTGATAGTCAGTTGTCACTGGTGCGCCTTTAATTAAGTGTTATTGGGCATAAAATGGTAAAACCATGGTATAGAGAAAGATACACATCTGAGACAACTGAGTAGACTCAGAATAAGAAGTGAACAAACCATTCTAGATATCAGAAACATGCATGAATACGTACAATTGACACCTAAACTGAGGAGTTGTCAACAGGGAAATTAGAAGACAACACCTGGTGATCAGTAGATCAATTAATTAGCTCAACAGGACTAAGCAGGTAAACACAGCAGTCACTGCAGAACAAAGTCCACTGTGCATAACTGTACTACATCACCAAACACTCCTTTTTTTACATATCATTTCTATTTGCGTATGACTGTCAGTATACTGTAATACCATAAGCTGGAAACCCTGACATGTAGTAACATGTGTTCACTGTTCTGTTTTATCTCAACATAACTATGTGACCCAGTGCAGTTAGGACAAACCACTCAATCATTGGGTCATTTCTAAAAGTCCATGACAACTGCACTTTGTAAAATAACATTAATAAGTTCCATTATAGTTTTTGTATACTACACGAGTGCCATGCGATGCATGAGTGCATTGAACAGTTGTGATAACAATCCATGCCATTGGGATTTGTGAATCCAGTGAGTCAAAAACATCATTCAAGGAATGTCTTCACCTGAATTCATATCAACCACGAAACTCTGTGTCAGTGCATACTGCAGACAGCTTGCAGCAAAGAATTATACTTTACATTAATGCTTCACCAATTTACCGACTCTCAAAGCCTTCCTCTCACATAAAAATCACTTCAAAGTAACACATACTGTGAAGTAATAACACAATATTTACTCATACAATAGATATATAAATAATAGTGATGCAAGTAGTACTAAAATAGAATATTTTATCTGTGTGTGTGTGTGTGGGTGAGTGTTCTTGGGTGCAAAGTTGGGGATAGTTTAATATTTGCAGTCATTTCATACAAGCACGTGTTGTTGTACTTTACATTCCGGAAGCGTATAATACTACAGCGATAGTGTATGTCATAAACCAAAGAGTAATGTACAGCCAAGGAAGCACCTAATCAGAAAGCAAAGTTGCGACTCACTTCACAAACTGAGCACTAATGCTATAACCAGACAGACAGAGCATATTATCACCATGGTTACAATTTTGCTACAGTTGTGTGCATTCATCCTAGGAACACATCTGGATATTTCTTGAGTTTGCCTAGTACACTAGACACATATAATTTAATCTGACCTAGCTCAACCATACAGTTTCCAGATAATAATTAGAAATTCACAAAATCCAGATCCATTATTAACTTCATATCTGAAAGCACCTTACCAGTTAGTCTTGGAGTTTTCCAAGACATGTTAGCTGACATTGTACATATCGACATAAACAGTGCTCTTCTGAACGTTTTGTCTTTGACTAGTAATTCCAGAATTACCAAAAGCATCTTGCATATACAGTTAAATCTGTATGTACAGGTTAGGTAACAGCTGTATGTAATACATATTTGAAATTTTTTTGTGGGATAGACCAGGACACCATTGGGAATTGTCTCCACAATGATGGGAGCAAGGCACAACAGCCTATTATATAGGTGTCAACATCTGCATACTTTCATCGGTTTTGCGGAATCAAACGTGTTTTATGGGGCCGTGTTTTATGGGGCACCATTATTTGATTTTCCCTTCTTGCTCACAGTGAACGTATCTGCGAGAAAATGTGAAAATGTTTTAAACCACAAATATAATGAGCCTAGCATTGTGTGCAGCATTGAAGCATTACTCAAAATAAGCAGAAGGGTTTACAAAATCCCTGACTATTGAGTGATTATTTTAGAATTAAAATAGGAGAAAGGACCAAGTAATTGGTAGTGGTAATTCTGGAAAAAAATTGACAAATCAGTTGTTGCCTTCACCGTTTAAACTCTTCGTCTTCGAAGACAAATACATTTTACAGTAACACATTTGAAATGTTGTCTTGCTAGTTGAATAACTGTATCAGATGTTGACTGGTGACACAATCTAGCGCACAGCATATAAACACTGTCTTTGTGTGTGTCAGACAATCTGTCAAGTATCACCGTCGGAAGAGTTGACTTGTCACTTGGTCTTGGCCAATGTTTCCTGTCAATGAATGTGTCACATCACTTGGCTCATTCAATGCGATGTGTCACGGATGCCGAGATGAGAATACAATGAAAGTACACTTACCGTTCCGCCTGACGTACTCTGTAATCATGCTGCGGTGAAGCTGGGTAACATAAATCCACTTACCTTCGATGCAGACGACATGTTCTCGAATTTGTTGCTGAATCAAAGGATCGGGGATGGACTCGATCAAATCGTAGATGGCATAGATGCTGGGATGAACACTCTCAAAACGCTGGATTTCCTGCCGAATGGCTTGCGGATTGGTTGCGTACGGCTGCATGTAGCCTCTAGAGTTCATGTTCGCTTCGAACAGTGATTATATAATCCACGCCACAAACATTTTCTCCCTGTAAAACGCTAGAGGAAAACAACACTACAGCATCTCTGATTTTTCAAAATGGCCCATTAGATCAAGTAATGCGCATGCTCAGTCTACATCCCATTCGCATGCGCATTCCTTATCCCGCTCTTCCGGTTTATTTCCTCGATACACGTGGGCTTTGTGTACATACATCGTCCATCCACGCAATGTGATAGCCGGTAACATTCATTCGCACAATGACACCAATTAAGCAGACATACATTTTAAATATCGGTGTCTGATTAGTGGCACTACAGAACCTGTCATGTTATATTTATCTTCAGTGGTGTTGGCCTTTATATATATAGTATCGGCCATTTCACCGCAAACACAATTTCAATGAGCATGTGTGACGTTCCAGTGCTTGCACGGTCCCTCCAGTGTGAGTCGAGTCTTGTTTTAAAAGCATCATGCAATGCAATACGGTGCAATGCATCCATTTGCCACCGTTTCGAAGCCTTTTGTGGACAATTTCGTTCGTTTATTTCATGCCAAAGTTATAACAATAAAGGTACATTATTGAGTATTGTACATCTGAGCAAGAGTGGCTTCTCTTATTTCAAGTCCCTAAAGTGGCTTCTTTAAGCTTCCCATGAACAATAACCATGCCGTGCTAATATACGCCTCTCTCTCCCATTACTGTAAGGCTTCATCAGAGCTGAGAGTGGCTTCTTTTTCCCAAGGCTATAAAACTGAGGGATATGTCTTGATGATTTTTATATACCAAGCAGGTAACGTAAAAAATAGAATCAGATGGCACTGTGTCAAGCAACACAACCACTGCAAGGGAGATTTTACCATCTCCCTTGGTATGGATGACATACAAATGGCTCAAGAACACAATCATGATCTGAACCAATTGGAAGTTGCCGTCGTCAAAGCTAGAGCGGATCTGAAGCAGCATGCCGGCAACCCCCAGTAGGCACCTGGAGGGATGGTACCAGTGCTAGCCACCAAGCTTGCTGAACTGCTTGCAGACGCCAGACCACTGCTCGGGAAACAAGAGGCTGTGAAGAAGATGATTCGCAGGGTGCATGCAGGCCAACACCCCATAGTGCCAGATAGTCTGCAAGATCTTGCTGCGGATGGCGAATGGGCAGAGACAGCTGGACCCAATCGTGAGTGCTTCTTGATCTACGACAACAGCCAGGATGTTGATGCTCGGATCCTCGTGTTTTAGCTTGGACTGTATCTGGATCCCACAACTGTGTCAGTTGACACTGAGCAGTCTGTCATCCGTGCACTGTAGGCTGTCCTGGGGGATGAAGTTCAAGTCAGAGGGTGCTTCTACCATCTCACACAAGCCACCTGGAGAAAGATTGAAGAGTTAGGACTAGTGTCCTGGTACAGAGACGATGAAGAGTTCAAACTCTCTGGTCAGCTGGATGCCTTGGCATTCCTCCCGCTTGATGACATCACAGCTGGAATGATCGATGTTCCTCAGAGAGATCACACCTGATGCAGAACCTCTGGTCGACTACTTTGACCAGACATACGTTACAGGCACATACCGCCATGTCTGGGCTGGCCATATTCCACCTGTCATCCGTGTGTGCGTGAAGCAACCATTCACTGCGAGCCCTGTACCAACAACCAATGTGAGAAGTGGAACAACAGATTCACCCATCTGGTGGGACACACACATCCAACCATTTGGGTGCTGATAGATGCCATCTGGAAGGACGATGTAGTTGCATTGACCATGATTATGGAGAATCTCCAGTAGCCCTCTGCAAAAAGAGTGCGTCGGGAGTACTGCCTACTTCAGGACAGACTCTGCACACTGTGCCAGGATCACCTGGCTGGCAGGAAGACTGTGGTTGAGCTTCTGCTTGGAGCCAGACACAACATCCATTGGAAGCCTGGCTGGCAGGAAGACTGTGGCTGAGCTTCTGCTTGGAGCCAGACACAACATCCATTGGAAGCCTGGCTGGCAGGAAGACTGTGGCTGAGCTTCTGCTTGGAGCCAGACACAACATCCATTGAAAGCCTGGCTGGCAGGAAGACTGTGGCTGAGCTTCTGCTTGGAGCCAGACACAACATCCATTGGAAGCCTCGCTGGCAGGAAGACTGTGGCTGAGCTTCTGCTTGGAGCCAGACACAACATCCATTGGAAGCCTGGCTGGCAGGAAGACTGGCTGAGCTTCTGAATGGAGCCAGACACAACATCCATTGGAAGCCTGGCTGGCAGGAAGACTGGCTGAGCTTCTGAATGGAGCCAGACACAACATCCATTGGAAGCCTGGCTGGCAGGAAGACTGGCTGAGCTTCTGCATGGAGCCAGACACAACATCCATTCGAAGCCTCGCTGGAAGGAAGACTGGCTGAGCTTCTGCATGGAGCCAGACACAACATCCATTGGAAGCCTGGCTGGCAGGAAGACTGGCTGAGCTTCTGAATGGAGCCAGACACAACATCCATTGGAAGCCTGGCTGGCAGGAAGACTGGCTGAGCTTCTGCATGGAGCCAGACACAACATCCATTCGAAGCCTCGCTGGAAGGAAGACTGGCTGAGCTTCTGCATGGAGCCAGACACAACATCCATTGGAAGCCTGGCTGGCAGGAAGACTGGCTGAGCTTCTGAATGAAGCCAGACACAACATCAATTGGAAGCCTGGCTGGTAGGAAGACTGGCTGAGCTTCTGAATGGAGCCAGACACAACATCAATTGGAAGCCTGGCTGGCAGGAAGACTGGCTGAGCTTCTGCATGGAGCCAGACACAACATCCATTAGAAGCCTGGCTGGCAGGAAGACTGGCTGAGCTTCTGCTTGGAGCCAGACACAACATCCTTTGGAAGCCTGGCTGGCAGGAAGACTGTGGCTGAGCTTCTGCATGGAGCCAGACAAAACATCCATTCGAAGCCGATCAACCGAGTGCATCAAGAGGTTGATGGGTGACCTGACGATCTAATGAACTACACCTATTTAGATCATGACATTTTTACCAAATGTGAAATTGACAGTTTTTGTGTTTTGTATGTTCTGTGTGTTGATAATAATAAAAAGTCAATCAACTGACAATAAAGTGTTGTCATTCAAAGTATGGTTAATCAAAACATTGTTGAAATAAGTTCAGAGGGTTAAACTAAAATTGTCTTTTGGCAAAATGTCCCCCTATGTACTGGTTGGCAAATGTCATTCATCGAGTCCTAGACTCCTCCAGTAGAGGGATCAGCAATCTTGATGCTATAATTCTTCCTGTGAGAAGTTTATACACATCAATCATGTCTCCTCTCAGGTTAGTCTAGGCAGTTTTAAATAAACGAGTCGTTTTGAATAGGCCATGTGACTTATATTGGATGTTGCTTTGTACTGCTGCATGGTCACAGTTAAAGTATGACAACATGAGTCTTTGCGAGCCATGGTGTAAATGTAATATTTATGATGATAATATGAAAAAGCTGGAAGCACATTTAGAGGGCATAGCCCACTGGGGTCACTTTGGCCTACTTCACAAAAACGAGTAGTTTATGATACATGAGACAGCTGCATGCACTCCATTCATCAAAATGGTGATATATTAGTACTTTTAAAACAAAATCACCCCACAGTTTGAGATAGGCCATAGTCACACTGGTTTAAATTTACCAAAGCACAAAATGTAATAAAAGTGGACAAACCTGGGGCTGATGTACTCGTACTCATGGAAATTATTGGTCATGTACTCATGCTCAATGTACTCAGATTTTATGAGTACGTCCAAGTACTTTTTTAATATTATGCTGTGATAATTATTTGATTTTATTTTAAATACAGTTTTATCAAGTATTTGTAGTTAAAAACAGAATGAAAATATTTTTTTATTTAAATACTTCCATAAAGTATCCGAAATATTCAAATACATTATTTCTTACTGATATAACAAAATTAACTAAAGGCTTCACTAAAGGCAGCATGAATATGCCTAAAAACAAGGTTGACAAACATCTAAGGAGGGCGGGTTACAAATAGATAAAAAAAAATTGGATTCTTGATAAGCCAATGGCTTCCTTGTCCACTTGCCATCTAGGCCTTTGCCTTGGATGGCAATCTTGTTAAATTTTTTGAGTCAGAAACCCATAGTTAGCCTTAGACAAACAGTTATGTTAGTAACCAGTTCAGGCTATAATCCTTGTGTTTGTTTAATTAAGCCAGGAAGTCCATAATGAAGGGGCCATTCACCAGTAAGCCTTAAAATGCCTTTGTTGCTCCTACAAGGGACATTGTTCAAAACTAGAGTCTATTTCTACTGTGACTCTTTATTCAAATTAGCACACAACCCCTTTGTTCTAGTTTGGACAAATCTTCTCACTAGTACTCACTACATTGATTACATAGGTAAATCTGGGGTGAGACCAATAAATGCAGTATGTTAAAGTACTTGTCTAATGGTTATATATTTTTATTATAATAAATAAATAATTATCATTAGATTATGCACAAGATGTACTGTTTTAGATTGCTTAATAAACCCCATGTTGTGTACTATGCAGAGTAAACCTACATTTACTTTGTCTGATTTGTGAATCTAGTTGCACAACATGTTCATGGTAAGGGTTTTGTAGTGAGCAAACAATGTATCTATACATAGTCTACAAATGCAGAAGGTGGTCAGATGATTAGTGCAATTAACAGTCAGGTGCTAGCAAAACTATGGGGTCTGAGAGAGCAGACATCAGAGAAGTACTAAAAAGAAAAGTTGTCCTTGAGGTTTCAGGTGAGAAATCCATTGATGCTTCAGACCTCATGCTAATTACTTTATTTTATAACTTGCTTAACAATGAGCAGCTTTAGCAATTACCCACTCATTTGAGATCATTACAGAAATATTTGAAGTTTATTGGCTAGGTTTTTCTGAGATGGTAACCCTAATTAATGATTGGTTTAAGTGAGTGTACATGGGTGGGTTAATTAGAGTTCCCTACATATATCATACCACATGTCTAAGTCAGAATGAGTTGATTAGTATTGTTTGTTTCAAGAACTAAAGTACAAAACTAGTATAATGTCAACAGTACTTAACCATTTTGTTACACCACCTGACTCCATAGGGTATGTGCTAAGGAAATATGCTATTACTAATAATTTACTACATCATACAATATGTACTCGTACTCGTACTCAGCTTTGAGTAATGTACTCGTACTCATATTCGTACTCAGCCATCACCAATGTACTCGTACTTGTGAAAATGTACTCGGACCCAGGTCTGAAAGTGGGAATGTGCTAGTCACCCCAGTTTACTATACCCAAACATTCACACAATTGTGGTGCTCGTGGTGGCATAGTGGTTAGAACATCTGCCTCTCGATCAAGAAAACCTGATTTTGAATTCTGTTGCTATCGTTTAGCAGCTTTTGCAGTTTGGTTCACTCCACATTGCCACAGTTCACTCAGCTGTATGAATGAGTATCTGGCTACAGGCAGGTGGATGTGTAAACAAGGAGTCTTCATGCAGTAATTGCAGCACAGCTGAATGCTTCCCAGAGATTTCTAGTTGGTATTGGAATGAACAGGTCTGCTAAGGGTTGGACTGGATACCACGCTATTGAAGAATGTACCTTTACAATTTGTTCTCATTTATTTTAATATCTGATGGGACATGTGATCAGGCAGTATCCACACTCCTTATCAAATGAATGAGAAATACGTGTATGAAAGACTAGATCTTGTCAACATTATTTATTTGATTTAATTAAAGCAGATTATCAAACTTACATTTGTTTTTCAGTTGCAAAGCTAGCCTTTTTCTAGAGACATATCCCATGACAAAACAAACTTCATGTTCACATTTCTGCTATGTACATGATTAAAGTTGCTGATTAGCAGAATATTCATGTATCAGTGACGCCACTGCTGCAGTATCAGTGATGGGAGGATCACTAGGGCACGGACCACAGTCACTTTTCCCATAGACGACCATTACACCGTTCTTGCGCCTACATTAAAAAATTTTCCTAAATTTTTTTTTATTTCACAGCAAATGACAGACCCACTAAGACACCTGGTGTGTGAAATTCGTGAAAATTACATACCTCCTTTTTGTACAAATTGCTTCAACGCATGACACCCTTTCATTTCTGCAATGAAATTCACCGGTTTCTAAAATATGAGTACATCCTGCCTGATGCAGTGATCCTTACACAACAGGTATACCAACTGACAAATGTGAAATCGCATCATTTCATAGCTCAGATGCTACTGTGCACAAAGACATAACTTACACTTACTCATTCATACAATTTCTGCTTGCACTAATACACCCAAACTGCCCAATTAATTTTTTCCTAGGGACTCTTTATCGTTGTAATGGCGGATGCATTCTCACTGACACTGGGGTCTGTGCCCACAACTACACTAGGGATCATGCCTCAGTTAGACTTCCTGGTGTGTTACGAATGTAGGGCACAGTAATTTTAGATGTGTAGTTTTAAAAAAATTGTATCATCTGACATAACTGCATATGAGCAGACACATTGGCAAGTTTGCCTGTAGAACATGTTAGCAGTGTAACCGTGGATTTTTAGATGATTTAAATAGGCGGAAGGATTTGGGGGAATTTTTTCGCCACAAGGCACGTGTGCGTAGTAATTTATGCATAAATTTGTAAATATTGACGGGTATGGCACGTTCAGCCGTTTTAAGAGTTAGAAATATGTGATTTTGACAAAACTCGACCAGCATGTCAATGAGATGTTGACAACGGCAGGAAAGTAGTTTAAGAATTGTTGATGGTTCCGTTTTCTTATAATCGTGCAAAACGTTAACATGGTCACCAATGGGAAATGTAACAGTAGGCTGAACCCACTAGTCAAGATTCACCTGTGTTCCAAGACCAAAACAGAAACCGGTTTGTTTGCGCGATAAGTGAAAAAAAAAATGGTTAAGTTGGTGACAAGACAAATACCAAAGTGTACAGTTGTTACTATGACCGGATCGTAACTATGCTCACATTATAGAATTGCCTGTCTGACTTTTAGCATTGTTTCAATGGGGGAAAACAGCAACGCCAGCGCAGCCCGCTGTGGTCGCCAGACGCTGTGCAAATAACTCGTTCTGCCATCTATCGGATGCAAATAGTTAAAGAAATTGGGGTACTGCCACCTTGCGGCTAAACAAAATACATTCTTTAATGTAATAAATCGTATTATAATTTTCAAGTGTTGTTAACTTGAATTAAATAACAATTATTCAGTCCAGCAAGGGACTTCCACCAGACTAAGTGCTGTATCACACATACATAATTCTCTTAAATGGAATGAGTAACCTCTGTGCTTGGTCAGTGATTTGGCGGATTCTAGAGATACGCGCATGCGCAAGTGTCATCCCGGAAATCTGCAAAAACGTTCTCCGTCGAGCACTAAACTCCCGGAAAATCGCTGGAAACTGAGTCAGTGGCGAGTAATTCATGTCCGGGTTGGACATACAGGAAACTCTCGTGAAGTGGAATAGGTAAGCCATGTCTTTTAAATAATCATATTTTTATATTTAACTGATGTGTCGACTTGGTTCAAAAAAGAATTCAAATCTGACTTCGTCCAGGTCAGGACCGGTGACGGTGTAGATCGCGGTGTGTCGCAAGCGAATGTCAACCGCCATCACGGCGGTTGATTGATGTTAGTTCATCAGCAGGCGATGATTCTGGCATTGCCTGATTGTCTTACAGGTTAATGTGCCTGAAATTGGGTGGTCGTGGGGCAAACGCCCCCCACGCACGTCGTAACTGGATAGCTTTTCTATAACATGCAAGTCATTTCTTTGACTTTGTCTTTGCAGACTTTGGGATTCTATTAAGTTTTACCCCTAGTTAGGATCTACGCATTTCTCATTACTCTATGTCTAATGGATGTTTTGTGCCACATATTGCCAAGTTGTAATTTTGATCAATTGATGAACAAGTCATCATTTTGATATATTTCACATGGTTTACATTAGTAGATCAGTCACATCATCACAGAACGATTTAGATTTTGGTCAAGTAAATGGTTATTTAGGTTCCACCCAGATAAATGTAATTTAATGCAAGTAGGGAAAACAATACAGCAAGAGTATGCATACAACCTGAAGATAGATAATGCTGTCCATGAATTAGGAGGAATAGAAGAACAAAAAGACGTTGGGGTTATAATTAATTAAAACTTAGAATTTTATAAACACATCAACCAAAAAATAAACCAAGCAAATAGTATCATGACAGTTATTAGGTCTTTTACAACCCAAAATCAACATAATTTTGTGCCATTATATAAAGCTTTAGTTAGGAGTCATCTAGATTATGCAATATCAAAATGGTCCCCTTACAAACAGAAATACTAATATGCCATCGAAAATGTACAGAGACACGCAACAAAGCAGCTTCCTGGTATGAAAAATATTCCTTACTTCAGAGATTAAAACTTCCTACACTTGCATATAGACGAACTCGTGGGGATATGATTGATGTATATAAACTGCTCCAGGGGAAATATGACAGTGATGTATCTAACATTGTCAAGCTGCACAAAGACAGTGATACAAGGGAAGGAACAAGGGGTTATAGTTTGAAATTGTTTATAGAATGTGCTTGTACAAATGTTAGAAAAGAAAGCTTCTCACTTAGAGTTACCAGATTATGGAATGATCTACTGGAAGTAGTTGTAACTGCCCCAAGTGTCAACTCATTTAAAAACCGTCTACATAGACATTGTAGTACTGAGGAGTTTCTCTACAACTACAAAGCTGCCTTGCCAGGAAGTCATAGAGCATTCCAAAGGAATGTTGAAGATCTGACCACCGAGGCCACCGCCTACGGCCAGGAAGAATCTAAGTAAACCTAAGTAAAGTAATCTTACCCAATAACTAGACGTTTTACTGACTACAATGTTAATAAAATTATTACCCAAAATATGAAGTATTTGTTCAAGAACATATTGTTTAAAGTGTTAACATTACCACACATTGAACTTGAAGTATTTTTTATTGTATAAGATTCATAAATCACACAGACCTTTGTGGTGATTGAATTTGCATACATTGATAAGTTTCACAAAACATTTTAAATGATGTCTGTTGCATGTAAATTTCCTTCTTGCATTTGACAACGTGGTCTGTAAAAAAAACCTGGTCTGTATGAGTCCTTGAAGTGAGACAAATCAGAGACAGCGCAAACAATGTTTATGATTTTTGCTGTTGTAACTTTGCTATAATTACAGAAAGTGTTGTGAAAAAATACCTTCTATATAAATTATAACCTTGATTTATCTCCAGAAAACCATGGATGTGGATCGTTGTAACATTTAGAGGCCTGTGTATTATGCATTCTTCAACTACTGCAAAGCTAGAAAATTCTGAGATCAAATGACCATTCCTTTCCTTTGAATCATTACATAGAGGGTCAGGTATCACACGTGTAATCTTACACAAGATGATCTTACACACTTGGTTATAGATTTTGGGATACGTTTGTCAATTTGACTAATGATATTGCTACATATATGGCATCAATTGTCAATGTGTATAATAACAAACACATTTATTATAATGTATAACATTTGATGCATTTTACCATGTACACGTATGTCATTAAAATTTGTATTTAAACATAAGTCAATATCACATGTCTGCTACACATACTTAATGTGTTGCCATGAAACTAACATGTCTCTTGAGTTCTAGGTCTGATATGTGGGTGACATTTTTTAGGAGTGTGCTGAACTGCTAGAGACAGAAGTAATGGGGCACCTGTTTCTGATTGTTGTACATTCTCTACACACCAAGATACCTAGTCTAGCTGGATCACACTGTGCCAGTCAGATTGTATTTCCATGGCAAATTGTCAGCACATCCAACTATGGCTCAAACTCTAATTGAATTAGTCTTAGTTTTTGTTGTTCTACCTTTCTCCTATGTTGACCTCTATTGGTTGGCTGTCGTACAGTGTACTCTTACTGAGTTTGACAAACAGTATTATTAAGGATACCACATGTATTAATACATTTTGCTAACACGATGTAATTAGGCTTATTTTACCTAAGTACATTTTAAGGTCTACTTATCCAGGAATGTTAATGATTTGTACTCGGATGACCAGGATGTGTATTTCTAATTTCTTGTTCTGCATCCTCTAAAATCTGGCCAATACTTTAAATGCATCAGATTGTCTGTCACCAGTTGCCACATCAACCAATGAAATGACTTCCTAGTCATTCTCACGGTTACAGCCAGAATTATGTTTGACAAATGTAATTCGCTTTGAATTTTCAGACAGCAAATGTATGAAGTATATTTGTTTATTAATATTTCTTTCCCCTGATACTTTGAATGAATACATGTCAAACTTTAAAAAAAATTAAACATGTATTTGTGCTGTTCTTGGTTACATAAACAGCTGAGTTGGGTAGTGATTTTAAATTAAGATTTTATCATGGATATCAACCAGGAACTAATTTAGAGAAACCATTGGTAATGCGACGATGGCTTACATTGTTAGAAAACTGGACACGTTGTTATGTTACTTGTGAAGATAATTAAGTCCCATCTCAGTCAACTTTTGCTGAATGCCGATAATTCTGACATACCGGATAACTGCAGAATGCTTCCAAATATGATGTCTACCTTTAAACCTCTAGAGTTTTCCAACACTGCCCATATATCCCAAAGACACCCTGTTATTTCTATCCCCAATAAATAATTAATGGTTTTGATTGTGCAGCTTAGCTGTGCATCTAGGGAACATGAAACCATGAATATTGTGATAGGAAAGCAGCCATGCAGCTAACACAGAGCGGCAATAACAGTACTGGGTTGACAGAAGCCTTGTGGTGAGTTGAAATTACACAGCCAACAAGTGTATGCAGTGTTGAACTGCCTTTGCTCCATCCATGTGTGCTGGCCACCAGAGTCAGTAATGGTTGCTGTCTGCCAGTGATTGGAGCCAACTAAACACCAGGCTTATTATCTGTCTGTGGGTGATCCTACTCTTATATAGTTGCTCCAAATAGATCAATTGTAACCAAGCACAGGCAAGATAACATTGATTCTCCTTTGGGATTGTTCTTTTGGCATTGATTTTATCTGTTAATAATTGAGTATTGATGAAAACTATATATTTGTAGATAAAGTTTGTTTTAAAATAAAGATTATTTAACTATGATGAATATTGCTCTTCTGTGTGTCAATAGTAGTGTTTAATGTGCTATTTACAACATATGTTGCGTATGTGCCAAACATCACAGAAGAAGCCTGGATGTAGGCTGTAGATTATGTGAATCATTGCTAGACTCTGGACTCGTGTTGTGGCAGTGAACCAAAGCAATCTTGTTTGTAGGTAGTTGCTGGTTGAATCTTCTATACCTTAGAATCACCGTACCATACTATCCTGTTTCATAGTGGATTTGATGACACATAAGGATCCAGTTTCCAGTGTGTTGGTTGTCATTCAGTTGTGGTTGAGCTATAACATGCCTACAGATGTCTTGTTGGCCAGCCCACAACAGGACAGCTATGCCGAACAACAAAGGGAAAATTTGCATTTATTCATGCATATGTAAAGTAAGTAACGTGCAGAAGTCTGACAACACTAAATCATGGCAGACAGATTGTGCATTGTTTTCTAGTGGGTTGTGTTTTGTCAGTGAGTGCTTTGTGTCAGGATATTGTCAGGCTGATGTGTTGCTCCATCTATGTGTGCTGAGTATGGAATGCCTGTGAGCATAGTGGCCTCATGCCAGCCTGGTTGGTTCCCTTCTCCAGACCTAGCTGTCAACAGTTGCAAGACATGCAGGGATAGCAACATTTGATCTGCCTGGGTAGGACACTGACTCTGATAGACTGCGCCAGGTGTGCCGCATGTCTGATCCCACTGAAAGGGAAGGCAGGCATTATATTGGGCTGTGGGATTGTGATGGCTGTTCGATAGGTTGTTGGGGCTTAGTCTGTGGCTGAAGTTACCAGTAGTAGCCTGTAGGGTGTGATATGATAACCAAATGGACATTGTTGTAGCCGGTATGTAAGCATGACAGAATAACACCTAGGACAATGTGTTTACACATACATTGGGTTTCTTCTTAAGGCCATTACAAGTATTCACAACATATTCTTACACACATTTACTTACTTTTGTCATGCGCAATGTAAACAGGAATTGATACAGGTGCTTTATGGTTGTCATCACACTTGAACTACTTGTTGCTAACATGATTATAAAGAAAGGTCATAACCAGAATGAAAATATCCCCAAAAGAGTTAATGCAAAACCGTCAGTTGCTGGTGTTTGTATAAACAAAGTTTAAAGGAAATTAAGATTTTTGTAAATTATACAAACCTGAATGATAGGCTTGGTAGTACAGACGAACAATTATTATTCATTTAGAACTCTGCCGCTTGAGGCCTCCACAAACCACAGATGAAAATTCCTTTCCGCCTCCCCAGTCATTCAGCTGAATTGTCCTGGCCGTTTAAGCATTACCTAGCAATAGATGGGATGGAATTTTGGAGATAGATTACACGTGGGTAATCACAGCATTACTTGGCGCTTTTGAGAGATGGTGAAATGTTGTTGGAATGAACATGTCTGTCAGATGTTAAAAAAGCACTTTAATGTGTTCTACTTGGTATCATGCTGTATAAATACAGTCACTTTAAAAATCTTGTTTATCATAATGAATGTGTTGAAGTGCATTTTTATCTAAATTGTTTTCCGTTTGTATTTCTGTTTGGTGATTTTGAAGTGAATGTATTTGTATGAAGAAAATGTATTTGCTTAACAACTGCTCATGGAGATGTTATTCATACTGAAGGCAAAGTCCAGGCTTATATATGCACCCCCACTCCATCTCTGTAGCCACTGGCTCATAGTCTTTTTGTTATTGCTTTCATGTTTGGGTTTCATTCATTGAATCCTGACACAGTGAAACACTATGACTGAGTAACTTTCCAAACAAAAATTTGGATTTTTATTTCATTACGATTTACGCTTGGAAGTAATCATACCATTATCATATGAATTGGAAAGTTTCACCTGTTTATGAGATATGACTGTTGACTGTGACAATATTTCATTCATTGACATTGTAACAGTCACAATCAGTCTGAAATTGCATTGACACTCAAAAGTTGCTTTTAGTCCCAGACAATCACTGCTAGCTTGCCAGATATCAATCGATCCTGCTTGCTGAATAAATAAGCAATTATATGAGGATTTCATTGAAATGATCGCAAGGGAAACATTGATTGTGTGTGTGGGCAGTATGGCCTGTTTAATGGCTGATGGGAAAGAGGGATCTGGTCTGTGTGAAGGGTAGCTCACCAAGCCCAGTAGCCTACATGCTGGGACTGCTCTCCTGTTTGTGGAATGCAGCAGACTACTAAAAAAGGTTCCCCAGTGACACGAGGACCTTTGGACTGGGATTTGTTTCAGGGTTTGTTACTACAGGGACCGTGGTATGTACTATGACAGAGGGACCATATCAGCAGCAGTATGGCTCAGCAGGGAAAACAGAATGTGTTCTGGGCATAATACTAGATCTTACACAGTGGATTATGATATTTATGATATTAATTCCTGAAGTCACCGGGAGAGGTTAACAATTTCTTGTGCATTTCTAATGTGATAGTTAGTATTAATCCGAGAACAAATTCCTTATGAGAATTGTAAAACAAATCTGTGACATTGTTTTCTCAGCAAAAAACAACGTTGTTTTGCTCCCCCCTCCCCGCCCCAATGGTCACTAAACTGGAATTATTCTTTTTGGCCCTACACTGACTTTACTGAATCATCAACTTTACTACCCAAAACAACTAAGTATCCTAGTTTGTGCACTGATGTACATTTCTGGTAAGACTAACCATTGAACTGTGGTTGTGAAGTTAAAGAGGCGCTGACTGACTTGTGACTGGTGCTGCCAAGTGCCAACACCATGTCGCCTGGCAACTGTCTTCTTCCCTTCTGTTAAACCTTTCAATCTTGTTGCAGTTAAAAAACAAACGTGACACAGGTGACACCCATCATTCATGGCAGCTTCAGAGTTTCTCAACAACAAACAATTTAATGTACTATTTCTGGTGTTGGAGAGTAGTTAGGATTGACACATACTTGATACTTGTAAAAACTGCTGGTGGTGATATCACAAGGCCACAAAAGATAGGAGAGGGGTAATTTAATTAGGAACCTTCATCATGGCTTGAAATTAATATGCTTGTCCATGTCCCACATTCGTAACTTTGCCCTGCAATGCCACTATATGTCTAGCTAAGTGTTCCTTTGATTTGAGTCGTGTGAATAAGAGCATAAATTACAATGCACCAGTGTTTAGACATCTTCTAAGAAGGCCTGTCAGGATTTGTATGCATGCCATTCTATGAAGGCATTGTTATGCATGCTTGATTTGTGTTGCCAGCCATTCTGTGAAGGCATACTATTATTGTAGTAACTACCGTACTTGCCCTAATAAGCTTATATTCTCTATTAAGCGTACACCCCCATTTTTTGCAATATGTTGCGAATCCATGTTCCATGGTTGAGTGTCCCAACTTCATGCGTCGCTCAGTTCCGTGGCAACACAGTATTTTATCGATCTGCAACTAGTGGTTGATCACTGGAGATCAGTGCTTGCGCTGAACTGACAGTTTCAGCTGTGGTCATAGCATCATACAAAAATTATGAATTTATTCATTAAAATAATAATTGGATAGTTATGCTAACTTTGCGTACGCGAACCAAAAGTGCACAAAATCAGGCAACTCGATTATAAATTCCTCTTCATCGGCATTGTTGTGTCACAGTTCAGCGACAGCAGACAAACTTTCACACCCATCAAATCTTTACCAATATCAGCAGACCTTGCAGTGCTCTGGTGTCATTTTGACCATCCGTGAATGTATAAATGTCTGGTAGTTCCAAACAACACTCATAAGTAGTTTTAGATACGTAGTAACCACGAATGGTTGAACAAAATGTTAATGTGTCAAATTTGAAGCGATATGCTTACTCGACATACACCGTTAGCATGTTCGCATGACAACCACGGTTCCATCTAGTGAGTCTACTCTGCGGAGTGTAGTAAGGGACCGCTTAGTATTTATTCGATTGCAACAAGCGGCTTGGTGTAGCTGAGTAGAACAATTAAGCGATGGGAAAACATTATTTTCATGATTTTTTTTATGGATATTATTTTTAACCAACCAATATGTTATAAATACTAATAAATACACTGTCACAATGCCACTCGCCTCTCGAACTGAACAATTATGTCGATCTGTGAATGGGAATGCTGATCGAGTCAGTGACTTGGTGGTGATCAACGAATATTGATAATACCATTACATTGCCAATGTAGATGTACTTTGAAATAGAAAGTTCCAAGTTCCGAAATCGAAAGTTCCAAGGTGTGCTGAGGAACTGTTGACTATAAGCGAGTTTAAACAGGTGGGTTTTTATTTTAGTTGACAGCGAAATGTTACTATTTTTCCTGCCGACTTAACGTTAGTGGGAAGGTATTGGCATGTCGTTGCTTTGGGTGGTTTTTACGACAACCGTGAATTACGTCGTTGACGAGTAGGATTAGCCAGCTGCGCACCCAGGGCTGCACATCATCCGAGCGAGTTGTCGACATCGTCTTGATCTACAAACTTAAGTATATGCTGTACGCGTATTAGGACGAATACGGTATGTAGAACTGTATGTAGGTCTGTTTCAGGTAAAAATGCTGTCTGGGTAGGTGTGTCAAGCTCTGTGTTTGTGTAGGCATGTTCAGTCCACGTTTCAGGCGAGTGATCGCTCTCGCTTCCTATCACGTTCAATAAAATAGATGTACAGTTATGGAATAGGTTAGGGATCGACAATAGTTCGCAACGATCTGATTGGCCAACTACTCTGCAATGGGAATCAAAACTATTAACTTGGATCTGAGCAACCGACCACGCATGTGTTCCACTTTGTCTTTCAACCGCTCTAAACACGTAAATTCAAGGTGCACATCTCCGGTAGCAATCAACATTGATTAACTGTTTCATATGCAGATAACGAATTCATATTTTTGCGCACTGAGTTTGAGTTGAGCGTTCAGCATAGTCATTTACGATGTAATGGAATCATGCCAATTAACCCCAGTTTATATTGGTGTTGCCTACTAAGCTGCATTTAAAATTATATATCTGGTTCTTATACAAGGCATATTTGTGAATCTCGGTTGCAATTTTCAAAACGCCTAAGCAAAGCTGAATGCTAAACCAGTGCCAATGCACTGCCACGGAACATTGGTCTTGCCTAAGGCTAGGCTAGGCTAACGGTGATAGATGACATGTTGCAATTCAAAACCGTTTACCAATTGTAGTGTATGGGGTTTACTAAAGTAAACATTTGTTTCATTGCACAACAGTTATAGCGCCAAGTACCTATTAAAATTTCGTGGTGACGTAATGGCAGAATCAGAATGGGAAATTTTTACGCCACCACATCGTAAAAAAAACAACAAATCACTCGTCTGAATTAATTTGGCATATTTAGGCAAGCAATTTATCGCTCGCCTGTTTTCAAACACTGCAGGTTGTATATGGGTCCGCCATTCTATCTAAGCCTGGTTCGAATAGACAGGTTGTTGTTTGTGGGTCTACCATTCTATCTAGGTCTGGTTCGAATAGACAGTTTGTTGTATGTGTGTCCAACATTCTATCTAGGCCTGGTTCGAATAGACAGGTTGTTTTATGTGGGTCCAACCTTCTATCTAGGCCTGGTTCGAATAGACAGGCTGTTGTATGTGGGTCCACCACTCTATCTAGGCCCAGTGTTTGAGCCAGGATTTGAAATTTAGGGGACACATGTCTCCCCCTCTTTAAAAAAGTGAGACATTCAGTTTTAGGCTGAACCACTGATCAATATTTATAAATCAGTGGTGATCACAATTGATTTAACACGCATAGTCACACGGTATATATATATATATATATATATATATATATATATATATATATATATATATATATATATATATATATATATATATATATATATATATATATATATATACATACATTAATTATATATGGCACACAGAAAAAATATTAATATTTTCTGTTGTTTGCTCAGAGTAAATTAAAATACCCAAGATGCAAGATTGAAGGGACAGCACTATTGATCATTTTAAACACTAAGCATAATGATTGCAAAATATGTACCGCTGACCTGTGATTTGTTGCAGTGGCCAATGTAAAAAATACAACCTGAAACCTTAATGTATGTAAGATATATGGAGAGGCTGAAAGTCAACAAACGAATTACCATTTTTTCCATCTTTTATTTAGTCGGACAGATACTGTCACATAAACTGCATATGCATGCTAAATCTGATTTTATCAAAAAGTTTTGTTTGCTGTACTCACACTTTGCTGTAGAAATTGCTTGTTGATGAGGTACTAATTACATACTCAGTTGATGTACAGCCACCCAGTATAGGTGAGATTTATTAACCCTTTCACAATCATTAATGCCATCACCAGTTCCTAATAAGAGTGCCTTTCCTTCACCTTCCAGAAGGCTGCCGGGAACTCAACATAATTGAATTCTCGCCAGTGTGGGCCCTCTAGCTTGATTGTAGCAATTATGTTGAGTCGCTGACTAGACAACTTGAATCACAGCATGTTCTGTGCTAAAAATCCTCGTTCCACACCCACAGTGTGGACTGGGAAGACCATTGCCATGGATGCCAGGATCACCAAGTTGGGGAATATGTCCTCGTGATGTGTACTGATGATGCTCCATAACACTGGAAGCGACTTTGAAGGAGAGTTATAGAACAATCTAAGCCGGACAATGTTGCCGAACAGATTCAAATGACGTGGCATGGCTATCAAGACAGTTATCCACCACTATAGTGTCAGTGTGCATTAATAATAATATCCGTTATGTGGCACAATGGGTGCTGGGTTTATTTGTCAAAAGAACCGAGGTGACAACCAAACCAATGTGTTTTTAGAGTTTTGAGTGAGAATTATCCTGCTAGTGATAGTATTATATCTTCCACACCACAGGCACAGACTACGGCTATGGCCTATACTAGTTACGGAAACTCAACGCCAACGGCAACGCTACCTTTCCTTAAATGCATGATTTTTTTGCTAAAAATGGTCTAGTATCATTTTGAAACATATTTATTACAATAGCATTAGCTAAGTCTTACATTCACATCCTATGCAAACATATAATTGCCGTGGCGTTGACAGTACTACTTAGGCATTGTCATTGGTACTACAACAGCTGCCAGAATAGAACTAGAAGACTGTAGAACCAGTAGTGGCAGTAGTATTATACTGGTCGGTGTAGTTTTCGACCTACTTAATAGAATATGCCGTTTAAAAAAAATCTGAAAAAACATTTTGTGTAAGAGATCGATATACCAAATCAGCAACAGCTACTTCATTTATTCAATCTAAACAAATCATTAAAACAGTTGTTTTGAGTGAAAATGTTGTGAAATATTGAACATCTGAACCATGAATATTGAACATCTGAACCATGTCGCACGAGTCGAGGAAACCGGCGGAATTCGACCTATATTTATAGCAAGCCATACAGACAATCTTTTTTCATTTTACCACTTTATTCCAATTATTTAATTTTTTTTGTAACAACCAGGCTTGACATAGCACCTTATAAAACACATATGCATATACTTGTATTGAACATATACCGTTAATGTAGTACATTTTTTTCGTATATTTAACACATTTTAATTATTCCTACTTTTATGACAAGACTAGCTTGCCACACATCTACCACAAAATGGGCTATTGTTGTCATGTGGCCAAGAACGAGACACGCATCAGCAGACGCTCAATAATAACGTCTGGTAAGCATGCAAAGTCAATTTATATCAAGGTACGTATATTTTAAACGAGTTTCATGTTTTATTATATATCAAAATATATTTTGCTCAGACAAGACCCTGTATCGTTATTGTCGTTAACAGACGCTGTAACTTCTCTAACGCGATATCATGCAAGATTTTAATGGGTCGAAAACTGGCGTGGGTCGAAAACTGCACCGGTAACTATACGTTGTAACGTGCACAAGTGCTGATTTGCTGTTGCATTACCTTAATAAACCTCAAATATATAATTGGTATAGCATATACATATAACAAATGTGTGCAATAACATATTAGTTCGGTTATCGTCTGGTTTTTTTGGTCTGCTGTGCGTGACCACATCGGCCTGCTGCAGTTCCCGTTTTGACGCCATTTTGCATGCATAATCTAGATTGCTCACATTCCATCTGGTGGCGCCACTATCTGGGAAGCGCGGCTAATTCCGTGATTGAGCAACTGATCGGTGATGCCAGAGGTATATTCTAAGTGGTTGGGGGTAAATGTAAATGATTTTACAGTAATATTAGACGCTGAACAAGCGTAAAAAACTGTATTTCACAATATAGCAGGTGTCGCTCCACTTACCAAAATGTGCAATATTTAAGATAATCATGCGACATCCGTGTCACGTACTTTAAAAAAATATGCGACACTTGATAAATAAACGCGAGAATGTCGCAAAATCGCGTCCTAGCTCAAACACTGTAGGCCTGGTTCGAATAGGCAGGTTGTTGTATGTGGGTCCAACCTTCTATCTAGGCCTGGTTCAAATAGACAGGTTGTTGTATGTCGGTCCACCATTCTATCTAGGCCTGGTTCGAATAGGCAGGTTGTTGTATGTCGGTCCACCATTCTATCTAGGCCTGGTTCAAATAGACAGGTTGTTGTATGTCGGTCCACCATTCTATCTAGGCCTGGTTCGAATAGGCAGGTTGTTGTATGTCGGTCCACCATTCTATCTAGGCCTGGTTCAAATAGACAGGTTGTTGTATGTCGGTCCACCATTCTATCTAGGCCTGGTTCGAATAGGCAGGTTGTTGTATGTGGGTCCACCATTCTATCTAGCCTAAATTCGTGTAGGCAAGTTGTATTTTGACCTTACATTCTGTAGAAGCCTTCCGCTTACTCTAGGCCTGCTACTGCTGACTGTTAATAGTAAGACCTATAATTATTATTAACTTTACTGATCTGTTAATGAACTCCATATAATAAGCTGTATGCCAGTTGATACAATGCTTTCTCATGACAGTTGTTTTCAGAGTGTTTGGTGTTTAAAGGCAGTTGGAACCATGTACATAGTAACATGAATGGTAGGAATGCAGATAATTATTGATTTCTCTATCCTCATTTGAACTCGAGTTCTGCTGGCTTGACCAGTGAACTGCCTAGATATTGGCTGGCTTCATCAATTCCACTGGCTTGACCAACAAACTGCATGGATACCATTTGGCAACAGGCATCATATTAGCATGGCGTTTCAGGTGGAATTTCTGCTGTAGTGTTTCAGTTCCTGTCATTTATCAAACTTTGACCGGGTTTAATATCTAGACAGGACATCCTGTATAGTGCTTGACTCATGTGTCTGATGTTGCTGGAGTTATCTGAGAGGCAGCTTGCGGTTTATCAGGACAAACTAATCATTCCATGTACTTATTTAATGGTTGTACTCAACCTGGTCATCGTTTAAGTCATTAAACTCCCTCAACCAGTAAATGACACTGAACCAAAAGTGTTCAGCCCAATTGCATACTAACTGATGTGTAACCTGGCGAACTCCAGCTTGAACTCTATAGTTGCCTGTGGATATACTAGCATAAACTTGTTCAACACGTTAAACATGCAAGCATGTGCGTGCACACATGTTCAATACATTAAACATGCACGCATGTGCACACGCACGCACGCACGCACAAGCTTGTGTACCAGATATAACATGATGTTTGTGTTTACAATTATGTAGATTTTTTCTAAATTGTAATAAAGTAAAAGAGGAAATCTTGGAGTATAACTTGTGTTTTATATTCACGTTGCCAGGTTCTTTGTTTTGTTTTGGTATGAGTAAATGTAAATATGACTTCTAAACTGTGATGTGAAGCCCATCAGCATCATTGTACCGTCCATGATGAGCTGTCTCCGACCGATCTTGTCTCTTGTTACTTCTCTGAAATCATCAGTCATCAGCTTTGTTGTATCTCTGATCTCATCCATCCATCCATCCATCAATCCATCCATGTGTCATCTTCCTCTCTTCCACTTGCCTTCACTCATTCCGATGTTACCGGCTTTTCCCGCCTGTCGCCTTGTAACCGCACTACGTGCCGAAGTACAACAGCTTCTGTTTTATTATTAGTGCGTGTAGTGTGAGGGCCTGGGTTGATTTCTTCAAGGACTTGTTTGTTCTCTTGGCTGTTCATGGTTTCCAGGGCCCGGTGGGCTAGTGGAATTTTTTTTATTCAGCAGGCCAGTTGTTCGTAGCACCCTCTTCCAGCACCACATTTCAAAGCTGTGATAAACATACAATAATACATGTAGAGATACATGTCTATCTCATACACGTCAGTTTTACATGTAGATACATGTCTATCTCGTGCATGTCAGTTTTACATGTAGATACATGTCTATCTCATGCACGTCAGTTTTACATGTAGATACATGTCTATCTCGTACATGTCAGTTTTACATGTAGATACATGTCTATCTCATGCACGTCAGTTTTACATGTAGATACATGTCTATCTCGTGCATGTCAGTTTTACATGTAGATACATGGCTATCACGTGCATGTCAGTTTTACATGTAGATACATGGCTATCTCGTGCATGTCAGTTTTACATGTAGATACATGTCTATCTCGTGCATGTCAGTTTTACATGTAGATACATGGCTATCTCGTGCATGTCAGTTTTACATGTAGATACATGTCTATCTCGTGCATGTCAGTTTTACATGTAGATACATGTCTATCTCGTGCATGTCAGTTTTACATGTAGATACATGGCTATCTCATGCATGTAAAAGTGAGCACCTGGCTATGACAGTGGTGTGATATGTGAACGAATATAGTCTTCGTCCAGTATTTGCAGCATGGCTGAATGCTTCGCACAGATGTTGAGTTGGTGTTGGAATGAACAGGACTGCAGGAGGTGAAGTGTAAAGCAAGGACTGGATGCCAGATATGGGGTCAAATACATTTAAATGTATTTAAATACAAATACTCTTGGGGTCAAAAACAATTACAAATACTATGAAATGCAAAAGTATTTAAATACATTGGGAAGTATTTCACATACTTTTCAAAATACTTTTTACAGTACAGCTGTTCCACTGGGTTATGGGAGGAGCTAGATTATAGAACAGGATAGGGATCCACAGGTGTGATAGGATGGTGTAGAGTGGTTAATCAAGTAGTAGTAATAGCAATGTGGCCAATCAGGATTCAGGGAAACTGGATATGGGTAAGGGTGAATGCTCTGGCAAGAAGTTCTTGACACTGTCCCTTGTAAAATTAGCAAAGACATTTTATGGATAACTGATGATGCCATCTGGCTTGGGCCGCCCACACCTTCCTCTCAACCCACAGACAGCAAATAATTGTCTTATCAGCTCAACCATTAGCAGCTACCAGGGTGGGTTAGCTGGGGCATGGAAACCATTATCAAAAGATGGACAGGCCAGTTTAACAGAGTCCTGTGGGGTGCGGTGGTCTAGGTGGTGGAGCATCAAACTTTTGGTCGAGGGAACCAGGGTTCAAAACCACCTACTGGCGTTTCGAAACAATTTCGCTCATCCCACTTTGCCTACAGGTGTCTTTCGGAAGAGACATTAAAGCTGTTGGTGTGCCCTCATAAGGGCCAGTGTAAATTACTTAAAATTTCAAATACTTTATGGAAGTATTTAAATACAAATACTTTCATTTCATTATTGCCAAATGCTTAAAAAAAGTATTTAAAAACTTTCAAATACAAATGTATTTTACCCCATATCTGCTGGATGCTGCATTATATATGGACGTACCCTTACCTTTTAGACCTGACAATGCGTTGTCTATCTCGTGCATGTCAGTTATACATGTAGATACATGGCTATATCGTGCATGTCAGTTTTACATGTAGATACATCGCTATCTCGTGCATGTCACTTTTACATGTAGATACATGTCTATCTCGTGCATGTCACTTTTACAAGTAGATACATGTCTATCTCGTGCATGTCACTTTTACATGTAGATACATGTCTATCTCGTGCATGTCACTTTTACAAGTAGATACATGTCTATCTCGTGCATGTCACTTTTACATGTAGATACATGTCTATCTCGTGCATGTCACTTTTACATGTAGATACATATCTATCTCGTGCATGTCACTTTTACAAGTAGATACATGTCTATCTCGTGCATGTCACTTTTACATGTAGATACATGTCTATCTCGTGCATGTCACTTTTACATGTAGATACATATCTATCTCGTGCATGTCAGTTTTACATGTAGATACATGTCTATCTCGTGCATGTCAGTTTTACATGTAGGTACATGGCTATATTACATGTAGATACATGGCTACCTCATGCATGTCAGTGTATCCTAAATTGGTCTGTTGTACCAGGTATGTGTGATTGCACCAGGGTACCCACTGAATGGCATAGTTCTGTGCAGGTAATTGGTGCAGTTGATGTTAGTGCAGTCATATTGATTATCTCTCATGAATTCGTAATTACAGCAGTGTTGTGTAATTGATACTGCCTCAGCGGGCAGATAGGCAGCTATTAGAAGAGTTTTGGTATGTTAGAACTCCATCCTCAACTGATTTAGCCTGTCGAAAATCCGGTTCGTTGATGTCCAATTATGTAGTATGTAAACAATATTTAAATTTAATGAAAAAAAATACATATTTTTGTTCAAATTATCAAAATAATTTACTTTTGTTGTTTGATCTGGTAAGGCTCAAAATAGTGGATATCCAAATTAGTTAACACTGTGTGGGTCAATGCCGATCATGGGCGTAACTTCCATCCTCTCACCGATCACATGACAAAGTTAAAAAATTCATCAAAGGTGAAATTTGTGAGTTTTCAGCATTTCCAGTTTCATGTAATGTTTGATCAAACATCAAGTAATTTAAAAGTTTGTTTGATGATTTCTCAAAGCCTACATATAAAATTGCACAAACAGGCTAGCATGCTGCAGTGGATACTAGGTAAGTTTGATTTTTCGCAAAATTAATTTGAAATAGAGACTAGCAAAAAAATCAAATTGAGGAGGGACTTTAACAGTGGGTTGGACGAGGATCCAGTCATCTCATAAAATTGGACACAACTTGCTGACTCACTTGGCATATATGTGAAGGTAGCTGGACACACGTGTTAGATCTAAGAGCTCTATTTTGAAAATGACTAGTAATTTGAAATTACCTTGTAATAATTAAAATAAATAAGACACTCATTGGTGAGTTTTTAATAATTGTTTAATCAAAACTGCTGGTGCTGTGTGCAGCCAAGTAGTATATGAGTCAGGTTGACAGACCTACTGGACACAGGTGTCTGGTTATCAAAATGGTGGTATCTAACATATACGCTTGGGGTCAATTACATTATATCAATTCAAATTACAAAATTCCAATTCCTGTAATCAATTCCTTATTTAATTTCTGCATATGATGGTACATAATGACAAACAAATGTGATATACATGACATATTATATATATAATTGATTATTTGCAGCGAATAATTTGAGTTAAAATGTTACGATGTAATTGAAAAAAAGTAATTGAAAAAAAGTAATTGAAAATACTAATTACATTTTCACCAATTGCAATTACATTTAAAAGCAAAAAACAATTCTGGAATTGGAATAGACGTTCCGATTGCAATGTAATTGACCCCAAACATGCCAACAGAACCAGTAGTTTTTACACCACCAAAGTGATACAACCTCACTGAACCCAGTTAGTAATATCAATTTATGATATATATTTATACAACTATTAGAGTGAATATTGAATTAATTATTCACGTGTCTGTCCATTGGCGCCAGGGTATTGTCTGTGAAGCATTCTCTGTCTACTTTATTGATGTAGGGACACATGGCATGTGGTGTTGAGCTGGCTGCTCTGTCACCTCACCATTCATTGGCTGCAATATCCCTGTCTGCTGCTATTGATCTGCCTGTATTACTCTCCACTCGTCTATTGCAGACAGGTAGAACATCTACTGGGGCAAACAAATGGTTGATTAGCTTAGATGTAATCTAATTGTGGAACTTCCATTCCGTTAATCATTCTGTTTGATCGTAATGTACGTTGTGGTTGGGTCAACAGAATATGGTTACACCCAAGGTTCGCACAGATCCCCAAATGTTGTATTTGATTTTGTGACTCAAGTACCCTTAAATGTTCTTGAATTTATGGCAGTGTTCTTGAAAACATATTTTCTGTGTTGCTATATGAATACACCAGCTATCAGTGATTGCATGTTTTGTAATTGTGGTAAATTGCTTCAGTTATTTTAAATAAGTTTTTAATTTGCCATCAAGAATTTCCAGGAGACTGCTGCAAAACTATTAAAAAAAGTTTGGCCAGATGTTGCTATGTGCGCACATGAACCAATCAAATGAGCTCTTTCTCCGATGGCCTGTGAGGCCAGCCGCCAGCATACATGATGTTTATTTTATTTTTCTTTCATTACAAGTTGTTCGATTAATGATTGATTATCGCCATGTCGAGAGCTGAGATCAATTGTAATGTGAGGCATGAGTGGTTATTGGACGATAAATGAAGGATCGCTGCGGCGATCAGAAGTTAGCGCAATTCAAGGTCCGTACTAACTGTAGCAAAATTTGATGTCTTGTTTTGTAATTTTTACAAACATCTCAAGAAACTTGGTCAAGGGGTCATTCTTCTAAATAACTAACTCATTACTTCACCGATTGAGTGTAAACAAATTGTTAGAAAAGTTGTTTTAAATTTTAGTGAAATATTTGTGAAGTAGGAGAAGATGAAAACAGGTTTTGCGGAAAGGCTTCATTGTTATGCCATGGCGTTTGCATTTCGAAAACCCTGTGGATAAAGTTACGACATTGCTGCAGCTTCAGCATTTAGGCTAAATTTAAGTACCCTAATTCTAATTCATTGTCACGCATTGCATATTAGTAATAACAAAACTAGCAAAACTGTAAATATGCTCATCCAGTCGGGACACCAAACACCTATTTCAGTACAGATGGTAAATACTCTAGTTTCTACAATAATTTAATTAAAATAAAAAATTATTATAAGTAAAACAAAAAGGGGTCATTAACTCCTATTAAGACAAATTTGTCGTTGTCAGTTAGCTTTTTATCCGTGTGCAACTGATTGTGCTGATAGATGTATGAGTGGCACAAACAGTCTATTGAGTATTGGAAATAAACATTTAATATTTTAAAGTTGTTTCTCAAATAATGTTCAGACGCTTCAGAAAATGTTCTTGAAAAAGTGCTGTTTTCCCCCTAAATGATCTTTAATTTAACTGTATGCTTTCTGTATGAACCCTGGTTACACCTTGCTAGTTTACATTTACTTATTATTTTCATGCCCTAGGGTTGCCAGACACATAAGCTTCACACATGAACTCGCCTGTGCCCACTACATTGGGTACCCCCTGCCGCTTTGCCCCAAGTTTTGATATACGGTATATCCCATCCACCCTAAACCATCGGAATCTCAATCAAGAAAATCTCGTTTTGAATCCTCTTTTAGTCGTTTTGAAGCTTGGGTAATTTTTTCACTCCACGTTGCTCCAGTCCACTGAGCTGTAAAAGTGAGCACCTGGCTATAGACAGTGGTGTGATATGTGAACGAATATAGTCTTCGTCCAGTATTTGCAGCATGGCTGAATGCTTCCCACAGATGTTGAGTTGGTGTTGGAATGAACAGGTCTGCAGGAGGTGAAGTGTAAAGCAACGACTGGATGCCAGATATGGGGTCAAATACATTTTAATGTATATAAATACAAATATTCTTGGGGTCAAAAACAATTACAAATACTATGAAATGCATAAGTATTTAAATAAATTGGGAAGTATTTCAAATACTTTTCAAAATACTTTTTATAGTACAGCTGTTCCACTGGGTTATGAGAGGAGCTAGGTTATAGAACAGGATAGGGATCCACAGGTGTGATAGGATGGTGTAGAGTGGTTAATCAAGTAGTAGTAATAGCAATGTGGCCAATCAGGATTCAGGGAAACTGGATATGGGTAAGGGTGAATGCTCTGGCAAGAAGTTCTTGACACTGTCCCTTGTAAAATTAGCAGGCAAAGACATTTTATGGATAACTGATGATGCCATCTGGCTTGGGACGCCCACACCTTCCTCTCAACCCACAGACAGCAAATAATTGTCTTATCAGCTCAAACATTAGCAGGCTTTAGCAGCTAGCAGGGTGGGTTAGCTGAGGCATGGAAACCATGATCAAAAGATGGACAGGCCAGTTTAACACAGTCCTGTGGGGTGCGGTGGTCTAGGTGGTGGAGCATCAAACTTTTGGTCGAGGGAACCGGGGTTCAAAACCACCTACTGGCGTTTTGAAACAATTTCGTTCACCCCACTTTGCCTACAGGTGTCTTTCGGAAGAGACATTAAAGCCGTTGGTGTGCCCTCATAAGGGCCAGTGTAAATTACTTAAAATTTCAAATACTTTATGGAAATATTTAAATACAAATACTGTCATTTCATTATTGCCAAATACAAATACTTAAAAAAAGATTAAAAAACTTTCAAATACAAATGTATTTTACCCCATATCTGCTGGATGCTGCATTATATATGGACGTACCCTTACCTTTTAGACCTGACCATGCACTGTGAGGCTGTTTATTATAGTTGGTCATTCAGTTCATCACTGGGCAGTGGTGTGGGAGATGTGTGGGCGCGTGCTCTATGCCTACAGTTGATGGCTACTGAGCCTGGCAGTAATGATGATATTGCCACTGCTCACAGGTAGCTAGTTTCAATCAGTGTCAGGTGTAGTTACACTGGTTGCTGGGCGGCTGCTGTTAATAGATTAAGCTGTCATTCTGGCAGAGGAAACACATTGTTGCCATACGGCACATCCTCAGTGACCATGTTTTCAACAACGTTATACACTGCGATTCAAAGAAACAGACCCAGTTCCATAACTGACCACTCCACAATGGTTTGAAATAAATACTCCTACACAGTTGTTGAGTTCTAAGATGGTATTTGAAAATATTGTAATTGACAACTTTGAAATAAAATTATTTATACATCCATGCACCTACACGTATACATAGACGCATGTTCAGCAGTTTTTAAATGAGAAAACTAAAGTGCCTCTGCCTTTGAAAACTAAAGGCCTGTTCACCCGAGTGATTAGTTGTCCGATTGTTTCTTGAACGCAACAAGAAACGATGCATCCAATTGCTCGTGTGAACGGGCCTTTAAATTGATCATGGTCCTTGGTTGATTTATCTGTTTTCTTACAGCATAATTATCTTGTTAAATGTTTTAGATTTTTTTCCCACAGACTAATTATATTTCTTTATTTTCCAGGACTGAGAAGGTGACCTTGAGAGTCAGGAAGTTTTGACTGGTTGCAGAAACATTTCACTCAAAATGGCTGACGAAGGTAAGTTCGTTGTGCGTAGTTAAATTGGGAATTCTTTTTTAAAGTGTATAGGGTAATTCTGTGAATGCCAACAGCAAGAAACAAATAAATCTCATTTTGGTGGTTGACTTCCCAGAAAATGTAAACATTCCCACTGACAATTTCCAAGAAAACTAGTTGAGCCATTTCTGATTATGTGGCTTCTGTGTGAAGTTAAGCAACACTACTGGCAGCAGCAAAGTGGACAGAATAAAAGCTAATGAGCAATAATGTTGGCTCTGTATGTAGTGTTTGGAATCGCCATCTAATTAGTCATTACAGCATCAGTATTCAGTCAGATTCAATTGTTAATTGCTATTAATTATTAAAGTATCACCACCAAGCTGATGCATTGCTCTACAACAGTGGGATAATTCGGACAGATACTTTGTATTTGAGAGACGCAGAAATTATCAGAATTACTATTATTCGTGTAAACAACTGAATAATTTGTTTAAATGGTCCTAGTTTGTACAAGTAAGTAAGGCCTTACTGGGAGATGAAGAGGACAGTGTGGATGCTATAATGAGGGCCTGGTCCTAGTTTGGAGTAGTAAGGCCTTAATGGGACGTGAAGAGGACAGTGGATGTTATGAGTGCCTGGTCTTAGTTTGGACAAGTAAGGCCTTACTGGGAGGTGAAAAGACAGTATGGACCTTACAATGAATGCCTGGTCCTGGTTTGGACAAGTAAGTAAGGCCTTGCTGAGAGGTGATGAGGACAGTATTGTCGTTATAATAAGCGCCTGGTCCCGATCCTAGTTTGGACAAGTAAGGCCTTACTGGGAGGTGAAGAGAACAGTGTAGATGCTATAATGAGTGCCTAGTCCTAGTTTAGAGTAGTAAGGCCTTACTAGAATGTGAAGAGGACAGTGTGGACGTTACAATGAGTGCCTGATCCTATTTTGGACAAATAAGGCCTTGCTTAGAGGTGAAGAAGACAGTGTGGATGTTACAATAAGTGCTTGATGCTATTTTGGACAAATAAGGCCTTGCTGAGAGGTGAAGAGGACAGTGTGGACGTTATAATGAGTGCCTGGTGCTAGTTTGTACCTGAATTGAGGTCACACATAATAGACAGTAAGTTTCTGAACTGAGCTTATCTGATCACAGGGTGTTCACCAGCAGACAAAAGCATTCAGTCACATTGCAGGTGTGTTGGTTTGTGTGACTAGTGGCTTTGAAAGATGCTGCTATCTGATAGGCAATTGTACCTGACTCTAGGTGCCAGTGTAGGTGTCTGGTATGAGGCTGGCTGCATTGTCATGCACATTCTACACACATACACACACTTGATAGCTAGCTCTTCTGTGTCTTATTAATGCTACCATTACTGGTTATCCAACTATGATCACTGACTGCAGCCTGTTATGGCTGATTCAGTGCTAGAGATAGTGTGGTTTAGGTATCAACCATCGCACCTGGTTGTATAATGTCTATGCCCTGGGTTCACAAGTACTAGAGCTGTGGTGAATCTAAACCATGTGGACTTCTGTGTTTACTTTAATCTGTTGTACGTATACTATATTATGTTTGTTCTAAATGTCAATTAATTTTAGTGAACTACATACTTCTTGCTTCACTACGTCGTAGTCCACAACTAGAATAGGTTCACATAGTGTTGGAGGAAGGAATACAGAATAGGTTCACATAGTGTTGGAAGAAGGAATACAGAATAGGTTCACCTAGTGTTGGAGGAAGGAATACAGAATAGGTTCACATAGTGTTGGAGGAAGGAATACAGAATAGGTTCACATAGTGTTGGAGGAAGGAATGCAGAATAGGTTCACATAGTGTTGGAGGAAGGAATGCAGAATATGTTCACCTAGTGTTGGAGGAAGGAATACAGAATAGGTTCACATAGTGTTGGAGGAAGGAATACAGAATAGGTTCACATAGTGTTGGAGGAAGGAATGCAGAATAGGTTCACATAGTGTTGGAGGAAGGAAAACATCCCAGAAAAAGTTGAAACCAGAAGTGCATCCTGTTTGAAAGTGTTTGTTTAGTGTGGAAACGGAGTCTGAGCCTGCTGTAACCTGAGATGACCACACAGCTACTCAGGATGGGTGACTGACTTACTCTACCCCACAGACAGGGTAGTCTACTGGGGAAGTAGATGTGATTGAGTCATGCGCCTGGTCCTCTCATCCTGGCTTGTGTCTGTCTACCTGTGTCTATGCCCTTTGACATGTGTACTTTGGGGTGTGCCTGCTCTGTGGTTACAGCCCTGGACTGTCAAATAGTTGGGGTCTACATGCTGCTGTTTCGAAACTTGAGCAGTTTCGTTCACACAACTTTGCCTGTGTCTTCCAGAAGAGATGCCACAAGCCGTTGGTCCTTTCCACCTGGTGTCTAGCGAGTGTTTATTTAACATGTTTATTTACTCCTGACAGTTTGATTAGGTCAGTTAATCACACTTTGTTGTGCAGCTGAGGCATACGAGTCATCAAAGGTAACTTACTGGTTACACATAGATGAGAAATAGTTGGACTCTCATAACCCAATTGGCTTCCTTGCCATCTGGGCCTTTGCCTTGGATGACAGTCTTGTTAAACTCATCCTGTCCTACACTGTATATTATAATTATACGTTGAACTGATGTGTCCTTTATTCGTGTACAGAACTATTGTAACACATCTTTTCTTCTTGCTGTGGACAGCCTGAATATGGATAAACATGTTATACACGTGGAAACTATGATGAAGTACTGCAGGCAGATGTGCTTTCACTGGCCTTGTGACATTGTTAGGCAGTATAATTGTAGTCACCCTGACTGGTTGCTATGTGAACCAGCCTCAGTAAATGTAGGTATACTGGTGGCTATCAAAGGGTCAACATAAGCTACTGACCTTCACTGATTGCAATCACTCTTCCACTGACATCAGTGACATGACCACCCTATATCTTGGATATCCAGGAAAGTATTTCTTAAACCATAGCAACACCGTTTAATAATTGTTTGGTCATGTGTTCTGTGGTACACTACTGTGGTACTCCATGTGGACTGTGGTACACTACTGTGGTACTCCATGTGGACTGTGGTACACTACTGTGGTACTCCATGTGGACTGTGGTAAACTACTGTGTGGTACCCCAGTCCAATTGTTATGCAGCACATTACTATATGGTACTTCCTGTCCAGTTGTTCTGTGGCACATTACTGTGTGGTACCCCCAGTCCAATTGTTATGTGGCACATTACTGTATTGTACTTCCTGTCCAGTTGTTCTGTGGCACATTACTCTGTGGTACCCCCAGTCCAATTGTTATGTGGCACATTACTGTGTGGTACCCCCAGTCCAATTGTTATGTAGCACATTACTGTATTGTACTTCCTGTCCAGTTGTTCTGTGGCACATTACTGTGTGGTACCCCCAGTCCAATTGTTATGTGGCACATTACTGTATTGTACTTCCTGTCCAGTTGTTCTGTGGCACATTACTCTGTGGTACCCCCAGTCCAATTGTTATGTGGCACATTACTGTATTGTACTTCCTGTCCAGTTGTTATGTGGCACATTACTGTGTGGTACCCCCAATCCAATTGTTATGTAGCACATTACTGTATTGTACTTCCTGTCCAGTTGTTCTGTGGCACATTACTGTGTGGTACCCCCAGTCCAATTGTTATGTGGCACATTACTGTATTGTACTTCCTGTCCAGTTGTTCTGTGGCACATTACTCTGTGGTACCCCCAGTCCAATTGTTATGTGGCACATTACTGTATTGTACTTCCTGTCCAATTGTTATGTGGCACATTACTGTGTGGTACTCCCTGTCCAATTGTTATGTGGCACATTACTGTGTGGTACTCCCTGTCCAATTGTATGTCCAACACATGAAGGTTCATGAAAAAGTAACTTGAAACTTTATTTTAAATATATAAATATGTAAGTAATGTTTGAAGCATCTTAAGACTTTAAGTACATGATTGCAAATATGTCTAATATGAAAAAACTAATATGATTACAATCACACTCAAAATCAAATGTGAATCGGAGCCCAAATCAGACTCAATTTCGAAGTCTACCGCGATCGCGCTTGGCCACTGCAGAGTGCCAGCGGTGGGCGACAATACAGTAGCGTCTCGGCTACTAGCAACAGGCACATCAACATAACAAAGGATGCTGACTCAGACTGTTCAGGAACAATCGCAGGAACACTGCATTTATTCACATTTACGAAAAAGACATTGACTGTCATGAACTATGACGTTGACATTATCGCATCTTTTCACTCAGTTGGCAGGTGTCATTTTGAACTCGCCCCATGACATCTGGGTAACGGGATTGTTTCTTCAAAAGAGAGCGCCAATGGATAGGCACTGAGAAACGCCACATAAACGCATTTCCCAACCAATGACACATGATTACAATAAATAGAGATAAACAGCAGTACCATTACTTTCCAACGATGTGAAGTTAAAAAATATATAGTCTTATAGACCGGCGGTATTCGCTATTCTGCTGCTGACAACATTCGTCGAATCACGACCGCTTGCGCTAAGTCATCACTAAGTCTAAGACAGTTCAAACAATTTTATTGTAAAAAAAGTCATCTTGTAAAAAGAAAAACCCGTCTTTTATTTTATTTTACCCGTCGTCATAAGACGTTTGCAGACGGATCCCTTGCTAACGGCCTGACTCCCTGTGGCACATTACTGTGTGGTACCCCCAGTCTAATATTGTTATGTGGCACATTACTGTATGATACTCCCTGTCCGGCTGTTCTGTGACACATTACTGTTTGGTACCCTCAGTCCAATATTGTTCTGTGGCACATTACTGTTTGGTACTCCCTGTCCGGCTGTTCTGTGGAATGTGGTACTCCCTGTCCATGTGGATTGTGGTACACTACTGCATGTGGTAAAAAAAGGAAACACTTGTTTGTGGTATTTAGTGGTTCACCATTCCACATGTGTAGGTTTTGTCCTGTCCTGTTACCACATAATTTTTGAAATTGGTGTCTATTAGCATATGTAATAATATACTTCAGAATTGTTGGTTGTTCAATTACATGTACCTATTTTGTGAATTGTGATACAAAAAGGCCGTTCAGAACGGTTCTGAAGTGATGCCAGACCAACTATTTCACAAACACATATTTTTCCACTCTATTATAGTGAATGATGGAGAGATTAGAACCACAAGTCTTTATAAATTATGTTACTGAATGTAGGTCAGTAGCTGCCTGTGTATATGTGTACCCCGTAGAGATGGTGGTGGAATCTGCAAAAAGTTTGTCCTGTTTCCTCTCTGTCCTTATCACCAGCCTAATGTCACTGTCAGCTGTTGTTATTTGCCTAGCATTTAACCCTTTAGCTCTCATGCTTAGTAATTATGTTTCACTGTTTAGCATGGTCTTTAAACTTTGATATGGGTCATGAGGCCTAGAAAGACTGCCAAAATAACATACCAACCAGGCAGATATGTGACACTTCCAATTTGTCATGGTGTGATGGCTGTAATTGTGAGATTCACATCAGTGGGACAATGATTGTGTGTAGGCCTGCACGCTTACGCTTACACACTTACACACCTACACACCTACACACTTACACACTTATCTACACTACTGGACCTAGCATCATTATCAATATGTGTATCTCATATTTACCATATTTTTATAATTATGGCGTCAGTTCAAGATGTTGTGCACCTTGATTAATTACTTTGTTTTAGACCTACTACATGGAAAGGAAGTCCTTGTATGGTTCTACTGCATCTACCAGTACTTATTGTTTTATGTGATGTGTTCAATGTTACGTGTTGGTATACAGGTTAAACACCTTTTGCAAACGTTAAATCTACAAAGTTCAAAATGTTTGTTTTCAAATTGTTTACATTTAATTGGTACATGCATTTGTATATATTTACATATGTATGTTCAGTCGAACTTCGCTGTATAATCACCTCAGTAATACAGCCACCTCGCCATTGTGAGCACCCTGGGACAGTCCAAAATTATTTCCATAACTAAAAAGTATACGACATTAAATCCCGCTAATACGGTATTCTCGCTATTCAGGTAACTTTGGATTAGACCCGAGGTTGACCTTAATAATGAGATTCCACTGTACATGTTTGCCATGGATGCCGTTGTATTTTTACAGTACATTTCTACATCATGTACACAGCTGGTGCTGCTAGATACATCATAACAGCAGTTTTAGACACAATAAAGCTGCTGCAAAAATAGCCTTCTCTGTGATGCCACAGGATCCACTGATCTATTGCTCTGTTTTGGAGTGCGATGATTTCTAATGTAGCAACTATAGATCTGGTTTAATACATAGTGCCACCTACTGGATAAAAATGTACTAATTTATCTAGCCTGTTGTGGGACACCTGCTGGATAAATGCAGCAGTCTACACAGCAACACTTTACGTTGCAAACTCTGTATTACTGCATCAGCTTCAGTAGCCACACTGCGGAACTTGACATGTCTGATCAGTTAACTTGAAACTTCAAATGAATGAAGATTTGAAATGTTTTCTTTTATCATCAGCACTTGTGTTCAGGTTAGCTGGTTGAGAACTTGGTCCATCCGTTAATGAAAGCTGATGATGCAGTTCCCTAAAATTCACAACTGTTTCTTTTATTTAAGCATTTTCTAAATGTGTTCTACTTTCCTCAGTAAACTGTAACAGTCCATCAGTCTCATGATGCTTGCATGTACATGCTACGGAGATTGTCATGCTATAGAGATTGTCATGTTTCTGCATTCATGTTCCAGAGATTGTGATGACGCCAACAAAGAGCGGCAAGGTGACCTCTATCAAGTTCGAGAAGGTCAAGCGAGCCCAGATTGATGAGAGTCGCGTTGCCCACAAAGCTGGTGGACAACACACTGGACTGGTCATCAACAAACAGACGGCAGGTTTGTGATTGACCAACGAATAGTTTTGACACAGTGACTTTGTGACAACCTGTAGACAACTATAGTCAGTCAGGTGGCAACAACCTTTCCTTGGATTGCTCCAGAAAACATAAATGCTGCCAAATATGGTAGCTATCCATAACCACTTGATGAACCAAATGGCAAGCCATGGCACTATCTAACAGTGAAACAACTCCATGCTACTGGATAGGATCTGGTCCACCCTCCACACACACAAATATCAACAAGAAGCACTTTGTTGCTCAAAAGAACACCTTTGTTGCTCAAAAGAACAGCTTAACTTGGCACCGACATAGCGGATTGCTGTTTATTACAACATTCTGTGATGTCACACTGGCTCACCTAATATGGCTGCATGCATTCATGAATCACTGCTGTCACAATGAATCACTGCTGTCACAAGCAAAGATGATTTCATGTTTATGCTACTCACCATCCGTCCGTCTAGTACCATTCGATACAACCAGTGAGCCCAGAAGCTATTCTGACCTGATTTAGCTTCTGCCGTAATCCCAGGAATAGTTTTCTCTGTTTAAACTTTGAATATCTCCTGTGTTATATTAATGATGCTGGATTTCATATGCAAACTTTACAGTTGCGTAATAATGCTCTTCCGTTTAAATGCTGCAGCAGGACAAGTTTCTATTTGCGCATCTTAAAGCGGAAGTGTAGACAGGCTTGTGAACCATGTGTGCCCTCAAAGTCATGACAGGCGCTAGTGCCATTCAAAACTCCACCTTAGCATCCCCCAAGTGATTCGTTTCCCCTCCTCCCTATGAATTCTGAAGATGTTTCCATGAGTCTAGTGTTCCTGGCGGTGTTTAGTTACCAGGACCAGTCCATGTGCCAGAACTAGTAAGGGGACAGGATGGATGAGCACTGGAAATTGTGTAAAACATGTTTTCATATACAGTGTATTAATAATGTTATGGATAACTGAACCAGTGCTGGTGTTTATAGGTAACACATTATTTAAACCAAAACAAATTGCCAATCAAATATTGATGGTTGATTTGAGTACGGTCTAGAATTACTAATTGAAGCGAGTCACATAATATTGCCCCATATTTTGGATGAAGACACTAATATGCAGTCACAAGTATCTTCCATAACATTCACAGAGTGATCAAAGAAACTGGAAATTGCTTTTGTCCAGTTCCTTGACAGTTTTCCAATTTTAGCTGGTTGGGCAGTGCAGTGACCGGTCCAGCAGTAGTTGACATGACCATCTGCCTCCAGCCATGTACCATGGCAACCAGCTAAATATATGCCATAAAACATACTTGCACTTTCTGTGGAGTGGGTAGTGATAGGCAGCGTGGTATTAGTGGTGCCAGAGTTCTTTCTCTCTCAGAACGTAGTCTTTGCTGTCCACAGAGGATATTGTTTGTGGTGGTTTGGTGAGTGTAGAATCACTGAGATTGTGTGTGTGCGTGCGTGCGTGCGTGCGTGCGTGCGTGTGACAGGTAAGGTGGGGCTTTTGCCTGTTTCCAAGACTGGTTGTGTTGGTGTCTGTAGATGGGCAGAGCAGTGCAAGCTGTTGAATTGTTTGTGCACATATTCCTTTTTTCTGTTTTCTTGTCATCGATGTCATGTAAATGGGTATTTTTGTATTTGTGTACATTTCTCTATGCAGTATTTTTATATCTAGTAGTCGTAAAAGTGTTCACATCTTCAAACTTTTCATGCAGATTGTGAATTTGTATACAGTATCTGCAAATGACTGATTAACTGATTATGAAAAGTGCATAAACAGTCTCAAGTTGTATGTAATTGGTAAAGACAGCTATCACAATATTGTTATGACTTTTACTATTAGCCGTAGAAAACATGGAACATGAAATTAATGCTCTTGGAATTTATTGTATGGATTCATAAACCATAATTGTTATAATAAATTTGTTGAAGCAGTGCTTGTACAGTAATAATTGTTATAATAAATCTGTTGAAGCAGTGCTTGTACAGTAATAATTGTTATAATAAATCTGTTGAAGCAGTGCTTGTACAGTAATAATTGTTATAATAAATCTGTTGAAGCAGTGCTTGAACAGTAATAATTAATATAATAATAAATGTTATGTTATGTAGGTAAGGTTGTGTTAAATGTGATCGTGTGGATGTTTGTTGAGCGCAGGTGACACGGCAGACTACGGCCGCCCTGACATACAGTTGGAGTTCAAGTGTTTCCTGGTCGACAATAAGACAGGCCATCACATTCCTGTAAGTCTGGGAGGGAGTGAAGTACCTTGTTACTCTCACAGGTCACACAGCTGGTGTGTATGTGTATCGGGGTGAAAACTAGCATATTTGTCCACCAGCCCAATTGGGCAGGGAAGATTAAAAATCGACCAACCAGAACAATATTCTACCACCGTTGATTAAAAGCTTGGACAAAAATATCGCCAATGCTGTCTTTAATAATGGAGCGGTTCGGTTGATATATCAGAATTCAGGATGAGATTTATTGACAATTTTGTTATTTGTGAAAATACAAAAAGTGGCCTAAAGTGGTCAAATTTACGATAAGGCTGTAAAATCCACCGGCAATGTGGGCTGGCATCCTGACGAACACAATCGGCCCGACTGCAAAAGATCCGGCCAGTGTTAGCTTGCAGCCGTATTGTATGTAATACTACATATGCATTTACATTTTATAGCTTCTTTCTTACGAATTTGCAAGTTTATCTATATGGCTATGTATAATATTTGTATATATCCATGCACATACAGACATGTTGATATGAAAATTATGCATACAAGCATGCACACACATGGTTTATTTGATAGTTTTCACTGTACTACCTATGTATATATGTAACACCAGTGTTATCCAACACTTCTGATCTCTGCTGCAACATCTAATTATTAATGACACATCCAGGTAGGTTTTTAGGTGCCCGCTGCTCACTTAGCTCAGGTGTCTCATAGAGCAGGGCCACTGGGTACGTGTACGCAGGAGCCCATGCACTAAATGTAACACAGACTGAGACTCGGTCATACTTGTACCAACAAGCAACAGTGCCAAGAGGCATCTATGTTAGGGACAGTACACCTAGGGGCAGCTCACAATTGTCGACATTTACATATTCATTTATTTAACAAGATTTAACAAGATTTGCCATCCAAGCCAAAGGCCCAGATGGCAAGTGGACAAGGAAGCCATTGGCTTATCGAGAGTCCAACAATGTTCACCTACTTATAACCCGCCCTCCTGATATATGTGTCAACCTTGTTTTTAAACATATTCACGCTGCTAGCAGTTACACAATCTGTAGACAGTTTGTTCCATTCATTTATTGTCCTCTGTGAGAACGAGTGCTTCCTGATGTCCAATCTACATTGATCCTTTACTAATTTTACCTCATGTCCTCTAGTTTTGCTATCCTTCTTGAGTGAGAAAAACATATTTCTATCAATATTTTCATACCCATTCAATATCTTAAAAACTTCAATCTGATCTCCTCTTAACCTCCTTGTCTCTAGAGTTGTTAAACCACATTCTTTCAGGCGTTCTTCATAACTAAGGTCTCTAAGTTCTGGAATCATTTTAGTTGCTCTCCTTTGTATGCGTTCAAGCGTATCTATATCCTTCTTACGATATGGTCTCCATGCTTGTATACAGTATTCTAAATGAGGTCTAACTATTGCTTTATAAAGAGGTATAATTAACTTTTTTCCCTTGTATGTTATGTTTCTTCTAATCAAACCAAGAATTTGATTACCCTTTGAAGCTGCAATACCACAATGCTCTGAAACTTTCATATCAGCGCTTATTGTAACTCCTAAGTCCTTTTCTTTTACAGTAGTACCAAGAACAGTAGCTCCCATTTTATAGTTTACATTCAAGTTCCCATGTCCTGTATGTAGGCATTTACATTTCCCAAAATTGAACAGCATCTGCCATTTCTCAGACCATTTCACTAAACTGTCTAGATCGTTTTGTAAATGTTGTTTATCACCATCAGTATTAACCTTTCTAAACAGTTTTGTGTCGTCCGCAAATTTCAGTACGTTACTTGTAATACTCTCGTCCAAGTCATTGATATAAATTAAGAATAATATAGGTCCTAATACTGATCCTTGAGGTACCCCACTCAAAACCGATTTCCAATTTGAAACTTCGCCATCTACTACAACTCGTTGTCTTCTGTCAGTCAGCCATTGTTCTATCCAGTCAGTTATGCTATCCCCGATACCATGGGCTTTTAATTTAAGTAGCAATCTTTGATGTGGCACTTTGTCAAAAGTTTTCTGAAAATCTAAGTAGATAATATCTACTGGCGATCCCACGTCTATCCACTTAGTGATTTCTTCCAAAAAACATAACATATTTGTTAAGCATGACCTCGCTTTAAGGAATCCATGTTGAGATGAATTTAATAATCTATGCTTAACGAGGAAGTCCACCATATGGTCTTTAATTAACCTTTCTAATAATTTACAAATCACTGACGTTAAACTCACTGGTCTGTAATTCTCTGACTTATTTCTCGAACCCTTTTTAAATAATGGTATGATGTTTGCTTCTTTCCATTCAAACGGAACAACTCCCTCTTTTAATGACAAGTTGAATACTCTTGCAAGTGGTATACTGATTTGATCTACTGTTTCCATTAGTAATTTTGGAGGAATCCCATCCACTCCCGGTGATTTGTTATCCTTCATTGCCTTTATTTTCCTAGCTACCAATTCTGGAGTTACAACTAACGGTCCTAAATAGTCAGATTTAGCCCCCTGAAATTTACAAACCATACTAATTCTCATAACCCCACTGAATTAGTACTTTAGAATGTTGATATTTTTCCACATTGAAAAATATATTTGCAAGATGTTGGACTGCATTACAGTGCCGCGCCATAGCCGGTTACACAATTTAAATTAAATAGTAGTTCCGTAACAGTTCACCATGTAGCACTGCATGACGCATCAGTGGAAATATAAAGAGTGACCCCCTCTCCCCATTAATACGCTTTGTACGAATAGATAAATGTTGATAATTGTGAACGGTCCCCTAGTAAATAGACATGGAACTAGTTAATAGTGACATCTGGTGGGATGCAATGATACGATAAGGATTGCTCTTCAGTGTAGGAATGACAATGTAGCAGTTTGTGCAGAGAATCAAGGAATGTGTATGGGATGTTTGTCATTGTACAAGAATCTGACAGAGGCAGCTGATATGTAACAATGTTGGTGGCTTTACTGTCATCTACTGGTGCTTTCAGGAGAGCAGAATTCTCAAGTTCTGGTTTGCTAGCAACACAGACTATTTGGACAAAGTGACTGGTGCCTACGAATTCTTCAAAGAACTCGTCAAACCAGACAACTTCCCTCGTGGTAGGTGAACTTGTCATGTACACACACAACTTCCCTCGTGGTAGGTGAACTTGTCATGTACACACACAGCTTCCCTATTGGTAGGTGAACTTGTCATGTACACACACACACACAAAACTTCCCTCATGGTAGGTCAACTTGTCATGTACACACACAACTTCCCTCGTGGTAGGTCAACTTGTCATGTACGCTTGCAGCTTCCCTCGTGGTAGGTCAACTTGTCATGTACACACACAACTTCCCTCGTGGTAGGTCAACTTGTCATGTACACACACAGCTTCCCTATTGGTAGGTCAACTTGTCATGTACACACACAGCTTCCCTATTGGTAGGTCAACTTGTCATGTACACACACAGCCTCCCTCATGGTAGGTCAACTTGTCATGTACACACACAACTTCCCTCGTGGTAGGTCAACTTGTCATGTGCACACACAACTTCCCTTATGGTAGGTGAACTTGTCATGTACACACACAACTTCCCTCGTAGTAGGTGAACTTGTCATGTGCACACACAAGTTCCCTTATGGTAGGTGAACTTGTCATGTACACACACAGTTTCCCTATTGGTAGGTGAACTTGTCATGTTCACACACACAACTTCCCTCATGAACTTGTCACGTACACACACAGCTTCCCTATTGGTAAGTGAACTTGTTATGTACACACACAGCCTCCCTCATGGTAGGTCAACTTGTCATGTACACACACAACTTCCCTCGTGGTAGGTGAACTTGTCATGTGCACACACAACTTTCCTTATGGTAGGTGAACTTGTCATGTAAACACACAACTTCCCTCGTGGTAGGTGAACTTGTCATGTACATACACAACTTCCCTCATGTTAGGTCAATGTGTCATGTACACACACAACTTCCTTCATGGTAGGTCAACTCCTCACACCACACACACTGTTGAAGTCCATCTTTTCTATAACTGCAGCATTAACTTAATGTAAAATCTCATTACACCACTTTTACATTCATAGCTGAATTCATGCAAACTTCCCAGAGTCATAGGTTGGCCTAAGAATGAACATTTTTGCCAAGGGTGGCGGTATATGGTGACAAGATTCGGTGTTGTATAGGAAGTGAGGGCAATGTCACCTGTTGAAACTGTTGACACGATGCTGTGTGTCTCCTCTCAGACTATGTGGGCTTCATCAAGAAAGTGATGAAACAGATGCAGCAGCCCAAGTATAACCAGATGAAGAAGATAGACGTCGACCTGTCACCTCTGGAGCCATCAGAGAGCGGGCCTCCCCTCAGTCCAGGTACGTATCCACCCCATCTATCGCTGCGTCATCACCTGTTAACAACTGCGGTGAGGGATCTCATAATATGTCATACTGTCATGTAAGAAACCTAGTTGACACAACATGCTAATGTAACGGGCAGCTCGGTTTTTTCTGTTCTTGACTCATTTGATTAACGTCTAGCAATCTTCCGTCTTGATTCTTGTTCCTAAATGTGCAGTCCTACTCTGAATTTAGGAGGAAATTTCACAAGTGCCTCTGGTGAGTAAAGAAACATGTATATAGGCAAACGTGTGTTCTCTCCGGGAATCGCTTACGCCAGCCGATTTCTAGTGGCTTCTACTGGTTGCTATGACAATTTATCTGCGCTCCTAACGTGCAACATGCATATCAAACATGTACCTGATACATATTATTTTTTCTGCAAATAATATTTTTCAAAATGCGATATTGCGATTTTCCTAATTTTTTTGTTTTAGTTAGCCGAACTGTACAGCTTATATCAGTATAAAATGTTACCAGTATTTGTATGTAAACTGCTTGGGTTACCACAACAAAGCAGCTTGTAGGTCGCATTATTTTGCCTTTTGGGCTGCAATTATTCTCTTGTTATGCACCACTGTCCTCTGTCACATACTGTGTGAACTTGCTAGTAAATTAACATTAACATAGCATCAAGAAAACGTCGGCTTCCATTTACATTCTCGGACATTCTGCCAACCTAATACTGCTGCTGTTAGTAATCGACACTTACGGGATATTGTGGAATTGTTAACTCGATACAAAGCACTGTGTTGCCTATTGTCGAGTTGGACCACGAGGATTGCTATCGCTGCCTTAACCACTCTCCTTTGCTTTGTTGCTTCCCACAGTTGGCGCAGATTCTGATGGTGAGTAGTAAAAAGTGAAGTTGGAACCAGCATGTGGAATGACATCAGTACATGTGTGTTTGTTGATGTTTGTGTTATACTTTAAGTGCCCGTTGTACTAGTGAAAGTGGATGTGTGGGGTCAGACAGCCTGCTAATGACACCAACAAACATACTTGTGTAGCTTAAACGATTCAGCAGTTTGTTGCGCACTCAAATGACTCAATGTCACATTGTATAAGACATAGTGGATAACCTACCTGTATAACATTGTAGTTGGTTGTGACCAATTTTTGTTAGGAAACCAATAGTTTTTTGTAATTTTCTGCACTTCTTTTCTTCATTCTGTTGCCCAGTATTATGGAAATACATGTGTGATGTCTTGATCATGAAGCATATATTCTCAACCTATACTGCTGTGTATCTGGCTATCTGCCCTACATGCTGTGTATCTGGCTACCTGCCCAACATGTGCATCTGCTCAACATAATGTGCATCAGCCCAACATGATGTGCATCAGCCCAACATGCTGTGCATCTACCCAACATGCTGTGTATCTGGCTATATGCCCAACATGCTATGTATCTGGCTATCTGCACAACATGTTGTGTATCTGAATAGCTTCCCAACATGTTATGTATAAGCCCAACATAATGTGCATCAGTCCAACATGTTGTACATCAGCGCCACATGTTGTGCATCGGTCCAACATGTTGTACATCAGCGCCACATGGTGTGCATCAGTCCAACATGTTGTACATCAGCGCCACATGTTGTGCATCAGTCCAACATGTTGTACATCAGCGCCACATGTTGTGCATCAGTCCAACATGTTGTACATCATCACCACATGTTGTGCATCAGTCCAACATGTTGTACATCAGCGCCACATGTTGTGCATCAGTCCAACATGTTGTACATCAGCGCCACATGTTGTGCATCAGTCCCCTACTGTATGTTACTTATTAAGAGCTGCAATCGCACTGAGTGACTTGTGTCCTGGTTTCACCTGCTGTAAATACTACCCTGACTGGATGGTACTTCTCACCCCAACAGCATGCACAGTACAATTACTGGCTCACACGTCATACTTACACACAATCAGTTAGGAGTCCCACGTGCACAGATCTTTGTTGGATCCACTGAATCCTGCATGTGTGAGAAGGCATGGTTTGTGCCCGCCGAGACAAATGCACACACTTTGCACTCAAAACACAAGTAAACGTGATTAATTTCCATGTGACAGTAGAAGGAAACTCTGTTTGCTTAACATAATTTTATTTGCAACATTCTCATTTTATTTTGTCTTGAACTTAATGCATCACATATATATTTGTGCATCCAAACGTTTATGTAGTGTAGTGTACTCTAAATGTTGTCTTCATGAGAACTAATGTCTAATCATTCATGTCCAGTGTGAATACTGACTACGCACCAGTGTTTTGATTGGCTGACATCAGCAACTGACCCAGTTTTATTAACGCGCTCACATCAGAAGTTTCTCTCGTGTTTTGCACAGATTCTGAGCATTGAGTTTGCTGTGGGCCGAGTATATTTGGTGATCTACTTCCTGTCGTTTCACTCATGGTTCACTCTAACCTCTCTGAATGAACACAATTCTGCACGTGTTAGTGAATTATGCACTGTTTGTTGTTGCATTGAATAGACTCCACGGTGTTGTGGCTCCAGGGTGTGGTGGCTCCATAAAGGAGCGGCTTAAGGTTGGGGTGGCTTCAAGGTAGGGGTTGCTCTAAGGGGTGTGGCTCGAGGGTGAAGCGGCTTCAGGGTGTGGTTGCTCCATGGTGGGGTGGATCCACGGTGGGGTGGATCCACGGTGGGGTGGGTCCACGGTGGGGTGGGTGACATTGCATGAACACTCCGATGTTACACCTATTGCCAGTTCACATATGTTGACCTCTACTGCCAAGTACACTGTCAGTGCATTGTTGGCTGATTACATGCCTCTTTATGATAAGTCGTCAGTCAGAATAGAAGTAGGGAAACCACACGGATATACACTTCGATAACTGCAGCGTAACAGATATCAGAGAGAATTGCATTTTGTTTCTAGCATGTTTATAATAATATCTTGTAAGAAACTAACGACAGAACTAGTGTGTTATGTAATATTCGTGTAACTGGTGTATATATATTTTCATAAACGTCTCCTAGAAAATTGCACCAATCATACAAGAAGTGCGTGAGGTAGGAAGTGCGTGAGGTAGGGCAGACATGAGAGTGGCTTGTGACAGACAGGTGAGGAACAACAACTAATGTCTCGTGATGGTCGCCAGGTATGAAGAAGGTGGACACACGACCAAAGAATGTCATCGTACAAGAGAGACTTCTGCTGACACTGGAGTCGGCATATCCCAATGTCATGCCAGTTGACTATCTCACTGAGTAAGTATTTCTTGGTAGCTGACAAATATTTTTAATTCTCTGATAACTATATATGTGCTGATGTGCGTAATATATCTGCCTGTGCGCCTCATTGTTATAATGTGACCGCTCATAGTGGAGACCAGGCGGATGCATTGTGTCTGTTTAACCAGGTAACTTGAACATCAAATCCAAGTATTTTGACTGTCTAATCTGCATCAGTTTAAACATTAACTGTATGTGAATGTCGTACAGTTGAAAACTGATTGACAGTCAGTCAGTCTCCTTCTTGACCAGTGTGACATCATTGCAGTCTGAACTAGTTGAACCATGGCTTGACCAGTGACATCACTGCAATCTGAACTTGTTGCCCTGTCTTGACCAATGTGACATCATTGTGGACTGAACTAGTTGACCTATATCTTGAACAATGTGACATGTCTGTAATCTGAACTCGTTAAACTATGTCTTTATCAATGTGACATCACTGCAGTCTGACCTAGTTGATCTGTTTCTTGACCAGTGACATAATTGCAATCTGAACTAGTTGACCTATACATTGACCAGTGTGAAGTTGCAGACTGAACTAGTTGAACTATGTCTTGATCATTGTGACATCCTTGCAGTCCAGACTAGTTGACCTAAATCTTGACCAGTGTGACGTCATTGCAGTCTGAACTAGTTGACCCACATCTTGACCAGTGTGACATTATTGCAGTCTGACCGCTGCGGAACAGACGATGGTCCAGGAGCAACTGCAGGTGTTGAAAGGTCGTAACCTGATCCATGAGATGGAGCCGGGCAAGTGGGTGCGCAATGTCAAGGACGACAAGACAGGTCAGTGGCACTTGGTGTCGCTCTCATCATCTTCTTTCTCACCACGTCTCTCATTCTTAACTTTTGCCGTCCCCTCCACAACCTCTGTCACCTCCGTGTCTCTCCTCACCATGTCTCTCATTCGTAACCTTTGCCATCCCCTCCACAACCTCTGCCACCTCCGTGTCTCTCCTCACCATGTCTCTCATTCTTAACCTTTGCCGTGCCCTCCACAACCTCTGTCACCTCCGTGTCTCTCCTCAACACGTCTCTCATTCTTAACCTTTGCCATCCCCTTCACAACCTCTGTCACCTCCGTGTCTCTCCTTACCACGTCTCTCATTCTTAACCTTTGCCGTGCCTTCCACAACCTCTGCCACCTCCGTGTCTCTCCTCACCACGTCTCTCATTCTTAACCTTTGTGTCCCCTCCACAACCTCTGTCACCTCCGTGTCTCTCCTCACCACGTCTCTCATTCTTAACCTTTGTGTCCCCTCCACAACCTCTGTCACCTCCGTGTCTCTCCTCACCATGTGTCTCATTCTTAACCTTTGCCGTGCCCTCCACAACCTCTGCCACCTCCGTGTCTCTCCTCACCACGTCTCTCATTCTTAACCTCTGCCGTCCCCTCTACAACCTCTGTCACCTCTGTGTCTCTCCTCACCACGTCTCTCATTCTTAACCTTTGTGTCCCCTCCACAACCTCTGTCACCTCCGTGTCTCTCCTCACCACGTCTCTCATTCTTAACCTTTGTGTCCCCTCCACAACCTCTGTCACCTCCGTGTCTCTCCTCACCATGTCTCTCATTCTTAACCTTTGCCGTGCCCTCCACAACCTCTGCCACCTCCGTGTCTCTCCTTACCACGTCTCTCATTCTTAACTTTTGCCGTCCCCTCCACAATCTCTGCCACCTCCGTGTCTCTCCTCACCACGTCTCTCATTCTTAACCTCTGTCACCTCCGTATCTCTCCTCACCATGTCTCTCATTCTTAACTTTTGCTGTCCCCCTCCACAACCTCTGCCACCTCCGTGTCTCTCCTCACCAAGTCTCTCATTCTTAACCCTTGCCATCCCCTCCACAACCTTTGCCACCTCCGTGTCTCTCCTCACCATATCTCTCATTCTTAACCTTTGCCGTGCCCTCCACAATCTCTGCCACCTCCGTGTCTCTCCTCAACACGTCTCTCATTCTTAACTTTTGCCGTGCCCTCCACAACCTCTGCCACCTCCGTGTCTCTCCTCACCATGTCTCTCATTCTTAACCTTTGTTGTCCCCTACTGTGTCTTCCATCCACAGGCAACCTCCACACCTTCTTTATGACATTGTGTTCCTCTCTACATACAACATGTCTGACCCACCTCAGTGTTGGTGATTGTATAGTTCCACAATGTCACGGACAACAAGACAGTTTAGTGATGCTGAATGTCAGTCAATGGTCAACTTTAATGTGCTCATTTGCCTCATTATTTCGTCTTTATGTATGTCATTCTGATTATGACATTACGCAATTTTGCTACACAGTTGCCTACTGTGTCATTCATATGTGAATGATGTGGCTGTCACACGAAAAGCTTGACATCCTGTCTTGTCGGTGCGACTCAGACTGAGCTTTATGCCGACCAGATATTTCATCGCTTCAGAATTACACGTATATTTGTCGAGACATCACACTTCAGCACCATCACTAATTACTAGATGCTCTTTTGTCTCATTATATAGTTCCACATTGTCACTTATGTGGTATACTTATGTAAAACAAAGCAATTTATAGATTCTGAGAATATTGCATCATAACAGACAAATAATATTGCATTGTTGGACTCTTAATAAGCCAATGGCTTCCTTGTCCACTTGCCATCTGGGCCTTTGGCTTGGATGGCAAATCTTGTTAAGTTGTTTGGAACTTGAACATGTTTGTCAACGGAAAGTAGATATATTGAATATGACTTGAATATGGTTTTTTCTTATTTTTCCTGCTTACAGTTTCCCAGATGAACGAGTTTATGAAGTTTCCATGATGCTCCTGTTTGAATAAAATCAAGGCATCCTGTGATTTCTTCATTAGAGCTAGTGTTGCTTTGACAGTGCATTTGTAATAAACAGAACCATTCGTATTGATGGTGCCTTCTTGAAGATGTCTAACAGATGTTTGTCAGGTCCTGTTAGACTCCTTTAAGTTTGTCTGACAACTGTCAACTGAATATTTGTTGCTGTCACACAAATTGTTAGTGTGAATAAGAAACCAAAGTCGGTTGGTAGAAAAAAGTTGGGAACCAAAACGATTCCCTGATTATATGACAGATGGCACCAGTTGCCGTTGTCGTATCTCCACAAATACGTGGTAGGTGGTGCTACATTTAGATCTACCAAAACATTCAGTCAATCAATTAATTAAAATTAAAATCAGTCAATTATTCAGCAGAAACTGTAAAAAAGTTCATATTAGTGATTTTAATGAGAACCTGGGGTCAACTGTAAAGGTGAAACAAACAAAATGTTTCTCAATTGATTCACTCATGAATCATTACATCAGTAGATGAAGTATATCAGATGGCACAAAGGAATAATGTATATTATAATCAGAAGGAAATTTAAAGAATAGTCACAAACTACTGGTAATGTGTAGGTTGTGATGTGTCTACAGAAGTGAAGGTCATTACATGTGTGTCTACAAAGGTGAAGGTCATGATGGGTGTTTCTGTAATGACACGTGTGTCCCTACAGAGGTGAAGGTCGTGAAGCAGATGCCGATTCAGACATCGGGATCTCGTCCAACAGTTGCCATCATCACATCCAAGTACTACGAGAAGCTGGCGGTGGACGCCATGATGACTGAGAAGACGACATTCGTCAAGTACAAGACGGAGGGTGAGACTGGGTTGTTGTCATGTAACAAAGTGTCCCTGAGTAGCAAAATGCGTAATAATTATTTGTTTTAAGTTTTTAACTTTTGGCCACTGAATAATAATAAAACTAAATTTGTTTTAAAAAAAAGCTCTATTTTGGTGATATGTAATGTGAGCTTTTTGATGGTAACGTGAATAAGTTGGACAACAATGAGATACACTCGCCCTGACCGTGTTGCTAGTGAAGCTGTCACCACTCATTCAATTTGCCTTTTTTTAGGTGAGTCCAACGTGTACACCATTGGCTACATTGGCAAACACAAGGTGGTGTCGACCAAGCTACCAGCAATAGGCACTCAGATGAGAGAACAGATCGCAGCGGGCAGCACGACCACACGACTGCTAGGTGAGACCTTTCTACCGGCCACTGGTTCAACATAGCAGCTATGGAGCATTTGTCATACATTTGGAACATTTGTTGTTTGTCAGTACAGTAGTCACGTTGTTAATTTGGCATCTTCATGACCATGGTATGCAGTGCAGTGGCAATGTTGATTGTGTGAAGATGTAATTATGGTTGGTAGATTCAGTGACACGTATTGTCATGTTCCACAGGTACATTCAGTGACACGTATTGTCATGTTCCACAGGTACATTCAGTGACACGTATTGTCATGTTCCACAGGTACATTCAGTGACACGTATTGTCATGTTCCACAGGTATATTCAGTGACGTGTATTCTCATGTTCCACAGGTGCATTTAGTGACGTAGTTTGTCATATTCCACAAGTACGTTCAATGACATGTATGTTCCACAGGTACGTTCAGTGACGTTGAACATGTGTTACTGGTCGGTGTGGCCGGTGGTGTGCCTCACTACACTGACTTCTACAAGGACATGCACCTGGGAGACGTGATCGTGTCATCGTGCAACGACAAGGGCTACTTGTACGTGTACTGCGACAGCATCCAGCACGACCATGACAAGGGACAGGTACAGTACAAGCTCAAGAGCTGGGCCCCCCACGACATGATCATCCAGAAAATCGTTGACAAGTTATGGGAGGCGCACAAGGACAATGTCCAGTTTGCCCCGTGGGAAGACTACATTGTCGATGGTCAGCACCAGCTGCAGGGTCAAGAGGTCAACTTTGTGCGACCGTCGTCCGATACCGACAAGCTCTATATGAACATCGGCGGAAACGACGTCATCGAGGTGGGCCATCCTCGTGCCCCGGAGGAGATTAACCACTGGTACCGCGAGGGAACACCAATTGTGCGTCGCGGGGCGATTGCATCTGGCATGCCGATCATACGCGATGATCATCTGCGGGTTGAATTTGCAGCGCAGCATGGCTGCATTGCGTACGACACAGAGTTCGATCAGGTCCTTGAGTCAATCGTTGGGAACAGGAAGGAGAGCTTTGCCTTCATCCGGGGCGTTGTCGATTATTTAGATGGCACGAAAAACAAGGATTGGCAACCGTACTCCTCACTTGTAGCTGCTGCGTTCATGAAGGCTGTTATTGAGAATCTTCCCGAGCCAGATAACTCTTAGAAACTTTACTTTCGATTGATCCCTCGATGTGTCTAGAAACACTAAAGCTATAAAAGATGTATAACTACACAGCATTGCATTAAGTAAGTGTCAACTGAAGGCTACGTGCGTGTCCACAATCTGTACTGTAGTAGTCCGTATCTATTTCAACACACTTGTTTCATCAGCCACTCTGGAGTTGAACTGCAGGTCAATAAACTGCGGTTCAATGGTCAATAGTGCTCATGTAGCAGTGTGTTGACAATGGTCCCCAGTGCTCACATAACAGTGTGTTGGTCCCTACTGTTAATGTAGCAGTGTGTTGGTCCCCAGTGCTCATGTAGCAGTGTGTTGGTCCCCAGTGCGCAAGTAACAGTGTGTTAGTCCCCAGTGCTCACATAACAGTGTGTTGGTCCCTACTGTTAATGTAGCTGTGTGTTGGTCCCCAGTGCTCATGTAGCAGTGTGTTGGTCCCCAGTGCTCACATAGCAGTGTGTTGGTCCCCAGTGTGCAAGTAACAGTGTGTTAGTCCCCAGTGCTCACATAGCAGTGTGTTGGTCCCTACTGTTAATGTAGCTGTGTGTTGGTCCCCAGTGCGCATGTAGCAGTGTGTTGGTCCCCAGTGCTCACTTACCAGTGTGTTGGTCCCCTGTGCTCACAAAGCAGTGTGTTGGTCCCTACTGTTAATGTAGCAGTGTGTTGGTCCCCAATGCTCATGTAGCAGTGTGTTGGTCCCCAGTGCTCACATAGCAGTGTGTTGGTCCCCAGTGCTTATGTAGCAGTGTGTTGACAGTGATCCTCAGTGCTCATTTAGCAGTGTGTTGGTCCCCAGTGCTCATGTAGCAAGGTGTTGGTCCCAAGTGCTCATATTGATCCCAGGTGCATTGGTCCTCAATGCTCATGTAGCAGTGTGTTGACAGTGGTCCTCAGTGTACTGATAAGTGTTGAAGTGGTGTTGTAGGCCTGATTATGTTTTGCTTGTTCTGTCTGATCATTGACCATCACAAACAATAACTTTGAGAGATCGAGGGTCCCATTCGACATGTGAAACTTGCCAATAAGGTTTCGGCAGATTCATGAAAATTTGTGAAGTGGTTTTGTTGATCTGTGTGATGAGGACACCAATGTGTTAACACACCTTTATGTTGCTTTTGGTAGCTTCATGATAAAAATACTGTCACTATGATGTCACTATGATGCTTGTAATATAAATAATGTTTTTTAATGCTTATGTAAAATGCTACTGCTGCGATGTGAACAAATGTATCCCACTATGAAAAGTACATCTTCAAAGCTAGCATCCATTTACACAGTTAAAATTAACGTTTAAAATGTGTTGTTATTTACACATTGTTGATAACAATTTTCAATCATGTATTAGATGCGTATTCAAATGTGAGTTAATGCATTTATTTATAACTGTATAACACAGCTAAACTTTGCCATCGATATGAAGTAAAAAAAAGTATTGATTTACAGAGCTATGTCCAAGTGCCGTTCTTCCCTTTTACAATGACTGCCAAAGTATCATTGTCAGTTACACCAGATAAACTATGCGAGAGAGTGAGGACTTTAGTATATTATACTTGTTCAATTACAAGTTGACAGACATACTTGTAAACAAGATGTTTTATCTGTCATCTGTACTTTGCCAAGACATCTTTGTCAAAAGCAAAAGGCATAGTGACTTTTGTATGATATGTTGGGAGAATTTATTTTTCTTTATCATATGTAGGAATACGTGTATGTACAGTTTATAGAATCGATAATGAAATACTGTATTATACTAGATATTGGTAATTCGGTTACACTAGTTTGATAAGTTGTAGTTGTTACATTGCCTGATGCTGCTGCTGCTGTTGATTTTTGCTGCTGTTGATTTGGTCGTCTAAAGTAATGTTTGTTTGTTTTGACAGACAAATGGATATTTGGATATGCCTTATTGTTATGTTTTTAAAAATTACCAACCTTTTTGCATCATTTCCATGCTATTTGTCTGCACTGGTTGTTAGATGCACGATGGTTGCCATACAAACTGATAGGTTGGCTGATGTATTGCATGAATTGGCGAAGTATTTGCATGATGTCAGAAAGTGGGGGAGAAATTGTATTTACATATATGATCATGTATTTTGAGAAGGCATCAGAATGTGTAATAAAGTGACAGAAACACTGCAATGTTTTGTGATTTGGTATTCTACAGAATATACAGCAATTGGAGAGAGGTGAGGAGAATTTGACAGAGGGCAATTATATGGTGATGTGGAGGTAATTCACTGGTTAGAACATTTACCCCTTTCATGGTAATGTTGTAAGCTCCAGACATTGTAGCATTATGTGGATGGAATGTCCTGACACTGCCGAAATAATTGCAAAAGAATTGGAACACAGATGATAAATATTTGTTATGAAAGAACATGAAGAATTAGGTTATCCTCCAATTTTATAATTAAATTGTCGATATGTGGATATAGATCTACAATTGTACAGAGAAAGGTGGGAGAGATTGGCTAAGAGGGTGTCTTGGTTACAGTCCAAGTCAGTGTGTTTGACGGTATCCGTTACAGTAGTTTTGACTGATATTTTTAAGTCGAATGGCTGGTATTGTTTATACAAATGTAGGTCAGGTGGCAGCACACCCATTGAGGCGTAACCTTTACTGGCAGTCTCTGTTATAGACGCTAGATGGCGCAACCTTTTTTACTTGGTTATGAAAACGTCGTCTGGGTATTAACTGACAATACTTCCACCTAGTCTAATCATATACTTCCTTCTGCGTGAAAGTAATTTTATTTTGGCTATATACCAATTCATCCCGCGCCTTTCTTTGTCTTAGAAGTCCTACTGAAGGGCCCATTTTTCTTTGTACAGCCAGATTGACTGTAATTGGTCGCGGTCAATGCCAGGCTGGCAGAAAAGACCCCTTCAATCGTTACAGTCAATACCACGACCAATCCTCCGCGTTTGTAAACCCCCCGAGGCCTACTACTGGTGACGTACATGTAATGCCACTTTGACTTATACAATAAGTCTTATAAAACAGTAGGCCCTACCAGGTTCAACTTACAGTTGATGACAGATCGATTGCAGAATCAAGAACTGCAAGAGTTCGTTTGAAGCTGTTAAATCAACGTTGCTCTAAAATGAGTCAAGTTTTATAATTATGCCAAAGGTAAACCCAGGTGCAAGGTGGTCCCGGGAAAGTTAGCTTTAGGGGTCGATGGAGCTGATAGCTAACGGTTCCAATCGACCGACTTCTATACCTATTTATAACTCCCTGTGTCCGCCGACATGCATCTGTGCACAGGTGAGCGCCGTGGCAATATATTTGACGTAATAGTCTTGGTGAAGTTGCTTGGATTTGTTTGTCTCAACTCCATGGGACATCCGGCACCAACACTCGCACCTGTCTCTCGTTGCTTTGATTATCATAGGCCTACTTTACACCGAGGTCACAATGCCGGGAAGACTGAACACAGGTTTTGTGCTGGCATGGTAATATTTGCACGCCTAAACTAACCCGTCATTTCATAGAAAAAAACACGTAGGTTACTCGTAGCAACAGCGGCATATATAGGATCTCGCAAAGAGGACGTCGGGGGCAAACGTGTAACATTAGTGTGTATGCCACAGTGTAGTGGAACAACATGTTATATACGAAACAATAAGATTTAACAAGATTGCCATCTCGAACAACAAGTTCCAGATGGCAAGTGGACAAGGTAGCCATTGGCTTATTGAGAGTCCAACAATAGCCCGCCCTTATCAGATATCTGTCAATTCTATTTTTAAACATATTCACACTACTAGCATTAACATAATCATTTGGCAGTTTGTTCCATTCATTTCTCACCCTCTGTGAGAAAGAGTACTTTCTCATGTCCAACCTACACTGCTCCTTAACTAATGCTGCTTTGTGTCCTCTGGTTCTACTGCCTTCTTTAAGTTTGAAGAACATATTCCTATCAACATCCTCATAACCGTTCACTATTTTAAACACTTCTATTTGGTCTCCTCTTAGTCTCCTGGTCTCTAGTGTTGTCAAACCACATTGTAATAAGCGACTTTCGTAACTAAGGTCTCTTAATTCTGGAATCATCTTAGTTGCTCTTCGTTGTATTCTTTCTAGCTTATCTATGTCTTTTTTACGATATGGCCTCCACGCTTGAATACAATATTCCAAATGTGGTCTAACTATTGCTTTGTACAGGGGTACAATTAGATGTTTCTCCTTATACGTGATAGTTCTCCTAATTAGTCCTAGAATTTGATTTCCTTTCGAAGCAGCAGTCCCACATTGCTCTGAAACTTTCATGTCAGCATTAAATGTTACTCCTAAATCTTCTTTCTTGTGTGGTTCTACCTAGTACAGCACCCCCCATTTTATATTCCTCGTCCATATTTCCATGTCCTATGTGTATACATTTACACTTCCCAAAATTGAATAACATTTGCCATTTTTCTGACCATTTAACTAATTTTTCCAGATCATCCTGTAAACTTTGGTTATCTGTATCATTAGTAACCTTTCTGAATACTTTTGTGTCATCTGCAAATTTGAGTACTTTGCTAGATATGTCATCCTCCAAATCATTTATATATATATTAAAAACAGTATAGGGCCTAATACTGATCCCTGTGGTACCCCACTCAAAACAGATTTCCAGTTTGAAATCTCATCATCTACTATTACTCTCTGTCTTCTGTGTGTAAGCCACTTTTCTATCCAGTTGATTACATCATTGCCTATACCACTGGTGACCCGTCATCCACCCATTTTGTAATTTCTTCTAAAAAACATAAGAGATTGGTTAGACATGACCTTGCTTTTAGGAATCCATGTTGAGATGTATTTATTAATTTATGTTTTACGAGGAATTCCACCATGTGGTCTCTAATTAATGTTTCGAGTAATAAGACACAAACTAAAGCGGCCTTGGCCTAATGCCGCACCCCCTAAATACACCAGTGCGTAGCCGTACTACAACACAAACTGATGCACTTGTTCGATGAGCGGTCAGGTAACCCAGGTATCGTGCACGTGATGAACAACCGGTCGAGTGGAGCTTAATTCAGTTATGAAAATATACCGTTCGGATTCCATGGTAAAATACCATGGTGTTTAGAAACAGGTAAACCATGGTATACCATGCAGTTACCAAACACAATATATGAAAAAGCATGGTCTACCATAGTTTACCATGTAATGTAAAGATATGCAACTCGCAAGAAGATTTCGATCGAGTAGGCTGCACGCTGAACAAGGCGGGATGGTGTTGATAGCATGGTCGCACACTCCGTCCACCGCGTCGACGGTTGGCGTAAACATGTTTGACATTATAAAGCTATGCTCTCAAATACCGCCTTGGGATTGTTCAAGGCGTTTTACACTTCACCCCTGGCATACCAGTTCATTCCAACGCCATCGTGACTTCTCTGGGATCACTGGAGTCACTGCGCGAAGGCTATTCGTTCACGTGTACACCTCTGTATATAGCAAGGCGCTCACTTTTACAGCTGAGTGGACTTGAGCAACGTGGAATGAACGAAACTGCCCAGGCTTCGAAACGGCAACAAGAGGGTTTGAGCCCGGATTCTCTCGATTGAGAGTCCGATGTTCTAACCACTGCACCCACATTACAATAAACTCTTATTTGTGACCTATATCTAAAAGTTAGATCCAGTCGCTTAAAATACCCGAATATTGAAAGTCTGTGTCGCACACGAGGCTGCACTGACAGTACGTGTATGTAATTCTAATTACGACAATACGCAGTTTTGCTCCACAGGGGCCGACTGTGTCGTTCTTATGTGAATGATGTGGCTATCAGAATACGTTCACATCCTGTCTCGTCAATGCGACTCCGACGGAGCGTGCATACATCCGTGGGACACCCGCTTTATTCCGACCAGATGCTTTCATCGCTTCAGAATTACATGTATATTTGTCGAGACACCGCACTTCAACACCATCACTAATTACTAGACAACTTTCATTGGTGTGAGGTCATTCAAATCTGCCCGGACAGCAGCTGTTGACGTGCTTGCAAACCCGTGTGAGGCCTTCAGATGCAGCCCGTTGTAAAGACGATTATTATCTTTGAAAAGCAGAATATTGCCACGAGAAGCCACCGCGCCTTTAAGTACAGAAAAAAACTGATTGCCATTATCGGGGAACAGATTCATGTCTGAAAGATGATGAATAAAAAAGGAACAGCAAAGCTTTATCCTGCGGTTTTTAAATTAACAACATATACCATCCTAGAGGAATTTGTTTTTTCTTCTACACAATATAATGAAGTTCGGCTTGGATTTCCGAAAGATTCAGAATCATTTACCGAACGTGTGCATCAAGAAGGCTTCCACTATAATTTCATCAGTTTTAATTTCTCAATTATTTTGTGGAGGACGTGATGGAGGACGTGGTGGAGGACGTGATGGAGGACGTGATGGAGGACGTGATGGAGGACGTGATGAAGGACGTGATCGAGAACGTGATGGAGGACGTGATGGAGGACGTGATCGAGGACGTGATGGAGGACGTGATGGAGGACGTGATGGAGGACGTGATGGAGGACGTGATGGAGGACGTGGTAGAGGACGTGATGGAGGACGTGATGGAGGACGTGGTGGACGACATGGTGGAGGACGTGATGGAGGACGTGGTGGAGGACGTGATAGAGGACGTGATGGAGGACGTGATGGAGGACGTGATGGAGGACGTGATCGAGGACGTGATGGAGGACGTGATGGAGGACGTGATCGAGGACGTGATGGAGGACATGATGGAGGACGTGATGGAGGACGTGGTAGAGGACGTGATGGAGGACGTGATGGAGGACGTGATGGAGGACGTGGTGGACGACATGGTGGAGGACGTGATGGAGGACGTGGTGGAGGACGTGATAGAGGACGTGATGGAGGACGTGATGGAGGACGTGGTGGAGGACGTGGTGGACGACATGGTGGAGGACGTGATGGAGGACGTGGTGGAGGACGTGATGGAGGACGTGATGCAGGACGTGGTGGAGGACGTGGTGGAGGACGTGGTGGAGGACGTGGTGGAGGAAGTGGTGGATGACGTGATGGAGGACGTGGTGGAGGACGTGATGGAGGACGTGATGGGTTTATCGCTGAGATGCACTGGAGGTGTTTGTACAAGAATTCGTGAAAGTACGAATACGATTTGGTTTATATTTTGTATGCACATTCTACCGTAGTTCATACGCACGCACGCACACACGCTGAACGAGCACGTGAAAAGAAATTCGGATAACTAAGCGTGCTGCCTCTCGTGCCCTGTTCGGAAACCGGGCACCTCTTGGACATCGTTAGGAAACCAAGGAGCAGCCGCACGGTACACCTTGTATCGGTACACCGTGTATCGGCTATTCTCTCTTCTTATGTGGCCGCCATGTTTTCGCTAAAATTATCTGCCACAATTTCCACGACAGACTTTGTTCTTCCCCAAAAGTTCCCTTTATAACGGCTGGGGCCGATCTGTTATTCTTTCCACTGATCTATCGGCAGCTCTTCCCTCGTGTTGTCATCCTCCTCTGCCTTTCTGCGTTGTCCCCTCGATCTTCACGCAGTCTTCCCCGTCGCTGTTTCCTTTGTCTCCCTGCATGGTAGTCACCCCACCTCCATGGTAGTCACCCCACCTCCATGGTAGTCACCCCATCTCCATGGTAGTCACCCCACCTCCATGGTAGTCACCCCACCTCCATGGTAGTCACCCCATCTCCATGGTAGTCACCCCACCTCCATGGTATTCACCCCACCTCCATGGTAGTCACCCCATCTCCATGGTAGTCACCCCACCTCCATGGCTCCAACGTGTCACGTCCACCACACTGTAATTAGTTCATTCACTCCCTTCTACATATCCGTCGTCTTTGCTCATATCTTTGCTCATATCTTTGCTCATATCTTTGCTCATATCTTTGCTCAGATCCTTGTCTTGACCAAGTTGTTGTCAAAAACTTGCACCCCATGTTGCTGTTGATGCTCTGTGAATGCCACATAAATACATTTCGTCGTCAATTAAAAACCCACCTGATTAAACTCGTTTATAGCTCATCAACGTACAAATCCAACTGTTTACAACTAAACTGCTAATCGATTAGAACCTGCCTAACTCCTTTTGTTTTGATGCGCTGTCCCGCTTGTGTCTCCCGAGAATTTTCGCACAAAAGAAGTGTTTTATATTGTACTGTACTGTACTGTACTGTACTGTACTGTACTGGACTGGACTGCACTGCACTGCACTGCACTGCACTGCACTGCACTGCACTGCACTGCACTGCACTGTTATTCAATTTCTCTCTCTGCTGTCCAACCCTCATCAGTGCTGTCTTCGACTAGCTCATCCTCAGGCTATGTTTATTGAACACCTCCTTTCACTCATCCAGCACTTCGTGTGTCTTCTGGTTGTCATCCGCAACTATGGCCAGATCGTTTGCCCACATTATCTTCATAAGGACATATATTATTCCGTATGGATCTACCTGCAACTTTAGACTGTCGGTAAGAGAAATGTCACTTCACTCCTGTCTGCGTTGCGTCGTTCTGACCAGGTCTTCATACTTTAGATTCCCCGTCCAAGTCTTGTAGTTGTCTCTCCACGAGCTCTTGGTCTTCACCTGTCTCTGTTATTCTCAACCATATCCTCCACTATTAATCCTGTTGAATTCCTTTTTGCCTGATGATGTGTCCAACAAATTAATTTTACTTTGTATTTCTGTATTTTATTGAAACGTTTTAAATTCCAGCCCGCTTTATAACATCTATTTCGTAACATGCTCAATCCAGATTATGTATGTTACTTGCTTTAGACATCACATCTCGAATGCACCTCAAGTCTCAAGTGGTTATACTCCAAACAGCCCAATCTTGGGCTAACGCAGGAGTTTGTGGTGGACTGTGCGCATGCGCTGTGGGTGATACATTCGACTAAAATACTAGTATCTTTAATGTTACTGAAATGGTTTTTATCTGATAGTTTTATTTATTTTATATATAGGATGTTAAACGAACATTTTGAATAGGTTGGTTATGTGTATGGATACTGTCGCTGCCTTGCCACATGCACACATAGACAGTCTCCATACCCACACCATGGATAAGTTTACGCTGAGCACTGTGTTTTAAAGACAGTTTAGGTGAGGAGGTGTGGTTAAAGGGAGTTCCATAATAGCTTCTTGAAATTATTTTGGGTTTTTTATGTTGGCAATTTTTGGTGGAATCATATTCCATATGCGAATGGCTCGGGATAAAATGAAATGACCATTGCATTTATACGACACCTGGGGGCTACGCATTGTCCACGGGTTCGGTTTAATAGGCCTGGAGGGGGGAGGATCTCAATAATGTTATTTAGAATTTTGTAGAAGGTTGTGGCTTGTTTAATGATACGTCTTCTTTCGAGGGTTGGCCATCCAAGGGCAGTAATTAGATCTGCTGGATTTGTGTTCCGTCTGTAATCATTTTTAACAAATCTGGCAACAGAGTGTTGCACTCTTTCAAGGCTTTTAACTTGTGAAAAGGTGTGAAGATTCGATATGGGTGAAGAGTACCCGAGTTTTGTCCGGATTAGCATGTTGTAGGCTGTTTGTTTAACTTTGGGTTTACATGGGCCAAGAGTTCGTTTAATCATGCCTAAAAATTTCGATTTTGAAGTTATGTCAGTGACGTGATTTGTCCAGGTTAATTTGGAATCCAATTTTACTCCGAGATATGAGTGGCTGGATACAGTGGATAATGGCTGGCCAGAAAGATGGGGATCAATAGACAAATATTTAACGGGAGTAGGCCCCACAAGTCAATAGAATTATCGAGGACAAACATATACAATTAATGTGTGCATGTACATTAAGTTGTTACAAAAGTGCATCCACGTTAGCTTGATAACACTACGCGTGGTGGTATCCCGCTAATGAATGCATATATAAATTTATCATCCCATTTCTTTTCCAAAGATAACAGATCCAATTAACTGACATGCTAAGTATAAATGCAAGTTCATTCATAAACAGGCATGTTCTGTCTTCTGTCAGTCAGTCATATTTTTGTCCAGTTAATTATATTCCACCAAGTATATTATGAACTTTAAGTTTACACATAGCACTCTTTTATGTTGCATTCTATCGAAAGCTTTCTGAAAATCTAAGTAGTTAATATCTACTGGTGATCCCCGTCTACCCACTTAGATTTATTTATTAAGTTATGCCTAAGAAGGACGTTGATCCTTCTTGTGGTATTTAATTAACCTGTCTAATAATTTACAAATCACATATGTTAAATTCAATTGTCTGTAATTCTCTGTATTATTTCTTGAACCTCTAAACAAATAATGGCATAATATTTGCTTATTTCCATTCAAAAGGAACCATGCACGCCATAGCTGTTATAATGACAAGTTAAAAACGTGTGTAAGTAGTAAGTTAATTTGCTCTATTGTTTCCATTAGTAGTCTTGGTGGAATGACGATATATTATCCGTGTCTTTGTATTCTTACATATAATTTTTGGAGTTAAAATAACTGCCCTATAAATAATTTGATTTATTTTATATTAGCTGCCTGAAATTTGCATCAAGTTAATTGTATTATTCCGGTCACACTATTTGACACGTATTTACACCGGTTTTAACGTTATATCCGTATCAGTGGTGCCAGCTGTAACGGTTACCCAATACTAAATAATATTTAATATTTTTAACGCCTCTCCACCAGCAATTCAGAGCTCTCGCCTTCAACCGGGTCTACCATAACTCCATCTAGCGGCAGAACCAAACTGGCTACCTCATTAACATAATGATCGTGCGTTATATTTGGTACTACTGCGCGCAGCGTAAACACGAATCCGTTTAGAAATATCGGTAACTTTCAATCTCACAAACAGTGCCGTATTACTGTCCTGTTAGCATAGAACCACAATATAACATTAATATTCAGAGATATGTCTCGAGTGTTGCGTTTAACGGGCGCAATCTGCGCGAATAGCACTACATTGGCGGAAGGAGACGAAAATCGCAGCCTATATATAAGCATAGGCGGCGGCGGGTAGCGGTAGTGTTGGCGAATGTGTTCAAATGTTGGCTTGTGTTGCTCGCGTTTCTCGACTCCAGGCGTCGCTCTCGAATCGAGGTTGTGTTTATCGTAGCGTGGCGAGATTTAAGAGGTGACAACACCGCTAGATGACTGACAAGGACAGCGTTGTGAAAACAGAGCCGCCCGTAGACACGGAGCAGCGTATCACTGTCGCGGAGGATGGGGGCGGTGGCGGTACGAAATCGCCCGATCCCGGGGGTCGGGGTGAAGTGGGCCCGGGAGACGGGCTCGATAAAGTCGGTATTGACAACGGCAAGTCTCCGGTGGCTTCGGTCGTGACACAGGAGAACCAAGGGAACGATTCGTCTGTGAACGGCAAACGTAAGCGACACCGACGCAAAGCGAAGGGCGGGCGTCACCACCGCAAGTGGAAGCCGTACAACAAGTTGACGTGGGAGGAACGCAAAGTGTTGGACGACCGTGAGGAGCGACGCGCGTGCATGAGGAGGGAGGAACGGTTCGCGTCTGGCCAGCCAATGGCTCCGTATAACACAACACAGTTCCTCATGGAACAACATGACACGTCGGGACCCATCATCGAGTCTCATGCTCGACATCGCAGTAGTCGTGACCGGGACGGGTCCTTGAGCATGGACTCGGGTTCGGAAGACTGTGACTCTTCCCTCGGTGATGACGAGGAGACTTTCATGGAGCGTGAGTTTACGGAAGCATACGAGAGCGAGCATGCCGAACGTTTGCAACGCATGACAAAGGATGAACTCGTGCGTGAGTATCTCGATCTGGAGACTAAAAATGAAAAGTTGGAGAAGAGTCTGCGGAAAGTGAACGAGTTGGCTGTCGGTGCCAACAACAACGTCGCACGGTTGTCGATGCTTGAGTCGGAGATTATTAGACTGAAACACGAGAACAGTAACCTGCTTGCCGAAAACGACGGACTAAAAAGTGGAATGACAGTTGACAACCCTGGCGCGGCGTCCGCGTAGATATACACAGCGTTGTTATTGTTGTCCCTGGCATTGAGTTTGTATTGTTGACATTGTCATTGAATTCGTTTGTTGTCGGCGCTTGCTTTTTGGAGGGTCAAGACAAAACGTGCGCGGCTTTGTATTAAATCAGCTGCTGGAATTGGCCGAATGGTCCACTGTAACGAGGCCCCCACTGTAAATTCCAGGGGTGAGTCAATCGTGCAAGACATTGAATATTACTTGAATTAATTAAAGTCGTCGTTTGTTTCTGTATTTGACATTTTGGTACGGCATACGTGTGCTTAAAAGCCTTATCCAACTTTATTATTTAAAAGCCACTAATAGAGAAAGAACAATCCATGAAAGTTATTTCGTCTTGTCTGCATCATGTCATAAATGTTTGTACCATTTTCATATCATATGTTACCACTAATAGGGTCTATTTGTTCTGTCTTTATTGTTAAACCGTTAAGTTGAAACAGTATTGGTTACGCGATTTGTATCTATTTAAATGTTGATCCATTTAATTGAGTGCAAGTACTTTTGTATTGTGTTACTTTCTGTACATCATACCGAATGTGTAATTTTTGCCTCTCTGGTCGTTTTATAAATTGTGTTAATGATTTTTATGGGTGGACAGTTTGGTGTGTATGCAACCTTACCACCCCTGGCTAAGGTGGACTGAGCCAAGCGTTGATATGCACTGCCATTTACACTGGCAACGTCAGCAAGTGGTGCGTGGGTGGTGGTAGTGGTGGTGGGCCAATCTGCTATACCCTTTCTCACAGAGTCTGTTTTTGTAAGTGATGGTTAGAGGCGTTTCCATAATGATATAGCCTGTGTTGGGTTGTTTGTTTATTTTCCATTACTTCATGTGAACTGAGCATTATAAATTGCATTTCATTTTGGGTTTATTTAAATTCTGTTTAGATAGGCACATGCCCAACTATTAATTCACCCAAGTTGTTTGTTTGGGTTTTCATAAAATAGTTAGTTCTGTATTTTTTTTAACAGGTTTAAGTAAACCACTCAATCATTACAATATTGTATAGTATACCAGATGAATTGAAATTTTTTCTTTCAAAATTGGTTGCTATATTTTTTTCAATTTCTTTGTATTTGAAAATTGTATGACGGGAAACGTGTGTAAGCAGTGAAGCATGCCAGTACTCGAAATTATTCCATCAATGCATAATAGTTGTAGGATCCCTAGATACTAAGTAGCTGTGGGTGTTAGGGGATGAGCGTGTATGCTGGACAGGTGTAATCAATAATTGCACTGCAAATTGTTGACTGGTCTAAAATTATTAAGTACATTGGTTGTTCCAATGTTTGGCATATTCATAAAACTGTTTAGTCGTAAAACATGTTAAGGACAATTTGGTTTTAAGAATCAAGGTTTCAGATCCATTGTATTGCACTTGCCAAAATTATTGGAAGTAATTTTTTGGTGCGTATAGTTTAAATTATAATTGCTTTGAAGATCATTACATGATTCCTGCTAACTATTTTTTGTTGATTAGTACTTCCAGTGGAATCTACTGTACATATTGTGATAATTGTATTTCTTGTTGCTGCATGGTTTTACGAAGTTTCTGGATCGGGTAGCAAATGTTGATATAAGAAATTATGTTGTTGAAACATTTAAAGGTACACATTCCGATCATAAACTATCTATTCTGACCTCTCGACCACCCAAATGTGTTTTAATGAACCCCAATTTTAAGATATAATTTGACCGTTCTCTATTTATGAATATCAGCCTACCCATTCGGCAAGCCATGTAAACAGGATATTCGAAATGAAACATTTCAATTAAACATACAACTCAAATTATTGTAAAGAAAATTGGATTTAAAGAATTTGTCAAAAGCATTGTCTCATGAGCCAGAAAGTGGCCACAACTACTGGTTTTGTCAAAAGAACTGTTTCCATTTGGATGTTATTCATCAGATCGTTTGGTATAATGAGATACAATTAGCACTTAAAAATACAAATGCCGGTTTACAAAGTTGTGTTGTAAATTGCTACTCAATACCAACAGTACTGCCTGTTTCATGTACATATTTGTTATATTGACTACACAGGATGGGGTGTAAAGTTGTTGAATTGGAAAGGGAAAGAATGATAAAGTGCAGCAAATATTGTGGCATTCTCTAAGAATGCCACACATGTTGACCATGTCCATTTTTTTTAAAATTTACAATTTTGTATTTTTGTTTATACTTTACCTAGTATACATAATTATGTGTTGTATATGTTTTAATATATATTTGCCTATCAATTATGGATTCTTTCCTTTTTCAATAAAATGTTAATGTGTAAAAATGGAGGCGGCCTGCAACAACGTATAATCCACTAAACCTTGATGCTGCTTTGCCACCACTTTGTGCAGAGAAGTCATTACCAAAGTTGCATCTTGTGCAAGACCATTGTTCTGGTTCGAAAGCAGTGATAGCATGGAGGTTTTGTAATGAGTTGTTCTGGTAAGGGGCCAGTCAAAATAATCGGCATTTGCTCATACAAAGTGTACGGGGGGGGGATGCAGGTCACGGGCGAAAAACATGACCACTGTTGTATCATGCAGTGCTGCGCGGTGAACTGTTACAGAACTATTGTTGTTTAAAATATTAATTATTCCATGGTCTGAGAATGAGTACACTTTGTATGAATAGATATGGACATTTGTGAATGGCCCCTAAACCTGTGGCTGTCCCAAGTTTTTTTTTTACATCAACTATCTGTTATGCCTTACAGGTAATGTGTTCTTATATATGACTTTTTGGAGACTGGTTTCTTACACCAGGTTTCAGTGGTACTGTTGTTGCATGCGTCAGCAAGGTTTCTGGAACATGTGGCATGAAAGAGAGCTTTTAGGATAAGGCGAGTAGTGCAGCTTTGCTTAAAGGGAATGAACAATCATTTTTAACTGATACTTATTTTGGTTTCTCGAATAAATAAAATGGCCAAAGTATGTGATTTTTTTCTCAAAGTACATATAAATTAACATTAATATACTTCATATTTTAATCTCTATTGTATTTTTAACAGTAACAACCAAGATGTTTATTATTATTAATAAATTCAGTGCTGCATTGTCTGTTAACCAATGAAAATTAACATTTCCCTAAAGTAGTCTGATGTTTAGACATCCTAAACTTCATCGGAATAAACAGGAACTTCTGTGACTAACAGAGACTGACCATGCTGTTTATTTGACAAAGTAAACTCATGGCACAGGTTGATTCTGGCCCGGCCTAATTTTCTGAATGTACATTATGTAAATCGTCGGTGAATATCGTGGTCCTTGTTTCATGCTGGAGTTTGTGGGAACTCGACAGTGGCTAGCTACGTGGCTGCTTCTCATGTGACATGAACATGTCGTTGTGCCTTGCCAGAAACCCTGAAAGTGTCGCTAAGACCCAGAAACCCACTGGTGCATTTGAGGTAGAATGAGTAGCAAAACTGGTTGCTTGTGTAAAGGTGTGATATTCACACACACAATCCCTGTTGTGAATAATTGTTGTCTTGATTAACTTGCTATCCAGTGGTCTTACTGAGATTGATCATGTATTTGTACACAGAAGAGTGATATTTTGTAATTCAGTCGTCAAATGCAGTAGCAATTTGAAATGGTCATTTAAGATGAGCAATCACAGACTGCCACTTGTCAGAGGCAGAACATTTAGTACAAGCTCTGTGGAGAAACTTAATAGCACCTGTCAGTTATATTGTATTACTGGATTATAAACAGTGGTCAGTGTAACTATGTGATGATTGTGAAGACTGCAGCTTTATTTACAACAGGGATCTTGTTACTTTCTAATTAAACATAGAATGACACTGTGTTTGTTGCGATTTTATTTCAGTGATCACTGATAGTATCATAGGGGATTTTGAAACTGAACGTTTTATTGATTTAACAAAATAAATCAGATCTGTCATTCTACCCTGAAATCAACCTAACTGTGCATCGGTCTGTGCACCTGAAACTGTCACGTAGCCATAACATAAAATCAACACAAACATTTTACTGTCAATTGAAACTATACCCATAATGCCAATAGTAAACAATACATTTATTGGTAAAAGAGCATTATAATAGCTGAAAACGTATGAATGTTATTCAAGCGGCGGTCTCTAGAGGATAATTTCTGTTGTGTATTCATTACAGAAAATTAATTTGTCCTGAGTGATTTAAAGATAGCAAAAAGCGAAATGTCAATTTTTCTTGGCACTTTGAGATTTTTCTTTGTATATAATATATATAATGAAGGTTTATATTTGGGTAGTAAATAAATCTTGTGCTATGACTGATCAGAGCATATTATTATGCTAATTTTTTAGTGACAGCTGTTACTATGTCAACTATTTTAAAAATGTGTACAGTACTCCCCCCCCTGACTTTAAGGTTTTGTTACTTTAATTTCAGCATAGGTACCTTCCTTAAACGTATACAAACAACCAGCATCTGATGTTCCAATAAATTATAAATACAATCCTCTGTTACAAAGTGCCCAAATAAAATCCACTGTTCGATGGTTATTTAATGCTCACCCTTTTCTACCTTTCATAAAATATTTCCAGGTGCCACCTTTGGACACAACCAAACTCACGACACACAGCCAAGTGGGGCTGAATAGTTCACTGGTAAATAGTGATGTTCTGATGCCAGCCCCCTAGTATGTGAGGTAGGCAGTAGGGGCAACTATTGCAATAGTATTGTGATGGCTGTATAACTATTACAAAACTATTGTGATAACATCAAAGAATTTCGAATAACAGGAAAATAGTCACAAATCGTAGTTGACGGGTGGCACTATCACGTAGCCTTGGAGGTAGTTGATTTAAAATGTTGAATCCGTGAATGGTGCTGCTCTAATCATTGTAACTGTTTGTTAGGTCAATAAATAAATAAATAAAATCATATTAAAATATTTTTACAGTGACACAAGTAGCTGTGCTGAAACATTTTGTCAACTATCGTTAATATTGATAGTTCAGTGTACTATTGACGATAACTATCAATAGTTCAATTTACTATCATAGTATTGCATCATCACATCGACTATTGTGATGCATCAGTAGTTCGGTGTATTGCTAAACCCCTAGTAGATAGTGTGACATCAACTGGGCTAGGTAGTGTGACATCAGCTAGGCTAGATAGTGTGACATCAGCTGGGTTAGACGGCGTGACATCAGCTGGGCTAGACAGTGTGACATCAGTTGGGCTAGGTAGTGTGACATCAGAGTACTTAGAGAATATGTTGCTGTATGCATTTAGTGTAGTGTTCAAAGTTGCTCATCCATGCAATATCCTGCTGTTTAAAGTTGTTTTCTGGAACCATACAGAGACATCGTTACTGGCGACATATTATCATACTGGTTGTAATGTCCCTGTCTCTAGTTAACATGGCCATCTTGGTTTCATATTAAGATGGTTGCCTTGACTTAGATAAAAATACTGTCTTGTGTTGTTCCCCCAATGAACCTTCTCTGGGCTAGGGTTATCAGGCTTTTGGTACAGGAGGGGTGATTCACAAATGAGACTTCTGTGTATTTAATATTTAGGTTTAGGTGATTTTTAAGGCAAATATGTGCAGAAAAGTCGTACATTCACTCAGTTGCCATGACAACATCATTGGAGGGAGTGCATAAAATGTGAAAGTGTGTTGCCTGACTCCAGGTGGTGTGACACAGAGCAAAGTGCTTGTTCTGTGAATTGGGGTGCAGTTGACATCAATATGTCATCTATAGTGTTGGAAGGAAGTGAAAAGATGAGATATAAGTGAATATTCAACTGCTATTCTGCCATCTATTTAACTGTTATTCATGACATGTTCTACTCTTCTATTTTCATGGTGTATCATGAATATCAATGGATATACCTGGTGACATTTTGGTGAGACAAACATGTTTTAAAATCCGATATTACATACAATGTGGTGCTAATACAAATCACACATGAACGAGGTGGTAGTGTTTCGAAAATACTGCTTTAGGCCTAGGATAAATAAATACCATAGCATGTACAACTATAAGAAATGACTATTTTAAAAGCACACAAATTCTGTAAAAGTAACATTTAGTATAATTATTAAATGTAGAAGGTTAGTAGAGAGTGAATTATAATAATACACGCACACATACATATTATATTAATTATCATTAATTATTTTTTTAATGTTTGCCAATCTCTGATAAATGGAAATTGAAATGTCTAAATATAGCAGTACGAAAATAGTATATATTTTGGAATCATAACATAAATTAGTAATAACTATGAAATACCAAATCACAACAGTGTATAGCCATAGCCTAGGGATGTGTGTAGTTCTTTTGAGTAAATATAACTATTGGTATTGCTACATGATGTCATACTTTCACCATTTATTCATATATATTTTATCAAAGTTGTTTTTACTTCTGACGATGACTCGATTTAAATTATATATAACTATTATTCTGGCAGGCAATCCGGCAAACCGTTTTATTGTTGCCCGGGGCGTGCAAAAGAGAGGATACAGTACCAGCATGCGCCTGTTTTGAAACGACCTTTGGCCTAGTAATATCATGTCATCCGGGTCATTACCTATATCGTAGTTTTATCTCAATAACACTAATAAATATCGAAGCGTATATTTAACCGTACAGTATTATGTCAGCGTCTATGTGGAAGACAAATACATTTTCGCACTGAAATATTAGTGCATCAATAATTATGGTTTTTATCGTAGATTACATCTTGCCACTTCAAATTCTAGGTCACGTTTGAGCCAACTTCTTCGAGTTCGCCTTTTGTTCTGATCGAGCTTTTTATCAGACAGTTTTTATTTATGCAGCTTATTTGTTTGCAATAGCTGACCGAATTATTATTTACTTTACAGTCCAATGCCAGTCACTGTCACAGTTTAGCGTCTCTTGCTGTGTCGGGCAGTAAAACTTTATATTTATCACTGTTGCACCGCGATCCATGCGTCCTCGCGAAGACTAGTGGCAAGTAGTGCTATAGTTACGTTAGCGTCCACAGCCATGGACGTGGACCGCTGGTTCGTTTCGACCTTACGGTTCTCGCGTCAATTATCATTCGCAAATCAAAATGTATTAATTAATGTTCTTGTCCGCAGACGTTCTGTCCGACTTTCCACTACATCTGTTAAAACATTTTGGACGGATTACGTTCGAAGTTAACACACACGTATGTCTAGAGAACAACATTCTTTTGGGGTCAGTTCCGGAATTGGTGTTTAATTTGTTTTTAAAACTAATTGGAATTGGTGAAAATGTAATTGGTGGAAATGGTGTTTTCAATTACATCATGTAACTTTGTAACTAACATTATATTTGCTACAAATAATCACTAAAGTATAATATGTTGCGTACACATATTTCGATCTTTGCCATTATACGTACCATATAATAAAAATATAATATTATTATGTATAAATTAAATAATGCTGCTCTAAAATATGTTATTTTTTGGCATCGCATATGTCTGTGTATAATTTGCTCTGTTCACAAATACTTTTATTTCAGTATGGAATTAATAATTGGAATTGGTATTTTGTAACTGGAATTTTCAAGTTGGAATTGGTACTTATAGTGTGTAACTGGAATCGATATAATGTAATTGACCGAACCCCAAGTCTGAACATAGGCCCATTTTTTAAAGGAATTCTTACAGTAAATTTTTTCTTTATTCTTCACAATCATGTACAGTACTAAAACCACCAAATACGACATCTTTTTTTTAAAGGTGCCAACTTTTTTGGTTCAGTACCACCACATACATGTTTTTGATCATGTAGCTAAGCAAAACTGATACAATGTCGTGTTTTGTCAAAAACAATCATGTTCAAACTTGACACAGATGTTTGCTTTGCATAACTTAGTCAGTTGTTATGAAGAAATGAATAATAGCTTGGTGTAGAATATTTCAGATTAATGCAATGTGTAATGTGTTTGTATGGTTATATTACATGCCCGTCCACGGGGGGGTCGAAGAAACCTTTTTTTGTGAGAATTTGTTTTAACTATTAACGTTTTTTCAGAAATCATCCCAGAAATCCCTGGTTGTGTATGCCTGAACCCCCTTTTAAAAACCCTGGGGATCGGCCTGTATGACTTACTCAATTTAAATGCACAGACAATATTAACCTCTGTTCTCTGGGAAGTTGCCTCCCTCCATCCTGCTCTATTTACTGGTTATATAGGCAGACATAAAAGCACCCAAGTCCAGCATGGTTATAATGACGCCAGTCTTCTTTCTCATACACTACTGGGCTCTAGTTAGCAATACTAGCATTCACTGTGATAAAGAATGTTAACTAAATTAAATTGCCTTTTTTATTTCTAGTGCAACTTAAACTCATTAGAATGCAAATTTAGCAGCCCTATTTATTGTAGAAAATTACCATCATGCTAATTTCTGCAAGACACTGGGTAGATTAATATTTTAATTCAACACAGCCACTGTTCCTCTATTATTTACACACATACCTGCTGCTTTCATTTTCTCAAAGGCCCATATTTGACTGTTTCAGGAACAGCATTAAAACCTACCTGGGTATCTGCATTTTATGTGTGATTTCTTTACCTTTCATCAATCGACTGTTGCTGATAAATTTGTACTTCTTCCGCCTCCCCAGAGAACCATGACCCACCCAGCAAACACAAGTTTAACGACTGCCTTCCTCAATTGGATGAGTTTCTGTTAAAAGGCCAATGTTTAATATATTATTATTATCAACACATTCAGACAATATTAATATACTGCAGCCATATAACTCTAATGAAATATACACACATGTAACTGCTAAACAGTAAAGACGTTCTTTTAATTCAGCTTAATGTCAGGCAAGCCAATCTACACAAGTAGACAATTGATACAGTGCTGACCTCTCGTGGCTGTATTGTGCACTGACACAACTACAGATCAATGTTGTAACATTTGTACACAGTTGAATAAATATATAGCTTTATACGGAATAATTCCCTCATAACCTTGACAAGAACAATACAAAGAGGTAACAATATAAACCTGGCATAAAGAACAGACGTTCTGTTGTACCTCAGTTATAATTCTTAAAACAAGACACAACAGCATTAACATTTTGCCCTCTTCATTGTGGTATATATATTTTAAAGATAAAAACAATACCATGCTGATGCTATGTTGATCTGAGGCCCGTGTTTCACATGCTGGCTTACAATAACAAAGCTATTGAATATAGGAAGGCGAAGACAAAGTTAATGCGTAAGCATATTGGGATGCTAAAGTATATTCGAGCCCTCCACACAAAATATTGGGGCACTGCTCCCCCAATTTTGATGTCTATGACATGATAAACAAGGCTAGTAAAACAGCATATATTAGATAACTATGCATCACAGACAGGGTCTATGAATGAGGACTAAATGAAACCCAGGTAATCTAGCCACACCGCACGTTTGTAACTTTACAAATTTGTTCAAATGCATAATAACAATAACACATTGATTGCAATTTATCAACAATATATTTTCTGTAATTGCATTTACTTACGCACACACGCATGCATGCACAGATGTACGCACGCACAGATGAATGCACAGATGCTCGCACGCAAGGATCACCTGGCTGACAAAAGGTGTAGACCTAGCAATTTGTAATGGGAAACACAACTTAATATATTAGAACGATTTAAACTGTAAGTAAAGCCTTTCACCATGTGTAAACATTGTGTATGCAAGAATAAATGATACAATGACACATCTGAACACTATCACAAATCAAGTTCAGCTAATACATACATAGATACAATAATTCCCAACTTTTTCACAACAGTGTCACTCAATACAGGCAGTACTCAGCAAACTGATCAATCTGATGCAACAGGTTCTATTGAAACAGTCCAATACATGTAGACAGTAACCATGATGAATCCAGTATCAAGACAGACTTTCCCATGGAAGGATGGACTGTGGAAGATGACGTTGTTGCTAGATACATAACATGTAGGAAAGAAACAACTGCATAAGTTAATTAGAAGACACATTTCAGACGTGGCATTTGACAGAATGGTGGAACAATGGCTGAATAAAGTGTCACACAATTAGTAATAGTTCATTACACAGATAGAAGTACCAGGAACAGCATCATTACAATTGGTTGTAACTAACGTTTAATATACTACAGCAATCTGTTGATAACATTATACTAATTTCCAAGATATGCATGGAGCGTTATCAAATGTAATTAACTTGAATTTATCAACTACACCCTTCTTAATTATACAATAGATTGCGCCACCGCTGTAGCTAAGTTCACTGGCAATATGACAGATGATGTCATGCAATTGTTTTAGTGTAAAAATGTAGGCAGCTTTGCATGTAGATAACCATTCAAGAGAAGCCTATAGCTAACTGACACAGCCATGCAACTGGTGTTTGTCACCTCGCTGTCTCCCCATTACCAGTGCTGCTGGGGGTACTGCTGATAGGGCGGCTGTTGTGGGGCGGGGTACTGCGGCATCTGTGTACCACCCTGTTGAGGAGGGTACCCATACTGGGCATAGGGGTTATACCCCTGTGGCATTGGCGGCGGCACATAGCTTGCCGGTGGATACACGGGGTAAGGCATTGCTCCGCCATACGCAGGGTATGGTACGGGCTGCTGCGCTGATCCTAAAACATATATATATATACTGCAATGGTTTAACATTCACAATTCTCCCCCCCCAAAAATCACCAGGACTGCAAGGTAAAAACATTCCAAGGATTTCAATGAACCTTGGGACAGTTTTATGGTACAGAACAATAAATAACAACTACATGAGTATTTCGGTCGTCGAGTCAAATAATAAGGCAGTGTGTGACTGTCATTTTGGTTTCATATCTGATATCTCTGGTAACCAGAATATATATATATATATATATATATATATATATATATATATATATATAGTTATACATATGTTTGAATAAAAAGTGTGCGTACAATCATGCGTCAAACAGGCATGCATGCATATATACAGACTAGCTAGTTAATGTAATGTGATAAGTGTTGGAGACACTTTGGTGACAGGTGACCCTCTATGACCCACTTACCATACACTGGCTGTGGCTGTGGCATGGCTGCCTGTGGTGCTGTTGGAGGCGGTGCCTGTGGTGGTGCTGACTGTGGTGCTGACTGTGGTGCTGTCGGTGGTGTGGGCGATGGTGTCATTCCTAGAAGCATACAGTAATACATGGATTAATTATGAACAAACCGACAAACAAAAATGCAGTCCGGCTATTCAACAGTCAATGCATTTACACCAGTCTACTGACACCCACATGATGCTCCGATGCTTCAACTTGATGGCCTGCTACGGCCACATTACAACTATGTACAGGGCGTAGTGGGTTTTTCTGGGTCTTCAACAATTCTGTGTTTTATTACATAATAACAATTCAATATTTAAATTGCACTCAGCACAGTTCATATTAAATGCACATGCTACATCATAAATGAGAATAAATATCTAATAAGTAGCTTTGTGGTTAAAAAATAGGATTATAACTTGTCTATCTCAGTGTCTGCTTTAATTTAGAAGTTGTAATGCACATATTAAACATAAATATCACTATAATGCTTTTAGTATCAGCGTAATTAATCTAATAAAAAATGGGTGGTCATTATTTGTAAATGATCAATCATGAATAACAAGTTTACTAATTTATTTGCCACAAGTGTGTAATAGTAATAATACTAATAATCATGTTTCACATTCAGCACTGATTGATGTAATATATTATGATCAAAGCAAAATATGCTTTAATTATATTGTAAAAATTACATTTCCAAACTTAACTTAAACTTAACTGTATAATGCAATTGCTATGAAAACCAGCATTTTGTAATCATAACGTTTATAAATGATAATTACAATTTAATGAAACATTTCTGTTGTTGTATAATTATCAGCTACATACGAACATATACCTGTACCTTTTTTATCAATGTAACTGAGATTACAACCAAATGGAGGTGTAATGAAAATGTAGTGACAAAAGACAGGCTTATCAATTTATCATGTATCACAAATGATGTCATTAAGACTAATATAAGAACAAACTTGAATATTTTGGTGGCTACAATACATGAATTCATTGTGGACGTGCAGCCACAGTGAATCCAGTGCATCGACTGTGCCATACCTCCGCTGCTGCCTGGACCCTTTGAGGGGCGTGGGGGGCGTCTGGGAGGGATCTTTTTAGCCCTTGGGGCCGCTGTAGGTGCCCCACTAGCACTAGTCTCTGGAGCAGGCGACACTGGGTGGAGAAATGTTTGGGCAAAATGTGCAAACAACACTCAAAATAAGAGCTTGGGAAACATACAGGTAGTTGTAGAGGCCCTTCTGTTCATGAAAACATGTTCCAATCCTGGCCAAACTACTGGTCCAAATATGAATGTTCTACTGGTCTTAACATCATGTTAGTACAACAACAACAACAACAACAACAACTACTACTACAAATAGTACTACTTAGTTACAACAGAATATAACAAATGCAGCATGCACACACACAGCATACACACTTGCATGCGGGCCAGTATTACAGTGGAGTAGACAACGTTTTGCTTGGTGGCTGTTTAGTTGGTTGAGAATATAAAATGAGTAAATATCTTTTTACTTTTTTGAATACTAGATGCCCAATCTCACACAAGTGCTAGCAGAACTGTAATTAATATATGAATCACTTGGATCTTCTTGTGTGTAACATTACTACACAATTACCTTGAAATTATGTTTTAAAGAGACGTGGACAACATCAACAACAGAGCAACAGGAATCTACACTGACTGCTTGTTGTCCAAATCAATATGATTTGACAGAATTTCAACAGGAAACATTAAACTATCAACAAAAATGATGGAATAAGCAGTTTATACGGGATGCGAGGAAGTGTTTATTATAACCGGCTGTCCATAATGCAGTAAAGGCTTAGAGTCCAAGGTGACCATTGTCCACCATTACACGACGTCCACCAATGCACGGTGTCCACCATTACATTGATGCCCACCATTATGCAGTGTCCACAGGGTTGACTGAATTACTTTAATTTTGTACTTGAGTAAAAGTAAAAGTAATTCACCTAAAAAGTACTTGAGTAAAAGTAAAATTACTTTGTAATAAAAAGTACTTGAGTAAAAAGTAAAACTACTTTTTAAAAGTACTTGAAGTAAAAGTAGAAGTAAAAGTACAGCATTTAGAAATAACAACAAAATCATGAGTAATATTACATAAATTATACAACTTGCATCTGACAACTGTTTTGCAACCACTCTACCTATAACAAAGTGCTCCCAGACAGCCTTAGCTGGTCAATCGGTCTGCCACCATTGAACACGGTGCTCACTCAATCTTTAATAATATCAGTTAAATACAGAACTTCATTAATGATGAGGCACAATCTGTCTTTTTATCGACCTGTTCCACTTAGGTATGGGAGGAGCTAGACCGTACAACAGGATATGTATACGCAGGTGTGATTGTATTTGAGTAGGTAGAGGGTCAGTCCAGTAGTAGTCAACTGGTCAGAGGTAATACAACCTAGCACTGCTCATAGTAAAATTAACAAGACATTTGATGCCTAGCTGATGAAGCCATCTGGCTTGTGAACCCCCACCTTCTCATGTCTTCCCAGACATGTCTTATCAGCTCACACAAACATTGAAACAACATGCTTTAGCAGCTAGCTGTGTTGGTTACCTGGTACCAGCTGGGGCTAGAACTGATCAGATGACAGACCAGTGCAACAGAGGAATGCTGTTGCTACTTGCAATTAAAAGTGACCTGTCAGGGCCCCTGTCCCTGTCTTTGATATTATTTATATTATGGGTCAGCTTGAATAAGCTGGGAAAAGATGCTGCCAAATGGCAGAGTTTAAATTCTTTACTGTTTAGTTCTGTCGTGTAATCATTATTATGAATTTATTAAACATCTCAATATGAATTTTATTCGTGAAAGTAAAATGCTGTTTAATGCTGACGTAAGCTGGTAAGGCCGTTGCTGACAATGCCAATGGGCGAAAATTGGTTCTCGTTCTCGATTCACGAGGCGCGTTCGCTCACGAATATCAGAATTGTGTCAGTGTATGGGGATTATGAATACATTGTTGAAATTGCTAATTTTAATATTTATAATACGTATTGGAAACTTACTGATTAATAGCTTATATGGTGCAATGGAGACATTTGCATCGTGGTTTGAGATGACGTTCAAGCTTTGTGTGTTCGAAGTGACATTTCATGTCAATGGCCTTGACCTAACCTATGCCAATATTTGGCAGACTTCGTTCACTGATGTAAATATAAAACAGTGGTTGCGTGTCGATATCCCGAAGAGATGTATGCATGCAAATATGATATTGAACTGGCATGCGATTGAATATTAATAGCTTTTGGCCTGGCGACTATGAACAGTTTTTGAAATGTCATTGACGGTGGGGTGCCACCGCCGGCAGCAGCGGTTTGGCAAAAAAATGTAACGAAAATATATTGCGAAGTAAATAAAAGTAACGGAGTAAAAAGTCGCATTACTTTACTTTACTACTTCATTACAAGTAAAAAGTATTTAGTCAAAATTCTACTTCGTTACATGCCAATTACTTGAAATAACTACTCAAGTATTGTAAGGAAGTACTTTTACTTCGTTATGTGTCAACCCTGAGTGTCCACCATTACGCGGCGTTCACCATTACATGGTGTCCACAATTACACAGTGTCCACCACTCACTACACAGTGTCCACAATTACATGGTGCCCACTACAAGAGTTATGTTACTTATCTATTTCAAAATCCAACATTCAACAGGTTACTTTAAAAATTCAACCCAAAAGTAAAACACACAGTAGAGGCTAAAAGTTTGACATGTACAGTGGCGTCACGTTCAGATTCCACCATCCTTTATTCTCACGATTACTCGCATCGTAACATTTCTTTTGAGTCAAACTTTGAGCCAATTTTTGGTACAGCAACACAACTGTTTTGTCAGCAACTGAACCACCATTTTACCTCTGTGATATATTGGCTCCCAATATGGCGAGACTGGTCTGCCAGCAGACTGCTGCTGGTTTCCAAAGGTCATTCTTGGGAAGGAGACCACTGGAACTATTTTTTGTTGGCCCCCAAAGTCCATATTTGTGGACGAGGCCATTTGAAATGCCTGCTGTTTGTCCACAAAGTCCTGTTTTGGTGGTGGTGTCACCTTACCTGACAATAGCAACATTACTTCAGAAATGACAGAATACAGTGATGTTGACATTATCCAAGGTTGACACATCTTGATTAGATTTACTTGACACTGACATAGGTTGTCACCGACATGGGTTGACATTGTCAGTGTCACTTGACACCGAGTTACAACCGGTCTCAGTGACACCGTGAAACAACACCGATGTTTACTGGGTTAAAAATAAATACTTTTTTGATAATTTCAAAGAATAATTTTCTCAACAGCCGGAAAAGTGGTCTTCTTCACCTATATCAATCTGGGGAGCTAATCTGTTTTCAACTGCTTCACAAATGATACTATAGCAAGAATAAACATGTCATCACTGACTTGAAAGCACATTTATTACTAATTTTCTCATTATGGATCAAAGGTCAGCTACTTCAACATCATGGTTTCCACAGATCAGATTGGTGTACGTTTTTAGAAAACATTGGCCAATGACAAGAGCATTGTAACCTGTAGTTTATAATACACTCATTACGGCTATTTCATACAGGCTAGTAGATATGCTTTTGGCAAGAACAATGTGTCAGTCCACAGTAGTTCACACACAACATAGATCTAACTAATGAGCCACAAGCACTTCCGGGGCAATATCTAAATGGAACAAATCAATACAAAGGTGCAGAGACAATATCAAAGCACTCACACACACACATACAGGTGGCAAAACTTGTGTCAGACTGGACGGCCATTTTACCTGTTGGTTGTTGATACGAGGGAGTGGACGGGGGAGCTGGTGTGGGTCGCTGGGCGATGGTGTTCTGCAGATCCTTCAGAAGTTCCTCCTTCTCAGTGCGACGGGCGAAGCACAAATCACTGACCTTTGACTGGAACTTGACCAGCAGTTCCGTGAGGTCATTGTAGAACTGTGGAGACAAAGACAGTGTTAACAGACTGACAGGACAGAGATATAAGACTGAAATGAGCTGCTACTCAACACTGTGTACTAACAGTAGGCCTGGGTGTGTGCTAACAGTAGGCCTGGGTGTGTACTAACAGTAGGCCTGGGTGTGTAGTTCCTGACACAGTAATATGTAACTCTGGTGGCAGGAAATACTGGATGAGTATTGTGCAACACTACAGTGGTTCAGGAAGGTATTAGGGTGACACAAAGGTGCCAGGAGTTACACCAGCAGTGGCAAGACTTACCTTCGTGCCTTCGTCCAAGTTACCCTTGAGAGTGATAAAGCTGTCGAAGGCAGCAGCCAAGTCTTTGAGTTTCTGCTCCCGTGTTGCAGCCGACTGGTTCTGTGACCTCGCTTGACCAAAGTCATTGTTGACGCTCTGAAAGAAACGTTGCATATAGTCTATATGAGATCAACAGTCTACTTGACATGATTTGTTGCTGAACGCTGGTGGTGATAATCTAGAACTGAAAAAGGAATAGTGCGGCTTGTCTTTATTGAGCTGATGTGTGATGAGAAGGTATGAACACACTGGTGACAGTTGCACATTGGTGACAGATGCACATAGGTGACATGTCAATGTATGTACAAGTTTTTTGTACAAGTATGTCAACAGATGTACTTTCGCTTCGATTTTCCAAAGAGTCCGAGACTTCTTGTTTCATCCCCCAGACTTCTAGACAGTCCTTGGTAGGAGTCCATGTGACTCCCTACTTTAGAAGATGCTAAATCCAGTATTAGACTGGCCGATTTAAAATGTGTGTGGACACTGCCATCTTGAATCACCCACACACCTTTTCTGTTCAAAAACACCTGTGAGCATGATGCAGCTAGCATGTTTAACATTCTTCGAATAATATATTTCAGTGCTAACTAACTAAAACACCAAGAAAACTATTCCATGGTTTGGCCTGCACCTCTCTTATTGTCTTTCCTGTGCAATGTGCCTCTGTGGGATGATATGATTTATCTATTTTAAGTTTTTAATTTTAATTGTTCATAATAATAATTACTGTTTTACTTTATGTGCAATTCTATTATATTAAATGTCTTTTACATTGTAACATGCACTGATCTGCCATAAACACGATTTTAGCGTGACATAAGAATAAAATTATTATTATTATTATGATTTGGGAACCTTGATTATTGGACACCATACATAATATTACAGACTGTGGACTCGACCTGTTTCCCATGGAAATCAAAGCCTGTTTGTACACTGGCAATGCAATCTGTTTGTACACTGGCAATGCAATCTGTTTGTAAACTGGCAATGCATCAATACGTGTAGACTTGTATTACCAAATGTCCTAGGAACAAGTCTAACTGTAAAACAGCTTCACATGGAACGTAAAAGTTACACTAAACCACCAGACTCACAAACCGCGGATCAGGTCATGTCAGCAAGATGCACAAGATCATACCTGTATTTTTGAAAGGAGCAATTCTTGTCTATGCAAACTATCTGAGACTTGTTCTCGCAGTGGACTGTATAAGTTATCTAGCTCTTGCGTTGATAACGTCTCCTCATCCACGGCGCCATCTTGCGCTAACGATCGCATAAACTTTGAACCTTGAAGGACAAAAGAGCAAACAAATAATTACATATCCTCAAAAACAACATTTCACCTTTCATAATCTCCTGAGCACACTCTGTGGGAAAGGGTAGCCTTAGCAAGATCACGTATCATCTTGTGTCACACAAGGTTAACAAGGTTGACACATATATCAGGAGAGCGGGTTATAATTTAGATGAACATTGTTGGACTCTCGATAAGCCAATGGCTTCCTTGTCCACTTGCCATCTGGGACTTTGGCTTGGATGGCAAATCTTGTTAAATCTTGTTACGATATGTCACATCCATAAGATGATAATTAGTCAATCAAGTAAAAAGTCACTTTGGCTGTTAGCAATTTTACCTGCAAAAAATAGACTCTGGACGCATGTTTAGCTAATTTTGACAAGATGCGGTATTTTCACTTACTCAGATCTGACTTTGCTTCTTTGATTTCTTTCTCGATGACGTCGCGTTCAGCTTTGATTGTCTCCACCTCCTCTACAAGTTTCGTCAGTTCCTGGACAACCGGCGACCCCTTGAGGGAGGCAACAGGACTAGAAGACGGCAGCGCTTTCTCAATTTCAGCCTGGAAGAAATCCACACTTGGCAGAAAGGATGGAACGTGTATTTAAATGTCGACACACAAACAGCTTAGCCACAATGCAGTGGACAGTTACAGCATGTTTACTGTTCGTCTACTGTATCCACATGGCATGCTGGTGACCAGCACAGGAAAGGTCACTGATGGAGCTAATTGACATAGTGAGGTCACCAATTGATATGTGATAATCGTTGCACTATACAGACTTAACTAAGCTGCAAACTAAGAGTTGAGAATATTGAATGTGTATGTGTGCGTGGATGCGTGTGCACACGTGTGTGCGTGCGTTAGATAGGGAGGGTCTACCCCGAGCACACTCACGTTGGACTTGCTGAGCAGGTCGTAGCCAGCCGAGTGTTCGTTGAAGCGCTGTTTGATGACCTTGTCTGCCGTCATTGCGTTATTGAGTATTGTACGATATTTCTGTGCCTCACTGCGTATGGGGGCCGTGAGCGTGCCTGATGGAGTGCGAGTCCAGCGTTCCTTAAACTGTTCCTTCAGCTGACGGTCCGATGACTCCTCCTCATTCAACATCCGATCAGCCTGCAACACCACAGCTCATGTACTCCACTCAGCCAGCAACAACCAACACTGCTCATGTACTCCACTCTGCCTGCAACAACTACACAACTCATGTCCTTCACTCCACCTGCAACAACTGACGTAGCTCATGTATTTTACTCTGCCTGCAACAACCAATACTGTTCACACATTTCACTCTGCCTGCAACAACCAACACTGTTCAAGTACTTCACTCTGTCTGCAACAACCAACACAGCTCATGTACATCACAATGTCTGCAACAACCAACACTGCCTATGTACTTCACTGTCTACAAAAACCAACACTGCTTGCGTACTTCACAGTGCCTGCAACAATCAACACTACTCATATACATCACTCTGCCTCCAACAACCAACACTACTCATGTACTTCACTCTGCCTGCAACAATCAACACTACTCATGTACTTCACTCTGCCTGCAACAATCAACACTACTCATGTATTTCACTCTGCCTGCAACAATCAACACTACTCATGTACTTCACTCTGCCTACAACAATCAACACTACTCATGTACTTCACTCTGCCTACAACAATCAACACTACTCATGTACTTCACTCTGCCTACAACAATCAACACTACTCATGTACTTCACTCTGCCTGCAACAATCAACACTACTCATGTACTTCACTCTGCCTGCAACAATCAACACTACTCATGTACTTCACTCTGCCTGCAACAATCAACACTACTCATGTATTTCACTCTGCCTGCAACAATCAACACTACTCATGTACTTCACTCTGCCTACAACAATCAACACTACTCATGTATTTCACTCTGCCTGCAACAATCAACACTACTCATGTACTTCACTCTGCCTACAACAATCAACACTACTCATGTACTTCACTCTGCCTACAACAATCAACACTACTCATGTACTTCACTCTGCCTGCAACAACCAACACTATTCATGTACTTCACTTTGACTGCAACAACCATACAGCTCATGTACTTCACTCAGGCCAGTATTAATTATGAATAAACACATCTGTTTATATAACTTAACATTTCTGGTTCGGACCACTTGTAGTTACACATATATCTCGCTGACCTCATCTAGAATTTCCTTGTTTCTCTGCAGCAGATCTGGCAGGTTAGTCATCTTTTGTTTAAGGTTCCCTAAACCTCCCAACTGTCGGATCTGCTCCGCTTTCTCCAGCAGTGACGGAGGCACCGCTGCACCACCGAGGTCCTCCAATGCCGCCGGCAGATTCAGGGATGCAAGGATGCTGGAAACAGAAGAGTTTTACTTACATCAGGATACTCCAGTGACATAAGGACACTTGGAAAAGAAACACAGCAACATCAGGATATTTTTAATAGAAATAGTTTCAGTGATATCAGGATATTTGAAATAGAAGTGCAGTTCCACTGACATCAAGATATTTGTAATGCATCTCCATTGATGTCAGGACATTTGGAATAGAAGTACAGTTCCAGTGACAACAGGATATTTGAAAAAGAAATACAGCTCCAGTGACATCAGGATATTTTAAATACAGCTCCAGTTATATCAGGATATTTGAAATAGGAACACAGCTCTAGTGACATTAGGTGACATGGAATAGGAACAAATACAGTGATATCAGGATATATGAAATACAGCTGCAGTAACATCAGCATACATGGAATAGAAATACAGCTCTACCAACACCAGGATACTTAAAATAGAAACACAATTCCTGTGACATCAGGATACTTTGAGTAGATATACAGCTGTAGTGACACCAGGATACATGGAATAGAAATACAGATGTAGTGACATCAGGATACTTAGAATAGAAATACAGCTGTAGCGATATCAGGATACTTGGAATAGCAATACAGCTGTAGTGACATCAGGACACATGGAATAGAAATACAACTCCACTGACATCAGGATACATGTGAAAGAAATACAGCTCTAGTGACATCACCTGGGATATTTGATTAACACCCATCGTGTCATCAGGACAGTGGGAACAAAAACATGGTTGTAAGGCCGGGAATAGAAACATACCTGTTCATTAACTGGGTGGCCTCCCGTAGTCGCCCCACCTCTGTATTGACAACAGCAGACTTGTTGTTTTCGAAGGCACTCAAGGCCTGGTGCACCGACAGAGGCATTATCTTCTCAAACAGATCTGTGGAGAGAGATCAACAATCTCTGTAGTAACCCACGCATGCACACATCGTATCATAGGGTAACTAGGTTTTAGAAAGAAAAAGTCATGGACTGGTTTGTGCTATACCATAATTGCCATTCATATTGCTGCTGCTATATCTTAAAACTCCGTCCTCAACTGATTAAGCCTATCGCAAATCTGGTTCGTTGATGTCCAAATATGTAGTGTGTGAATAGATTCACAAATACGTCTCGTGTAAGAATCAGATAAACAGTCTTAAAAGCAATTCAGTATGCTGTACCAATATAACACTGGGGTGAAATGGCATGCTTCCATTGTATCGTAAATCTAATTGTTTTCATGTGTCATGTGAAACCAACATGCCAAATACCCAACCCACGGCGCTACCAGTGCACGAAAATACGAATTCATCATCCGCACATGAAATGATGAATTGCTGTTAAGTAGTGCGTCAAAAATTTATGCTTCGGTTGAGATCGGATGAAAGATGAAGTGAAACAATTATTAATTCTACCTATTGTCATTTGCTATGTTTAATCAGCTTACATCTATGTGTGTCAAATCATATACGTTTTCGGCTGCTCAGATCCAGGTTATTATTTTCGATTCGTAGGCCTATTGGTCCAGTACATCATCATTGTAGCAGATCTATTCCATAACAGTATACATACAAGCACTTTATTCAGTTCAAGATTCAACATGGACATTTAAAAATAATACACGTTGACGCTAGTTGACTCGTTTAATAAGCTCTATAAACTGCGTATTGGCTTATAAGACAGTGCTGCAAACACACAGTGGCTTCGACAGCGTTCATGGACTTGGTGCAGCGGTCGGTGGTCGCTGTTGTTTAGTAGCTCCCTGGTGGCACATATGGGAACACCTACCACGCCTCGTGTACACCACGGTCTGAAATCGTGGACCCCGACCACCGCGTTATAACGAGGCTCGACTCTACTAGAGGTGGTGAGTACGGCACAGACCCACCTGGTTCACTCACCTTTGAAGCTAAAACTTAGAGGTGGCGAATATGGCACAGACCCACACGGTTCACTCACCTTTGAAGCTACTACTTAGAGGTGGCGAGTATGGCAGTGGCTTTGCTATGGCCAACTTGCCGACAGGAGACAGCGCGCTACGTTCAGGCACCATGGCGTGGTAGATGAAGTCGTTATCTTTGACAGCCTCAGCAAGACTGCGCTTTATTCGGTTTGCATCTTCCATGAAGAGGAAACAAACACCACTCCGGGTCTCTGATGCCTGGATCAGTTCCTTGGCATACTGAAAGGTGGGCAATCATTAAACACAATGATATTTTAGGATCACTAAATGGAGCGCAGTGCACAGCGCTTAGAAGCTAGGGCAATTTTATTCACTCCACATCGCCTCAGTTCACCGCGTGAGTACTTGGCTATATATATATAGTGGTGGAATTATGCATAGGAATAGTCTTTGAGTAGAAATTGCAGTGTGGTGAATGCTTCCCAGATAAAGCAAGTTGGTGTTGGAATGAACAGGTCAGAAAGGGGTGAAGTTTGAAGAGCTTTGACTGGCTACAGCGTAGCATAAGTTACCTTTATTTTACTAAATAATTAGAACCAACTGTAAGCATAATCCCAATTAAAGTGTATCGTTATAGTGTAGTGAAAGAAGCAGCCAGGATGTCTTACAATGTTTCCTTCACGTACAATCTCTGTGAAAAGGAACTTACAGTGTGGCTCTGTGGGTTTACTTCACCACACTTGATGGCCCTAGAGAAGCGTGCATATTTTCTGGAACGAGATTTAATGCAGAATTGCGTGGAGTGGGTGCTCGATATAGAGAGATGTCACTGGCATTTGTAGATAGATAATACTACTTACTAACTTACTTATCCTCTTCATGCCGTGTGGCACATAAGGCTCGCACAAGATGCCGCCAGACCCCTCTGTCTTCGGCTCTCCTTGCTGCTGTGCCCCATGTTAACCCAACATCCTTCAGTTCTTCTTCCATTGTTTGTCGTCATGTTGTTTTTGGCCTGCCTCTTTTTCTGTTTCCTTCTGGTGTCCAGGCTAGTGCTGTTTTTGTTGGCAGGTCAATGCTCATCCTGTAGACATGACCAAGCTGTGTCCACCTTCTCTTTTTCAGGATGAGGCAGATATGTTGTTGTTTTGTTGTTTGATGGAGTCTGGTGTTGGAGATGGTCTCGGGCCAGCACATTTTCAGTATCTTCCATAGGCAGGTGTTGTGGAAGCTGGAAAGTCTATTGGTGTCTTGTTGTGTCATGCGCCAGCACTCTGAGCCGTAGAGAAGCACAGAGAGGACATTGCTCTGGCAGATTCTGAGTTTGGTTTTTTGGGAGTACACTGAGGATCTCCAGAGCAGCTGTAGATTTGCAAATGCTGACCTCCCACAATTGTGCTTTGATGTCTTCTTCTGCACCTCCTTAGAGACTGATGATACTGCCCAGGTAAGTGAACTTGTTGATGTACTCGAGTAGATGATCATTGATCACGATAGGTTGTTGTCAGGTTGCTGTTTGTTAATACTTTTGTCTTTTTTGCATTGACTCAGAGACCAATGGAACTGGCTTGTTGCTCTGGGTTGCTCATTTTCCTTTGTACCTGGTCTCGAGTGTGAGAAGGCAGAGCGAGGTCATCTGCATAAATTAGACCTTCGAGTGAAGAGCAAAGGTTCCATCTGATGCCCAGTCGATGGCTAGGGTGAATAGAAACGATGACATGACACATCCTTGTCGGATGCTGGATTTCACAGTGAATTTGGTTGTTGAGTTTCCAATACCAGCTTTTCTGGAATTCCATAGTGCCTGATTTTCCAAAGGCTCTCCTTGTGCACACTGTCGAATGCTTTTTCAAAATCTATGATGAAGTTAACACAGATTTTTCTTTGCCATCAGCTAAGTTCCCTTTCTTCAGTAATTTGATTATACTCTCATCAGGCAGTTTTTTTTCCTATATCTCCACAAAGAGCGGGTGTAGGATCTCGGCTGCCATTTCTGGGTCAGTCTTGAAAATGTCTGTGCATAATGAGTCTGTTCCTGGAGCTTTGTTGTTTCCCAGAGAGGCTGTTGCTGCTTTAATCTCTGCTTTCTCTGGTGGGAACGTTTCTATCTCCAGGTCTCTTTCTGCAGGTTGGATGTCTGCTGGGTGTCTGCTGGGTGTTGTGGACCAGGTCTTTTTAGCACTTCATTGAAGTGTTCTGTCCATCTTCGTTCTTGTTCCTCTTCATTGGTCAGTAGCCTTCCGTTTTTGTCCATGACTGGGGGGTCGATCTTGTAGTTGGTGCTTCCACAAATCTGTCTTGTTATTTTGTACACAGTGCTCATCTCTTGCCTGGAAGCAGCTGTTTCAGCTTTGTTTGCAAGTTCCTCTAAATGCTTCCTTTTGTCACTTCTGGCTGATTTCTTAACAAGTTTATTAAACTCACTGTATTATATTTGCAATCTATCTTTCAATCTTTCAGATTCGGTTTGGCCGATTACTGTTTTCAGTTGTTTTCTCTCTTGTATGTGCTCCCATGTTACAACATAGTTACATAATGGCGTAATACAATTACATATAGATTAAGGTATATGTTAGGCTCATGGAACGACACTGAACAATGACTGATTGATGACCGGCGGCCATCTACAGAACAAACACTTACTAGCATCATTGTTCCGTGAGTCCAAAACATACTTAATCTACATGCAGTTGTTTCTCATTTGGTGAAAAGTTGCATTATGCCATTATCTATCTACAGATACCAACAATATCTTTATATCAAGCACACGCTCTATGCTAGTCACCACTAAATCTCGTTCTGGGTCTGTTCTGGAAAATGTGCACACCCACCCTAGAGTTACGTGTATTGTGTTCAGCGTTGGTCTGAGTAGGATTAGCTCACCTGTAGTCTTGCGATCTCCTCTCCAAACTCCTTCTGTTCCTTGCACTTTAGGGCCTCGTAGTACTCAGACAGGGCGTGGAAGGCTGCCTGCTTGCCAGCCACACTCATGATCCACTCCTAGTGAGGAGAAAACAGTGAACACTGTTGTAATGTCTCATGGGACATGGACTCATGGAAGACAGGATGCAGACATTATATTACAAGTGACAAATTATGCAATAAAAAAATCTTAAGGTAAAAAGAACATTTGAATTACAGAGTTTAAATTCTGAATTACATGAGATAATGAGGTTTTATCAAGTGGCACGACGGTGTACTTTAGGCCACAACTGCACAGGAATAATAGAAAAATAATAGCTCAATTACTATTACAGTGCTTTCTATTACTATTACATTGTGTTCTGTTTCATATATTACTTACTATTACTTGATTAGTTGTAATAATTACTGTTACTATTACATATTATTATTACCCCAGGCCTGAGAGATAGACATGTCTTACCTTGGGTCACAGTGGCCGGAGGGTCTCTAACTCCACAAGGCCTTACCTTAGTAACAGAGGACAGAATGTCTTCAACTGTACAAAGCCTTACCTAGGGTCACAGTAGCCAGAGGGCCTCAAAATGAACAAGGACTTACCTTGGGTCACAGTGGCCGGAGTGTCTCCAACTGCACAAGGCATTACTTTGGGTTAGAGTGGCCGGAGTGTCTCCAACTGTACAAGGACTGACCTTGGGCCAGTGTCTCCAACCGCACAAAGCTTTACCATGGGCTACAGTCACCAACTGCATAAGGCCTCACCTTGGGCCACAGTCTTCAACTGCACAAGGTCTTACCTTGGGCCACAGTGGCCGGAGAGACTCCAGCTGCAACAGCTTCATGGCATCTGCGTAGAAGTCTGAGCATTGCATACACAGACGGGCCACATTAGCTGGCTTCATCTTGTCTGCAACATACACAGTGCACCTGTATTTCCTGACAGTAAGTGAATGTAGAGTAGTCAGCAGTGGCAGTGTCTGGGGTCAACACATACTGTCACACTGTCACCTGCGTTGCTGTGCTGTCACACTGTCACCTGTGTTGCTGTGCTGTCACACTGTCGCCTGCATTGCTGTGCTGTCGCCTACATTGCCGTGCTGCCACACTGTCACCTGCGTTGCTGTGCTGTCAAATGTTGCCTGCGTTGCTGTGCTGTCACACTGTCACTTGTGTTGCTGTGCTGTCACACTGTCGCCTGCATTGCTGTGCTGTCACACTGTCACCTGCATTGCTGTCACCCGCATTGCTGTGCTGTCACGCTGTTGCCTGCATTGCTGTGCTGTCACGTTGTCACCTGCATTGCTGTGCTGTCGCCTACATTGCCGTGCTGCCGCACTGTCACCTGCGCTGCTGTGCTGTCAAATGTTGCCTGCGTTGCTGTGCTGTCACACTGTCACTTGTGTTGCTGTGCTGTCACATGTCACCTGAGTTGCTGTGCTGTCACACTGTCACCTGCATTGTTGTGCTGTCACAATGTCACCTGCATTGCTGTGCTGTCACACTATCACCTGCATTGGTGTGCTGCCACACTGTCACCTGCGTTGCTGTTCTGCCACACTGTCACCTGCATTGCTGTGCTGTCACACTGTCACCTGCGTTGCTGTGCTGTCACACTGTCACCTGCGTTGCTGTGCAGGCACACTGTCACCTGCGTAGCTGTGCTGGTACACTGTCACCTGCGTAGCTGTTCTGCCACACTGTCACCTGCGTTGCTGTGCTGTCACATGTCATCTGCATTGCTGTGTTGTCACATGTCACCTGCGTTGCTGTGCTGTCACACTGTTGCATGTTTTGCTGAGCTGTCACACTGTCAAGTTGCATTGTACCAACAGATGCTGTTTTAGAATCTTTTGAGTCTGTGTGCATTAATGGTCTATGTTGTCCAACAGTACGTGAACATATGCTTTATCTGAAAACAGGATTCTACAGGTGTATGTTTTTAATACTGGAGCGATTTTGGTGGTTCAGTTTAGAACTAACCTGACATGAATGTCGGGGTAAAGGACATTACATTACAATTATGTTATAATTTGATAGAACATATATGTTAGATACAGTCGAGATAAAATTGTGCACACCAGTACAATATTCCCTTTGTGAAGATTAAATTAAACTGTAATTTACATAAAAGATGGACACCAAAACGGGACATTCAAAAGTGCACCACAGGGGAAGTAGAATACTCCGTTGGGATGAAACAAACAACCTCTTCACGGAAACTATTTGGTAAGAGTGTAGCCAATGACTTTGTGAAAAGGTTTGGATATGTCACAAAGGACTGGCAGGATACAAGACTAGCAAAACCCTTGTAATGGTCGTTGTGAATGGTGTCCTTGAGAATAATGACCGTTACCGGGTCCGGTTAGACGTGAAAGTGAATCCACGACTTCCTATTTATTTTTCTTTTGAAGTACACTGTGCAGTCACCCGCTCGATAGCATTTTTATTCAGATGCTCCTAATGGGATATGAGTTAATTTAATTTCGTTTCCAATTTTTTCAAGGTGTCCTGAATGTCATGACCATGTCCCTTACATTAATTTAACATTTTCATTGCACATTTTAAGGTAAATTTTTTATAATTCGAGTTAAGGATCAAAGTTCTATGTAATCATTAAACTGGCAGAGCAAATTCCCCAGTGAATGTCAGCGCATACACTTATTGCATGCAATGAAATTGGTGTCCACCATTTTGTGGTAACGAACTTCGTGCTTAAATCATCGAAAACAGAACATAATTTTCAGCAATCTTTCACAATATCGAGAAAAAAAAATGCTAATATATGCCAATATTATGAAATATGCTGGTTTCATGGACGATTTGTGTCAAGGTGGTATTATTATCAGTTTCGTCGCCATCAACAGACTGGGATCAACGAACACAAGAAAGATGTCGACCAAACGCTGTTACAATGCTTATGCGAATATTGTAAAATTGTACAATTTCTTCTTCAAACTCATGGCACATTGTCAACGAGATTTAGTTTTCTCATCTGAAAAAAAAAAATTGGTGTTGTAAAAACGACTGCCTTGGCAGCTGCTAAGACCACACAGATCATTGGTGGTAATGACACACACAGGTCATTGGTGGTAATGACACACACGTCATTGGTGGTAATGTGCAAGACATCTATACATACACTAAATATATCTTAGCCATCTTACGACAAGATGAACACACACAACAAAATTTTATCGTTGAGGAAGGGACAACTGCCAGAGAAAGGAGAGACAGAACACTTAACCTGAGGGCAATCAATGACACGAGAGGGCAGCAGTTTCATATGTATGGAACCTATGGAAATATTCATTGCCTGGTCAAAATAGCGAAGCTGCTTCTGTGCATCCTGTATTAGAGGAATAATAGCACGTCCCAACATTTTTCTGAGAATTTAAGAGAATTGCACTTATTTACAAGTTTTGGTGCCCATGGGAAGAACGTTACATGTACTGGATAAAGAATTTGGAGATGTTTAACAGTTGGTGATTTTTATCTTCTTGAATACTAAGATAAAGAAAGCTGTTTGGAATGTAAGAAATGATTGTTCCCATTAAATGAACAGAAAATAGTTATATACTCAATGTCTCCATCACTGGGGTAACGCATGTTGCTGCGTCCTTTTTTAGATGTTGATTTAACATGTTAAAATGATATGAAGGGAATTATAATTATACAATTAGTGCTATGGCTCCAAAGAGCATTCTATCAGTATAGAGGACTTTTTGAAAAATATGATTTTTTACTAATAAGGTCACTGAAGGACATAAAGTCACGACCATTGCATAATGCATTTTGAACCTCTTTGTCCCACTTTTGTGTACCAGTATTTTGTGTGCCAACCTACCGGCCATCGCCTTGCGACAGAAGCAGTCCTGTGCCTGGGCCAGCATAAGTGCACTGAGCGTGTTCAATGTGTCTGGCTGCAGGTCAGGGGTCGGTTCCTGCCGAATGTTTGATAGAATACTGTCTTTGAGATGACTGAAGATCCCACTGCTGAGCTGTAAACGAGCAGCAAAAACTAACAACCACTGTGATGGCAATAACACAAGGGCATAGGTCAAACTGGAATGACTTTAGGATTATGCAGAAAAAACACAATTAAATAATAAACAGTGTATGACACAGTCAGGGGGTTCATAGCAATTAAACAATTCCAGCATGTATTACTTTTGGTCCTAGCACAATTTTGACTTACTGAATTCGTCCTATTAAGAGTACATGCTCTAATGAGCATACACCCCCATTTTTTCAAGGTTCAATGACGGGAGAAGTCTGAGAAATTCAAAAGTTTCACCTAAATCAGCTCTGGTATATTTTTGAAATGTGAAAGTATAAAAGGCTGGTAACACCAACCCAGTCCCATCATTGAATATCTTGACAGTCACTTTCATTTAGTCTTGATGTGTCCTGTCCAAATTGTTATGTTCCCACACAGAGCATGGTTGATCATAACTGGCTCAATGTCTGTACGACACCCAGCATTTTACTAAGTTTTAGTATAAATACTGCACCTCTGTCATTCTGAATGCTTGACACTGCTAACTTTTCTCATACTTAGTTTTAAATACAAGGTAACCACAGATAGTTGTTCAAAATGTGTAAGTTTCCAACTCAGAGCAATACGCATGTCTCAACGGACCCCATTTGCAAGGTTTTGTTGTGGTGCCAACCATGGATTAATAAAAACCAGTGCCTCTTTCTTGAATTTTTTTCAGCACTTGTTTAACCTGATGCACCCTGAACACCGAAATTTCGGTGTTGGGATGTAGTGTTCATATTGATCGCTATGTGGGCGCCACGCTCGTTCGATTTGGTTATGCTGTTGGTGCCGGATGAAAACAACACATGTGCGGACTTTTTGAGCCATTTCTCGAATCGATCCGTCAATTATTAGTATTTTTGCGAATTTTTGAAAGTGACTGTTATTTTGTCAGCGTTTTACGATTTTGGTTAAAAAACAATTTGTGATTTTGTTGCATCTCAAAAATGTGTAAATGACATTAATGTAGCGGCCAAGGCAACAACATCGATGTGTCAATGATGTGTTTTTATTGTATTCATTGTCTTTTGACGTAACATTTGACTCACATTTGCAGAATTACTGCATTTATATTCCTTGAATTGTTTTTTTCTTTTCCATCAGTTATTATACTACAATACATGGTGTGCTCTGATATATATGTGAGTAGATTACATGTACCTATGAAACATTCATTATTATGCATTTTGTGAACAGTTTTGTGTGCTTTATATGTATATATGCGATCAACCAAAATCATAGTACTTGCATGCTAATTGTAATATTTCACAGGTAAATGCAGATATTATTATAATTTCTCTTGCTGCTCATAGAGGACATGTAGGCCTACCTTGCAGTACCAAACTTGCCTCATTTGTGCTTTATTGTGTCCATGAGTGTGAAATAAAACTAGATTTCGTACTTAATTTTTCACTTTGCGATTGTTTACATATGCTAATTATATGCTAATTAGCACAGTTAATCATAACATTGATAGTGTTATTACCATTGGTAAGATAAATATTCTGTGATTCAGAATATGTATATATTGTGAGGGTTTTGATGAAGACTTTACGTCTTACAGTGCATTTCATAATCCCATGGGTTGAAACAAAATCAACTCCCCAGAAATTCAGGGCTTATCAGGTTAAAAAAGATTTTGGTTAAAAAACAATTTGTGATTTTGTTACATCTCAAAAATGTGTCAAGCATACTGTATGCTTAATAGGATGAATATGGTAACTGCGAAACTACTTTCAGAGTACTCACTCCCTAATTATATCAAACGCACTGAGGGTGGGAGAGAGCAAGAGATGGAAGCAGTGATAGAGGGGGAGAGAGAGCAAGGAGGTGGCAGGGAGAAGGTGGCAGAGACAGAGAGGGCAAGACTGAAAGACAGGCGTACAGACAGGCAGACAGACAGACAGCCGAACAGACAGAGACAGTAAGACTTTGTGCATGAGACACGCACACATTCATATAGTTACATAAGATGTGTGTCCTGTAATGCGTGTCAGCGCGTGTGGTGTTACGGCTGTGTACCTGAAAGAGTTTGGCTGCGAGTTTGAGTCCGTCGTCACTCCTCAGATTCTGAGACTCGGCAATCTGACTCTGTAGCGCAGCGGTGTTGAAGAGCACACACACCTTCTCGAATCTACCAGATGCAATCGCTGCACACACAAATACTACATCAGGCATAACAAGCTCAACAGTAAATGACTGGGTGTATTCTTTGAAAAAACATCATCTTTCATTTTAAAAGTTACTATGACTCACAAGAAATCACCATAATAAAATAACATTAGTGATTTTTTTTTACTTTGTGGTTTGGAACAGTGTTTTATGATGGCAAATACATTCATGTGTTATTATGACTGAATTTTTTCAAGATTAATAAGGAAATCAGTAAACCACATTTAAAAAACTTCTTGTTAATAATGAAATCATGTACTAATTAAAAAAAAAAGTTTCAGACATTGGCCGGCAAATATTACACGATTGCAAAAAAACTTGCAACACAGAATTGTGGTAACAAAACTACAATACTTTATATAAGGTAATGAATATGCAAAGTTATATATTACCAAATTTCCAAATTACAGGTTTTGCTCGAGATAAACAAGGTGGATGGAGGTAACATTAACCAGCAATTTGCAGTGGCTTCAGCTATTGAAAATGTTACTGCAATATTCTGCGAATACGATACAATTATTAATTACTGTTGACATACATATTCTTTTACAGGTTTCAAATAACTGATCCTGGCTGACTGCATTTTTACATAGAACAATTAAAAGATAGGCTATGGCTGGAATGTGAGGCTATGGCTGGAATGTGTAAGATTGTTTATTATTGTGATCACCTAAATGGGTAATTCCACATGAAATCAACCAACAAAATGCTTGACCACCTCCGATTTTTAATTAAATTTGGCAACTATGACATGTTGTGAAACTTGTGAGTAAAATTTTATCAAAATCGGGGTTTACACATTTCGGGTACAGGTGTACATCAAAGCAAAAGTTAAGTTACCTTCACAGCAAAAATCTTCTCAACTGCCACGTGATGCCTATCTGTGGATAGGGCAATGTCTTGGTTTTATTTTAGAAACAAAACCAGCACTTTAGGATGATTAGGAGCAAAGTTATATATATATATATACGTATGTGTTAAGAGGCAAAAAATTTTTTTGGCATTTTCTCTCTCTCATTAATATGCAATAACTTTAAAACTATTTCAATCAAAAGTTTTTGGCATAAGTTAATTTCTGTACAGATCCAACATGTGTGCCAAGTTTAACTAAAATTGGAGAACATTTTGACCTTTTTTGTTGATTTCATATGGAATGACCGAAATGTAGCCAAACCAACTGTATGTGAGTATGGACCAATTTCTTGTAGGTCCCCGAGAACAGGAACATTCCACAGCAGAGTGTAGGGGTGAGATAAGAGGACTCACTCATGGTTCGCTTCCCGGTGAAAAATGACTCCTTGTCAAATGTATTCTGCCATTTGAAGTTTATCCGGATCTAGACACACACAACAAAACCATTATTAGTAATCTGTGGGTACAGAAAGCCAAGTGTCATTTTAATTGATCCAGTAATATGTGGGCTTCGATATTTACCAGAAAATAAGACCCAAAAATTTTAACTCTATTAAAATATTACGTGAAAATAAAATCTGGTATCCATAAAACGTTTCCTGGTATTTAAATAGTAGCAGACAATCTGGGCTTACATATAATTATTATTATTCTGTGACACACGAGAAACTCAACTTGCCTGGTTTTCTTCGATTGGGAACTTTGCCTCTATTGCTTCAAGCTGGTCGTGGTATCTACAAAAATACAAACAAAAACATGTTAAAAAGACTGTGATTTTTTTTATTCCCAATCTGAATTGAATACACTAACAATATTTCCTGCTATTCAAATATTTTTATTTAAAATCCTCTCAATCTCCCAGCTCAAGGCTCTTTTATCAAGCTTTTGTACACAAAACGTCCCAGTTCGAAGTGACATATATCAAGTTAGCAACAGCTGGCGGTGTCCGTGACAAGTATAGCCAACCAGGCCAGTTTTCAACAAAATGTCAGAATAAAATGAAGAATTCAATTTATTGAAGAATCAGATAATTAGAATATTTCAAAACAGCCTGATTTTGAAATTTGCGAGATTTCTACAGCATGATGAGGCATAAGCTGTGCTTTTTCGACGTTGTCGGTGCTACAAAAAATGCCAAATTATCAATACAACGGTGATGCTACAGAACTGAAGCGGTTTTTTTTAAATAGAATAATATAGAGTAAGTACAGCAAACATGATTCATGAGTAGATACACATCTGTAAGTACAGCAAACATGATTCATAAGTAGATATATGGATGCAAGTTGAAGGTAGACAAAGCTGCTATGGATTCTCTCCGGTCTGACGTAAGTCATATATTGGAATTGGTGCTGCTTCTTGACATCCCTGTTTAAAATTAACTGCATAGTTCATTTCTAATACATCACTGAAGATATTACAATATACATCAAAACATCTTATATAACTTAAAGTGGGGATAACCAGCTGAGAAAATATCATAAGTAGGGCTCTCAAATATACGCAAGTCAAAATGATTAGAATAAGTAGGGTTGTTTCGGCCAACGCAGCCCAGTGGCACCAGTTGCACAAATGGTGGGTTTGGCCTATGCAAACACACAGCGAAAACTGTTTGCTCGGCCTGCGGGCCAAACCTGTTATGGTCCAACACACACTAGTACTATTATACTAATCTGTGTTTGAATGTATTTGATGGGAATCCTGAGGTTGAACACCACATTCCTAAATGAGCGGAAATAATACAACTTCGAAAATAATAATAATAATAGTGAGCTGATAAAGCAGGCATGTCACACTAATGCAGGTGTATATGTCACATTAATGCAGGTGTATATGTCAAATAAATGAAAGATGAATACGCAAGGAACTGTTTTCGTTTGACTGACACTCTCCAAACTTTTGTTTGCTCTGGCAAAACAGTCACTCGCCATGTGATTGGTCAGCGCCATAACTATAACTATTAAATCACTGCCTCAAAGCACATAGATCTAGCCATATATCTAAGTATAATTATGTAATAAAATAATAATTTTATTTCTGACTGGTTTGGTACTTTTACTGCTGCGAGTTCACAACGTATAGTGTGCTGGCACTATTCTTTCATAGCTTTGTTGTCTGTCGTTTTCTAAGTGATGATGTAAACAATAAATCTGACATGCCCACTGACATGGGAGTCTGGCAGCTTGACTTTGTCACTGCATGCATCATTTCATAAGCAATAGCCACATCATGACATCAATGACAAGTTCTGTCCGTATCATGAGCGTTCCATATGGCATTGCATATTGCACCATCATATCACATCGCTCATATTGGACATGTGTGTAATAATTTATAAAATTCATTTGGATTATTAACTGCACTCGTCACTATGTAGCACGTATACTTACTTACTTGGTATACTTAGTTGTATAGTCTCTTTTAGCCGGTGGCTAGTGACCTCAATTTCTTCTTAAAGGGGTTCAGGGAAGAAGCTGTTACGACTTCTTCAGGAAGTTTATTCCAGTGACTGACGACACGATTTGTGAAAAAGTGTTTACGGATCTCTGTGCAGGAGTACGTCTTTCTTAGCTTTAAGCTATGGCCCCTCAGATTGCTGCTACATTGATAGAAAAAATGCTCCTATTTAGGCCAGTGAGATATCTGTATACTTCGCAGAGGTCCGCCTCAAGTCGTCTCTGTTCCAAGGGAACTGATTCGATAGGTGTTATGCCGAGTTTCAGCGCTCTCTTGTGAACTTTTTCTAATTCATCTATATCTTTTCTATAGAAGGGGTTCCAAGCTGGTGATGCATATTCCAGCACTGGTCGTATCATTGTTTCATATAAGATCTTTATTATCTTTTCCGACCTACTTTCAAAGCATTGTTTAATTAATCCTATGCGTTGATTTGCCTTAGTTGTAATATATTTTATGTGGGTGCTTGGTTTTAGGTTGTCGCATATGGTAATTCCGAGATCTTTTTGTTCTCCAACAACTTCTAAGATTTCTCCATTTAATGTGTATGCATAGCTGAGTTGAAGCTTTGTCTTATTTTGAGAACTACACATTTAGTGGCATTGAAGTTTAATTTTTTTTACCAAACTGTAAGTTTGATCATTTTGGAGAGCTTTACAGTCACAGGGCATCATTTTTTAGGCAAGCGATCGCTCTCGCTCCCTATCGCTCGCGCAAATCAATAATCTAGGGAGCAATTTATCTCTCACGTCAATTGCTAAAATCGCTCGCTGCCTGCAAACGTTTGTCTTGACAAGGAGTTTCTTGAGTATTAGATTCACTAGGAAAGTCTACTCTCTTTATAACAAAGTGTTCGGACTCCAATAGTCAGAGTTCACGTATCATCCGTCACCGGGGATGGCGATCGCAGCCCGCTGCACCAAGATCACAAAACCGCCATTGAAGCCACGATGTGCTGGCCGTGTGGTTTATAAAGAAGTTATCAAATGAGTGGACTAGCGTCAATGTGTAGTATCTTTAAATGTCACATACTGTTGTATGTCGAACTGAATAAAATACATATACATGTACAGTTATGGAATAGATAAGGAATCAACATTATTACATTACGATCTGATTGTAATGGGAATTGAAAATAGTAACTTGGATCCGAGCTACTGAACATGCATATGAGTTGACAAGGAGTGTAAAAGATGATTAAACATTGAAAACGACAATTTTAATAATTGTTCCACTTCGTCTTTCAACCGCTCTGAACACATAAATTCACGACGCACATATCCGGTACTGCTTAACATCGATTGACTGTTTCATGTGCGGATGACGAATTCATATTTTTGCGCACCGAGTTTGAGTTGCGCCTTAAGCATTATGATGCAATGGAAGCATGCCATTTCACCCCAGTTTATATTGGTGTTCCCTACTAAGCTGCATTTATGACTATACATTTGATTCTTAAATGTGGCGTATTTGTGAATCTCAATTGCAATTTGCAAACCACCGAAGCGAAGTCACATGCTAGTGGCAGTGCCGCATGGTGGACGTGGTCACTGCCAAGACCACGGGGCACGGACACATCACACGACTAATGCACTTGCCTAGGCTACGCCATGGTGATCGATGACATGTTGCAATTCAAAACCGTTTCACCAATTGCAATGAATGGGCTTTACTAAAGCAAGCATTTATTTCACTGTACAAAAGTCATAGTGCCAGCAAGTACCAATTAAAATTTCATGGCGATAACGACAGAATCCGAATGGGAAATGGTGGTGCCAGCACACGTTAAAAAAAAACAACTAACAAATCGCTCGCCTAAATTAATTTTGCATATTTAGGCGAGCGATTTATCGCTCGCCTGTTGTTTTCAAACGTGAAGCCCATGCAGTCAGCTAATGTAGAAATATTTGAGTAGAGTTTTGTGTCATCAGCAAACATTTTGGCCATAGCCTTGACTGAGTTTGGTAGATCATTTACATAAAAAAATAGTAATGGCCATAAAAATTATCCTTGTGGAACCCCACTTCTGACATTTTTCCATGATGAATGACCATTTCTTAGGACCACCCTCTGCCTTCTACCTGCTAGGAAAGTTTGGGTCCATAATAGCACTTTGCCTTTAATATCATATTGTCTTAATTTATAAATCAATCAGTATCAAAGGTCTTTGAAAAATCTAAGTAATTTACATCAGTTTCAGCACTGTTATCTGTATTTGTTGTCCAGTCTTGTTGACATTCTAACAGTTGAGTAGTGCATGACAATTTTTTGGGAAACCATGTTGGTCACAACTGATAGTATTGTTTGTGTCAGCTAGTTTAAGTATTGTTTGTGTCAGCTAGTTTAGGCAAATTGTCTGGTATTATTCTTTCAAGCAGTTTAACCACTTGGCTGGTGAGTGACACTGGTCTGTAATTACTTCACTTGTTTCGTGGACTTTTTTGTTACATTAGCATCTCTGCAATCCTGTGGTATTTGGCTTGTTTGTATGGATTTATTAAATATATAGGCTAGAGGAATATCAAAATCTAAGCAATTTCTTAAAACATTTACATTTAGTAGGTCTGGACCACTAACTTTGTCTGGTTTCAGTTTTGTTAACTTTGTCCTTACTTCGGTTGGTAAACTTTCTAAATTATACAGTGTATAGTTTACATCGGTCTCTAAAGTTGGTAGAGAGTGCAGTAATTCTGGCTCATCTGTAAGAACAGATACGAAATAATTGTTTAGTATGTCTGCTTTAGTTTGATTGTCTGAGAAGTTTTTCCCTTCAAAGTTAAGATCACCAATTGTTGACGACAATTTGGTAAAGTGTCTAGTGTAGTTCCAGAATCTTTTATCATTAACATTTATTTGGTCGATAAATTTTTCTTCATAGTGCAATTTTGCTTCCTTTAAGACAGTCTGTAGTTTTCTTTTTCTAATTCATATATTATAAGATTGGCTTAAAGCCCACTTTTGTTTGCCACTACTTGTTTACTTTTTTGCCTTTTGCACAGACTTGTATCTTACCCATGGAGGCATTAGTCTTGAACCCTGCTTTATCTGTTTGAAAGGGACGTTCACTAGTTGGGTATAACACACCCATCATGGCATAAATAAACGTGTATCATATTAGTGTACAATCGATAATTCTTAAATTTAAAGCAACAATTCTAATGTAGCAATGTAACTCTGTTGTCATTGTCCAAATGTTGTCTGTTGATGACTAATAATCATCATGTTTTGGACTTAGACATGATTCATGACAATAACTGTTGGCGGTATTGTATTGATTTCCCGCCCATGACAATGAGTCATTGCTACATATCCAGTATAAGTGAAGTAATACGTTATTGTTTTAAATGCTAGATGGTGACAACAGTTTTAATAATGCCCATATGTTAAAAAGATAAACACTCGGAGGCGTGACGACGGACTGACACTTTCACCGAGACTGTCAGTGACAGGCCGAATAGTTACCTGTACAACACTTCCAACGCCGATTCATGTTTGTCAGCTGACTTGATGATCATCGACGAACGTAATTTCTGGAATTCTAAAAGCCCATGTCGGTATTCTTCCGGGCTAGCATCACTGAAAGTGTTTGCAATGAATGTTTGTAAAGGTTTAACAAAATCAACATCCCATGTTTTCTTTAACGGAACTGCCAGGTATGTCGCCATCTTTGAATGTAGCTTGATCATATGACCCCGTGTTGCTTCTATTGGCCAATAAAAGCGGTCGGAACTAAGTCACACTGCTGCACAAATTTATGTTATCCACACACTCCTGTAGATGGCGTAACGTGTACAATATGCACAATGTTCAATAAGTGGCGTGTTGGTAAAACTTAGCCTCGGTTATCCAGGCTCCTCGCTGTGGCGCCACCGTTTGTCGCAGAGTGGGCACAGACCACAGTCACTTTTCCCATAGACGACCATTATAATATTCTTGCGCCTACATTGAAAATTTATCCTACAATTTTTTTAAAAAAATCACAGAAAATGACAGACCCACTAAGACACCTGGTGTGCGAAATTCGTGAAAATGACATACCTCCTTTTCGCACAAATTGCTTCAAAGCATGAGGCCCGTGCATTTCTGCCATGAAATTCCCCGCTTTCTCAAATACGAGTACATCCTGCCTAACAGCCACTGTGTCATTACGCAACTGGTATACATACTGACAAATGGCATCATTTCAAAGCTTAGATGCTACTGTGCACAAAAACATCACTTCTACTCACTCATACACACAATTTCTGCTCTCACAAATAAACCCTATCTGCACAATGAATTTTTTCCTTGGGACTCTTTATGTATGTAATGGCGGATGGATTCTGACTGTGGTCCGTGCCCTAATTAATTTCCGACATCTCACAAACCGTCACGAAAGTTATACCAAATCGAAGAGAAACCTTTTTCTCGATAAATCACAGAAGGAAATCCACATCGCAATGCAACACATTAACTGATATGTCACCGAGACATGCCCCCGCATGTGAGGGGAAGAATTTCGAGTGGGCTGAGTTGCACATATGCACTTTAGTCATAAAGCCCACACTGCTTGCTGTGCCAGAGATATAGAAAATCTTACAAGTGTTTCACAAAATACGGGGTATTTTCATCAATACAACACTAAAATTGTCAACAAATTTTTTATTAAAATATTTTTTTTATTGTTTTTTAATATGCACTGTTTTTGGGCAAAAAGCAGGCATTTCTGTGTATTTCACAACATTGATAGGTAATATTGAGCGTTCAAACTACAACGAATTATGGTATGTGTGAAAACAAGCTATATATCTGACAAGTTTTCATGTGAACATTTGGCATTGCTGACACGGATGACCCAATTTCAAGTCACTGAAGGTGCCAACTGCCTGTCAACGAGATAGAATGGAATGCTGCCTGTTTGGGGCTTTTGAGTGTCTCCTGTTGCAACTACAGTGACGATAAGCCTACTTTTTGCTCAGATTTCAACTACAGGGGGTTGTAAATTCTATTCAGAATTTACATTGGGGTATTTTCTCAGCCAATAGCTGTGCAGCATGACAGACAAGTGGTCTACCCCACTAAAATTATGGCCATTGCTTAAATGTCAGTTGGACAGATTGCTCCCAGATCAGTCAGATAGGAAAAGTTTTTGACTCTGATACAGATATCAGCATGGAGAAGAAAAGTGAAGGTGTGGCGAAGTTCCAAATAGCCAAAAATGAGAGGAGATGTGGCTTTCAGAAGGGGCACACTGTGCCAGGATATTGTGGTTCTACACATACAGAATAAATTGTGCACCTTGGGGGCTTCACTTTGAAGGAGAGGATTTTATGTCACCTGTCCAGGGCATGATAACTGCACAGCAACATTGACATTGGATTGCTATGGAGGTGACTGCAAGATATGCAGGTACTCCTCTATAGCCTGCTCAGGTGGGAAAGGAAACTGGTGGAAAAAATCAATGTACCTGCAGACAGGTACTCTCCACTATCTCAACATAACCAGTAGAGACAGGATTACACCGAGAAAGATTCTGCAACTAAGATAAGGGGGAAATGCACAAGCGTTAACAAAACTGTGTCTGAACACAAACCGAAATGATGGCCTGAACAGAGGGTTGAGTGCTTCTCTACCAAAAAATGTGAACTTCAGTCGCAATGTCAAGGGATGTGCCTGTGCAGCCATTGACAGGCTGAATTATGGAGCGGGGAACTCTCTACTGTGGAAACTGGAGACAAGCAAAGCTTCTATTAGTAAAGGTGGAAGCCTGCCACACACTCCCCCCACATGTATGTGAGGGGAGTTCAAGAGAGGATTACCTCATAGCCCTGCGAGCACAATGAAGCATGGACACACAGACAGACAGGCAAGCAGGTGAGCATGCAAAAACACACAAACTGGTGAGTAATGATAAGACTGGCTTAATTAATTCTTTGATTTGTCTCTCACCTGTTCAACTGCACAATTTCTAAATACACTGAGGGTAATGACCATGACCAAAACAATGCTGCTCTCTCACACACTGTCTTCTATTGTTGTTTACATGCAGTGGCTCCAGTATCATATGCTGTGGATTAACACACAAGCTGACATTGCAAATATGGCTACAACTTAGATGTCTAGGAATCTTTCATAAATTATGGTGTAGCATATACATTAATCTATGACTATGTACAAGAACTGTCTTCCATTTCCCAGCTGGAAATTTCACACATGACACCATACTGGGCTAGCTAGCCTATACAATATGCTTTAAAACACCCAGTCCATAACATGCAACTGTCATTTCTTGACAAGACAGTGTTAAACTTGATTCTCCACCTATATTTTCTCACAAAAAAAGTCATCTATGCTTGTTTTACCACGATGCGTTGCCTTGGTAACAAGCCAGTCAAAATTTCATATTGGGCACGGACCACAGTCACTTTTCCCATAGACGACCATTATAACATTCTTGCGCCTACATTGAAAATTTATCCTACAATTTTTTTTAAAAATTCACAGAAAATGACAGACCCACTAAGACACCTGGTGTGCGAAATTCGTGAAAATGACATACCTCCTTTTCGCACAAATTGCTTCAAAGCACGAGGCCAGTGCATTTCTGCCATGAAATTCCCCGCTTTCTCAAATATGAGTACATCCTGCCTAACAGCCACTGTGTCATTACGCAACTGGTATACATACTGACAAATGGCATCATTTCAAAGCTTAGATGCTACTGTGCACAAAAACATCACTTCTACTCACTCATACACACAATTTCTGCTCTCACAAATAAACCCTATCTGCACAATGAATTTTTTCCTTGGGACTCTATGTATGTAATGGCGGATGGATTCTGACTGTGGTCCGTGCCCAGAGTGGGGTTCTCATTGTGACCGAAATTATGTATACACCCAGATTCTGGGCGCATACATAAGTAATTAATTAAAATATCATCCGGGCATTTGGCTAATTCATAAAATAAAATAAGAGTGAACTTTTATCAGTTTATACAATGCAATTCGAATTAACTTTAAACTTTGATTATGTTGACACAACTGAAAAGTTAAATCAGGCAAAAAAATGTTTAGTGCATCATCTCGATAATGACGTCGATTGGCAGCTGGTGCTACACGGGAAAGCCTACACAAAATAGAGTGGTGACAGCGGCAACAACGAAACCACGCCTCTGCATCTGGACTCTCTTCTCGGCGAATTCACGAAGCCAAACGAGAGTCAGATAAGCGAGACTAGATAAAATCCAGATCGTAGCCTACTGACCACAGACCACAAATAGGATCCTCCCGCCGTTAATTACCGTCATTACATAAAGAGTCCCTAGGAAAGTGAAGAGTGATTTTTTTTCCGAGCAAACATGCAGACGCGGACCGCTCGCGTATCACTACACTGATTATTCTGCAGAACGCACCAACATTTCAAAATCAGCCACCGGGCTGGGCCGCGATTGAGGGTTATCAGATTTGGGTGCGTTTTTCTAAAAAAACGAGGTATGTAATTTTCACGAGTTTCATACACCATGTGTGTTAATAGAGGATACGTGTGCTGTGATTTTTTTTAGAAAATCGTAGGATCAAATTTAAATGGAATCCAAAGAAACGTTATAATGTCGACCTACGAGAAAATCAAACGTGGTCTGACCCCTACTTTGATTTAATAATTTGATTTAAGTAGCATTTGGCTCTTAGTAGCTCTGAAGTAGCTTGAGTGGTTGCTGACAACAGATGATATGACATGTATATGGGTGTATGACAAATTATTGCAATTTCACATCGGGCCCAATACTTAGTTCTCAATGAAGAATAAATCACAAACGATGAGGATGTCTTGCTGTGTAACCATGATTTTATTTATACATAGCACAATTTGATTATGTTAAGCAAATTTCGAAAACAATGGACTCAGAATGATATGAAATTTAATGTGCGTCAAATCATTGAGTTTTATTTTGTCGATACTGAAATATTGCATGGTAGCAACTAAATTTCGTAAATTGGTATTCTCGAACGAAATAGACAAACATCGTAACTTAGTTAAACACACATCTCGTGACGTCTTGTCTTCGTTGTAACGGCTACATTCAATACTATTTCAGTTTATATAATGTTTTACTGTCTTGTATGTACAATGTATAATTTTTCGCATTAAAACGTTTACCGGTACCTGTAAGACTAAAACTTTGAGGTATTCCAGGAACACATCTAGTATTTTGCGAAATAAGGCCTAGTAAAAAGAAACGTACTTCTCGTCCGGACTTTTTTTAAAGGAAGAGAGGTCCTTAATTATTATTTACTAGTGGTGGATTTTTTGCTAATAGTTTCGAAGATGGCTGCCATGTCTTAGATGCCCACTTGATTAAAAGACGAACTGTAGTTTTTTTTATACAGTATGGAACATGCCAGTGATGTATATTACATATTACATATAGCTTGCCATTCCATTTGCAAATTAGCAAATACATTACTTTTTAGTAGGAATGGCAGTATATATATATATATATATATATATATATATATATATATATATATATATATATATATATATATATATATATATATATATATATATATATATATATATATATATATATATATATATATATATATATTAATATTGTTGGCATTTATACTGTAACTGGTAAACATTTTGATTTTTAGGATATCATTTTCAGTGTTGTTCCTACACCAGTAGCCAATTTGGATATTCGTATAAGAAGCAATGCCTTTCCTACATACACAATACTTTCGACAAACGATCCTTGAAATGCAATGGAAATGTGAAGACATTTGTTTACTATTTCCCGTTTATTATTTGTGATCTTTTCATGCGACTAGCGACAGTCCGCTTTACGGATAAGCAGCACGATTCACAAATAATAAACGGGAAATAGTAAACAAATGTCTTCACATGTCCATTGAACATCAAATGACGTAGATTGTTTAGCTGTGTCAAAATGACGGAGACTCCGTACGAATGCCGGAGAGTTGACATATATGGTTAAGATACTGCATTCCGTGCTATAGTTCATCAAGTTTATGGCTCACTAGACAACCGCTGAGCAGCTGGAACTACTCTTGAATAACCGGATTGTAAAGAACAGAGCGACGATGACCAGCATCCTCAAAGTTTGTCATGATGTGTAGACAGTACAACGCAATGCGAAAACTTATCACGCCAAAACCCGAACAAAGAACTAGGCGCGTCAAAACCAAAGTGTTGGGCGATCTCAAAATTGGTGTTGTGATGTACCGTCAAGAACTTCTGGTGACGTCCTCGATGAGCTGCTTCCAACCAATCAGGTGTCTTGTTACTTCTCTTAATCGTCCATCGTCAGTTTTGTTGTATCTCTGGTCTCATCCATCTCGTGTGTGGTCTTTCTCTGTTCACCTTCAGGCATTCCACAAATCAGTATACAATGTTAAAGTTGTTAACATGTGGAGAGATTAGCTAATGAGCTAATGCCGATGAGCAAGATTAAAAAGAAAAAATGTCATCTATTTATATTTACTTTCAAGATGAATTTTTTCTTTTTAATCTTGCTCATCGGCATTAGCTGATTCGCTAATTATATATATATATATATATATATATATATATTGATTAACGATATTGTCAATTTAGATTTAATTCACGTTCAACAATCTTTTTTATAACTGATCATTGGACGTGAACCGACGAAGGTTGGAATTGGCCTATTCGTAGTTGGCATGACATCGCAGCTGTGCATTGACGTAAGCATCGTCGTGCTCAAACAATTTGGGATGACGTCATCACGTGACGAGCCTGACAACCAGTTGTACGTACGACGTCGATGAGGAGGGATGTGTTTCTTATCGCTCCTTCCTAAGCGGCTACAAAGCGACCGACAGGAAGGATCGTTGGCGAACTTCGTCTACGAAAAGAGGCAATACGTCGGACACGTTCAATTTGACGGAGCAACCGCTATTAGAACTGTGACTTTATTCTCAATTATTATACTTTAAAAATCGCGTAATTAAGATACTTAAATGTTTGTATCGCTGTAATTTAGTTTAGGTATCCATGGTTCCTTTCACTGTTAAATATTTGGTAAATCACGCCACCTCCTGATCTTAAAATAGTTTTGAGGTTGGGTGGTCGGCTTGCAGATTCCTTCCATGGTTTACCCGCCATGTTCAACAGTTTTTAAAGTTCGGTTTATTGACCACCCTAACCAATACCGCTGGCAGTGGGCAGGTCCAATGGACCTGTACGGGATGGAATAAGACGCTCCCGCCTCCACGAGTCTACCACGTATGGGTAAAATACGGTGATGTTAACATGACATCACAGGGCGGATGTCTTCCTCGATGAAGTCGACGGCCAGGACGGAAGGGCTCCAAGATGAGTTCAACGACCACGTGTTCAGGACCAAGGCGAGCCACATTTTTTTGGTGGATATCGGCTGTGGTCAACCAGCCTGGAGAGGGATGGGCTCCGCTAGGTTGCAAATCTGCCCTAGACACACCATGATCATGAAAACCAGTTTGAATCACATACCGGATCGGTCGCAGCCCGGGTCAAAAATGACCGCGCCTCCCGCCGTACATCAGGACGGGGGTGTTACGTATGCTACTGGTGCCCCTACCAAAAAGATACGTGGAAGAAACGACATCACCATCGGCACATGGAATGTCAGGACATTGAGAGCTGCAGGAAAACTGAAAGAACTCACACATGAAATGGAGAGATACAGATGGAACCTGCTTGGACTCGCCGAGATGCGATGGAAAAGCTTTGGTGAAACATCGACCGAAGAAGGACACAAGGTCTACTTCAGTGGCAAGAAGGACAAACACGAACAAGGCGTTGGGTTTCTTTTTCACAAAGACATCGTGAACACTGTCATGGGTTGTCGCCCTATCTCCAGCAGGCTCATCACCATCCGCCTGAAGGCAACTCCCTTCAACATGACAGTCATACAAGTTTATGCCCCAACGTCTGATTATGACGACAGTGAGGTGGAAGATTTCTATGGCCAGCTGCAAGAAGTCATAGAGGAAACGCCAAAGAAAGACAATCTTATTGTACTAGGAGACTGGAATGCAAAAGTGGGAAAGGATGCGCAGAACAACTGGCAAGACACTTGCGGACCTTTCTGCAACACGGAAACAAATGAGAGAGGTCACAGGCTCCTCGAATTTGCAATGTACAATGAGCTGATGCTGGCTAACACATTTGGCCCACACAAAACATCTAGAAGATGGACCTGGCACAGCCCAGATGGAAAACATCACAATCAGATCGACTACATCTTGGTGAAACGGCGCTTTCACACAGGAGTGAACATTGCCAGGACACGAAGCTTTCCAGGAGCAGATATCGGAAGTGATCACGACTTGCTGATGACATCCTTCCACATTCACCTGAAGAGGATCAGCAAACCAAAGCCAACAAGAATCAAATTTGACATCGAGAAACTTAAGGATCCTGATGTAGCAGAAGCATTCAAAGCAATGATAGGTGGGAAATTTGCACCACTTATCATATTGGATGACAAATATACCGACGTGAACTTGCTGACCAGCACCTTCAACAAAATAGTGACCGACACAGCCCACGAGATCCTTGGAAAACACCGTCGGACAAAGAAACCATGGGTCACAACAGACATCCTAGATCTTTGTGACAAAAGAAGGGAATTGAAAAGGAGAAAATGTGATCCTGAAGGTGCAGCAAAATACAGAGAAGTCAACAAGAAGATTAAACAAGATATGAGAAGAGCAAAAGATAACTGGATAGCAGAACAATGCTGTGAAATTGAAGACAGCTTGAGCAAGAACAACAGCAAGAAGGCTTATCAATTAGTGAAACACCTGACATCAGTGAAGAAAGGGATAACTACCACTATCCAAGACAAATCAGGGAAATGCCTGACAGAAGAACAACAGATCCTCAATCGATGGACAGAATACTGCTCAGAATTGTACAGCCACAACACCAACGGAGACCCAGTAGTACTAAATTGTACACAGACTACTGAAGAGGACGACTACCCCATTCTTCGTGAGGAAGTGGAGGCTGCAGTAAAGTCTCTGAAAAAAGGAAAGTCAGCTGGAATTGATAACATACCAGCAGAACTGGTTCAAGCTGGGGGAGAAGCCTTGATTACCACACTTGCAACAATCTGCAACAAGATCTGGCAGACAGGAGAATGGCCCACCCCATGGACTCAGTCACTGATCATAACACTTCCCAAGAAAGGCAACCTACAGATGTGCCAAAATTACAAAACAATCAGCCTCATCAGCCACCCGAGCAAAGTCATGTTGAAGATACTACTCAACAGACTCAAACCCCAGGCAGAAGAGATTATCGCTGAAGAACAAGCGGGTTTTCGAGCAGGACGGAGCACCAGTGAACAGATCTTCAACCTTAGAATCCTTTGCGAGAAACACCTTCAACATCAGCAAAGCCTGTATCATGTCTATAGATTTCAAGAAGGCCTTTGATAAGGTATGGCATGCGGCCCTATGGGCAACCACGAGGAAGTACAACATTGGCTCCAAGCTTGTCCGAACCATTGAACACCTATATGACAATGCCACCAGTGCAGTAACCTCCAGCAGCAGCATAGGAGACTGGTTTCGAACAACAGTCGGAGTTCGACAAGGATGCCTACTATCACCAACGCTCTTCAACATTTTTCTGGAAAGGATCATGACTGATGCTTTAGAAAACCATCAAGGCACTGTCAGCATTGGAGGCAGGACAATCACCAACCTTCGTTTTGCTGACGACATCGACGGCTTAGCAGGAGATGAACAAGAACTAGTCAATTTAGTGGAGCGCCTTGAAAAAACATCTACATCATACGGCATGGAGATCAATGCCGAAAAGACCAAACTGATGACGAACAACACACAAGGCATCAGCACAGAGGTCAAAGTTAATGGACAGAGACTTCAGACAGTAACAAGCTTCAGGTACTTGGGATCAATTATCACAGATGAGGGTTCCAAACCGGAGATACTTGCCAGGATTGCACAGACAACAGCAGCACTAACAAGGTTGAAACCCTTATGGAACGACAGAAACATCACGGTCAGTTCGAAGATAAGGCTGATGCGCTCCCTTGTCATGTCCATCTTTCTGTACGCTTGTGAAACATGGACCCTCTCAGCAGATCTACAGAAGAGGATACAAGCCATGGAAATGAGATGCTTTCGGAAGATCTTGCGCATATCATACAAAGACCATGTTACTAACGAAGCTGTCCGCAACAAGATCAAAGAAGCCATCGGACCATATGATGACCTTCTTACAACAGTTAAGATGCGTAAATTGAAGTGGTACGGTCAAGTATCACGATCATCTGGCCTTGCAAAGACTATATTGCAAGGTATTGTAAGAGGGGGGAGACGAAGAGGTAGACAGAAGAAGAGGTGGGAAGACAACATCAAAGAGTGGACAGGAATGGAGTTCGCTGACTCCCAGAGGGCTGTCAAGAACAGGGAAACGTGGAGAGAGCTGGTTAGAAAGTCATCAATGGTGCCCCAACGATCCTTACGGGTTATGGGAAAGTGAAGTGAAGTGAAGAACCAATACCGACTAAGAAAAGGACAGGTTGATTGTCGACGGTGTCTTTTTCATCTTTCGATGTGAAGTGAAGTGAAGTGAAGTGAAAGTTTATTCAACAACAACAACAACAACATAATACAGGTGCATAGTATGGTGTGCTGCTGCTGCTGCTGAAGGGACATAGCTGAAGTCATACGACTTATAAGGTGCTATGCCCTTCTCAAACAAAATAAATGCAATATAAGTAAAACATTAAATACAAAATAGCATTCACAATTCACTTATAAACTTATTACTGTGGTGCTTGAGCTAATTATAAATTAACTAATTGACATAACTTTCAATTATAAGTTTATAAATATGCTGTAAGTAATGACAACTTGAATGTTTTTTTAAATTGTTTTAAACTTGGTAGCTGAGTTATTTCATTTGCTAAGCTGTTCCACGTATTTATACCTTTGACAGTGAGTGACCGTCATGAGAAATAAAACTGGAAAAAAACTGTGTTATTGCATTGTTTGTATCACACGTGAAACATGTCGATGAGTTGTGTGGTCAAAGGAGGGGGCAGATAACATAGGTAACGAAGCCAGCTTTGGAAAACATGTGTTAAGCAATAGAGCGACCGTCTGTAAACAAGCAACGTTGTTAAGGTAGCATCCTGGTCAACATCACTGGCCTCCATTCACGTGTCCAACATTTCCCGAAATACTCCCTTGTCTGAACCGGCGGAAGTGGGTTGCAACATTTAGAAGGTTACGTTCTAGGTTCCGCTATTGTAGCGCCATAGCTTTCGTTACTGGTCACGGACGTGATGGCTGTGGTAAGGCAGATCGCCCTCCCCGACTGTTCGTGCGCCGCTGTTACCCAGAGCAATCACCCCGATTATATAATTAGGAGATGGACCTGTATGTAATGAATTATGATTCCCGTTATCAAAGAATGGATCTAGTCCGTTTACTGTTACACCAATTTCGCCCTATCACTTGTCATCACCCCCGCTTTTCTTACATCCCACTTCACGCAGGCTTCCTACCTTAGACATTGTATGTCCTTCTCCTGCGGCCTCGTTGTTTCATTGCCTCTGTTCTCTGTGGTAGTTGACCCGCCTCCATCCGCACCAAGTAACCTGCCCACATCATTCGGCTTCTTACTATTCTTCCCGTTAAGCTGAACTGCATCCCAATCTCTTCATTGAGGTCACCCATCCTCCTTCTATCCATCCTCCTATCCATCCTCCTTCTATCCATCCTCCTTCTATCCATCCTTCTTTTATCCATCCTCCTTCTATCCATCCTCATTCTATCCATCATCTTTCTATCCATCCTCGTTATATCCATCCTCTTTCTATCCATCCTCCTTCTATCCATCCTCTTTCTATCCATCCTCTTTCTATCCATCCTCCTTCTATCCATCCTCCTATCCATCCTCTTTCTATCCATCCTCTTTCTATCCATCCTCTTGCACAGCATATGTTGTTCTGTCAGCGTCACCGTCTCAAGATTTGTTTAGGCATTACATACGCATTCATAACTTTTCATGCAACTTCTTTGATGTTTGTTTCGGTCCGAAGGCCAATAAATGAATGTGTTTGTATGTACACGCTCGTTTGGAACGTGAACCAAAACAGAAAGAATGGTGTGTAATCCTACGCATTCAGTGAGCCTCGTGTAGGATGACAACAGGTGGTGCACCGTCTGTGTTTGGAAGAGTCAACGGAGTTACATCACCGATGGAAAATATTCGGGCACATGCAGGTGCCATTATGCAGTTCTTCAGGTTCATAGTGCCACAACTGCGAACAGGAAAAAGACAGGAACATATTTTGTAAACACGACTAGTCATGTAGTAAACTGTCACATTGTGCAACTTGGTCACATGCTTCAATAACCCTGGTCCTGGAGCGAAATTTTTATACTGAAGACACGCATAGCAGTAAGCATAGGCATAGGTGACTTCAAAACGTGTTTGACAACTTGTGTATCGTAAGCTTGTCTGATGCACTACTATGGTCACGATTGAAAAACACAAGCTCAACAGCACTTTGAAAATCACAAAAAAAGATAAAATGTCGAAAGTCCATAACATGTCCTATACCTAGGATATATATATATATATATATATATATATATATATATATATATATATATATATATATATATATATATATATATATATATATATATATATATATATATATATATATATATCGTAGGGTCTAACTGTAAAGTTTCGATGATTAGCTAATAATCTGTTTTAATCATGCATATATGTCATTAGCAAACGATGAACTGTGAACACAATTTGCCAACATACTTACTTACACTTACTTACACTTACTTACACTTACTTACACTTACTTACACTTACTTACACTTACTTACACTTACTTACACTTACTTACACTTTTCCGTTACGGCTCTTCTAGGCTAGTTGCCTGTTAGTCGATCTTCACGTAAGTTAGTGTGCATGGGAGGGAAGTCCGTGTTTTGTTCACACCAGTATGCGCACCAGTTCTTGTCTTGTCAAGTCTGGTTTTGAAGGAGTTTAAATATGGAGCTGATACTACAGTCTCCGACAGTGTTCCGTCGATATACAATCTTGTGTCTAAAGACGTTTCGTCGCTGTCTATTTGTACATCTCTCTTTCTTTAGTTTTTTTTTGCTGTAGCATCTTGTATTTGTTTACATCTCAAGTTCGAGTGGCATATGGTCCACACTGTAGAGCCCGGCGATAAAATGGACTTGGCAGTTTTAGCACTCTCGGTCTGTCAGTGTAGCTGAGGTGTTTTATCTTTGGTACCAGTTTTAGCACTCTCAGCCTGTCAGTGTAGCTTCGGTGTTTTATCTTTGGTACCAGTTTTGTCGCTCTGCGCTGTACATTTTCTAGAAGTTCTTGATCATGTTTCAGTATTGGTGACCAAGCAACATTAGCGTATTCAAGTATTGGTCTGATCAGACTGGTGAATGATTTCACAAGACTGTTGTCGTCCATGTATGTGTACGCACGTCTGATCAGGCCAAATCGGTTTGCTTTGTTTACTGCCGGTTCGACATGTTTGTTGAAGATTAAACCAGGATCCACATGGACACCAAGGTCTCTTTCATTGACAATGGTCTCAAGAGGTATGTATGTGTCTTTTTGTGAGTATTCGATGTGGGCCTGGTTCTTGCCGATATGCATTATCTTGCACTTTGTTTGATTAAAATGGAGCTGCCAAGTGTCAGACCATTTCAACACGTGTAAATGGAATAACTGAATTGTAGTGTGTGATGCGGTGCCAGGTTCCCGCTATTTTTTCTTATTCTTCGTACTGCATGCCGTCGCACACTTTCTCACGGTTTACCTGCTTATTTTATATACCCGCGGCTCGCAGCCGGCACGCAGCCAGCCCGCAGCCGGCACGCAGCCAGCCCGCGGCCGGCACGCAGCCAGCCCGCAGCCGACAAGCGGCCAGCCCGCAGCCGGCACGCGGCCAGCCCGCAAGTTGCCGACCACCAGGGTTGGGGTCAATTAACTTTAATCAGTTCCAATTCAAAATCATATTCGTTTTAATTAAATTTAATCAATTCCAATTAAAACAAGTGTTTCCAATTGATACAAAAATCATTCATATCAATTCCAATTCCGAATTAATTATATGGGAGTTTTTCCAAAGCAAATGCATGGGATAATAGTAACATGTAATTGTAATATGTAATACACGTTTTTATAATAGTAATAGAGGCACTTTTTTAAAAAGTAATAGAAATAGATCCTAAGGCAATAGGTAATAGTTTTTTTCTGTAATAGTAATACAGGAACTTTTTTCAGAAGTAATAGAAATAGATTCTAAAGCAACATATAATAGTCTAATTTTCTATTACATCTATTGCTGCAAACTTACAAAATATCACGTTTGTTTGCATGTTATTCAAACTGCTAATAATTGTAAATAGTGTACAAACAATGGCTGAGCCGTTATTCAAACAACGTAAACAGACCAGTAGGCTGATTATTTTATGGTTTCAGAAATATCTGCTCAATAAAATAATGCAGGATTAGCAGGCCAATTACTTACTGTTACGATGCCCCATTGGGGTGGCTGTGGCTTCACACATTCCTAGCACACACAAAGGGCATGGTTTCATATATATATATATATATATATATATATATATATATATATATATATATATATATATATATATATATACACATATATATATATACCTATATATATATATATATATATATATATATATATATATATATATATATATATATATATATATATATATATATATATATATATATATATATATATATATATATATATATATATATATATTATATATATATATATATATATATATATATATATATATATATATATAATATATACGGGCAGACAACATATATTATCTTAAAGCAGGAGCTTCAACCTGTATTGAATTCAAAGTAAACTCATCCCACCCCACCATAGTTTGATTTCAGTAGAACTTCTGAGTTTTTTTCTTCAAATTGCTAATTGCTACATGGTAACATTGCCACACAGACCCTTTGTTCAAATTTGGATAAAATTAATGTTCCCACCTCAGATCTTCAAATGGTGTAAAAATGTATGTTTAGCTGCTACAAAGACTTTGAGTTCATATACAATTCTATGGTTGGATTGAGGACCACATTGTAAATAAAACCAGATCGCAACAGCACAAGAAAATGAGGTTCAATTAATTTTCTTTCAATTTTAATTCCAATTCAACTTACTCAAAACCTTTCAATTCAAATTCAAATTCTGCTTGGTGAAAATCTTTCAATTTAAATTCAAATTCAGGAATTGAATTGAATAATTCCAATTACTTTTTTAATTCACCCAAGCCCTGCAGACCACCGTGATTTTACAACAAAAACGATAAGACTTTGTAGAAGAGACTTGTGCTACTTGTAGCAAAACACCATATTTCAGGATTGCGGTTGGATTTGTTATTCAATCAAAACTGTTTTCATGCCAACGAAACCGCTAAATATCTCCTGCTATCTGAAACATGGAGCACACCAAAATAATTAATTAATGACTTTCAATTGGTTTAATACAATGATACATCTAGGATATACGACTAGCTCATAAGACTCAATAGGCCTTATGAAATAATTTGTAATAGTAGTTTTGTCTGTTGTAAATCTACTACAACTTACTCGTGTTGCAACCAGCCCCGGTCTCCCCTACATATCCAGTCTACTTCAATTATATATCTGTTTGCCGACAGATGGCGACTAAGTTTGTTACAAGCCAGATTGTCGTAAAAGTAATTTGCCCATTTTCGGTGTCCGAAATTTGTTAAAATATGGCAGACGAAGAAGTGGTCGATTATTCGCCGGAATTAAGTAAAAATTGTGCTGAAAGCATATCAGAGAATGAATTAGCACAGAAACGGGTAGGAGGCGATATATGTAAACTTACGAATGCACTCACCGGTATACTTATTTCGTATTGCGCTGCCTTGTTTGCATAACTAAACTGACACTGTCAGGGAGCGAGTCCGTGACAGTGACTACGCTGGCATTTTAGACCCTCCCACTTTTTCATCATTGCTCATTATAGACTAATTACGCTGCAGGTTTCCGTGCCTGGTGATCATTCGTAGAGTTGTTTTTAATATTGTTTGATTCCCCGTTTATACCTCAGTATGGCTGTGTTTATGTTAGGCAAAGTCAATCGCCATACAATTGTTTCTATCTGGCTGTTGCTGTTGTATAGGCGAAGATCTCGCTCATGATAATCGTACGGATTTTCACGTTTCCTTACAAAAACGCCATAAACAGAGCAATAAACACGTATTTCATGTCTGTATGCATTCTTATATGTATATCACTAAAGTTACCTGACAATAACCATGTAAAAGTGTGAAATTATTACCTTTTTGTCAGAACTTATGTGCTTGTCAAAATTTTTATATAACCGGATGTTGTTGTGAGCGAGATTACCAAACGGGATTGAGAGTGGGGCGGACGACTGCCTATGTTTATGTGTGTCCCTAGCCTAGCCTGGCTTAGCCTTAGGCTACGCAAGACTTAGTTAATACTAATAAGCCCAACAAAGAGGGTCGCCTTTCTCTTCCAGTTAATGAAAGGCGAAGATGCAGGCCCCCGAAAACTAACTATTCTAGGCTATTTGGAATATTATTAAATTGCAATAAACGTTCGAAATAAACACTCATAAATATAAAATCAAGATGTTTTGTAATGAACACAGGAATATCACATTACACTGTGCACGCATTGATTTCAAACAATATCGCCCATTATTAGACATACATTGCAAGTGGGAAATATATGAGCTGGTTTTAAATAGAACGGAACTATGCCCTTACTATGGTGTTTTGACCATGTCAACTGTGATAGCCATGATGTTCTCATTTCAGTTATTTATTACAACCAGTTTTGTTTACTGTATGTTGTGCTTACTGAAATGCTGGTACTTGTCTAGAAAACCCACCTCATTTTCGCCATTATATAGATCTATGCAATATGTAAAAAATGCATTGTTATATGTCGAATGAATAAGTTATAAAAACATTTGTGTAAAAATAGGCACCTGATATTGTCTGTCCTGTTAGGACCACTGGATAATGATCATTGACCTGATGTTATCTGTTCTTAGGATCACTTGCTACAATGGATGGAGGTATCAGTGACAGAGCCAGAGAAACGGACAGGCACATCATCAGTAGCCATGCAAGACACCTACACTGTCTACCTCGTAGAAACCAAGTATGTCTTTCTCATACACCACCTGTTATGCTTCAGTTATTAAAAAAGCATTCCATTAAGCTTGTGTATCTAAAATGTACATAAAAAGACCTGCAGCAAACTACTGCTCTTTATAGAGTCACCATAGTAAAATTGTGGCATAAGTTGTTCAATTTTGGTCACTGCTTGAATATACATGCACGGATATATACATGTACCAGCAAGACAGCCTCAACCCTGTCTACATTTGTAGGGTGACTGATCGAGAGATGCCTGGCTATGGCGATCCTCCAAGTTCTATCTGGCGGCGCTACAATGAATTTGAGCTGCTACGGACCTACCTAGAAGTGATGTATCCAGCAACTGTTGTGCCACCTCTGCCAGAGAAACGAGTATGTCACGTAACACTATGGAACTGTTGTGCCACCTCTGCCAGAGAAACGAGTATGTCACGTAACACTATGGAACTGGTGGATTGCCTGCAATCGTTTACCGTATTCATTGTGTTAAGCTAACATGCCCTAATTACAGGCCTGGGGTAATAGTAATATGTAATAGTAATAGTAATGATTACAATTGTTCAAGTAATATTAATAGATGGCACAGAATGTAGTGTAATAGTAATAGAAAGCAAAGTAATAGTAATTGAGCTATTGCTTTGCTATTACAATTGAACTTTTCATATTTGAGCCAATAATTAACTGTCCACCAAGCAGCAGCTGAGCAGTATGGGTCTACAATGGGATAATGTATTATGTGACAGTGACATTGCTTTTCTGTTTCATTCCAGTGAATATATGAAACTTCTAGATCCGACTGGAATTGTATGAGGTTAATTTAATTGGGAAATTTATGAGTTAATTGAAATTTATGAGTTAATTGTAATTTAATTAATTATACACCCATTAGGTAATTTGAATCTATGTAAGTGATAAAGTATGTTAAATGTTTAATCGAAAGAAAATAGTTCTGACGGAAAATGTAATAGTAATAGATTGAAATGTAATAGTAATAGTAATGGATTACATTGCCTTAAGCATATAACATTAATAGTAATAGAAAGGAAACTAAGTAATAGTAATCTATTACATTGCAATGTAATAGACCCTAGGCCTGCCTAATTAGCATACACCCGCTTTTTTTGTCAGAAGGAGCCATAATTATTGTAGTTTGACTAGTGTGGAACAACAGTTAAACAGTTGGCACCACTTTTCAGTCACCAAATGACACCACTGGTCTAGAGAAATAAATTTTGGTGTACTCTTATAAGAACAGATTCATTGAAATTTTTCATGGCCCAATTTTTTTAAAGCGTACTATGTGCTTATTAGGTCGAATACGATATATGTCTTGAACCAGGATTGTTATGTTAAGCATCCAGGCTGCCAATTTACCCTGGAACACTAACATTGTCCAATACAATGTGTGGTGTGTACGAGAGAGAGTGAGAGAGAGAGCAAGAGAGAGAGAGAGAGAGCAAGAGAGAGAGAGAGCAAGAGAGAGAGAGAGCAAGAGAGAGAGAGAGCAAGAGAGAGAGAAAGAAATAGCGATTTTACCTGTCTTCCTCGTGCAGTAACTCCCACATCTTTTCCCTCTGTGTTGTTGACAAATATCTGCATATGATTGTACTTTTACTTTCAAATTTAAAAGCAAAAAAATTAGTTGTTTATACTGTACATAATGCTGTTTTCTTGTTTATTACAGGTCAGTCATGGTTGGCACAAACTGCCAACAGATCGCTTTGATCCTGACTTCATTGAGCGGCGGCGCATTGGTCTTGAGGTAGGACACTCTGTCCTTCTCTTCAGTACATTTGTAGACTGCACAGTTTATATCAGTGCAACAGAGAAACTTGATTTATGCAGTTTTATGTGCGCGTAACACATTATCACTGTCGATGGCCAGTGATGCTGTACTGAAGTTGGTTGTAGCTGACCATGTCCATCTGGGAAACAGTTAATGTGCTAATCCACCACAGACTCAAAAGAGCGAATAATGGATATTTTTATTGCTTCCTTGCTTGGTTTTTGTGTTGCCATTTTTGATTTGGCTATTGACGATCTTCCCTGGTACGTTCTCCGGGTATAATTTTTGGGCAACAACCCATACAACAATATATCTGGTACCAGGGTTCGCACAGATCCCTGAATGTTCTTAAATTTGACTTTGTGACTCAAGTACCATTAAATGTTGTTGAATTCGTAGCAGTGTTCTTGAATGTTCCTGAAAACATATTTTATGTGTTGCTATGTGAATGCACCAATCCACCCCTCGTCACCAATCACCCCTAAAATGTGTATAAGGGTCAGGTTAATTTGAATTATCCATGACGAGTTGATCACGCACAATTTATAGCCACAATCCAATTATATTCAGTTTGGCCAAAGCAATCATAGATTATGAAAATCAAACCAATTCCCAACAGTAATGTAATGGGTTCAAATTGTTTTAGTGTCAGAAAAGCTGCAGACTAAGCTAAGCTATCATTCAGTGTAGTAGTTTAATACAGAATATACTCTGTGTGCATAGCATTAATCTGTGTCGACCACTGCACTGTGTGACGTTGGTTTCAGAACTTCCTCCTACGAGTGGCATCACATTCCATCCTTTCCAAGGACAAAATCTTCCATGGCTTTCTCAAGCAGGTATTACAACTATTAGTTGAATGCAAAACATCTAAGGTTTGAATTTGAAGGCTGGTGGAAGTGACAGACACTTTACTACAATATGAAAGAAACACAAATTTAGATATAGTTTGAGTCTACGTAATGCAAAGTTGAAAAACACTAATGTGAGCATTTGGTGTAATTCTGCACATACATTGAAATGTGGGCATAACTTTTTCTCAGTCCAAGACACGGCATATGCCGAAAAAGTTAAGTTAGCAAGAAAACTAGAATTTCACTAAGTTTATGTTTGTTTTTCCACAGGATGACGACTGGACTAAAACTGTCTACTCAACAGACTTCCAGAGCAAGGTTTGCAACCGCAGAAATTTAATGTCAATAATGATGTTACATAGGCTGTAACCTGTGAATTTGTCAATAGTAATTGTAGTATTCTTACTATAATCGACCTTTAGTATGTTTGTATGTCATGATACTCGTTTTTTTCATCTCGGGCGGCAAACTTACAGGGGTTCATCTATGACACCGGGAAGGAGACGTAACATTATTATTTTTTCGAAATTCACCACATTTACTTTTTCTATGAACAATCAAATTACCCTTTGTAGTTATTATGTACAATTGCTGTATGATGAATAAATGTTACAAAGACAAAAGTTTTGAAGATAGTGAAAGTCATGGGATGGAAAATGAAAGTCATGGGAGGGAATGTTAATAATAATGATAGCATGATATCGTGAACAGAGATGTGAAAAACACATCATCAAGGGGAGGGAACGAAAAGCAGTTAGAGTGGAAATGCAATTTTAAAAAAATACAACTTGAGATTTTTTGCAGAAAGTAGTTGTACTTTCACTTATTTTTAAGGTTAACGGAGAATATGTGTGGGGGGTACATGGAGAGTATCTGGCAAGAAGATGGTCGATGCGATAGAGATATTAGGACATATAGCTTTGAAGAAAGTATTCAAATGCTATTAACAAGTGAATTCAGTAGAAAGTCAAAGAAAAGACAAGTAAGCTGTTGATTATGGAGTACTGTATCTAGCGGAGACATTGACAAGCATCTCACACTTGAGCTTGTTGTTAGTGTGAGTCCTGTGCTGTTTCCAGGCTGACTGGAAGTTGAAGGCATTGAGTGCCTCATTCCGACTGAAGAAACCTGACCGGAGGTTTGAAGAAGTGAAAACTTACAGCACCGAGCTCCAGACACATATCAACAACATTCTCAAGATCCGCACGGTCAGTGGTTGTAGTGGTCAGCTGTTCACAACCTGGTCAGTAGTTCTCATTGGTCCCTGATACTCGGTGGTCTCTGATTCTCACTGGTCCCTGAATCTCAGTAGTCTGATTTGCATTGGTCTCTGATTCTCATTGATCCCTGATTCTCAGTGGTCTCTGATTCTCAGTGATCTCTGATTCTCATTGGTCCCTGGTTCTCAGTGGTCTCTGATTCTCAGTGATCTCTGATTCTCATTGGTCCCTGGTTCTCAGTGGTCTCTGATTCTCAGTGATCTCTGATTCTCATTGGTCCCTGGTTCTCAGTGGTCTCTGATTCTCAGTGATCCCTGATTCTCATTGGTCCCTGATTCTCAGTGATCACTGATTCTCATTGATCCCTGATTCTCGTTGGTCCTTGATTCTCAGTGGTCCCTGATTCTCATTGGTCCCTGATTCTCATTGGTTCCTGATTCTCAGTGTTCCCTGATTCACATTGGTCCCTGATTCTCAGTGGTCCTTGATTCTCAGTGGTCTGTAATGTTTGACTGGTACTGTATACATAAAAAACAAATGATTACATTACATTACAGTTTTATGGTTAATTGAATAACATGCCTTTCCCTTTTCTTTAAGTGTTTGCCAGTTCTGTTTGTCAGCAATGCCCTTCAGGGCTGGGTCCAATTACACAAAATGATATCAATTACAATTACAATTACATTAAATTAAATTTTTTATTTCAATTACAATTACAATTACAGTCATAATTTTCTAAATCAATTACAATTACAATTACACTGTTTCAATTTCAATTACAATTACATTATGCGGAACCAAATATATTCAGCATTTGTTAATTATGTATTTTTGCACGTTTTGCTTAATTTCAATATTTTGTACACAATTGATAAACTAATATAACGGTAATGTTTGTACATTTTGTTGAATTGTAACTTTGAATTATACTAATAAAAAGATAGCTGTTTAAAACATTTTTATTATATAAAAATACAATGCAATATCCAGACATAATCCTACAGGACATATTCCAATGCAGACATTTATCCGTGCGCATTTCTTAAATTTTTCTTTGGAAAATACTAATAATAGGGTTTGATGTGTTTACTTTGAGGTTGTAGCTCCTGCTCTAAGCTGACATTCTTAATTGGTCTGCCCTTTGCTTTGTGTGAGTTGGGAATGGGAAGAGAGGCCATATAAATGGTCCTTGCCACCTGACCTGTCTCCAACCCACCACAACACAAGGGGTGTAATTGGCTTGCTAACTCTGCAATGTTTCACTGAATGTATGTGCATTGTTTATTGCTTCCTGGCTGTTACCAACTTACTGAAAAGGCTAATTGCTAAGGCTATCCACCACTAGCACCACTGACCAGTACCCACCAGATAGTGAATACTGAGACTTAAATGTAAATATATAAGCAGGTGTTATTATTAGTCTTGATTTTCAACTCATGTGAGACTTAAATTATATTTTTATTGACAATTCGTTCAGGTAGTTTGTGATATGAAACGTACTGTAATTGATTGTAATTGATTGTAATTGAAATAAAATTTCAATTATACAAAATATAACAATTACAATTACAATTACAGCAACATTTTGAAACCATAATCAATTACAATTACAATTACCTGATTTTGCTGTAATCAATTACAATTACAATTACATAATTGGACCCAGCCCTGATGCCCTTAGAACTATCTTGACGGAATAATACCTATTCTGAATCATTAAACAGAGCACTCCTGTCGGCGTAGTAAACATAGTAATGTACTGCGTTGCCATTCCTCAGAAACTGGTTGACCGACTGTACGGCGTGCACAAGATCCACAACAACTACGGCCGCGTGTTCAGTGAGTGGAGTGCCATTGAGAAAGAGATGGCAGACAGTCTTCAGACTGCTGGACACTACATGGACGTGTAAGTCATGCCAACATCTAGCCACACTTCATAATGATAGACTCTAAGTGAAAATTAAGAAATATTGAAGTTTTTAGATTTGTCCATATGTGTTATGTCACACAAAACTGCGATACACAACGTCTAGGCTACTAATACCTTTATACGTAAATGTGTCCCATGATGTTGTCATCGAGATGTTCCGTAACTTGGAACTAGTCTCTTAATATCACACAATGAAAACTCAGCTGCTGCATTTGCTTAAATATTCAGGCCACTCAATGGCTAACATTTTGTAGGTGTGCCCGGGGCCACGATGATGGTTCGTATATTTAAAAAAAGTAAAATTCCCCCCCCAATTGGGAGTGGGGATATTACGAAGGATTCTATGTGGACGTTTTGAAATACAGATAACATACGTACAATTGTTAGCGACGCTATGCGTGTTTCGATGATTGTTACGTGATCTACATCAGATGTCCACATGAGTTCCTTAGCATGATATGAACCTATAACATGTTTAGTGTTATGATGAAATGTATTAATAGTTCAGGAGACCTGCCTGAAGAAGTGTTGTTTTTGGGTTGAATGCTGATGAGAGAGATGTTGTTGTAGATACGCGTCATCCATAGACAGTCTACTGGAGGAAGAGGAACAGTTTGCCGACCAACTCAAGGAATACTATGGCTTTGGCGACTCTCTCAGGTACAAACTAGGCAACACTGCAATAATCTCACACCAGGGTCAGTCCATCGCAAATCAACAAATCGACAAATGCCCCATCCACTTCAGTCTCGGATTCACTTGAAATTTTTACCAAATATTCCGCTGTCATCTACATGAACAGATCCAGCAGAATTCTACACTACCATTCCTACCCCCTATCCTACCCCATGGCAATTTCTCAGAAACTCCTTGGAGCCCAAACTTCAGATTTGTTCATATAGATGATTGTGGAATATTTGGCCAAACAATTCAAGTGAATGTAGGAATGAAGTGCTTGAGCCACCCCAAGTATTTGTTGATTTCAAATGGAGTGACCCACCATTGTGTTACCCACCACACTGCTGACATCACTACTTGGTGATGTTAGTGACGCGGACAATGGGGTAAATGAGGGAGTTGGGCAGAGGGAAGGTACAGCCAAGGATGTTTACATAAACCTGAACTACCATGGTCTTCTGTGGATATGAGTTATCTATCGATATTTATCTAGTTATCTAGTAGCACTTACTAATACACTGTTGTTTGTGGGTTGCACAGGAGCGTATGTAGGAAGCAGGAGTTACTGCAACTTGACCTTGAGAAGGTCGAGGAGGACCTCGCATCAAAAGCAGCATACAGGGAACAATTGGTAAGTAGTGTCCGTGGCTTCCGATTTTATTAGGAGTTGTATAGCAGAATTGGCATTGTTGAATTAAACAAATTGTATCTGTAGAAATCACAACTGAATGCATTCGTTACTGCAACACAACAGGAAGTATTTTTTCAGTCAATAATCAAACAATCATCACAATATGTTGTTGATGCCTAAAATGGCCTTGTGCTGGAATAATAGATCATCATCCGCATTCATGCTTGGTGTATCAACATTAATGATTCAAACAATGCGGCAATATGTATGTTTCATGCAACAGGGTAAGACGGCAGGCTTCTCTCTCAGTGGTGTGTTTCATGCAACAGGTGCAGGGTAAGACAGTAGGCTTCTCTCTCAATGGTGTGTTTCATACAACAGGTGCAGGGTAAGACAGTAGGCTTCTCTCTCAATGGTGTGTTTCATACAACAGGTGCAGGGTAAGACAGTAGGCTTCTCTCTCAATGGTGTGTTTCATATAACAGGTGCAGGGTAAGACGGCATGCTTCTCTCTCAATGGTATGTTTCATGCAACAGGGTAAGATGGCAGGCTTCTCTCTGAGTGCTGTGTTTCATGCAACAGGTGCAGGGTAAGACAGCAGGCTTCTCTCACAATGGTATGTTTCATGCAACAGGTGTAGGGTAAGATGGCATGCTTCTCTCTCAATGGTGTGTTTTATACAACAGGCGCAGGGTAAGACGACAGGCTTCTCTCACAATGGTATGTTTCATGCAACAGGGTAAGACGGCAGGCTTGTCTCTCAGTGGTGTGTTTCATGCAACAGGTGTAGGGTAAGACAGCAGACTTCTCTCTCAATGGTGTGTTTCATATAACAGGTGCAGGGTAAGACGGCATGCTTCTCTCTCAATGGTGTGTTTTATACATAATATACAGCAGGTGCAGGGTAAGACGGCAGGCTTCTCTCTTAGTGGTGTGTTTCATGTAACAGGTGCAGGGTAAGACAGCAGGCTTCTCTCTCAGTGGCATGAAGTCGAAGTTGTTTGGCAGTGACACACCAGAACAACGTGACCAGAAGATTAAGCAACTGGATGACCAGATCAAGGAAGCAGAAGAGCAGTTGGAGACTTCCACGAGTGAAGCACAGTAAGAGTCTTAAAGCAACTATTTATTTCTATATAATAAAGTAGTTTGTGATTCTGTCAGACTGTTCCCTCATATCCTTGCATGTATTGAAACTTTGTAGGTGTGCCCGAGGGCCCATGGTAATGGTTCGTACACTAAAAAATAAATTTGCTATGGTGGAGTGGGGAGGCAGGGTATTATGTCGAAGGAACCAATGTGGACATTTGACGTAAATTACGTAACTCAGAACAATAGTTATGTGCAATTGTTAGCAAGGCTATGCGTGTTTCAACCATTGTTACATGATCTATGTCAAATGTCTACTGAACACTTTATGAAACCGGCAGTTGTATATGATTTTTGTGGTGGGAAGATGTCACTGGCATTGCACTACAAAAACTTGACTGGATTGTGCAAGCTTTTGCCTTTTCTTGCTGGCAACACTGGGTAACTGGGCTAGCATCTCATAAAACATCAATTACTTCCTGACATTGAAGTTAGAAATGTCCATTGATGTGTATATATCACAGATTAAAAAAATAATATTGTTAACAGTGATTTTATAGAGGTGACCTTTATACATCTGCCTTTAGCAATAATTGTACAACGTCTATTTGTTGTCATTCAACATCAGTTCCTCCAGTATTGACTTGTTGAATAATGACTTCCTGCCTGCCAAACTTACAATACCCTTCCTTTATTCCCGTTGTGATCTCCCTGTTTCTGTGGAGCGTAGTGGCGTTATGGTTAGAATGCCAGACTAATTGAGAGAACCCAGGTTCGAATCCTCTTGCTGTCGTTTTGAAACTTAGACAATTATGTTCACCCCACGTTGCCAGAGTTCACTCAGCTGTATAAATGAGTACCTGGCTATAAACAGAGGTAGAGTAATTGCAGCGTGGCTGAATGCTTCCCAGAGAAATCGAGATGGTTTTGGAATGAACAGGTCTGCCACTTGAGCAGTCTCAAGGACTGGATAATGCACAATATAAGAATGTACCTTTACCTTTCTCGCATTAAGTCAATCCTTAATAGTTTTACTTTGGAGCATTTATCATGTTCATCTTGAACAACCATCTATTCCATAGAATGTTGCTCTCTGATGACAATGGCACTTTCTGAAAAGTGGTAAAAGTCAGTTTGCACAAGCCAAACACATCCCTGCAGTTTGCACAAGCCTATGTGCTCACACATCCCTGTGGTTTGCACAAGCCTATGTGCTCACACATTCCTGCTGTTTGCACAAGCCTGTGTGCTCACACATCCCAGTGGTTTGCACAAGCCTATGTACTCGCATTCCTGTGGTTTGCACAAGCCTATCTACTCACACATCCCTGTGGTTTGCACAAGCCTATGTGCTCACACATCCCTGTGGTTTGCACAAGCCTATCTACTCACACATCCCTGTGGTTTGCACAAGCCTATCTACTCACACATCCCTGTGGTTTGCACAAGCCTATCTACTCACACATCCCTGTGGTTTGCACAAGCCTGTGTGCTCACACATCGCTGCCGTTTGCACAAGCCTGTGTGCTCACACATCCCTGTGGTTTGCACAAGCCTATGTACTCACACATCCCTGTGGTTTGCACAAGCCTATCTACTCACACATCCCTGTGGTTTGCACAAGCCTATGTGCTCACACATCCCTGCCGTTTGCACAAGCCTATGTGCTCACACATCCCTGCAGTTTCATGCATTATATCTGTATGAGACTTGCCTTCTTGCTAGTAGAATTTTTGAGAACTTCTGATAATCTTAAGATTGTGTTATTTGCACACCTCTTAAAGCTGTCTGAACCCCAATAAACCTGTGCAATGTGACAACCTTATTTTTGGTGTTATTTATGCACCTTCAATTGCATGATGCATCCCATGACCAGGTAATGTACGTCAAAGGTGTGTCATGTCCATAAAATAATGAAGCAATAGTAAGTCTAATTACAACTTCGAGTGGTGTGTCAAGGTCCGTCAATGTTATATGACGTAATCGATAATGTCATTGGTCGAAAGTGGTCTGTTAAAATGTCTCCAGGTGTGCATCAACAACATGCAGTGATGCATAATTGTTTTGACGTAGGGGTACGTCAAGGAACCTATATGTCTGACATACATATGGCACGCATAGACTGGGAGTCCTGGAGTGCATCATGCAATTGAATTGACAGGTGTATTAACTGCTATTTTAGAATTTTTTTTTATAAAACGTTGCATAGATCAGTATCACACCAACAGTCTATAACATTTTACAAGTGTGATCAAAATGCCTCCTTTGTCAATCATGATTTAAGTGGCTGACTACCCTAAAATCAAGCTGTCTGCACATCTGTCTTCACAGATGAATAAAAGATGTTACTTCATTATGATATAACATTCATGCATCCTGTTTATTATATTGTACATTATCCTACAGGGAATTTGTCTCCCTTGCACTGAGGGACATTGATCGTTTCAAGAGGCAAAAAGCAAAGGACATGAAAGATGTCTTTACAAACTATGCCATCATGCAGATAAACCGGTGTAAAAAGGTAAGACACATATAAACAAACTATGCCATCATGCAGGTAAAATGGTGTAAAAAGGTAAGACGTAGTAGTTTCACAAACTATGTCACTTTGCAGATAGAATGGTGTAAAAAGGTAAGAAACATGTCCAGAAACTATGCAGTCACGCAGATAGAATGGTGCTACATCAAACCTGTGATAACTTTGTGTTAGTTATGTGTAAAAAGACAATGATCAGTCTAAACCTGGAAGTGATACTTTAATTTAAATTACATTACAAACAATAGAGCAGTATGGCATTGGCCTACATTTGAAGTGTGCTTACAGCAGTATCACAAGAAGTGCAGCTGTAGATAAATATACACAGCAGTTTGGCTAGCTCTGGAAGTCAGCTCCTGAACTGTTGGCCACACTTGTGGTTAATGTACAGTAGCAGTATACACTCTGAAGTTAACACATCATGTTTATGTGTGACTTCAGGGAATTGCAGTATGGCAGAATGCAAGAGACGTTGCGTTCGCCAAGTTGTGAACACCCATGTGTGGGCACGAGGACGTTCTACCGGGGCCATTCTACAGGAGGCGTTCAGCGGATCATCCATCTTACAAAGCTGTTTGTACAGGACTGTCACATACTGAGAGTGTCCACCAATGTGTGTATGCCAACCCTTCGAGAAAGCTGCAGTGTCATTGTCATTCCACAGTATGTTTTGTGCTTTCTTCATACACACACTTGTGTGAGAAATGATCACGATGTTTTGACCATTGGGCTGATGTTGGTGACGACATAATGAAACTGATGGTTACATTAGAACCAACTTAACCTTGCCATTGGGACTGTCAGTAGACTGGCCACCACATTGTGGCTATTTCACAGTAAGTCAACACTTACTGGGATGTTGAGTAAACCATGAACTTTCTTTGTATCCTCTGGTTAATACCGCTTGTGTCTTCATGTGTTCATTGTCAGACACACTCTTGCCTGCCGTCTCTCCTCTCTCAAATTGCCCAATGTTTCTGACTATGTTTCAATTTATCTTATCTGCACGAGACATTCCGTGACTCAGTCCTCCATGTACAGGTGTTTTATCTTCCTGGAAAGGTGAAGTTCCTGGAAGTCCGCCAGCGTATGGACCTCAGTAAATGTCAAAATGTGAAAACAATTTTTATTCAAAAAGTAAAGTAAAAGTCGTGTTCATCATGTGTTGTCCACTGCTTTCCATTGGAAATATCATTGGTTGATGCTCAGCTGTTGACCAATCATTGACCGTGTTTCACACATTATTCGGTAAAAGATGGATATTACTGGTAACATTAACTGAGGCCTTTGCTTGCAACACATGCAAATAGATTCTCTATCTCATTTTCGCAAAAAAGGAGAAATTTTTGTTCATTATTATTTTAACTGCTAAGGATCATGAAAATATGTGTGAGATTTCAGACCTTTGCTGTAAAACTGTGGCATTTAATGCAAAACTGGCAGGTTTATGCATGAGAGTAGGGTATGGATATGTTGATTACTAAGCTAATAGGTTTTGTTAACTTTACAAAAAATAATATCACTTACCACTGTCACTGAGCCCTATTACAAAATGGAAAGACATCCACATATATCACATTCTTGCCAACTATCTCACTTTTTACTAAATTTCATGTTTCCCTTGCTGATTCTTAAATTTCCCACTTCCTCAAAATGTGAAACTCCCAGCATGTGGTGCGTTTTACCACACAAATTGTCAAGATGTGATTATGCTAATTGGTGATACAATAATAATCAAAAATAGAAACAATTGCAACATACCCGGAGATAATAATATACATGTAAATCCAAAGACATTAAATTTGTGGCCTTTTATAATACTGGTGGCGCCATCTGCTGAACAAAGTTGTAGGATAAAGTACAAAGAAATATGATTGACAATTTCCCTCTTTTCATGTGAATATGTTATTATGATATGTTGGAAATTAAAGGCAGTGAGGCGAACCACAGAATGTGATGAAATGTTTTGTGAGATTTCACAGTAATTGAATATTAATACTGAGTTACATGAAACGGAACGAATCCACTCAAGCTCTCTAACTGATAGACCTCACAATCTACCTGTAGGTGGCCCTATGTAATACATAAAAAGCAGGATATAACATCATCATTGTTAATCGGGCCTTACATGTTTATTAACATAGCTTTGTATCTACAAAGCTAACCGATTGTTGTTGAAACGTCTTTGAACAATTAGGTATTTAAAAGAAAGTTTGATAAGAAAGTAGTTTGTCAGTTTGTCGCAACATTACAAACAGTTTTGCAGTATTATGTGGATTTAATAATGAAATTTGTATCATTTCATAAATATAACTGAAAAAGTATGTTATCGTAGTTTAAACTTCAATTTTGTTAATGTTATACAAAATGGTAAGCTTATTTTGAGTTTAATGCCGATTACAGAACCGAGATAATGCTGGTGGATGAACATTGAAAAGTTTGTCAAACGTGGAAATGCTTATTATCCTAGGTACCCTGGTAGTTGATATTGTATCATGATACCATTAAATACAGAGCATCATAAAAGATGTTACAATTATGGTAAATAACTGAAGGTCAATTACATTGTTTTATTTTATTATAAAAAGAAAATTACATGTACCAGTACTGTGCATTGTTAAACAGGTGTTTGGTGAGTACACATGTTCTTGCTCCCAGGGCTGGGTTCAGTTATAACGGTCAGATATAATTACACTGCATTATAAAATCACAACTACAATGATATCATTGAACATTGTTTAAACCTTGTCCAAGTGTACTTCTCATACACTGGAAAGTCTCAGTCATTGGAGCATTTTACTTGGTCATTTGGAATTTGAGTTAAGAATAATTTATTGTATTTGTTGTGCTTAGGTGTGTGTATATTTATTAAATTACTACTGTGTTGTGTAGAATGGAGAACTTTGTTGATAGGTGATGGATAAAAGACATTGCTATTTAGGCAATGTTAGATACAGTCGCTGAATCCATGTTATCTGCAGTCAGAGACTTGTGATGTTGTCATTGGCTGGTCATGTTTCATTCTGACTACATCTCTTGGTTCATCATTTGTAAATGATGCTGAATTGTCAGTTGTTAGTATTCAGTGTGTCAATGTCCCAGTATGTTTGTATATGTGAGTATTTATTTCAGGACTTGTACAATTCAGTTACATTCATGTAAGTATATAATTATACCCAACCACTGCGGGTTTATATGTACATTATGCATGAAAATAAAAATGGCTATTTTGTTCTCTTTTACAGCTGACTTTATAGTTAAGTAATTTACACACTGTAATAACATATATTAGGGCAATTGTGATACTTAGGCCTTTTAAATGTACTTTTCAGTTACACAGGATGGGTAGGCCTTGTTCAGTTATATTATAGAGGGTAGGGCTTTTTCAGTTATAATATTGGAGGGAGTTGTTCTTTGGATTATAAGTTATACATCAACTTCGTACACAATGCTGTTTAAACTGGCAGCAATTTGTGTCCAAAGCTGTAAGACCTTCAGAAGTTCCTGAAGCAGATACATAGTGTATCTGTATCTTTTGTATCTAGATACATTTTTCGAAGTATCTGTATCTAGATACTTTTATTAAAAATAAAAAGTATCTGTATTTGTATCTAGATACAGTGGCGATGTATCTGAATTTTCAGATACTTTTTAGACACATTTAAGATACAATGTATATTACAGATTTTGCTGGAAATATTTCATTGGTGAATTGTAATAAGATAGAGAAGCCAGTAATTATTCACAGTCTGGAGTAGTTCAAGAATGTTGATGAAGGAATATTGCTTCATTGATGATTAGATAATTAGTAATTATATTTGTTTCATGTTTTTAAAAGCAATTAGCGAAGTTATTTGGAACACTCAAAGTCATTCATATATAAATCTTGAGCAGATCATGAAGTGACACATGTCAACCATCAAATAACATCATAGCAATTGAGTTCACTTTGATGCTTGCCATGTGAATCATATAAAAGGTGAGCTGTTCATGTCAGTGTCAGTGTTACTAGTTGATACTGATCAAACCATCTCTCTGATATTGACTTGATAAATTTATTCCGCCCAGCGAACACTGATGGCAACTTTAAAGCCAAGTGTAAATGCATTAGAAAGTTTATCTGAGAGATTGATGATTATACTATGTATATTACCTGAATAAAACGTTAGATACATATTCAGTGTGTTTTCCCTGACAGTGTTCAAAGCGGTATCGAAAATGTATCTGTATCTAGATACATTTAAAATTCATGTATCTGTGTCTGTATTTGATACATTTCCAATGTATCTGTGTCTTATCTAGATACATTGGTGATGTATCTGCCCCAGGTCCACAAGAAATGTAAAATATATGTTGCTATAAATACATGTACAAATGAATTATGTGGAAATAAACATTTATTCATTCATTCACATGAATTCCCGTCCATGCAACGTAGTCTGTATTCCTCTCATGTTTGTCGTATGTCAAGAGATAACAACGTTAGTCAAGCATGCAAGCAAGATTTCAAAGGACAGCGGAAGAGAGGAAGGCAACTGAATAGGTGGTGTGACCAGATCAGGATAGTCCAGTAGAAATCAGCACATTTTGTACCTTAAATGGCGAGTAGGGTTTCCTGGACTTGCAGAAAAAATGCAACCAAAATCAACCCTGGTGAACATGTGTAGTGGGGTGCGGTAGTGGGGTGCGTAGCTGTTAGAAGTCGGGCTCTCAATCAAGAGAACCCGGGTTCAAATCCTCTTGTCGTTTCGAAGTTTTGGCAATTTCGTTCATCCCACGTTGCCACAGTTCACTCAGCTGTATAAATAAGAACCTGGCTATAGACGGGTGGATATCTGAATGAATAGTCTGCGCAGTAATTGTAGCATGGCTGAATGCTTTCCAGAGAAGTCGAGATGGTGCTGGAATAAACAGGTCTGCCGGGGGTGAAATGTGAAGCGTTGAACTCTGTCTGATTAATTAAACATATTAGTCATTATACTGTTAATGAAACTATCATGAATTTAGTGCTGACACATATTACAAAGAGAGCGAGCATGAGCCAGGTAAGCAACATTTTACCGATCAGTACCAGTATTGGGGGGCAAATTTTAATATGCCTTTTTGTTTTGTATAATATCCCTAGTTAATATTTATGTATGATAGACTTGCACAAGTGGTAGCTTCTAGTGTTATATCATATTTTTCGAGACCGACCGAGAGCAAAAAACCAAGGCCGAATAACATCATAATTAATGTTATTCACATGTTATTGCCTTCCTCTTTATCCCTGAAGTCTGGATGAGGGTGGTACCACACACACACGCACACGCGCACACGCGCACGCACACACACACACACACACCACACACACACCCCTTCTAAAAAATTAACCCCCAATAATATAAAGATAATATTATTTTCATAAACGTGAACCCCCTTTTCAAAAATGTGAACCCCCTCTCAAAAGCGCAAACCCCCTTCTAAAAAAATTAACCACCTCTAATATGAAGATAATATTATTTTCATAAATGTGAACCCCCCTCTTTTTCAAAAATGTTAATCCCCTTCTCAAAAGCATGAAACCTCCTCTCTGAAGCATGAACCCACCAATAATATAAAAATAATATTATTTGTATATTATTATGAAAATAATATTATTATTTTCATGTTATTGGAGGTTCACATTTTTGAGAGGGGGGGTGGCTTCACGATAAAGGGTTCACAATTTTTTAAAAAGGAGTTCATATTTTTGGAAAAAGGCGTTCACTTGGGATTTCCTCGGTGCTTTGTGTGTGGAAAACGCAGGTATAAGAAGAGTCCAACATGTCTGACAAAATCGACATTTAAAATTTCCAGTGGGCAAACATAAAACACATAAATGAGCATATTTACTTCAGTTGATGCCTGTTGAGTCTTCGACAACGAACTGTGGAGAAGACGTCGCCCGTTAGCACTTAAGATACAGCTAAGCACACACGAAATGCAGAACAATTACAAAGTTTCTCCTTCAACAATATAAATGTCGTAAATCATCATATTATCGCATTTCTAAATCTTCTTCAAAGGCTTGTCGCAACTCGAATCTGCCCGTAACACGGGATGGCATCCCGCGAACTACTGCTGCCGCCGCACATGCGTGCTGGATGCAACTGCGAAACACCGCGGCCAACTCGCCCCGGAAGTGAGCTCCCGTCAGGCTGTACAAGAAGACGTTGACTGCGTGGTTGACGTATTGCAGGAGAAACAGCGAGTTGAACACCACGTACCCTGCTGGTTGTGTCATAGGCCAGAAGCGGATGACGACGGCGAATACGTAATACGGAACGACGCAGGTGACGAACGCGAGCGACACGCATAGACACATGGATGTCGTGCGCCTCACGGAGTCTCGCACGGCCGTCGGCATCAACCCCCGTCGTAGCTGTCTTATAATGGACAGGTTGCAGAACAGCACGGTGCACGCCGGCAATAGGCCAGTGACGACGATGTTTACCCACGGTCGGTAGTACGCTATGTAATACAGGTAGCGCAACGGGACATGGCAAAAGACGCCGCCCGAAAGGGTCGAAGAAGTCGTGGACATGAAGACAAGGTCGATATTTGTGACGCAGGCAACCACCAATAGCGCCACGCAGCATAACCCTGCGCTACGCGGGGTGTGCATGCGTGCCTTGAGTAGCACGGAGCGGGTGGCGACGCAGCGCTCGACAGTGAACGCTGCAATTATCCAAATGGACGCTGTTGTTAATGTGTAGTGTACTGGCCTGATGGTGCGACACGCGCATGTACTCGTGCCTTCGAGCCAGTACCCCCAAGCGAGACCTGGATAGAACGCCACCGACGCCATCATGAGCACTAGGCTGTCCCCGACGGCCAGGGCGGTCAAGTAGACGTTCGCCGAGGTCCGCACGAGTCCGTCCCGCCTCAACACGAGCACCACGAGCATGTTCCCCACGAGTCCCGTCACGCAGAGCAGCGGCCAGACCCACCTCCATAGGCTGGCGGCGAAATCCTCACGCAAGAAGCTTTCCATTAAACCACTTGAGTTGTTTTCGTTAGACGTAACCTCGTCCGCTAAATATGTTGACGTCGTCAACAACAGAGTCATGTCGTTCACCATTGTGCATCTCAAAACTAATTAAACATCGACGCCGTCAACACTAGAGTCATGTCGTTCACAATTGTCCAACTCAAAACTAATAAAACGTTGACTCCGTCAACAATAGAGTCATGTTGTTCACCATTGTCCAACTTAAAACTAATAAAACGTCGCCGCAAATATTAGCACCCGCACTGGTCAACAAAATCGGAAATATGTTCAATAACGACACGGATGTCAGCTTTATAGTAAAAGTAAGATGACTCTGACCCTCGACGAAGTTGACTTTGTCACTTGACTTTGAGAGCTGAACTGTCAACGTTAACAATACTTATTCAAAGGCGTATTTATTCGATGTCATTCTGTGTTGTCTTATTAGGCGGACTCGTAATCCGCTACCCACCAATGACGCACGAACGCGCGCGTGCGTGTTTGTGTGCGTGGGCGTTTGCGAGCAGGCGCGTAGATAGCCGTACGCACGTGCGCACGTGCTTTCACGTCAACATGGCAAAGAATGTGTTTCCACTTCAGTGTTAAGACATCCACGCCACCTCGAATGGTCTATTCCTCATTTCCATATACCCCGCACTCAAGATCCTCTTCAGGAAAGGCTTCCTTGTCCGCTCAACCAATGGCAGCCTCCCAGTCATTGAACGCTGTGTTTATATTGTGTAGTAGCCACGCAACGGCGATGGAAAATGGATGTTGTTGACGTCGATGAACCGTTACCAGTTGCCGAGCAAGTGGGTGACGTGATGGTCAAGGTGAAGTACCTCCTGACATTCGACTGGAAGGTACGCCCTACCTAGACCAAGCTGTGGAACCCGGAAGTGGCCGACAGCACAAGTGGTGGCAATGCATGGTCACACAGTTTATAGCTAACTGGGAAGAAATGAGATTGTGGTGGCAAAGATGTGCAGGCATTGATATGATGGTGTTGCCAACATGGTTGGCATCCACCGCGGAGTCCAAGCACTGCTATGGACAACATGTTAACATGGCAATTGTGCATGTCAGCATAGAGCCATCAGTGAGAAGAATGATGGACACAGTCCAGCAGATCGCCTTCTCCTTCAACTACTCAACCTACAGGCTGAGCTTCAGTTAGACGAGGATGCACAATCTGGTTTGAACAAAGGAACTAATATGTTATCCTTCGGTAAGACAAGATCCAGTCATGCGAATGCTCTGTACACATTCAAGTCTATATTCACTGTTGTAGTCACTGCCCTGGAATATTTGGAAGAATATTTGGACAGTAAATCAAGACGCAATTTGCTGTTCATCATCATAACACTGGTGGCCATTGAACATGTCCTCCAAAGTCTGCTTCCTCTAACCACATTCTTACAGTGTGACATAGCAGGCAGTCGATGAGGCAACCACTACACTCGCCCAGCTGCAGCAGGAGAGGGCCGACACCAGAAGTATAAGACAATACAGTTGAGCTAGTAGGAAGACTTGAGATTGAGGCGAGCAGGCCGCGCAATGCTGGTAGACGTAGGCACCGAGAGAATAGACATAGTTAACACGTCCAGCCAGTACTGGTCGAGGACAGTGCGCCTGTAGTTCATGGATCACTTGCTACAGGAAATGGACACACCTTTATTAGTAGCCCAGGATCGCTATGTGGCACAATACATCAATATCTTCGCACATTAAAACTACGTGTGTGTGTGTGTGTGTGTGTGTGTGTGTGTGTGCGCGCGCGCGTGTGTGCGCGCGTGTGTGCGTGTTTGCGCGTGTGTGCGTGTTTGACTACACTCGTTATGAGCAAACCCACGACAACAGATATACACCGAAAAAAGGAAACGCGAATATTTACACATTTCAACATCCGTTTTTGTCACGACACAATTATCTCGCCGAACTTTTGTCAACGCAGTCTCCCCACGTGACTGCTTAACGCTTACGGCAAACAATCGCGGAACATATTATCACCATCCACTAGAAACAATGCACATCCTCCAGACGGGATAACTTGGTAGTTCGTGACTATTCTGAGAACAATATACATTTTTTTCAGGAAACAACATTATCACAGAAATACCCATCTATGCATTGTGGCTTCTTGAAATCCAACTCTCGAAATTGCGACGTTATAGTAACGTCTAGCGACGCATTGCCCGTGTAACAAGCAGTGTTACCGTTAAACTTTGAGTTGTAATGGTGCTAATTCTGTACACTTGTAAGATATTAACATAATTCTACAACGGAGGTAGCCGGCTCCGACGGGGGGGGGGGGGTCAATGGTACTTGGCACCTCGGCGCATGTAATCGGTAGAATAAAATAATCTGTCTATATGTAAACTTGAGCGTAACCGGCTGAACACTTGCACGACACTAAATGAATTTTATAGCACGCACAGTGAAAAAGAAAACACAAATTTATTGCCACACGTATAATAAGGATACGCACGCATGCACGCACGCACGCACGCACGCACGCACGCACGCACGCACGCACGCACGCACGCACGCACGCACGCACGCACACACACACACACATACTTATGCTATGTACAATGCATTTATGTAAATGAGTAAAATGTTGAAAAACGTATATTAATAATTAACAATATTACACGCTTTGTAAACGCGAAAACGAAAATAAATGGCGATAATGGTTATCACAGTTATGGCAACATAAATACGTGGCGTTTGTAACTGATGCTGGTGCTAATTCTGTACACTGGTAAGATGTTAAAATAATTCTACAAAGGAGATAGCCGACTTCGTTTTATATCCAGCCACTGCTATAGCAACATTAGCGATAAGAAAACGTAGACGAAGTCTAGGTATCAATCTAGATAATGGTTTCATGAAACCAACGCAAAGGTCCTACATCCAAAAACGAAGCGTTGCTGAGACGAACCTGTTTAACGTTTTCTTACGTCTTTCAATAATCTGTCAGACCGATATATTCGCACGCGATGAGAACAGCGGAAGCGCAGTTGAATGCAATCATTCCGTTGTAGCGCTGAATCTGCATTACGATAGCAATGAGTCCTATAAACAGTCCAAGATAATACCTGGTAGCGTTCGTCCGCTCGGCCATCAGACACACGTAGAGAAAGGCCACAGAAAAGAGAACGAAGTTCGCTAGTTTGCCCGCTAAGAACAAGACAGCTCCGAGTAGAAGGACGGCAAGGAGGGTGTACGGTACACCAGTAAGCAGCAAATAGTTCTTCCGTTCCGCTTCGAAACGATGACGGCATTCGGCAAGTTCCGCCTGCAGCGCTCGGTGTTCTCCGTCAATCTTCGCCAGTTCTCGTCGGTATTTCTCGAGCGTCTGCACAGCAGGATGAAACTTGTCGACAACGTGACATATATAAACAATCTCCTGCATTAGTGATTTTAAAGATAAGCTGCTATCGTTTAATCTTTGCATTTGTTTCTCTGCTAGCGGAACAACTGATAACTAAATAGCACGCACGCACGCACGCACGCACGCACGCACGCACGCACGCACGCACGCACGCACGCACGCACGCACGCACGCACGCACGCACGCACGCACGCACGCACGCACGCACGCACGCACGCACGCACGCACGCACGCACGCACGCACGCACATATATTGTTCTCGTTTCTCGCTGCTGGCTTAGATCGTACAGTAAAACGCGGTGTAATGCGAGGGAAATTCTATTATTGCGGGATGCACAGTTTGACGTAATTAAAGGTGACGAAGCGACAGGGAATCGGAACCGTGGAGTCGGAGTCGGGGAGCTTACCTGTGCTGACTGTCTGGACGCTGTGGCGGCTGCTATACACGCCGCACCGACCGGCACGCTGCCTGTGGCTGAGAGCGCTACAACACACGGACGCCCGTCATTAGTGGCTCTCTAGTTACACCAGGCCCGGAGCGAGACCTGTACATAGAGCTGCTGGACCGGTCAGACTTGTTTACGCATCGGTCCTCATCGGTCGGTCAACTGTTTTTACAGTTATGCTCAGCTACCAAAACTGGTTGGGTCAGTGAAATATAAGTACGCCATACCTTCTCCATTAGCCGTCATTGGCCCAATCAAGTTTTGTTAGCTGGGTGAATCAAACCGGTTAGACTGTACTGTTATAAGTCGAGTGTTTCGAAGCAGGTCGTCGTTGCTCAAACAATGTTCAGAGTAATTAATTAAGTTAACCTTCATTTACGTCTGACTGATGCGCGGTTGTCACCTTTACGAGAACAAAGCAATCGTTGTGCCGTGTTATTAATGTGGTCATATCAATTCGAAAGGTCACGATTAAAAAACATTTCAACACGGCACAACACGGTGAATGTGTTAGCGATTTTTTTCTCCGATGCCTTTAAGCGTCGAATGCTAACGAGCGAAGTGGTCAAGCAGGTGCTTAGTAATAAGTAGTAGGCATATAGGCGCTTTGGCAAATACGCTCGCATAGGCTGCTTTTATTAAAAAATAGAACGATCGCACAATTGTCGCGACAGATTAGGTCCTAGTTCACATTACTGATATCCGAATTAATTCGCTTTTTCTGCAAAATTCGAACGTTTTCACACCATTGAACATTCCTGAATTTGTCTCACCGATTCCAGTAATCAGACTGACGTAGTAGAGGAGATGTGCCAGGAAGGACTTCCCCGCCACGTGTTGGTCTATCTCGACCAGCAGCACGCGTGCGCGGTCGAGGTGATCCTCGCACGTGCGGATCTCTGCCGAGATCCGGTTCATGCGGAAGGCGAGACGACACGTGACAAACCACCCAATCGCCTGCCGCCGTTCGATGACGCCCTGGCGGCAACAACAACGACCACTAGGAGGTGATGTTAGACTACTGCACATTCACAAAACATCGTCGGCTTATGTCATCTATCTCATACAGGTGCACACGCACACGCATACGCACACGCACACCAACACGCACACGCACAAGCATTTTATGTCAAAACGAAAGATGCAGAAAGCAATTCATATGTAATCTTCCATATCATTTTCAGAAAAAAATATCACGAATGACAGCTGAACCATATTCCCATTCAGTTATTATGTAACTGCTTTCCTGTGAGTCGGACATACCTCCAGAAGATCGTCAATTGTCCGACCAAGATCTTCGATGTTTTTGTGAACCCATTTGATCTTTGCTCTGACCTCTTGCATGAACTCGACGAGATTCTCGCGGGCTGTGTCGTCGACGAGAAAGTGTTGCGTGATCGTCTGTGTGATCTCGTACGTGTTCGTTAAGTTGGTGTACTTCTCGACGCTCGATATGGCTCGCTGTAAGACAGATTTACATCGTCTGCCAGTGCATCCACAAAGCAGGCGCCATATTGGGTCACATGTTGCATGATTAATAACTAGCTTACACCCGATATTTTTTGGTAAAGAACGATAAAGCCACATTGACGCCCTATGGAGAGTGGCTCAGCACTCAATTCGCCAACTGTTTCCATCTTTAATAAGATTTAGCGAGATTTAACAAGACTGCCATCCAAGGCATAGTCCCAGATGGCAAGTGGACAAGGAAGTCATTGGCTGATCGAGAGTCCAACATTTTTCATCTATGGGTAACCCGCCCTCCTGATATATGTGTCAACCTTGTTTTTGAACATATTCACGCTGCTAGTGTAAAAACAAATACACTGCCAATTGGTAGATGAAAGCCCAATGGTTGTTTTGCACAATTTACGCCAGTGACCTAAACGTGCACGCACTGGTGGAGCACACCGTGGGCGGGCCTCTCCCGGTGGAGCACACCGTGGGCGGGCCTCTCCTGGTGGAGCACACCGTGGGCGGGCCTCTCCCGGTGGAGCACACCGTGGGCGGGCCTCTCCCGGTGGAGCACACCGAGGGCGGGCCTCTCCCGGTGGAGCACACCGTAGGCGGGCCTCTCCTGGTGGAGCACACCGTGGACGGGCCTCTCCTGGTGGAGCACACCGTGGACGGGCCTCTCCTGGTGGAGCACACCGTAGACGGGCCTCTCCTAGTAGAGCGCACCGTGGACGGGCCTCTCCTGTTGGAGCACACCGTGAACGGGCCTCTCCTGGTGGAGCACACCGTGGGCGGGCCTCTCCTGGTGGAGCACACCGAGGATGGGCCTCTCCTGGTGGAGCACACCGTGGACGGGCCTCTCCTGGTGGAACACACCGTGGACCGGCCTCTCCTGGTGGAGCGCACCGTGGACGGGCCTCTCCAGGTGGAGCACACCGTGGGCGGGCCTCTCCTGGTCTCGGCTGTAATCACATTTCACACAAGACTTGCGTCACGTTAGTCAAAATTTATGATAAGGAAAATGCTTAATTCATATTCTTATTGACAGTCTCTGAGAACATCTTGCAATGGAAATATTGGGGGATACCAGGGTGTACAAAAGTAAGTAATGAACATCTTTACCTGTACGTATGGTAATATTTGGCCGAACCCCTTTACGCCAGCGGCGATATCTCCCTTCCTCAGCAGACGCGATGTGTTCTTGAGAAAATGACGTATGGTGAGCCACTCGTCGTTTTCCGGAACCTTCTCAAGCACCGTATCGGACACTCCGGCCAGCTGACCCGCCCACTGGACCACCCACGTCGCCGCCACAGCCGCCATTTTCTCCTGGCAACGATGTCTTCGACTGGCGATGTTTTGGCCGGCTACAAGCGGTGTCTTTGATCGGGTGTCGGCTATATTTTAGCTTGCTATGAGCGGTGTCTTCTGGTGGATGTCGGCGATGTTTTGGCTGCCTAAAACAGACAAAACGTTACACAAATAAAACGAACAATTCTTAAACGTGTGACTGAATTATTCCCGGTTTTCATGTAGACTCCATGTCCTGCTGAAGGGGCTAACTGTAGGGGCTAACTGTCGGGGCTAACTGTCGGGGCTAACTGTAGGGGTTAACTGTAGGGGTTAACTGTCGGGGCTAACTGGGACACCGAAGAAGACAAAGAAAGCTGGCAATGTTGACTTTTCTGAAGATGAAACCAGTGAGAAAGAGCTGGTGATTCTCATGATGAACTGGATGAACAGGCACACACAGATCACGTCAAACCATGCACACATGTTGTAGTCAGGCACACACAGATCACGTCAAACCATGCACACATGTTGTAGTCAGGCACACACAGATCACGTCAAACCATGCACACATGTTGTAGTCAGGCACACACAGATCACGTCAAACCATGCACACATGTTGTAGTCAGGCACACACAGATCACGTCAAACCGTGCACACATGTTGTAGTCAGGCACACACAGATCACATCAAACCGTGCACACATGTTGTAGTCAGGCACACACAGATCACGTCAAACCGTGCACACATGTTGTAGTCAGGCACACACAGATCACGTCAAACCGTGCACACATGTTGTAGTCAGGCACACACAGATCACATCAAACCGTGCACACATGTTGTAGTCAGGCACACACAGATCACGTCAAACCGTGCACACATGTTGTAGTCAGGCACACACAGATCACATCAAACCGTGCACACATGTTGTAGTCAGGCACACACAGATCACGTCAAACCGTGCACACATGTTGTAGTCAGGCACACACAGATCACGTCAAACCATGCACACATGTTGTAGTCAGGCACACACAGATCACATCAAACCGTGCACACATGTTGTAGTCAGGCACACACAGATCACGTCAAACCATGCACACATGTTGTAGTCAGGCACACACAGATCACGTCAAACCATGCACACATGTTGTAGTCAGGCACACACAGATCACATCAAACCGCGCACACATGTTGTAGTCAGGCACGCATCTAAGAAGAAAAGTTCCCACTTTGTTGAAGTGATTTAATTTTTACTAGGACATCGTTAAAGTCAAGTACGTCAAAGGCCAAGCTCTGGTGCTGAAACACTCGCCTTTGTCTTCACAGACCCAGAGGACACCGACTAGGTAGATGTTGAAGACATTTTCTTACTGCTGCCGTAACCAACCTATACTGTCGGAACAAAGCGTGCTGCCAAGAAGATGGTGTTTAATTGAACATATCTGAGCAGCAACTTCTGATTCAGAAGGATATCTAAAATATCATGTGCTTCAAAAGAAGTAAAAGGTATGCAGTTATATAGATCTGCCAGTTTTTTTAAATAGTACAACCAATCCTTCTTAGAAAGCATTTTCAATAGAGCTAAGCAACTATTTCTGACTCCGGACATGGTACAAACGCTTACCTAGTGCATAAAAGACGAAGATCGAGACGCGTGGAAGTAATCCCCGTACTCACCCAAGTGTCCGTTTCGTTGCATCAGACACCGATTTTCATTATTATTTAGACGTGCTATGTTTGTCTAAAACCAGACTGTCGCCACGCAGTGTAATGCGGTAACAAATGGATAGACGTAAATCACCAATCATCATTATTATTTAGACGTGCTATGTTTTTCTAAAACCAGACTGTCGCCACGCAGTGTAATGCGGTAACAAATGGATAGACGTAAATCACTAAATGATAGGTTATACGAAAACAACTTTAATAAGATGTACGTAAAGACTTCGTCACACTATAAGGCGCGCAAAGTGAATGGATCGTCACAGCGCCGGAAGCATCACGACTAACATAAAATTAAAACGCTAGATGGCGTTACTAATATAGTTCTGTCACAAATTTCACATCCGTATTTTTTGACGTTCTCTTCAACCTGTTCGTCTCTCGCTCGGCTTTGTTAACCCGCCGAGATGAGAGTCTGGCAGCAGAGGCGTGGTCTCGTTGTTACCCACTGTCACCACTCCATTTTGTGTAGGCGTTCACCGAGAATTGAGATGCTACACCAAACACTTTTTTTGTCTGATTTAACTCTTTTCAGTCGGAGAGTTTAAACTTAATTCGAACCGCATCGTATCACCTGATAAAAGTTGATACTCTTGTTTTATGAATTATTCAAATGCCCGGGTGACATTGTAATTAGCTAATTATGCATGCGCCCAGAATCTGGGCGAATACGTAATTTCCAATGAATACCCAACTCTACATGCAGGCGAAGATGTGGCCGACGGTGGCGCCACAGCTCAGATCCTGGATAACCAAGGCTACGTTCGGTCTACGTCAAATTGAGGCGGTGTCACACGCACAAATATAGCGCAAAAGTCGGAGGTCGGACCGAAGCGAAGAGAGATTCTAAGGCTAATCAAAATAATGGATTACGATTGATTTCGTGGAGCCCCTTTTTGTGGGGGCCTGATACTAGCGTACCATTTGTACCATGGTTAATACGGCACTGCATTTAACTAGTTGACTCATTTGTCTACCAACCTTCTCCGGACAGCGACCGGGCGGCATCGAAATCAACGAAGATGGCGTGTTTGACGCGGCTTGCTATTATTGCTTTTACTCCCGGCCTGCGCGTCGGGCAAGTTATTGGACATTATTTTAGGAAACATCCTTCACCTTAGCGCGGCTCGCCACGTACCGTAAACACTCGAGTAGGGCCTACTCGACTACTGCGTTCGTTCAATAACGTTTACTGTCCAATTGCTTAAGCATATGCCGCTGAAAAGACGATATGCCTCATATTAGTTGGCATTCTTCACTGAAACGGTCTAGCGTGGAATGATCAACATATTCAACTGAAACATAACTCGCACCTATTCACATCATAATCAATAGGTGGTCCAATTTACGTCAACAAAACAAAGACAATAGTTGGTTGTTAACATGGCAATAGATGAATACATTTACTGTATTGCTGGACGCTCACGCAACTATAGTGGTGAGCGCATGGCTGGTTGCACCGAAATTACTGTAAATGTACACGTATATACAAAGCAATACAATCTCCTTCTGAACTTACCACCAGTGTCTTCTAACAATTATATTTTGTACTTTCCCAGCCAGGCTGCTAGACCACTAAGGTTGTCAATTCTCTATCGACCTATGTTTCGTTTCCTCCCGATCTTTCCCGCTGTCACTAGATATTCGACTTTTCTCTTCTCTGGCCAAAGACAGGTGTCTTTTCCCGAATGTGCGCAGGATCTTCCTTTTATCGTTAGCTGCTATCTTCATTACTTTTCTTTTCTGTCCACGGTACTCTAAGAACAATCTTCTCAAACAACATATTTATGTTGCTTCTAGCAGTACGGGTTCTATATAGCATTGCATAGCTTGTTTCGCCACTTCAGTGATCAACCTTTGTTGGTTAAAATGCTTTTCGTGTTCTGGAAAAGTTGTTTTGGCCTGTGCAGTTCGTCTCTTGGTCTCAGTGCATCGGCTGCAAAATTGCTATTTACATATTTGAGCATTTAATTTCGGTTGAATTGTGATTCTATAGACATGGACGAAAACGACGAATGCGTGGTATGGCACACCGACAAGTTAGTTATCTTTAGTATATATCTCTGGGTTATTACGCATCTAGTCGAAACAAATTACGGCAACAACAGAACGGCTGCCCGGTGATGTCCATCGCTGTCTTCGTCTTACACGGAAACGAGTAAACTGGGTTTACACGAGGCGACACCGTCACCACGACGTGGCGATGGCCACGCCATTAGAACACCTCACAACCGTTTAATTAATATAGCATGCGACGTCGCCTCAAAACGGGATCACTTCTAGTGCGAGCGAAGTCGTAGCGATGTGTTGCGGCGACGTACGGTTTACGCGGGACGATAAAGTTGCAATTTGGCTGCCATGCAACGGCGTCGCCTCGTGTAGCCCTAGCTGTGAGTGCTCGCTTGAAAGACACTATACACATAGGACAGCTCAGGAAAATGAATCACTCGAGAAAAAGGGTGTATTATGTTTGGCAGGCAGGCAGGCAGGCAGGCAGGCAGGCAGGCAGGCAGGCAGGCAGGCAGGCAGGCAGGCAGGCAGGCAGGAAGGCAGGCAGGCAGGCAGGCAGGCAGGCAGGCAGGCAGGCAGGCAGGCAGGCAGGCAGGCAGGCAGGCAGGCAGGCAGGCAGGCAGGCAGGCAGGCAGGCAGGCAGGCAGGCAGGCACACTACAGTAATTAAATGTACTAAAATGAAGATCGCAACTGAACGATCGTTATTCCTACTACACATTCGTGTGTGCTATATCAGCACCGATACGGTACTTTGGAAGACAGCCCGATTCTGCATGCCAACAACTGCACTGACGTGGCACTGACTCATAGGCCTAGGTCTGCCGTAGTCTATGGTCTATCTAATAACATTAGCACCAGGCCAAAAGCATAAGAAGAAATTGTGTACATAATTGACTTTACACTACAATATGATATTTTGCTGACCTAACTTATTCAATATTGTAATGTGACATTTGAATAATTACAGGTATTAGTGGCCTGATTACGTATAATTAAGTGACATATGAAACAAGCAAATTCTTGCATGGTGAAATAATTGTTTGGAGAAAAAAGCACAATATCACTGCATAAAAATCAACTGATTATACATTGAGAAAGCTTTGGAATTTAATGCATGTATAATTCATCAATATTTATAGTTCACTGTGTAAAAACTGGCTCACAGTACACTGCAGGCGCGACACATCAATATTAATATTTCACTCATTCATGAAATAATGTCCTGCATTTCAGCATGAAGTAATGTTTATACATTATTGTTCACAGTAGGCTGATAGGGAGACATGGAAAAGGACAACATCCAAAGCAATGCAGCAGTGCAAGAAGAAGTCGGCTTCACCCTGTTATAAAATACTAAACAATATAATTAAGACCATATAATAGGGCCTACACTGCAGGCTCATTACAGCAATATTCACAGTTCACTGTTTAATGATCCATGCCAGTGTATGCGTCAATGTTCACAAACAGGGCAATGCATGCTTAATGCAGAAATGCTCATATTCCAATGTCCCATAATTCAACGTCAACATGGTGGGAGATGGGAGGTTGAGATCCTTGCCACGCACCGTCAGTATAGTGGAACTGTGTAATAGAAATCGCGGTTGAAGTGTATTTAAACTTGCCTATATAACTGTATTATAACACGCATTCGATCTATAAACCAACGCAGTCAATTGATAATCAGTCCCGTTTGTTGACATTTTGTCATTATTTCTTGCGACGCTGTGCATTGGTAAGGCTTTGCTCTGGTTGCCGTTTTCAAAACACGTCAGATGCAAGTACAACGTACAGTAAAACTTGACAGAATGTTTAATTTGTATAAACCTCGATGTCGTCGAGACCCACAAATACATTTTCACGACGTCGTAACATTCGGTTGCGGCGAAATCGTCGTCTGAATCCAGGGCAAAGAACTTACGAAAAAGTTACGCCACTCCTTGCACCCATTGTACGCCATATTCTTATCTTAAATGTCTCGAAAATATAGTCACCGGCGTCAAATTCAACCCATTCCTAAGTTCATCCCACTGAAATCTCGCTTGATCTCGCGTTAGATATGTCAAAATCTATGTTTACAACAATAACGATAGAGAGTCTTGTCTGAGCAAAAGATATTTTGATGCATAATACAGCACGGAACACTATAATGATATTCGTACTCAGATAAAAAAAAACAACTTAGCATGCTTACCAAACATTATTATTGAGCGTCTGCTGGTGCGTGTCTCGTTCTTGGCCACGTGACAGCTATTGCCCTTTTGTGGAAGATATGTGGCAAGCCAGTGTTGTTATTAATATATGAATGATTAAAATGTGTTAAATATACAAGAAAACAATTAACTACAATGGTGTTATATATTCAATACAAGTATATGTGTATGTGTTTTATAAAGCGTGTGGAAGATTCATGACAAGCCTGACATGTTATAACAGTAGAAATAATTAGAACAATGTGGTAACATGAAAAAAGATTGGCAGTACGGCTTGCCATAGATATAGGTTGAATTTTAACTGGTTTCCTTGCCTCGCGCGACATGGTTCGGACGTTCAATATTCGTAAGGTTTTCACTTAAAACAACTTTTCTAATAATTTATTTGCATTGAATTGATGAAGTAGTTGTTAGTGAAAACGGCACATTCTATTAAGCATAGTGAATTTGACGCCGACCAGTAGAGCACTTGGCGAACATTTCGTAAAGTAACGCTATTTTGCCGCCATATTTGCGAAAACTGGAGTTACTATTTCGTACGTCGTTCGAGAATGCGGGACCAGTGCCCGTATTTTCGTAGCAGCGCAAAATCGCAAGTCGTTGGAGAATACGAACTTTCGAAATTTCGTGGCTACGACATTTATCTCATTATTATCTGCCTATTTGCGCAACTTTTGTACGATAACATTTCTTCCCAGGCAGCGTATTAGCGTTTGCTGCAGCGGATCCAGGGGGATCTTAGGGGTCTCAAGACCCCCTAGGCCAGTGAGGGGGTGTTTGACCCACTGTGTGCTTGGCAAATATTAGGTAAAGGACAACGTATACAGGCCTATATCGGAACTAATGTCAATGTAAAAACTGAACTATTAGCAGCCGGCTAATATCAACACTTCTGTAAGTAGAACGACACATGTGTCGTTCCCACCCCACCCCCATTTCGTAAGTAACGACATATGACTACGACTGAGTGAGACCCCCTGCCAACAAGCCTAGATCCGCCCCTGGCGTTTGTCTCGTCACAGTCCATTCTAATGGATAATATTATTGGATGCAGCAAAATAAAAGAGTAGCATACGCCATAGCCACTTTGAAATTATCAAATATTAGTTTATGTTGAAGTACTCGAGACACAGCACAACGCTAGCATTTCCCCACTGCACTAGGTACATGCTAGTCAATTCTTGTTGTGTATTTTCTCACGCAGTTATGATTTTGAAAGCTAATTTCGTTCGACAACCAAGCAAAACATTCGATTACATAAACTATGACATGAATACTGGTTAGGGATTGACCTCAAAGTTTTAAAAAAAAATTGTGCCAAATCAAACATTGCCGATGCCCTCAAAATCCAATGAAACTTGTTAAGCAAGAAAAAACGACAGGAGGGAGTCCGTTTACTCCGTTGGGTAAATTTTTTGCGTCGTTTACACAAATAAAAGCTCTTGGCTCCAACTCTATAACCCTATAATCCCTGCATCCGCCACGGCACGAGCCAGTAGCGCAGCCACGCTGACGTCGAGTGGCAACGAGTGTCGCACTGACGGCGGCTGTTGACCCGGCTACTCACACCCAGCACACCAGAAGCTGTTCGGTGTTCAAACTCCTTTCAATCAAGCAATCAATCAATCAATCAATCAATCAATCAATCAATCAATCAATCAATCAATCAATCAACCATCCAATCAATCAATTAATCAATCAATCAATCAATCAATAAATCAACCAATCAATCAATCAATCAACCAATCAACCAATCAATAAATAAATCAATCAACCAACCAACCAATCAATCAATCAATCAGTCAATAAATCAAAACGTTTATTCAAGCAAGTCAGGTTGTAGTACAAATGTAGATGGACAAAGCATGTAAATGAAAAACTTGAAAGGAGTAACACAGAAGTAAAAATACTGATAAGGTCGTGTTACTCCAGTGCAGATCTGCTCCAGTGTATACAACATTCAAAACAACTAAGTATATCTTCTTAATAGGTACAAACACAGATGATAACATAAATCATTTATGATTTATTATATTGTTACTTACAGAAATAGCCAACATATGATATCAGTACATCTGATATCATACAAATTTCTAACAACGGTCGCCTAAAATGTGCTTTAAATAGTTGAACGATCTAATATGAGCCATGTTCACGTTCAGCGAATTCCACAGTTAAAAATGATTAACAATGAATAAGCTGTAAATGGTCACGATATTTGATATAAGGTCTACTGTGGTTATACAACCTGAGCTGTGACTCGATGGTTTCTAGCTTGACTTGACACCGGGAAGTGTTCGAACCCCAGGCATAGCCAACCCAGCGGTTTCGTAAACATCGGGTATAACTTCGCAACTCACCTAGCACCAGTCACGCACGTACGCACGCACGTATGCACGCACGTACGCACGCACGCACGCACGCACGCACGCACGCACGCATGGGAAGGTAGTTGGAAGTCTATTCCTTTTTTGTCAGAACGCATGTGCTTGTCAAGGTTTGTATATAACCGGATGTTATTGTGAGCGAGATTAGCAAGCGGGATTTCCATAGATCTATATAAGGTCACGCTAAGAATTACCGTCTGCTGGCCATAGAGTTACATCATTAATAATGCCCCTATAAACTACTAACTTACTAACGGGTGTTTTATTTATGTCTGTGCTGCTGGCCCATTCTGGCCTCATTCTACACGAAATCGCGTTTGATCATGTGACGCAAAGGCAACATCACGTGCACAGTATGGCGGCTAATTGTGAAATGTTTTCTATGTCACCGATAAAAGTACTCATAAGTAATTATTTGGAGCACATTTCGTCAGTTTCTTGACGCCCAATCGTCGGTTGTATTTCACGGAATACACATGTGAAACGGTTAGTGCGGATCGGTTTTAAAACTTAAGTTATTAGTTCCGTAGCCAAATGGCTACGGAACTGCCAAAATGGCGAGTTAGCAAATGCCTGTCAGGCCTTTCGCCCCAGAGACGAAGAGCGGGGCGAACAATTTTTCCTAGACATATATGTATTAGTGGGCCGCGGGAGGAGGGGGTAGTATAAACAACGGAACAGCACAAACATTCAGCGCTTTGAGGTCACCGAACTTTGCAAGTGCGTTATACAACAACGCGCACAGCCGACAGCGCATTCAGGCCTGGCAGTCTCTGGTGTGCAGTCGTTTGCGTCAACTGCTGCAGACTCGCTTGTTTAGAAAAAAGCTGTTCATCGTTTTTACTGACGTTGTAGCAATGACGGTTCGTCCGAGTTGCGTGGTTCTACTGCTACTGGTCGTCGCCGGCGCTCTAGCAGGTACGTACGACAGGCTGGCGGCTGCAATGATAGCATGTAGTGTAGTGTAGTGTAGTGTAGTGTAGTGTAGTGTAGTGTAGTGTAGTGTAGTGTATTGTAGTGTAGTGTAGTGTAGTAGTTACACATGGCATAGTGTATAGTGTAGTAGTTACAAATGGCAAATTGTACGCTCCTGTGTGTTGTATGGTAGTATAACGCCCGCATAAAAACGGAAGCACATCCATCACGCACCTGTAGAATGTTGTAACATGTAAAGGTATACATTCTTATATAACGCGGTATCCAGTCTCTAGGACTGTTCAGATTGCTTTACACTTCACCCCCTGGCAGACCTGTTCATTCCAACGCCATCTCGACTTCTCTGGGAAGCATTCAGTCACGCTGCTAACTAGTTGACTTGGCTAACTAGTTTATCAGTAGGTTGTGGGCATCATTAACAATTTACATGCACGTTCGACGTACTGGAATTTCAAAAGTTTTGACTTGTTTTGAGTGTTTACATACAGGACATGTCCGGACTTTACCGATCACGTACGTTCCACTCGAACTGTGTCGAGTGTTTGCGCACACTCCTTAACTGTGGTGCCTTGTTACGTCATTGCATTTGTGCACATAAAAGACGTAACATAATTTCATACAAAATAAGACGTCGTGTTTCTAGTTAAATTTCAACATATAATGCTATCCACAATCGACTGCATTTGAAATTGAGAGATTTCTTGTCAAACATTTGGAGTCTGCCAAATGAAAGAGAGGTGCGGTAGGGTAGTGGTTAACACGCTTTACATGCTATTGTTCTGAGTTCAAGAGCCGGACCGGGTATGGGTATGTTTGTTATAAAAACCCGACTCGGATAATCACGTTAATGTCCGTCCCGCCTCATTTAATTGGGGACGTAAAAAACTATTGAGGACGACATGCACTCTGGCAGTGACCACCCTCAATGCCAGCATATCAAAAAAGGTCAACTTGGCGATAATGTTCTGAAAAAGGCTGGTTATTGGATTGAGACTTCGAAACACCATAACATTGTGGTAACTACAACATACAGACTAGTCGGTTAATAAAACGTTGCCGAGTGCTGGAAACAACAAAAACAAAACAAAACAAATAAAGATGTGCAGAATCTGCTTCACATAAACGTGAGCTGTGGCAGGGATGATATGATAAGGATGGTTAGTGTTTGCACTCGTCCAGTGCTGTACGTGATTGTAGTGTCAGAGGTTCCGGGAAATGTGGCTTTGTAGTGTAATATGTACCGGCGTGAATCTGTATTGTTGAAAGTACTGGCGTGAGTCTATAGTGTTGGAAGTACCGGCGTGAGTCTTTAGTGTAGGAAGTACTGGCGGGAGTCTTTAGTGTAAGAAGTACTGGCGTGAGTCCGTAGTATTGGAAGTACCGGCTTGAGTCTGTATTGTTAGATGTACCGGTGTGAGTTTGTGGTGTTGGAAGTACTAGCGTGAGTCTGTAATGTTGGAACTACGGGCATGAGTCTGTAATGCTGGAAGTACCGGAGTGACGCGACTCTGGAGTGATGTGACTCTGGGGTGACGCGACTCTGGAGTAACGTGACTAGTTTTTGATTTAACGGGGTTATGTCAACCTGTGGCGTTGCAAATACCGTATTCAAATATAGTGAACTCCGCCTAACAGAATCGCCGATAACAAAACCAGCCGTTTAGTAGAATCAGTCACATTAGCTGGGACGGAATCATTCCCTGCTCCCGTGAATCAGCCGCTTAATAGAATCAAGCTTGTTCGATCTGAGGTGATTCTATTAAACGGGGTCCACTGTAAGCGTTCATTTCAAAATAATGCTATTAGAATTTGTTGTAGTCCTAAACGTGTTTACGCTGTCCATTATACTGATACCATGTCAAACGTGTCACCGGTCCGACACATTTGTCAACGTCATTTTCGACTTGTTTGCCAGCAACAGATCAACACGTAACATGTATTGTATTGAATTACTAGCGAAGTTACCAGACGTCGGACGGACGGAAGGACGGACGGACGGACGGACGGACGGACGGACGGACCGACGGACGGACGGACGGACGGACACGGTGTCACATACTACTTTATAGCATAGACTTGATCAACGAGCGTTGTTGTGTTATGTTTACAGCAGCTGATAACATGATGCATGCCGTTTGTTACGTCCGACCAGAGTCGGGCTCGGGCGCAGAAAACATCAGTGGAACTATCAACTTTAAGCAGCAGGTAATACAACTAGTGTGCCTACCGAGCTATGTATAGTCAATGGCCATTCGTAATAATAACGGCACAATCACACATTCAACTGCCCGTATTCGTCGTCGCGGTTGCCAAGAAGTTATTCTGCTGGCCGAATAGCGCAGTTTAATGCATATCATGGAAAGAAACGTGTCATCAATTGACGTGGTATTTTCCTATACTCATTTTGTGGCGTGGCTATAAATACAGTCAAACCTGTCTTAAGCGACCGCTCAATGGATGGTCGAGAAAAGATCTTGTAATAAACGTGGTCTTAACAACTGAGCAGGTTTAACTGTATGTTCTCTCAGTTGTCGCATGGGACACTCCACAACGGTGTGCTCAGTCCTTTTGTTGACACAATTCTACTGAATTTTATCAACAACCGCCACCTAGTATCAGTGTTTCAAGGTTGTTAAGCAAATTAGTATTTGTTTAACGTACTAGCAGCTTAACGGCCTATAATGCTTTAGAAAACATGCGGAACACTACTATTATTGTAGGCATTTGCTCGTAAAACAAGTGGGCCCTAGTTTGTCTATGACTGCTTAGTGTGTACATTGTAAATTCATTGAGCTCAATGGTATGACACATAAATAAGTGTATGCGTCAAATGTAATCAGGATTGTACATTTTAAGTCTGTCTTGTGTGACAGCGTGGCGGTAACATAACAATCGCGGTGGCACTGACTGGATTCAACAAGACTAATAATGGCGCCAAACATGGCTTCCACGTGCATAAAAAAGGCGACTTGGGAGACGGTTGTAAGGCCGCCGGAGGACACTACAACCCGCTCGGTAAACTACATGGGGGCCCGGATGACACCGACAGGTAGGAAGAGCCAAGCAACAGGGGGGTGGGGGGCAACTCGCCCCCTGTTCGATTGTGTTTGTTCAGAACAACCGCTCACTTTTCGAGTGAATTGTTTGCATGGAACGAGATATATTGCTAAGAAGAAACATGGTCGCCCCTGGTGAGGTTGTTCATTCCCCGTGTGAAGGTCGCGGCCAAGGACTACGTGTTTTATGTGTGCCCTTATTTCACAAACTACATTGGAATTGTTCTTCCTCGTTGCTACCTTTGTAGAGGGGTGAGACTAGTTCTGTGTAGTGCTGTACCACCCCAGCTGTTATCACGTTCCACTTCTCCCTAACGACAGCCCTCTCCCTAACGACAGCCTTCTCCCTAACGACAGCCTTCTCCCTAACGACAGCCTTTTCCCTAACGACAGCCTTCTCCCTAACGACAGCCTTCTGAACTTTGTAGTCTGATGTAGGAAGAAATTCGTCGTCTTTCTTATGTTTAACGCTTAACTAATCAACGGCGTTTGACCATCAAACGCAACGTATATCATCTTAGCTGTATAATTATATAACACGATGAATGTCCACAAGTGCTACGTCTATTCCAAACTACAACGAGGGGATATATAATTCTGCAAAACAATGGATGTCCACACGTTCTGCGTCTATTCCAAACCATAATGGAAGGGGATCCACCAGGCGGGTACTATGTGATCCAATTACACTGGTAGAAGATTCACCAAGCGGGTACTATGTGATCCAATCACACCGGTAGAGGGATTCACCAAGCGGGTGCTATATGATCCAGTCACACTGGAAGGGGATCTACCAGGCTGGTACTATGTGATCCAATCACACTGGGAGGGGATCCACCAGGCGGGTACTATGTGATCCAATCACACTGGAAGGGGATCCACCAGGCGGGTACTATGTGATCCAATCACACTGGAAGGGGATCCACCAGGCGGGTACTATGTGATCCAATCACACTGGAAGGGGATCCACCAGGCGGGTACTATGTGATCCAATCAATCACACTGGGAGGGGATCCACCAGGCGGGTACTATGTGATCCAATCATACTGGGAGGGGATCCACCAGGCGGGTACTATGTGATCCAATCACACCGGTAGAGGGATTCACCAAGCGGGTGCTATGTGATCCAATCACACTGGAAGGGGATCTACCAGGCTGGTACTATGTGATCCAATCACACTGGGAGGGGATCCACCAGGCGGGTACTATGTGATCCAATCATACTGGGAGGGGATCCACCAGGCGGGTACTATGTGATCCAATCATACTGGGACGGGATCCACCGGGTGGGTACTATGTGATCCAATCACACCGGAACGGGCTGCACCGGAAGGGGCTGCACAAGTATGTCGGTCAACTGCTTCAGCTGATTAACTCACACCGGACACTTTGAAGACCTTCAATTACTTTTATCAAAAGAAATATAAACAACAATGATTTGATGAATGTTGTAACCTTAATTAAAGACTGAGCCTTATTTTGTTAGATTGTGAGGGTCGTTGTTGTTAGAGGGTGTGTGTTCAATCAATAACAAACCAGCCCGGGAGACACTGGTACTCAATTGTCACACCTCGGCGGCAGGGGGTGGGTACTGGGACGGTGCCAAGTAACTTGGGGGCTATTGGGATGGTACCCAGCCAACAACACTGGAAGGGGACCACCAGGACCCAGGCGGGTATTGCCCTGAATATATTTCGATCCGATCGACACGAACACGTATCTATTTACCACTATACTTTGTGTGTTCTCCGTCGTAGACACGTGGGCGATCTGGGCAACGTGATCCAGGATACGAACGGGAAAGTGTCTGTAACCATCCACGACCATCTGGTCAGTCTGGAGGGAAACTACTCTGTCGTCGGCAGGGCCATGGTGGTAAGTCGTCGGTTTACAATGGCAATCACGGCACACGGGAGGACTTTGTGTTAAAATATAATAATTTGTGTTTAGAATGACTAATTCAATGTGCTAAGCCGCATGATATAAACCGCATGTGTATTTAGAATGGTAATGATAAAGAATGATCTTAAAACATCGTCGGAGTATGACACTGCATTAATTTTTTAGATCGCAGCTAAATGTCTTCCAAAACAATCATTATCATGTTTTATAGACTATACACGTGTGCACTGATTGTATCAGATTGGCGAAGGCCACATGTGTCTGTTGATGCTTTTTAAAATATAATAAAAAAATCACGGTCGTGGTTAAAGTATCATTCATGAATTAATGTAACGTACGTGGTTAACAAGGGAATATTGTGGGAATATTGTTCTTGTTAGATCCACGAAGCTTCAGACCATGGCGATATATTGTATCGCCAGGATCTATGTGATATAAGCCGTCACCAAGTGATGTTAATGTCATTCTTAATATAGGAAATAGTTTTTCATACTATCGACGTTCATGTCCGTCCTCGTGGGGGTTTCGGGAGGTTCGAACGATCCCCGTTTTTGAGAGAATTGTGTTTAACTGTACCATTTTCAGAAATCATCCCACAAATCCCCGGCTGATTGTGTACGTTCAAACCCCCCTTTTCAAACCCTTCAGGCGGGCCTGGTGTTATACTGGCGGTAGGGCGCGTTTTGTTTGAACAGTTATACCAGTGTTATTACATTGTTGAAATCAAGAACAGTAGCACTCGTCACGACCATTCGCGGTCTTTCGGTCAGATGGTGTGACTCTTTACGTGGGAATGTTGTTCTTGTTAGATCCACGTAGGGGAAGACGACCTGGGAAAGGGAGGCTTCCCCGACAGCAAGATGTCGGGCCACGCAGGTGCTCGAATCGGCTGCTGCGTTATCAGAGCCGTCAGCACTGACACTGCCTCTAGTCTCACACTACACAGCAGCCTGGTGGCTGTGGCCGCTGTCGGCTGTGTGTTGCGTTATCTCTGGCACGAGTAGATTCTCCCTACTTTGTAGTTAGGTAGCAACTTTAGTGTCCCGACTGATCTTCTAACAGTCATTCCCACCAGCTGTTTTATTATTTTATTATAAGTTTTATTTTTATTGTTTCTCTATTTTCAAATTTCACACATACGCTTCCGACGTAGTGTCGACGTAATTGTACTGTGGCATTATGAGCATTTAATTCTCGCTATAATTGTGTGTGTGCGTGCGTGCGTGCGTGCGTGCGTGCGTGCGTGTTATTATCTTACGATACATGATTGTTATGTTACAATTTGAGAATTTGTAATCGTTTTTGAAATAAATTGTTATCTTGCTTATATAAATACATGTGCACCTTCATTACATAAATACATACATACATACATACATACATACATACATATATACATATTCTATATATTCGGGTATTCTATTGTAGTGGGCGTATATCCGCACTGCGCCAACTGCAATGCAGCTACGTGCTAGCGATAACACGAGGTCTTTTAACATAACAGTTTGACGCGACGGCTCCATGTCTAAGGACACGCAACCTGGGATAACGACTCAAGTTCTTACGACACATGCTTTGGCGCAACGGCTCCGTTTTAAACATTCGTTTCATTCTCGTTCATGTGTTCACGTCTTTATATTAGCATTAATAATTACTTAATCAATGCTGACATTACGATGGCAAAACATAATCATATATCATTACATAGACTATTCTTAGTTAGTCGTACACTAACACTTGTAGATTAACGAGCTTACTGTACTGTCATTGACACGATAAGATATGCATTTCATCGAATATTTGTATGACAGAATTTGAATGTACACAATGCCTCGGGCCACGGAATATAGGACCTCGAACTATTGGCAGAATTGAATCCGCGGCAGAGGGTGACTCTGTATAGAAGAACAATGACGACTAAACGACGACTAAATGACGACTAAACGACGACTCAGCACAAAAGTGGAACATCTGCCTATTGTAGTCCGTTCATCGATTTATTCACTTCAGGCGGCACCACCTCATTTTTCTCGTTTAAAGAACACTCTTCTACATGAGAACACTGAGCGACGGTTCTGTAAATTCGTCTCACCAACGAAATAGTTGCAATTTTACACAAATAGGTTTAGAAACAATTATATGAAAAGTGTATGTTTAAACGATGTGAATGTTTTTTAACCGATGCAACCATTGATCAACCTAAAAATCCATCAACTTTCTAAGTTGTTGTTTCAAGTAGTATTTCCGTATAAATGTTTACACATACAGTAAACATTAATGATGCGATATTTTATAGCAAGTACGTTTCCCGCCTGTGGCACCAAGCGTATTAAACCACTTAATGCACATTTTACCATTAATGTTGCTATTGACCGCCGGCACTTGCTGCCTCGTAAATGGATAGCACGTACGTACAAACGCATACGCACGCGCACGCACACACACACACTCACACACGCACTCATGCACACACGCAGATTTACACACATACATGTATATGTGCACATACAAAATAATATACACGTGCTGTAGCGTGGTGGTCGGGACTCGAGTCCTCTTGCTGCGGTTCCAAGCCTCGTCGTTTTCGTTCAATTCACATCGGTCCAGTTCACTCACATTTATGAACAGTTGGCATCACACAGTGGTTCAATTGTGTATACACGAACTGCTGTCACAGACTAGTCGCAGTATGGTCGAATGCATGTGAGTGAGTGGTTGATTGATTGATTGAGTGAGTGAGTGAGTGAGTGAGTGTGTGCGTATGTACGTGTGGACGTGTGTACGTATGTGTGCGTGTGTGCGAGCGCGCATGTGCGTGCGCGTATGTGAATATGTCATCATGTAATCCATATCTAAATTAGCAGCTAAATACAACCCTATAGATTGAATATGAGAACCGAACCCTGAAGTAAGTGTTGGAGCGAAACAGACCCCCACCATTGACCGGTTCAAGTATAGGTAGTCTTAAAAAGTTTCTTAAAAAAACTGCCTCATATACAAAGATTTTTTTATACTTGTGATTGATTGTGTTCATATTTGTCAGCAATGGCGTATTTAGGATCTCAAAAGTGATGGTGGTGGGGGAGGGGGATGGGGGGTCAAAGGGGAAGTTTTTTCACCCGTTAGTTTCGCAACAGGTTATTCACGGAAACATATATCTGAAAACCAAAGTCCCGCAACATACGCCTATGTTTATCAGACCGGGATGATACTGTGTCAGACGAAACGAACAAACCGGTATGAACAGGCGTTGCTAATATGGCGTCATGAGTCTCATGACATAACCAGGCGAGACGACATATTACGATGAATTATACGGTCCCGTAGGTTAAATGGTAGGGTACGCACAAACACAATAACGCCCGCATAAAAACGGGAGCACACCCATCACGGACTTGTAGAATGTAGCAACATTTAAAGGTATACTTCCTTATATAGCGTGGTAGTTCTTAGGACTGTTCAAAGCGCTTTACACTTCACCCCTGGCAGACCTAGACCTGTTCATTCCAACACCATCGCGACCTCCCTGGGAAGTATTTAGCCACGCTGCAATTACAGCACGAAGACTATTCGTTCACATATCCACCTCAGTGTGTAGCCAGATACTCATTTATACAGCTGAGTGAACTGTGGTAATCTCTGCACCACCAAATCCCACACATATACGAACCATCTCTTCAAAGAACGGTCACGATGACCTAACGACTTGGCTAACTAGGTTATCTGTAGACTGTATGCATGGATAACAATTTACATGCACGTTCGACTTCCTGGAATAGGAAAGATATTTACAAGTAAATAACATGTTTACCTTAAAAAGTATCTCGCAATGCACATTGAACATTACACGGTCTCTGTAATGATTATTACTAGTCTGCTAACACGCAGAATTACCCAAATAAACTATCTCAATGCCAGTTGAACAAGCTACGTTTATTTTTAGATGTTGGAACACTGCTACATATAAAAGACGAACTCTGGCGCAACGGAACTACGGAAACTATATAAAACACGAATCTTTAACAGTTTCTAATGAGCTCTTTTTGCCGTCTCGGTAAACTTGTTTCGTTGCAAAAACAGTTAGTTTGACACATGATTGTGGATCGACAACCGTGAACACAATTATACAACATGAATACAATTATACAACACGAATACAATTATATAACATGAATACATTAAGGATGTGCAGGAAAAGTATTAACTTGAACTGTATTGAGTGTTTACATACAGAACATGGCGTACTTTGCCGATTACGTACGTTCCACTCGAACTGTGTCGAGTGTTTGCACACAATCCTCAACTGTAGTGCCACCTGACATAATATTATCACTACTGCCACAACTCAATAATAAATTCAAAATGGACAGTTTGCGGAATGGTATAAACGATTGGTACGACTTGTTACGTCATAGCATTTGTGCACTTGAGAGACGTAACATGATGCGGGCGGTGTCACACACTACTTTATAGTATAGACGTGATCTACGTGCGTTGTTGTGTTGTGTTTACAGCAGCTGATGACATTATGCATGCCTGAACTATCATGCTTAGGCAGCAGGTAATATAACTAGTCTGCCTACCGATCTATGTGTGGTAAGTGGCGAGTCATAATAATCACAACACCATCGCACGTATTCGTCGTCGCGGTTGCCAAGGAAACAATTCTACTGGCCGAATCGCGCAGTTTAATGCATATCAAGGAAAGAAATGTGTGTCACCAGTTGACGTAGTATAGTTTACTATTCTTATTTTGTGGCTATAAATACAGTCAAACCTGTCTTAAGCGACTGGTCAGTGGATGGTAGAGAATGGTCTCTTAATACAAGTCGTATCTTAATACAGGTGGCACTTCTGGAGGAGTTGACTGTGGTCGTTAATGACAGGTGGTCTCTTAATACAGGTGGCACTTCGGGAGGAGTTGACTGTGGTCGTTAATGACAGGTGGTCTCTTAATACAGGTGGCACTTCGGGAGGAGTTGACTGTGGTCGTTAATGACAGGTGGTCTCTTAATACAGGTGGCACTTCGGGAGGAGTTGACTGTGGTCGTTAATGACAGGTGGTCTCTTAATACAGGTGGCACTTCGGGAGGAGTTGACTTTGGTCGTTAATGACAGGTGGTCTCTTAATACAGGTGGTACTTCGGGAGGAGTTGACTGTGGTCATTAATAACAGGTAGTCGCTTAACAATTGAGCAGGTGTGACTATATTTCTTCTCAGTTGTCGCATGGTAAAACGCACAATGGTGTGCTCAGTCCTTTGATTGAAACACAATTGTACTGAAATTGATTTCAGTGTTTACAAGGTAGTTAAAGGTGCACTATCAAATCGATGTTTTTAGTCTCATTTCAAATAAATGCTTGCGAAAAACCAAACTTACATATAGTATCCATTGCAACATGCCAGCTCGTTTGTCCAACTTTTGTATGTAGTTTTTGTGAAATCATCAGACAAACTATTAAATTACTTAACGTTGTGAAGTGAAAATCGATATACTAAAAAATCACAATTTTCACCACTAGTGATTTTTTTAACTTTGTCACGTGATCGGCGATAAGATTAACGTCACGCCCATGACCTGCATTGACCCGCAGTGTTTACCATTTTGGATATATCCACTATTTTGATTCTTACCAGATCTATCCACTGAAGTCGGTTGTTTCGATGATTTGAACAAAAATAAGCATTTTTTATTAAGCAGACTGCGCACATTACTTAAGCAGCTTGAAGCAAATGAGTATTTGTTCCGAATGGCATCGTTGAATTATGTATACATTGTTACATTTTATGACATTTCCCGTGGCAGGAGGTGCATCATCACTAGATGCGCTGGAATGGGTCTTCTGACCTGGAACTTAGTAGCTTAGGTGCCTTTAAAACACGCGAAACACCACAAGGACGCATCTTTGTTATTGTAATCATTTGCTCGCAAAACATGCAGGCCCTAGTGTGTCGATGATTATTTGGCAAACGATGTGTACATTGTTGTCGAAGGTAAATACATTGAGCTCAATGGTATTGAAAATAAACAAACGTAATTAAGCTGTCATCAGGATTGTACATTTTAAGTCTGTCTTGTAAAACATCCCCTACTGATTGTATAGGTTCGAAATCCTCTTTTTCAAGACCCCGAGACTTTCGTTATATACGTGTATATATAAGATTGACCTTGTGACACAAATGCAAAACTCACAATTGCCAGGTAGCATTCTATTCTAGTGGGCGTGTAGATAATAATCTATTATTTGATACATTACGTATACAGTGTCAACGACAATGCAATTACATGCTAGCGATAGCACGACGTCTTTTTACATAGCAGTTTGCGGTCTAAGGACACGCAGCCTGGGATAGAGGGTCGAGGTTGCTGTGGCGCGACGGCTACAGTCTAACCAGGCGCGTAGGTCGCCGCACGCACTTACGCACGTGCTTCCGCATCAACATGGCGAAATTATTTTTTCCACTTTCCGCTAAGCAACCCAAACCGCCCCGTCAAATCGAATGGGTTGTCCCTAGCCTGCATATATTCTGCCCTCAAGACATCGATAATGCGGGCATCAGATAAGAGCTACTAATGAGAAATACGATGGACACAGTCCAGCAGATCGCCTTCTCCAACTAGGCCTTACTCAGCCAAGAAGTTGCGTGTCTTACAGGCAGAGCTTCAGTTAGACGAGGATACACAAGCTGGCATGAATGACATAAATAATCTGCAATCGCTGTGTGAGACGAGATGGCCCAATCGTGCGAACGCTCTGTATACATTTAAGTCTGCATTCGTTGTTTTAGTCACTGCCCTGGAATCCTTGGAAGAATGTGGAGACGGCAAAGCCAGAAACTACTTGTTACCCATCAAAATGTTCGACTTAATCATAGCACTAGACACCATTGATGTCCTCCAACATTCGTATAGGTCTGTCTGACAGTGCGACCTCGTGACCTCGTGACCTCGTGGGGGCAACCAACGAGACAATCACCACAATTGACAGTGACGCAGATCTAACAGGAAGGTTTGAGATTGAGGCGAGCAAGGCGCGCAATGCTGGTTGACAGAAGCATTGTTCGCGGGGACGTGCATGACCTCCGACCCGCCCAGGCAGCTAGAGCTAGTATTTAATGAAGGCAACGTATCTGCCGTTCATAGATCACTTGCTGCAGGGAATATATACACATATATTAGTAGCTCAGGTTCGCTACGTAGTCAGGTCAGTCAGACACCTCACACCACGACAGCTGGTGAATATTTATGTCTCTACTGTGTGTCCTACTAGGAATAGGGGTCAAGTAATGGTCATGGTTTTCTCCATGACCAGAGGGACGTTCTTATTATCTATATATCTGTACCATATACTAATCTTAACAGTTGTTTGCGTACAGTAACGAGTTTACTGTATTATCATTGACACTATCAGATAAGGATTTGAAAACCTCTGTATGAAAGCATTTGAATGTGCATAATGCCTCGGGCCACGGATCACAGGGCTTCGGTCTATTGGCAGACTGGAATCTGCGACAGAGTGTACCTCTGTATAGGACAATGGCGACTAAACGATGACTGATAACAAATGTGGAACGTTCATTGATTTATTCACCCCAGGCAGTACAACTAAAATGTTTTCTCGTTTAAGAAACATTCTTCTACATGAGAACACCGAGCGACGGTTCTCTGCCTTGTGGAGAACGTTTCTCCGCTCTGACTTGTGGTAGACACTCTGGTGATCATCAACAATATATATAGGTAAATTCGTCACACCAAAGAAATTATTGCAATTTTTTTACAAAAAGGTTTAGAAACAATTATATGAAAACCCCTATTCGATTCCACGTTTTCTTGTACGTTTAAACGATGTAAATGTTTTCTACCGATGCAACCATTGATCAACCTTGGAATCCATCAACTTTCTAAATTGTTGTTTAAAATAGTTTTTCCGTTTAAATGCATATGCACACAGTAGAAATTAGTAATGCGATATTTTATAGCAAGTACTTTTCCCGCCAGTGGCATCAAACGCATTAAACCACTTAATGGGCATTCATTTTTACATTAATGTGGCTGCTGACCAGCGGCATTTGCTGCTGCCTCGTAAATAGATAGCGCACACGTACATACACGTACATACACGTACATACACGCAAGCGAACACACGCACTCATGCACACACGCAGGCGTCTGGGCACTTTCGTTCACTTCACATTGTTCCAGTTCACTTCACATTGTTCCAGTTCACTTCACATTGTTCCAGTTCACTTCACATTGTTCCAGTTCACTTCACATTGTTCCAGTTCACTTCACATTGTTCCAGTTCACTCACCTTATGTATGTATAAACGAACTGTTGTCGCAGACTAGTTGAAGCACGGTTGCATTTTTATAAGGTTCCAAGTAGGCTCCGAAAACATACGTTTGCGGCAAGCGATATCTTCGCCTTTCGTTAGAAATGGCGAGTGTCTTGCCTAACTAATCTCCTACACCGAGATAGCCTCGATTGTCCAGGCTACGTGCTGTGGTGTCACCGTTTGTCACACACATCATCGCCTGGATGCAAAGTGTACTAGGTCCCATATGCATCCAGATTCTGGGAGCATGCGTAATTTGCATTTGGCTAATTTAACTGTTATAAGTTTATACGATGCAATTAACTTTAAACTTTGTTTATATTGACACAACTGTCAGACTGAAAAGTTAAATCAGGTAAAATTTAGTCTAGAATTTCGAAATATGACGCTGATTGGCTGCTGCCACTTCACGGGAACGCCTACACAAAATTGAGTGATGTCAGTTGGTAACAAACACACCACGCCTCTGAGGCCAGACTCTCTTCTCGGCGAATTCACGAAGGCGAGCGAGAGTCGGATAAGCGAGACTAGCATCAAGAGAGACAGTCACAATGCAGCGGATTGTATCGGGAGTCAAATAGCGAAACTACTGAAAGCATGTCCGCTAGGTGACGACTCTAGTTCAATGCACGTTAGTAGTTGGAGGTTTCCTGGGTTGTCCCGCGGAGCAGTTGCGTAAAACTAAGTATTCTCACTAGGTTTCTTTTAACTGGCTCGCACTATCGCATTTATATCACATATTAAGCGACGTCACCCTTAACAAATATGTTATGTTTTTTTTGAAAGATATCACTAAGAGAGAGAGAGAGAGAGAGAGAGAGAGAGAGAGAGAGAGAGAGAGAGAGAGAGAGAGAGAGAGAGAGAGAGAGAGAGAGAGAGAGAGAGAGAGAGAGAGAGAGAGAGAGAGAGAGAGAGAGAGAGAGAGAGAGAGAGAGAGAGAGAGAGAGAGAGAGAGAGAGAGAGAGAGAGAGAGAGAGAGAGAGAGAGAGAGAGAGAGAGAGACAGAGAGAGAGAGAGAAAGAGGGGGGGTAGGTAGGGAGTGAGGGAGGGAGGGAGGGAGGGAGGGAGGAAGGGAGGGGGAGGGGGAGGGAGGGAGGGAATTGTGGGATTGAACATTGACCCAGTTGATGCACTAACCAATCGTATATATTGCTATGATTTCCCATGGCTACATCCGGGTAAGTAATGTCTGACAAATGTAGCTCGATTCAATACTTGCAATGACAATTGCATGACATATTCGATATTTATTATTGCATACGTTCCAATAAGACAGTATATTAGAACCATGGGGTTTTCAACAAGTATGGTCTACGTATCCAAACATGTATGCCTCTTTTCGGTGATTTTTGTGTGCAGCCTGAATGTCTTTGAACAGGGATATATTACCATATCAGAAGATTATGAAATTTATGCTGTGCACATATTAACATCTTTGTTGGCTGTTTGGCTACATAAGCACATGTCAGTGACTGTATAGTCTCTTGCGCACGAAGACATTGCTTTGGACGCCATATAGCGCATGTTGACTTTCTGGGATAAAATGGCAGAATATGACGTGTTTTTTTCTATCAGGTTTACGAAATCTTTTACCTGGCACACACAAGGAAGAGAAGACGGCCATGAAACACCAAGCGATGTGAAGCTGATGCTGAAATGAAGATGAGCACATTGATGAAGGCCCCTAAAAACTTGATGAAATTGAGAGTTTTCGTTGATGGCCCGGCGAGCTCCCGGCGAGCAAATGGGTGTAACTAAATAAACAGGTGGACGAAAGATCGCAGGAAAACATAATCTATGTATACGTCCAGTCCACAATTTTAAAATCTACATTTACCTGTTTTCATCAAGGTTTAATGCTTCGGAGTTGTTTGTGTCATTGTGGTCTTTATAGTTTGCGCCTACTTAGATTTGATGATGCGACAGATCCAGGTTCGTTTTCAAGAATTGCTACTGCTGCTGGGTGCAATGTACAAGTTGCACGACCTGCGGATGTCATCGAAAGTCCCGATGGTGATCGACGCAGTGGTGAGGGTGTGGTCGTTGGCGTTCGTTTGTTGCTAAAGAGGAGTGGCCACCACCAGCGGATTAATATACATATTTGACATCTCATTTGGCGGGAGAATCTTGCTATTACGCATATATCTTTCATAAACTATAATAGACATATATTAGGAAACAGTTTTTGTTAACATTTAGTCAGAGGCAGCATTTTAGCGAAAGTTATTCCAGAACTCCGGCAGGGAAGTCAGCGAGCGAAAACAGGGTTTGTTTACAGTTCGAGAATTAAGGTAGCATAGTGAATTGTCAGAAATAATGGAATATTGATTAGAATAAGTATTACTATTACGCATATATTATACACAAACTTGTTAAAGACATATATTAAGAAACCGTTTTGTTAACATTTAGTCAGAGGCATTATTTTTGACGTTGGGGCTAGTTGTATATAGGGGCAAGTCGCTACACAGTCGTATTACAAAATCATAGCACACATATGGAAATACCATTGACAATAGTTGGATTAAAATCCATCAGCAGAAGCACTGTCCAAAAATCGGGAGTTAAGAAGACAAAATTAAAGAGGTGTGGACAAAAATGACTTTTTAACCACCTAAGGCTAAGAATTTTTTGGTATGTCGACATAATATAATATCATCTCACGCAGCCACTGTTTATGCTTCGTGAACGAAACTTTAAGCCTGTCTACTCTATAGTATCAGGGTTATGCCAAGTAGAAGTTAAACTGAAATTCAGGATTTGTTATCGTCCACTTGCGTTCAACTGCAAACTTGTGTTTGGGGCAAGTTATTACAAATGTAACAACGCTCGGGCGGCTCGCACCGATGACTCAGCCAGCGAGTTGTGTGATAACAATGACTGAAAAATCACAGTTTATTTAACCACGACGTGTGGACGCTTTATTTCACCTGTGGAGCCTAGCGTACTGGTTTATAATCAGTGTTGTAAATGCCAGCAGCGTCAAACAAATCAAGTTTGTGTGAGTTCGTACGTGTGTGTATTATTCAATCTAGCAGAAGTCGCATTACACACGCATATTTTTGGTAGCAAACATTGTTTAAATTAGAATCGCCGGGGGTTACTGTCAAAATATGTGAACCATTGGGAAACAGTGATTACAATCAAATACATTTTGACATCAAAGTAACATCAGAAAGTAAAAAAAATACACGAGAAACTTCCACAAAGGTAGAATGACAATCGTGTCGCCATCTAGTGGTAGTTGTCTGAAGAAGATTGCTGATAGCAGTCGAAACGTCACAAGAAGAAAAGGGTAAATTGATTGTGAAATAAGTAAAAATATTACTCATTTGGACCATCCAGTCTGATGAACATCTTCACTCATTCCACAATGGTAAATATAAAGATATGTGAAAATACTTAGCAATGCTAGATTTTAATAACATGCTGAGGAATAAGACCGCAGTTGAATGTTGGGACATTCTAAAATATGAAATTGAGAGTATCATTGAACAATGTGTTCCCCTGCAAAAAAAAAACAAGGAAAACGGTCTAGAAAGAAATGGTTGCTAAGCAAATAAAGGCAATGAAGGATCATAAATCACCTGGAGTGGATGGTATTCCTCCAACACTAATAATGAAACAGTAGAACAAATCAGTACACCAGTTGTTTAACTTGTCATTAAAAGTTCCCTTTGAATGGAAATAAGCAAACACCTTATCATTATTTAAAAAGGTTTCGAGAAATAAGTAAGGTAATTACAGACCAGTGAGTTTACTATCAGTGATTTGGTTAATTAAAGACCATATAGTGGACTTCCTTGTTAGGCATAAAGTATTAAATTAATCTCAAAATGGATTCCTAAAAGCGAGGTCATGCTTACTTACTTAGGCCCTTAACTCATCCTGGAACAAAGGCCATCCTCAACATTTCTCCAGTGCCTCCTGTCTTGGGCAGTCCTCTCCAGTTGTTGCCAGCCATTCCCTGTTTGCTTGATGTCTGCCTCGAGGTCACGCCGCCAGGTGTTTTTTGGTCTCCCCCTCTTTCTCTTGCCTTGGGGGTTCCACGTCAGGACTTGTTGGGTCAGCATCGTCCACTGGATTCCATTTCGTTTCTCCTTGGTTGCTGTTTTCATGACCCGGTCTATGACTAGAATGAAGAGGAATGGTGACAGTAAGCATCCCTGTCTCAGCCCCGTCCTAACCTCAAAGGTCTTTGTAAGTTGACCTTCATGAATGACTCTGCATGACATTCCCTCATAGGAGTTTTTGATCATGTTGACTAGTTTCTTGGGCACCCCATAGTGTCTTAGCACTTTCCAGAGTGTCTCTCTGTCTACACTGTCAAAGGGTTTCTCGTAATCAACAAAGTTGATGTATAGGGATGAGTTCCATTCGATGGGTTGTTCCACTATGATTCGAATTGTTGCAATCTGGTCAGTACACGATCTGTCCTGCCTGAAGCCTGCTAGCTGTTCACGCAAAGTTTGGTCTACTTTGCCTTTCATTCTCTCTAGGATTATTCTGTTTATAATCTTCCCAGGTACTGACAACGTGATTCTTCTGTAGTTATCACAGCGGCTCATGTCTCCTTTCTTGGGAATCTTGATAAGGCAACCTTCTTTCCATTTTGCTGGAATTTCTTCCTTTTCCCAGATCTCCTCAAAAAGACTGCACAGCATTTTAACTGAAGTATTTACATCTGCCTTTAGTGCTTCTGCAGGGATACCATCAGGGCCTGCTACTTTCCCATTGTTCATATGTGCGATTGCCTTTTTTATCTCTTCTTTAGTGGGTTTATTACAGTCTATTGGGAGATCTCTCTCAGCTGGTTGGATGTCTGGTTGATTCTGCGGTGCTGGTCTGTTGAGCAGCTCTTCAAAATGCTCTGCCCATCTGTTAAGCTGTTTGTCTGCCCCCATCAGGACGCTCCCATTTTTGTCTCTGATTGGCCGCTCTGATTTCGTAAACTTTCCAGCTAACTTCCTTGTTGTATCGTAAAGTTGCTTCATGTTCCTGCTAGCTGCTACTTTTCTGCCTCTTGTGCAAGTCCCTCCACGAAGTTCCTTTTGTCTGTTTTGACACTTTTCTTCACCTCTCTATTTGCTGCTGTGTGCTCTTTCTGGGCTGTTACCTTTGCCGCCCTTGTGCAGCTGCTGTTGACTGCTTCCTTCTTGTCTCTTCTGGTCTGTATTTGCCTCATTGTTTCTACTGAAATCCAGTCTTTCTGTTGGGGTTTCCTTCTGCCAATTATCTCTTTGCATGTGGTGTTTAATGCATCTTTGATGTGACTCCATTGGCTGTGGATGTCTACTCCCTCATCTTCATCATACAGTTCTTGCAGGACTTTGAATCTATTAGCTAATGCGACTTTATATTCTTCTGCTGTGCTTGGATCCTTCAGGAAATCCACATTATATCTTGAGTTTTAGCCTGGCTGTTACAAGGTGGTGATCAGACGCAACGTCAGCGCCTCTCTTCACACGCACATCTTGTAGCGATCTTCTAAACGTTTTGTTTATGCCGCTCTGGTCTATCTGATTTTCAGTGACTTGGTCAGGAGATACCCATGTCGCCTTATGTATTCTTTTGTGTGTGAACACGCTTCCCCCAATCACAATGTTTTGTATTGCACAGGCATTCACAAACCGCTCCCCATTGTCATTCTTCACACCCAGCCCATGAACCCCCATCACATTTTCATATCCTTAGTTGTCCGATCCAATCTTTTCATTGAAATCTCCCATAATCAGGTTGATGTTTTTATCCCCTAAATTGCTCATGATATCAAGGAGTTGGTTGTAGAATTCATCTTTGGTTTCGTCAGTCTTGTCGTTGGTTGGGGCGTAGCACTGCACTATGTTCATTTTAATCCTTTTGTTCTTTGTTCTAAAGGATGCTGTTATGCACCTTGGTCCTCTGGCTTCCCAGCCAATAAGTGCTCTCTGTGCCTCCTTCCTCAATAAGAGGGCAACCCCCTCTGAGTGAGGGGCATCATCTTCCTCGTGTCCGGAGTATAGTATAATCTCTCCTGTTGTTAGTCGCAGTTGTCCTGACTGGGTCCATCGGGTTTCGCAGAGCCCGAATAGAGCGAGGTTGAATCTCCGCATTTCTGCTGCCACTTGGCCAGTTTTCCCCGCCTCGTACATTGTTCGCACATTCCATGTGCCGATGTTTAAATTTTTCCTTCGGTAGTCGGCATTGTGGCTTCCTTTCGGCTTTGACCGTAACACTTCATGCGCCCTGGTAAACCAGGCCCTACCGCTTCCAGGACAGACGTCGTAGTTTTATTTGTTGTGAATGTTTCTGTAGCGTTGGGTTTCTTTACAGGGTAGGGGTGCTAGCCCCACGCCCAAGCCTCCTCCTTTCTCAACCGGGCTTGGCGGAGTTTGTATCACCGTTAGTTGTCAGAAAAAACTTTTATGGCAAAAAAATTGCAAGTGATAAAAGGTTTTCAATACGATCAATAGTTCACCGGTGTGCGTTGGATAGCAGAGACATGTTTTTCATGTTGTGCATGACATTATCTTTATTAAAGTTATAGTGATTAGTTTTGGAAGTGGCTAAAGAGCCTTTCCGAAAAACTCACAGCACATGTGCTTCCTTCGTCAACCCTTCCATTTTCTTCTTAGCTTGAGTTTTAGCCTGGCTGTTACAAGGTGGTGATCAGACGCAACGTCAGCGCCTCTCTTCACACATTTTCCACATGTCTAACCCGCGTTAATAGGCTCCTCACTAGCTTTCTCCTGAAAGTCTCTTTCACACCAACTTCCTCCCACAGCCCCCGTGAGTCTTTCCGTTGTTATTTGTTTATTTTCTCGCAAGTAGGCGAATCAATTATTTCTGTAGAATTGCAAGGAACCCTTTTGTTTGTTCGACAGTAGTGCCATCTAGCGTATAAGTCTGGACATTCGCAATGTCTAAATTTGGAGCAAGCATATTTAAGTATCGAACAATGCAAATGTACCTGGGTTACACTTAGCTACATGTGGCGCTTATATAATATACTGTGGAAAATTATATATATATATATATATATATATATATATATAATTTTCCACATATATTTTCCATATATATATATATAAATATATATATATATATATATATATATATATATATATATTATATATAACTAAAATAGTTGTTCATATGATAACGTCCTATACATTATATATTTATTTTATTTTAGCTTTTCAATTGATTTTAAATTATTTAGCATTGTCTTGTTAGCGCTTTTGAGCTGGCATTTTTTAACGAGGAAACATGGTGCGCGCACGCACGCACGCACGCACGCACGCACACACGCACGCACGCACGCACGCACGCACGCACGCACGTACGCACGCACACACGCACGCACGCACACACATACCATACATACATACATGCATACATACATACATACATACATACATACATACATACATACATACGTACGTACGTACATACATACATACATACATAGTTATAAATATAAGTTATTAACATATTTGATATCTAATGAGTACATGCTTATTATTTAAGTGGCTTAATGTCATTGTTGAGGTGTGTCTGTCGATAACCTAACTGTCAATGGTTATTGACAGACAGAATGCTGCTAATTCAGATAGTAGCGACATATCACACGACAGGTGACTTAAACCCGCCAAACACATAACGAGTTTTAGTCGCCATTAATATGTCTGCCGAAAAAAAACCCTTGTCAACTACCCTCGACCGACCGATTTTTCACATGCCAAATGTCATAAAAGTGTTGCCAACACATAACGACTACACCTGAATTGCCAACTGAAAAAGTCGCCAACATGTCGGCAACTAACGAATCGGTATGCGTGTGGCGGGCTTAAGTCAGACCAAAATGTGTAATCAGTGGCTTGTTCTAGCAATTGCCACCTCTCCGTTACAACCCTGAAGCCTATGTAAAAGTAGCGATGTTAATTCAAATGCAAGAGTGGGTCGGATATATAATTATTATTATTGCAAGGTTCGCGGTCAGCTTGGAACTGTGTGAGGCGGACTACAATCACTTTTCCCATTGGTGGCTATTACAGCGTTTCCTGGGCTCCGTGGGAAATTAGTCCAACGTTTTCGTGGGAAAGTCGTGAAAAAGACATACACCCAATGTGATACCCCTCAATTTCGACTCAGACCGGTAACTGATTAAGACATGTTGGTGCGCTCTGCAGAATAGCCACTGCGCTGATACGCGAACGGTCAGCGTCTGTTCATTGCCATAAGATGAAAGATATAATGTAGTTGCACGCGTAACATTAACATTACTAACTTATCCGAATTTTTTTATTTTAAACAGCTTCAAACATCACACTCAATTCTTACTTTCCTAGGGCTCTTTGTATAATGGTGGACGTATCGTGACTATGGTCTGTGACTAATAATTATTGATTCGTAAACGTTGCGTCCCTAGTGAGAAATAAGGTCGCCCCACCGAGGGTGTGCTGAAAGTAGCGTGGCCACGGGATCAGTGTCGGAATGATTTTCTCCATTATAACAGTTAATGTAGAATATTGTAGTAATACATATGTCTTCTTCTTATCAAACCCATTATCACAACAATACACAGGAAGCGTCAGTTAATAGGACGTTATTGATTGAATGGCTTGCATTGCATTTGATCACATATTAAACACGTGTCTACAATGTTACAAGGGAATGACTCTTCGGTTGTCATGTACCTCGATGTGATAGCACATGCTTCAAATTATTCTTTGGTTGTCATGTAACTCAACGTGATAGCACATACTTCAAATTACTCTTCGGTTGTCATGTAACTCGATGTGATAGCACATGCTTCAAATTACTCTTCGGTTGTCATGTAACTCGATGTGATAGCACATGCTTAAAATTATTCTTTGGTTGTCATGTAACTCGATGTGATAGTACATGCTTCAAATTACTCTTCGGTTGTCATGTAACTCGATGTGATTGCACATGCTTCAAGTTATTCTTTGGTTGTCTTGTAACACGTTGTGATAGCACATTCTTCAAATTACTCTTCGGTTGTCATGTAACTCGAAGTGATAACACATTCTTCAAATTACTCTTCGGTTGTCATGTAACTCGATGTGATTGCACATGCTACAAATTATTCATTGGTTGTCATGTAACTCGATGTGATAGTACATGCTTCAAATTACTCTTCGGTTGTCATGTAACTCGATGTGATAGCACATACTTCAAATTATTCTTCGGTTGTCATGTAACTCGATGTGATAGCACATGCTTCAAATTATTCTTTAGTTGTCATGTAACTCGATGTGATAGCACATTCTTCAAATGCACGCTACTCGTTAAGTTATAAAATGTATGCTTTCGCTGGCATCGAGAAAGAATATATATGTATATCGACGCACGTTGTGTTGTAGTTGATATTCACATCATCTACATCGACGGTCGATGAGGCGACAAGTTTCGAGTATTGCAACCGTCACATTTCTGACTTGGACCATTTCGACCGGTACGTCAAATTCAAACATCCAGGGTGTGTGGTAGAGCGCTTAACATTAGAACTGTCACAACTTAACATTAGCACTGATACAACTTAACATTTGCACTGTCACAACTTAACATTAGCACTGTCGCAACTTAACATTAGCACTGTCACAACTTAACATTAGCACTGTCACAACTTAACATGCACGTATTGTTATAATATTGCCAACATTGATGTCACTGCAATCATCGTCACAAGCCATATTTGGTAGTGAGTACTACGTTACCCTTGGCATGTATGTCCTATGTTACCTTTGGCATTTATGTCCTACGTTACCCTTGGCATGTATGTCCTACGTTACCCTTGGTATGTATGATTTAACAAGACAAGATTTAAAAAGATTGCCATCCCAAAGAACACGTTCCAGATGGCAAGTGGACAAGGAAGCCATTGGCTTATAGAGAGTCCAACAATTTTATCATCTATGTGTAGCCCGCCCTTATCATATATATGTCTATTCTATTTTTAAACATATTCACACTACTAGCATTAACACAATCATTTCGCAGTTTGTTCCATTCATTTATCACCCTCTGTGAGAAAGAGTATTTTCTCATGTCCAATCTACACTGTTCCTAAACTAATGCTGGTTTGTGTCCTCTGGTTCTACTGCCTTCTTTAAGTTTGAAGAACATATTCCTATCAACATCCTCATAACCGTTCACTATTTTAAACACTTCTATTTGGTCTCCTCTTAGTCTCCTTGTCTCCAGAGTTGTCAAACCACATTGTAATAAGCGATTTTAGTAACTAAGGTCTCTCAATTCTGGAATCATTTTAGTTGTTCTTCGATGTATTCTTTCTAGCTTGTTTATGTCCTTCTTACGATACGGCCTCCATGCTTGTATACAATATTCCAAATGTGGTCTAACTATTGCTTTGTACATGGATACAATTAGGTGTTTCTCCTTATACGTGATAGTTCTCCTAATTAGCCCTAGAATTTGATTTCCTTTCGAAGCAGCAATCCCACATTGCTCTGAAACTTTCATGTCAGCACTAAATGTTACACCTAAGTCATTTTCTTGTGTGGTTCTGCCTAGTACAGCATCCCCAATTGTATATTCTTCGTCCATGTTTCTATGTCCTATGTGCATACATTTACACTTCCCAAAATTTAATAACATTTGCCATTTTCTGACCATTTAACTAATTTATCTAGATCATCCTGTAAACTTTGTTTATCTGTATCATTAGTAACCTTTCTGAATACTTTTGTGTCATCTGCAAATTTGAGTACTTTTCTGGATATGTCATCTTCCAAATCATTTATATATATATTAACAACAGTATAGGACCTAATACTGATCCCTGTGGTACCCCACTCAAAACAGATTTCCAGTTTGAAATCTCACCATCTACTAGTACTCTATGTCTTCTGTGTGTAAGCCACTTTTCTATCTAGGTGATTACATCATTGCCTGTACCATGGGTTTTTAGTTTAAGTAACAATCTTTGATGTGGCACTTTATCGAAAGCTTTCTGAAAATCTAAATAGACAACATCCACTGGTGACCCGTCATCTACCCACTTTGTAATGTCTTCAAAAAAACATAAGAGAGTGGTTAGACATGATCTTGTTTTTAGGAACCCATGTTGAGATGTATTTATTAATTTATGTTTTACAAGGAATTCCACCATGTGGTCTCTAATTAATGTTTCGAGTAATTTACATACAACTGATGTTAAACTCATTGATCTGTAATTTTCTGGTTTGTTCCTTAATCCTTTCTTAAATAGCGGTGTAATGTTTGCCTCTTTCCATTCTGAAGGAACTATTCCTTCTTCTAGTGACAAGTTAAACACTTTTGTTAGTGGTGTGCTAATTTGTTCAACAATTTCCTTAAGCAGTTTTGGTGGCATCCCATAAACTCCAGGTGATTTATTATCTTTCAGCTTCTTAATTTTCTTTGCTATCATTTCAGGAGTTATAAATAACTCCCCCAAATGTTCTGATTTATTTCCCTAAAATTTAGTAAATGGAACTGGTAGTGAGCTGATATCTTCTGTGATAAAAACGGAGCTGAAATATTCATTCAGGACCTTTGCTATCTGAAACCCGTCTGAAATTATGTTTTCATTGTTGTTTTCCAATGGACCTTATCTCGAACTTTCTGTTTACTCCTTACATAGGTATGGAGACTCTTGCTGTAATTTTTATATTACCTGCCAATTTTTTTCAAAGGTTCTTTTAGATTTTCTAATTTCAGTTGTAGCTACGTTAAGTGCTTCTTTGTAGTTTGTGTAGTCTTCTACATTTCCAGTATGTTTATATATCCTCCACAGCATCTGTTAGTGAAACTTTTTTCTAATAGCTTCTTTTGACAGGTGTTTCGTCCTGGACCTTTTCCCTTGTTTTCTTAATGGAACAAATTTCACAATAATGCCCTCAATCTCATATTTTATACAAGTCCAACATTCTGTTGGTATTTTGTTCTTCAGCAAGTTATTCCAATCTGTATTTGCTAGATATGTTCTCATCTCTTTATATTTGCCTCCGTTGAAGTCCCTCCTCCATTGTTTTTTATACGTATTCCCTGTTTTTACTTTTATATTAAAATGGATTTGGTTATGGTCACTCGTTACCCCCGGCATTTGTGTCCTACACTTTGTATGGAAGTGCGCCGAATCAGTTGTACTCCGTCTCACTTGCTGTCTTACTCGGTCGTCACCCTGGGAACCAGCCCCAACAGGAAAGAGCAATTCAAGGATATGCCTGCCATTACACGTCCCACCTGCGACGACTGGTCAACAGCCAATTAACTATAAATGCTCGTATGTTGACGTGATAATATCGGTTAACCTAGCAACTGACATATATATCTTGACATAGATCGACATGCTACGGGTACTGGTGTACTATGTAGCCCGAGAGGATGATTGCGGTTAACAAAGTCAAAATCACTGTCAAATGTGTGACGTGCGTTACCAATGTCGGGATAAGTATAGTCTGAGGACAAGTTATCGGCTCAGCGCGATTAGCTAACTAAGCGGCGCGGTAAAATTATACATGCAAGGATTAATATATTTGCCATCAGGACAATGTCGACCATGTTAATACAAATGCGTGCTTGTATACCACAAGAAAATGATTGCGCACGTATGTAACTACGCGCGCATGTAGATACGCATCGTGTTTCATGGGAATATATTTATTTGATTCGACATATAAACCATATTACACGAACTTAAAAAGAAGGGCGTTTTCTACTCATTAGTGCGAGGCTTCATCCGGGCGTTATACGGTTCCTCATGAACGGTTACAATCGGAATTTAAGGCTTATATATCACAAAAACTCCCAGCTTCGTTGTACTACAACGGAGAGAAAGCAAAACATTCGAAAGTCTATCTACGCTGAGGTGTCTAGTTGATTGGCAAAATCACTGACACTTTAACAAGGTGACTCATCAATTAGCCACGCCTATTTATTTTAACGCCCAGGTAGACTGCATATCACACGTTTTTAATAAACTATTATCGTCCGCGTGTTGCTTAACATCGGCATGACACAACCATTAAAGCAGACGCAGTCAGTTGTGTTAACGCGCGGTTGGAGTAAGTCATTGCACAGTTGCGACATCCAATACTAAAGCAGGGGCGGGGACGATACGATATAGCCAGCCAATCGGGCCACTGCTACTTCCTTAAGTGGCGTTTGGCTGGTATCAGCGCCCGCAGTCGTGTTTGCCTCTTGATGAAATCAGTACTTGCGCAACAGTATACTAGTTCTCATGCACGACGGGTAGGTGAATTGGTCCAACTACGTAACAGCTAAGTCATTTACTCATAATTGATAGTGTCATTCCGAGCACTTCTAAGCATTTTAATGTCAATCAAATGCTGTGAACATTTAGAATATTTCTGAACTTTTTATGTTGTAATGCTAATAACCAACGAGCAATTGTTGTATACGATGAATATCATACTAGAAATCGATTTGGCCGCAATTATGTGTATACACTGAGATTTCAACACTAGTACAGTAACTGATGGAAAACCGAATACCAACCGATTGCGACGACAGAGAACATAGTGCCCATATTTGAATTGGCTAAAATCATTGAATTTGATAAAATCATCTGCGTCCACTTATAGTCCTTGACGGCTGGCGGAGTAGCACAAACAATCGGACGCGGACTGCGATCTTGTCCGATTATTTGTGTTACTCCGCCACCTTCTCCGTCGATATTTGTGTTAATCCGCCACAGTCTCCGTCGATATTTGTATTAATCCACCACCGTCTCCGTCGATATTTGTGTTAATCCACCGCCGTCTCCGTCGATATACGTGTTAATCCACCACCGTTTCCGTCGATATTTGTGTTACTCCGCCACCATCTCCGTCGATATTTGTGTTAATCCTCCACCGTCTCCGGCGATATTTGTATTAATCCACCACCGTCTCCGTCGATATTTTTGTTACTCCGCCACCATCTCCGTCGATATTTGTGTTAATCCTCCACCGTCTCCGTCGACATTTGTGTTAATCCATCAACTTCTAAGCGATATTTGTGTTAATCCACCACCGTCTCCGTTGATATTTGTGTTACTCCACCACCGTCTCTGTCGATATTTGTGTTAATCCACCACCGTCTCCGTTGATATTTGTGTTACTCCACCACCGTCTCCGTCGATATTTGTGTTAATCCACCATCGTCTCCGTCGACATTTTTGTTAATCCACCACCGGTTCCGTCGACATTTGTGTTACTTCACCACGGTCTCCGTCTATAGTTGTGTTTCTCCACCACCGTCTCCGTCGATTCAAGAGGGTTGCAATTCGTAAATGTTCCATTTGATATAATGAATCTGTATTAACCGCATATAAATGTGGCTAGAGTATTGTTTATGATATATTAGCAACTAACCCCAAACTGAACTGATGTATCGCCAAAACCGCCGATATCGATATTTTATTAAACGGATTATAACATATAAATGATATACAAACACATGCAATGGGAATATGTATCCATTCCATATATATTTGGACACTCGATAGGCGTCAAATGGAGGCCGTATCGTAAAAAGGACATAGACAAGCTAGAAAGAATACAACGAAGAACAACTAAAATGATTCCAGAATTGAGAGACCTTAGTTCCTAAAATCGCTTATTACAATGTGGTTTGACAACACTAGAGACCAGGAGACTAAGATGAGACCAAATAGAAGTATTTAAAATAGTGAACGGTTATGAGGATGTTGATAGGAATATGTTCTTCAAACTTAAAGAAGGCAGTAGAACCAGAGGACACAAAGCAGCATTAGTTAAGGAGCAGTGTAGGTTGGACATGAGAAAGGACTCTTTCTCACAGAGGGTGATAAATGAATGGAACAAACTGCCAAACGATTGTGTTAATGCTAGTAGTGTGAATATGTTTAAAAATAGAATTTACAGATATTTGATAAGGGCGGGCTACACATAGATGAGAAAATTGTTGGACTCTCGATAAGCCAATGGCTTCCTTGTCCACTTTGCCATCTGGAACTTGTTGTTTGGGATGGCAATCTTGTTAAATCTTATTAAATATTACGACCAGTACAAGTAAGCTACATCATTAAGTGTAAACATGTTGTGCCAGCAGATTAGAATCCCTGTTCAACGCGACGGCGCCATTTTAAATGCATTCATGAAATGTGACAACTGTTCTGAATTTCCATCAACCTATAACACTTTACCAATACATGTACTTAGCTATTTATTCGAAATCGATTTTCCCGAAGAGGTGATAATTCCACCGGAACCTGCTAATTTCGCTTAGTCGACTCCCAGCTTCTATTGCATTCATTTACCTCGCCGAGACTGGGTAACTAATTAAAAATGTAGCGGGTAACCTGGGTACCAAGTAGAAACGACCTGTATCCGACCACGTAATTACTGCTGTGTCATAATATATTTGTTGTTTGTTGAACATGTCATTATTATGAAAAAATTATTTTACCTTTTAGTTATATCTCAAGATTTTTTTTCTCCAAATATTGCAACCGAATCTCTGAGTCTTCGTAGGCAAAACGAGATATTCGATTGAAATATTCGGAAGGATACATTTTTGAGAGGTAATTACCATGTTAAATATCACAATACAAAAAACTGGAATGTCAGTTTATTCAATGATTATAATTATAGTTATTATTTACAAACAGCATTATTTATTTTGTATTATGTTCTTACTAATATCTCTGTCACGAAAAGTATATTATATAGCCGTGATAGTACTATCTGCGCTAAACCGACGATGAATATCGTTACTTACAATTTGTTTCTTTGTCTGTTACAGTGACCACGTTGGTTGAAGATCATAAGAACATCCGACATGAAGTACAATCATTTCATTCTGATAATGGCACTCGTGGCGGCTGGTGAGTCAACATTTACATATTTGCACGCACATGTGTGCAAACATTCACTCAACGTAATACCCGGAACGACATGTGCTGCCTCTTGTGGATACCATCACAATTCGTGTGTGTGAGATGCTTTGCTGAACCGGATTTTATTGATAGGTTGACTTGGATTTCAAAAACGAACATGCATTCAACTACAAGAAACGTCAAAGCGTTGTATGAGGGATGTTGCATTAGATTACCATATTATAAATTAATTGTACCAACTATTATCAACTATGCAGACATATCTTACATCACATGTGCAGTTCATAGAAAACAATGCTGACACACCCGTTTCGCAATGGAACATATTATTATAAAAGTGCGATCGTACATTTAATAAAAAAAACGCCCAGCTTCATATTGAATAATTTAATCACAATAATATCTTCTTTGCACTAAAGACTGAGGAACTTAATATTAATAGACAGTATTCATATGAGGAGACTTAAATACTTATTTATTAACTTACTCATTCTGTTTACTATTGGACAGGTTAAATAAGTAATCGACGTTGTCCAGTCCTATTTGCAGCAAAACTTTCCAACTCATCTGTCTTAAATATCTGGATTTGTGCTTCTCTCGCGATCGTTCATCGCTATGTTTCTTTTAGGCGTCCTCTTTTCCCTTTTCCAGATAATTTCCAAGCCTTCTTTTGTGTTTTTGATAGCGGCATTCTAAGAACATGACCGAAAAACCTTCTGTTCGATATTGTTAGCTTCATTGGTTCTGCTCTTGCTCTTTTAATGATTTCCTCGTTGTTGACAAACGCATTTCATTTGACATTCAAAAGCCTGCGGATTTGTTATGAAAACGTGATATTTTATTTTCAGTTGGTTTGCTTGAATTCCATGTTTCAGAACAATAAATTAATACGGAGTTAACATTGCTGCTGAGTTTGTGTCTATGCTCCGTGATCTCCACATTTTTGTGAGTTTTTCAAATGCTACCCATGATTTTCCGAGCCTACTCTTGATGTCAGTGAAACCGTCTTTACCATTTCATTAAACACGCCTACAAAGTTAATCACAGATGGGTAGGCAATTCGTTAAGTTGCATCACGATGTTAAAGAGAGTGAACACTTGATAAATGCAAAATCCTCCTGAGCGTCTACCGCTTTCCTCATTCGTTGTAATATGGTTGAGCCAACAATTTTCCTTTGACTAAAAGAAGGGCTATGCCTCACCAAATGTGTCAGTCCTTTTTAGGTATTTTATTATCAAACCATCTTCCATTTTTCAGAAGTACTTCCATTCTTCCATATTAGGTTGCTTCCATATTTGGTCCAGCTTTACTAAGATACCAATGTTGTTTTTCTCCAGTTTCATATAACATTTCTGCAGTGACTTTGTCCTTAGTCGCAATTCCTCAGATTCCTTACCACTTGCATAACGTCAGTTTTGACCCCCATTTGTATGTTCTAACCACCCGTTTCATTTATCATAGTAAATGTTACATTATCTGATGGAGCAGGTCTATATGGAACATCTTGGAAGTGTTTGACACACATTTATGTTCTCCTCTAGTGTTGTTAACATGCAGCCATTTATGTCTTCCAAACACCTTTCAAAATCACGAGATAACGTTTTTGTAATTTCGTAAAGCGTGCTCATTGATCTATTCGTAATTTCTTCTTGACTTTAAGTCATTGAACGTAAAATAACACACACAGTTATTATATAGCGCTGCATCTTAGACGTTCAAAACGCTTTACTCGTCAACCTCTCTCAAACCTGTTAATTCCAACACCAACTCGACTTCATTGGGAAGAAGTCGAATTGGTTTAGATAACAAATCTAACTATTATTATACATAACAATTCGACTTATTCATGAACTAAACAAACATAGCATGATTTCATTTGAAATTTAAGTTGCAGCAACCACCACGGCTGCGCTGTGTACGGTGGGGACAAGCGAAATATGGACGTCAAAAGAATCTACCGGAACAAATAACACAGACACAACGACGCCTTCTGTCGAACCAACGAGCAAAGGTGCAAGCTTACTATTAATTAATCGGTTTATTTACTTGATGTTTATTTTTACATGATTACCCGATATCAAATAAATATGAGCAATATTCTTTTTATAAAGGTATGGCAATGTTTATAATGTTCCTGATGCATAACTAATGATAATAGTATAGTAATCAGAAACAATTAGTGATGTCAATAAATTGACAAGTATCGAAACCTACATTAGAGTTCATCCACGAAATAAACACAATGCTGACGAAGTTACAACGCGTTAACTTGGACGCAGCCACGCCCAACACTGTTTATTATTATAACAAACAGTTCTGCTTTAATTTGTGAGACTAACTGAAGTGTAGTCAGAAACCGACAGGTTCCTTTATTACGGGATTATTTTGGGGTGTCACTGTTGTGTGGATGATAATGACTGTAGTGCGTATTAACCGTGAATGCGGGCTATTTACATGTATGCTACGCACTACAATTCCATAAATGCGCAACATTTTTTAATGAGAGTGAACATTTGATAACTGCAAAATCTTCCTGGGCATCTACCACTTTACTTATTCGTTGTAATAATATGATGGAGCAAAACGGTTTTTCTGGGTTACGCCTCTCCAAATATTACAATGTATCAGTCCTTCGTTCTATGTATTTTTATTATCTAACATTTTTCCAGTTTTTATAAGTACTTCTATTCTTCCATATCTTCCTTATTTGGTCCAGCTTTACCAGGATACCAATATTGTCTTCTCCACTTTCTTATTAGATTTCAGCGGTGACTTAGTCCTTAGTCGCAACTCCTCAGATTCCATACGACCTGCATAACATCAGCTTTGTCCTCCATTTTATGTTCAAGGCATCCATTTCATTAATCGTTATATTATCTGATGGAGCAGATCTATTTAGAACTTCTTGGACTACTTTGACACACTTTTATCTTCTCCTCGAGTGTAGTTAACATGCACCAATTTTTAGGAATAAGCATTGAGGGATGAGACTAAAAATAAAACATAAGTTATTATATAGCGCTGCATCTTAGACGTTCAAAACGCTTTAATCGTCAACCTGAGTCAATCAGAATACGGCGGTGACAAACGAAATATGGACGTCAACAGGGTTTACCGGAACAAATGACACCGACAAAACGACGCCATCCGTCGAACCAACGAGCGAAGGTGCAAGTTTAATCTTAAACAATCGGTTTATTTACTCTTCCCTAGTTGCTATTCGAATAGCCAAATGAAAACATGTCAATTCCAACACCAATTTGACTTCCTTGGGAAAAATCTAACTATTAGTAGACATTACAATTCGATTTATTCATGAACCAAACAAACATAGCACGATTTCATTTGACGGTTAAGTTGTAGCATGTTTAATCTTAATCAATCTGTTTATTTACTCTTCGTTTCGTTTATTTTATGATTTTATTGACTGATTACATTGCAACAGTACGGTAGCACAGGAGACAACTATTTCGGAAAAAAATACAGCCAAGTCGTCTACGATTGGATCACTGAATAGCACAGGCGCGATATAGATGCTTCAGGTTATAACGTCCGACTGTCTGCAACTACAGATATTTGTAGCAATGTTCATGCGTCGTTATGAACAGTTAAAGAGTAAACATCTAAACGTGTTTACGCTCTCCATTATATTGATCCCTTTGTCAAACGTTGTCGGACGGACGGACGGACGGACGGACGGACGGACGGACGGACGGACGGACGGACGGACGGACGGACGGACGGACGGACGGACGGACGGACGGACGGACGGACGGACGGACGGACGGACGGTGTCACAAACTACTTTATAGTATAGACTTGATCTACGAGCGTTGTTATGTTGTGTTTACAGCAGCTGATGACATGATGCATGCCGTTTGCTACGTCCGACCAGAGTCGGGCTCGGGCGCAGAAAACATCAGTGGAATTATCATGTTCAAGCAGCAGGTAATATAACTAATCTGTCTACCCGTATTCGTCGTCGCGGTTGCCAATAAGATATTCTGCTGGCCGAATCGCGCAGTTTAAAAGAAACGTGTGTCATCAATTGACGTGGTACTGTCCTATGCTCATTCTGTGGCTAAATAGCTATAAGTACAGTCAAACCTGTCTTAAGCGACCGCTCAATGGATGGTCGAGAAAAGATCTTGTAATATATGTGGTCTTAACAAGTGAGCAGGTTTGACTGTATGTTCTGTCAGTTGTGGCATGGGACACTCCACAATGGTGACTCAGTCCTTTTATTTACACAATTATACAGAAATTGATCAACAAACAAATAGTTTAATCTAAATGCCGCCATCTGGTTTTAGTGTTTACACGGTAGTTAAGCAAATCATAGTCCAGTCAATCTAGGCCAAACAGTCACCCGACCTACACAACTTGGCAACTGAAACGGTGTTTGCGGTAAACAAGCCTCAAACACACGTCGAACAACATATCAAAGATATAGGTGATAATATATGGGGAAAGTTACTTAATTTGCATGTTAATTGCCACACTTTCTAAGAGCAATACTATCATTTCGCCAGCTCGTGGATTATTCGTAAAATGGCATCTTCGGCAAATCTTCCTTCTTGTCCGCCGAAGTTTACAGCTATTTAACATTACATAACAACGGCTGGCGAACACTGAACATTGATTCCCAGTTGTTACATATTACTGTTCGTACAAACTACGGTTGAATTACTCATACACTCAAATCGATCACATAGTAAATGTTGAAAGTTCACCGCGCAACGGCAATTTGCATATACTGGACTGACCCATTTCCGCTATGCAAACAGAAACCCGGCAGTGTTCTTGTGCAAAAAAAAGGGAGAGTACTGCAAAAAAGGCACCCACAGGGTGCTAAGCATGTGAAAAGAATGCTTACATAGCACTTCGGCGACAGTATCGGTATCACCAGTATCAACAGAAAGGCAGATGTGGTTACATTCAAGAAAAGGCACCAACAAGAACAGTTAGAGGACATCTGCTTGTTGACTCTGCACTTATTGCAGTAGTGACAGCATAGGCATTTGATGCTCCCCTTCCAGACGTCCACATGGCTGAGAGCCGATAGACGACCCCATTGGAAGAGCATCAACATGTAGAGCGTCAGAGGGAAAAGAGCCAAGTGAAACTCAGGCTGACATTCCAGAAGATCGGTATAACAAACTGATTTCTGGACAAGTTTCGGCAGATGTTTAGAAAATGTACTTGATAGACTCAGTAGAAAACTGGAGGAAAAAAGGCTGGAATAGTGTGTTACCCAACTTCACATACCTGTATCTGGTTGCATTATATATAAATGATTAGTCTACTCCGCCAGTTCATCAAAGCAGAACGGACAAGAGACTGGATGCTTCATCTCTAGTCACTCCAGGAAATGTTGCCATATTTTGTTGCTGTGTTGAATACTTGGCGGCCATTTTGAAAATGGCAGCCATCTTGGATTTCCAATTGACTAAAATCCTTTACAGAATAAATCACTAGTGGCACCTACTCCGTTCAACATTTGACAAGTTCATCCCTAGCTACACAATAGTTTTACAGAAACTATTGCTTTTAGCGGCCATTTTGGATTTATGCAAATTAACTATTTTCCCACGCCTATATTTATCTACATTTTTACATGTTGTTTGGGAAGGGTTGGGGAGTTAGTTACAAAAAGAAGCAATGTTATCTAGGTCAAATAACATATTGACTGGTCTATTAGTATTTGTTGAAGGTACTAGTAGCTTAGCAACTTTTAACACTTTAGAAAACATACTGAACACCACAGGGAATCATCTCTTTTATTGTAGGCATTTGCTTGTAAAAAACATGTAGGCCGTAGTTTGTCTTTGCAAGCGATGTGTACATTGTTACCGAATGTAAATTCATTGAGCTCAATGGTATGACACATAAATAAGTGTATGCGTCAAATGTCATCAGGATTGTACATTTTAAGTCTGTCTTGTGTGACAGCGTGGCGGTAACATAACAATCACGGTGATGCTGACTGGATTCAACAAGACTAACAATGACGCCAAACATGGCTTCCACGTGCATACAAATGGCGACTTGGGAGACGGTTGCAAGGCCGCCGGAGGACACTACAACCCGCTTGGTAAACAACACGGGGGCCCGGACAACACCGAAAGGTAGGAATAGCCAAGCAACAGGGGGGAGGGGGGGACAACTCGTCCCCTGTTCGGCCTTGTTTGCCCAGAACACCCGCTCACTATTCGAGTGAATTATGGGAGGTGTTTTGAGTTTCAATCCTAAACTACACGCCCAGCCTTTGCTGAACGTTGTTAGTAAAATATAGTATCCTACTGTAATTAACACACCATCGTAAACGATACCATAAATTAAGTTTCATTTGATAGGTAGTACATTAATGGTCTACATATGCTACAGTTCGCACGGAAAGAGAGAGATTGTTAGAAAGAAACATGGTCGCCCCTGGTGAGGTTGTTCATTCCCCGTGTGAAGGTCGCGGCCAAGGACTACGTGCTTTATGTGTGCCCTTATTTCACAAACTACATGTCTCTTTCGGAAGAGACACCAAACACCATTGGTCCCTTCTGCCTGGTGTCTATGCCAGGGGAAGTAAAAGATCCCACACAGGGGGAAAATGTGTAACCTGCTGTGGACTCCATCTCTCACGAGCCACTGCAGAAGCATCCAAGACACGACCCAGTCAACTCTGCTAACTACCGCGCAAGAGGACACGTCTATTCCAAACTACAACGAGGGGATCCACCAGGCGGGTACTATATGACCCAATCATACGGGGAGGGGATCCACCAGGCGGGTATCACCCTACAAGTATGTCGGCCAACTGCTTCAGCGGATTAACTCACACCGGACACATTGAAGACCTTCAATTACTTTTATCAAAAGAAATATAAACAACAATGGTTTGATGAATGTTGTAACCTTAATTAAAGACTGAGCCTTATTTTGCTAGATTTTGAGGGTTGTTGCTGTTAGAGAGTGTGTGTTCAATCAATAACAAACCAGCCCGGGAGCCACTGGTACTCAATTATCACACCTCGGCGGGAGGGGGAGGGGGTACTGGGACGGTGCTTAGTGACTTGGGGCTATTGGGATGGTGCCCGGCTAACAACACTGGAAGGGACCACCAGGACCAAGGCGGGTATTGGCCTTCAGATATTTCGATCCGGTGGACACGAACACGTATCTATTTACCACTATACTTTGTGTGTTCTCCTTCGTAGACACGTGGGCGATCTGGGCAACGTGATCCAGGATACGAACGGGAAAGTGTCTGTAACCATCCACGACCATCTGGTCAGTCTGGAGGGAAACTACTCTGTCGTCGGCAGGGCCATCGTGGTAAGTCGTCGCACACACGGTTTACACTTTCAATCACGGCACACTGGAGGACTTCGTGTTAAAATATAATCATTTGTGGTTAGAATAACTACTTCGATGTCCTCAACCGCATGGATAAACCGAATGTGTGTTTAGAATGGTAATTAGAAAGAATTATCTTAGAACATCGTCGAAATATGACACTGCCCTGGTTTGAGATCTTAGCTAAATGTCTTCCAAAACAAGAAAGAGTAGATCATTATCATGTTTTATAGACCATACACGTGTACACTGATTTTATGCGATACGCGAAGGCCACACGTGAATGTTGATTCTTGTGTATATATAATTATAAAACTTCACGGTCTTGGTTAAATTGTCGTTCATTCATACGTGAGTGTAACGTACGTGGTTACCAGACGATGGCGATATATTGTATGGCCAAGGTCTACGTGATCTACGCCCTAACCAAGTGATGTTAATGTTCTATGTGTCATTCTCAATATAAGAAATAGTTCGTCATACTAACAACGTTTATGCCCGTCCTCGGGGGGTTTCGGGAAGTTCGAACGAACCCCGTTTTTGAGAGAATTATGTTTAACTGTACCAGTTTTCAGAAATCATCCCATAAATCCCCGGCAGATTGTGCACGCTCGAACCCCCCTTTTCAAACCCCTGAGGCGGGCCTGACGTTATACTGGCGGTAGGGCACATTTTGATTGAACATTTATGCCAGTGTTATTACATTGTTGAAACAAGAACAAGAACAGTTTGCTCTGGATGGTGTGATTCTACGTGGCAATATTGTTCTTGTTAGATCCACGAAGGGGAAGACGACCTTGGAAAGGGCAACCATTCCGACAGCAAGACATCGGGCCACTCAGGTGCTCGAATCGGCTGCTGCGTTATCAAAGCCGTCTGCGTTAACACTGCCTCCAGTCTGCACAGCAGCCTGCTGGCTGTGGCCACTCTCATCTGTGTGTGGCGTTATCTCTGGCACGAGTAGATTCTCCCTACCTTGTAATCAGGTAGCAACTTTAGTGTTACAATAGCTAGACCCAACTGATCTTCTAACAGTCGTTCCCACCAGCAGTCTTATTATAATTCTCTCTTTATTTTCAAATTTCACACACAGGCTTCTGTATCATTATGAGTACTTAATTCTCGCTATAATAGTGCGTGCGTGCGTGCGTGCGTACGTGCGTGCATGTTGTTATCTTACGGTACATAATTGGTATCTTACAAATTGAAAATAATCGGTTTTGAAATAAATTGCTATCATGCTTATATAAATGCGTACGCACCTTCATTATATACATACATATATATGTAAGTTTGACCTTGTGACACAAATGCAAAACTCACAATCGCCGGATAGTGTCCGGATATTCTATTGTAATGGGCGTGTAGATAATAATATATTATTTGAGACATAACCTATATCCACACAGCGCCAACTGCAATGCAACTATATGCTAGCGATAACACAAGGTCTTTTTGCGTAACAGTTTGACGCGACGGCTCCAGGTCTAAGGACACGCAGCCTGGGATAACGACTCAAGTTCTTACGACACATGGTTTGGCGCAACGGCTTCAGTCTAACCGTTCTAAACATTCGTTTCATTCTCGTTCATGTGTTTACGCCTTTATAATAATAATAATTTAATAAATGTTGACATTACGACGACGAAAACATATAGAATTTCATGGATTGTTCTTAGTTAGTTGTACACTAACAGTTGTAGATTAACGAACTTACTGTACTGTCATTGACACGATCAGATGTGGATTTAATCGAATCTTAGTATGAAAGTATTTGAATGTACACAATGCCGCGGGGCACGGCTTATAGGACCCCGAACTATTGGCAGAATGAAATCTGCGGCAGATGGTGACTCTGTATAGAACAATGGCGACTAAACGATGACTCATCGTAAAAGTGGAACATCTGCCTATTGTCGTCCGTTCATCGATTTATTCACTTCAGGCAGCAGCACCTCATTGTTATCGTTTAAAAAACACTCTTCTACATGAGAACACTGAGCGACGGTTCTCCGTCTTGTGGAGAATGTTTCTCCGCGCTGACTTGTGGTAGACACTCTGATCAAATAGGTAAATGCATCACCACAACGATAGAATAGCAATTTTACGCAAATATGTTTAGAAACAATTATACGAAAAGTGTATGTGTGAAGTTTAAACGATGTGAATGTTTTTTAACCGATGCAACCATTGATCAACCTAGAAATCCATCAACTTTCTAAATTGTTGTCTCAAATATTATTTCCTTTTAAATGTTTACACAAACAGTAAGAATTAGTAATGCGATATTTTATAACAAGTACGTTTCCCGCCTGTGGCATCAAACGCGTTAAACCACTGAATGGACATTTTACCATTAAAGTTGCTGTTGACCACCGGCACTTGCTGCTACCTCGTAAACGGATGGCGCGTACGTACATACACACGCACGCACGCACACACGCACACACGCACACACGCACTCACGCACACACGCGCACACGCATATGTCTGGGAGTTTTCGTTCACTTCCAGTTCACTCACCTGTATGAACAGTTGGCATTATGTGTGTGTGCGTTCGTGCGTGCGTCCGTGAGTGAGTGAGTGCGTATGTACGTATGCATGCGTGTGTATGCGCGCGTGTGTGTGTGCCTGCGTTCGTACACGCGTGCGTGTATGTGAGTATGTCACCATGACTTTTGTAAACCATATCTAAAATAACAACCAAATGCAACACTTTAAATTGAATATAAGTACAGAACACCAGGAAGTGCGGATTAAACCTTCTCAGTTAGTGGTAATCTTCGTCCTTAAAGTTTACGTAATAAATTATACTAAATTAATATTTAGTTGACGCATAACCCCACATTCAATTATACACAAACTTATTACTTGTTCCATAAATTACCCCTGTTTGTATTCCAATATACCATCTTCACATTGGCATTAGAAGCAGAAGAACTATGGTCCAAATAATTGATTATGTGTACGTTTATAAACAATAAATCGCGACTAGTGGGCGATATTTTCCGAAATCAACCGGCGCACGACGTCTCGTGATGTTGCGTTGTTTTCACAAAACGTCTTAATTTTATATGCATGCGTGGTTATTGTCATGTAACTTTAGTGCTATACATATAACAATGCATACGGACATGTCATACGTGTGTATGGCTCTGTTTATCGCATTTTTATAAGGTTCCATTTAGGCTCCGAAAACGTACGTTTGCGGCAAGCGACATCCTCGCCTTTCGTTAGCAATGGCGAGTGTCTTGCCTAACTGATCTCCTGCATCGATATTGCCCAGGCTACGTGCTGTGGCGTCACCGTTTGTCGCATATATCATCGCCTGGATGCAAAGTGTGCTTTTCACTGCGATGGAAATTATACATCCAGATTCTGGGTGCATACATAATTAGCTAATTACGATGTCATCCGGGCATTTGGGTAATTCATAAAATAAGAGTGAATTGTTATCAGTTTATGCAATGCAATTCGAATTAACTTTAAACTTTGATTATAGTGACACAACTGTCAGACTGAAAAGTTAAATCAGGCAACACAAAGTTTAGTCTAGAATCTCGAAAATGAAGCTGATTGGCTGCTGGCACTTCACGGGAACGCCTGCACCAAATTGAGTGGGGACAGTGGGTAACAAACAGACCACGCCTCTGACGCCAGACTCTCTTCTCGGCGAGTTCACGAAGGCGAGCGAGAGTCGGATAAGCGAGACTAGCATCGAGAGAGACAGTCACAATGCAGCGGATTGTATCGGGAGTCAAATAGCGAAATTAATGAAAACATGTCCGCTAGGTGACGACTCTAGTTCAATGCATGTTAGTAGTTGGAGGGTTCCGAAGGCCTCCCGCAAAGCAGCTGCCTAAAACTAACTGTTCTCATTAGGTTTCTTTTCAACTGGCTCGAACTATGGCACTTATGTGGAGGGTATATAGCATATTAAGCGAGGTCATGCTTAACAAATGTGTTATGTTGTTTTGGAACATATAACTAAGTGGATAGATGATGGATCACCAGTAAATATGATGTACTTAGATTTAAGAAAGCTTTCGACAAAGTGCACAATCAAAGATGACTACTTAGATTAAAAGCCCATGGCATCGGCGATGGCATAATCGACTGGATAGAAAAATGGCTGACTGACAGAAGATAGTGTGTTGTAATAGAGATGAAGGTTTAAACTGGAAATAAGTTTTGAGTGGGGTACAGCAGTGTGTGTGTGTGTGTGTGTGTGTGTGTGTGTGTGTGTGTGTGTGTTTGTGTGTGTGTGTGTGTGTGTGTCGTCGTCGTCGTCGTCGTTTCGGTAGTCCTCCCCTACGTACGTCATCACCAACATGCAACACCACATCTATGGCAACACATTGAACCACTTTGCGCGGACCTCCGCCCAAATCTGTGACAATCACTAACATCAGTACGCAGCAAGGTAATGGAACACATCACCCATAGCCAGATTATGCAACACATTGATACACATAAGATCCTCTCCGACCAGCAACACGGCTTCAGAAAGAGGAGATCATGCGAAAGCCAGCTGATCATAACGCTACAAGACTTAGCAGCTGATCGTAACGCTACAAGACCTAGCAGCTGATCGTAACGCTACAAGACCTAGCAGCTGATCATAATGCTACAAGACCTAGCAGCTGATCATAAAGCTACAAGACCTAGCAGCTGATCATAACGGTACAAGACCTAGCAGCTGAATTAGACCAGGGAGAGCAGATCGATGCAGTCTTGCTTGACTTTAGCAAGGCGTTCGACAAGGTATCCCATCAGCTGCTGGCCATCAAACTGCAGCACTATGGCGTCAGTGACAACTTCCTCATGTAGATCAGGAGTTCCTTGCTGGAGTCAACGAGTACTGTAGAAGGACGGTCATCCGGTCCTGCCCCAGTCACCTCAGGTGTCCCACAAGGAAGTGTACTCAGACCCTTCTTGTTCTTAATATACATAAATGATATGCCACAGAAGGTCGACTCCATCTCCCGACTCTTCGCAGACGATACCATTTTGTACAGGAAGATACAAGCGATACATGACTGCCAGATCCTGCAAGATGACCTCGACAAAATGCAATAGTGGGAGAAAGAGTGGAAGATGTCATTCAATCCAAACAAATGTGAGGTCATCAGAATCACTAGGAAACGGAACCCTTATTGCAGCCACCTATGTCATCCATAGTACAATCTGACTCTTGTGAAGTACCTTGGAGTTACAATAGCAGGGAACATGACCTGGAATTCCCATGTCGATGTTATCACGAAGAACCAACAACAAACCTCTCTAGCTGCCCAACGAACATCAAAGCACAGTGTTACGAGACCCTGGTCAGGCCTATCCTGGAGTACGCCAGCACATTATAGGACCCCCACACAAAGACCAACATCCCGTACTGTAAGACAGATGTGTATAGGCACTCTTTCTTCCCAGCTGGTATCCGATTATGGAACCAGGTGACTGAGTGCATAGTCACATCCCCGAACTCTAGACACATTCAAGGGAGGGTTGGCCACTCTAAACTCTTAAGCACAAGTTTTACCTTTTTATTATTTTATTCATAACCTAATTTAGTCACATTTTAGTAGAGGTTTAACATGCTTTTTAAGTTAAATAAGGTTTATTTTATTTTTGTCCACCGTGTTTGTTAAATAACTTATACTTTCACTTTAAAAAATTAAATTGTTTTCGTCCTTTTACATATAAAACAAATTTCTCATGAAAATTCACAATTGTAAAAAATTATATTTCTATTATCAGTTCTTTCATTCATGAGTAAACAAATGTGTTTACTATTAAAAAACATTCTCTCAGAAAAACTTGGAAATCATGTTACCAACCCCTAGATACATTTCAACCTTGGTTTTTCTTGTAACTGTTTCAATAACACTTTTTATAAGTAATACAAATAATTCCTCATGTAACAGTAAATCCTTTAAATATGATAATTGTGGGCACTGCATATGACTTACGCACGCAAACGTACAAACAATGTCAATGACAATTTCAATATCCCTGACCCCTGCTTCCCAATACTGGTAAAATTCCTGACATAATTATCTGCTCAACCCGTGTCTGCTTAAGTGTTCTGACTAACTGCCTGTCTTTCCTAACTATGGCAGTTGTGCCTTCCTTCTCCGCGTTATTAGTCCCTATGTGTACAAAAATAGATTCTCCCTTGCCCGTACCCATTTACACCCTGTCTGTGATAGCTTCTATTTTTACCCCTGGAAAGCAAACCATCAAGTTGTCCCCATTGTTTAGCGCTCTGTCAGTCCCCCACAAACAACCTCGCTCTCCTCCTCACTCACTCTATCACTACCTCAGAGTAGTTCTTGCATCGGATCCCTTTCGTCGCATTCTGTCCTGCAGTCGTGTCACTTGGCAGCATAGTGTCCATCCCCTCTCGCCCATCAACATGTCACCTTTCCCTCCCGTCTCCTTGCTATGTTGCGATCCTGTCGCCTTCACTCCTGATGCCTTCGCTCCCGTCGCCTTCCCTCCCGTCTCCTTTCCTCCCGTCTCCTTCGTTCCTGTCTCTTTCTCTCCCGTTTCCCTCGCTCCCGTCGCCTTCCCTCCCATCTCCGTCGCTCCCGACTCCATCGCTCTCGCCGCCTTCGCTCCCGTCGTCTTCCCTCCCGTATCCTTTGCTCCCGTTTCCCTCGTTCCCGTCGCCTTCCCTCCCATCTCCGTCGCTCCCGTCTCCATCGCTCTCGCCGCCTTTGCTCCCGTCGCCTTCCCTTCCGTCTCCTTTGCTCCCGTCTCCTTCGCTCCTGTCTCTTTCTCTCCCGTTTCCCTCGCTCCCGTCGCCTTCCCTCCCATCTCCGTCGCTCCCGTCTCCATCGCTCTCGCCGCCTTCGCTCCCGTCGCCTTCCCTCCCGTCTCCTTTGCTCCCGATTCCTTCTGTTCCGTCTCCTACGCTCCCGTCTCCTTACGTCCTGTCTCCTTCCGTATTGTCACCTCCCAGGCTGAGGTGAGCTCTCCATAGCATCTCTCTCATCGCCTTCCCTCACTTTATCATCCACTGCCCCCCCCCACCGGAACCACTGGCACAACCCACCTCTTCCCTTCCCACCAATGCCACAAAGAGCTGTCTCAGCTGTTCCATCTGCACCTCTAGTCCCTTCATCTTCGCACATCCCCTACACTCAAAACTAAAACGATCCGCCTGAACATCAACAAAGAACATCTCACACCCGGACGTGATAGATTCCACCCAGTTGCTAAAACTCCGCATACTAAATGTCTGGTGACCTTCACCTGCCGTTTGCACGGCGCCATCATATAAGTTAGATTTCTTTTTAGTGATATATTGCTACGTTAGACTTGAATAAGGTTGTTTTCAGTGTTTTCTGTGTTTAAAAGAACACATTAGGCTGGATTATTTAGGTTTTAACTTAATTTTACAATAATATACTTGCTAACTATGTTCTATTTGCTAATCTCGCATTAGGCCAAAAAGCCTGCCACCTAGAGAATACGCAGAACACTGTGTAAACAAAGCAGTAAGACCCGGTGTATACCAACTTACACTAAAATCCTGCTGTTAGTTCGTATTACCGAAAACGTTTACTATGGTTTTGTCAGATGTTACCTTATGTATGTAGTTTATGTACATTTATCACTTTATCTCATACATATTCAACAATGTACACGATAGTTTGGTACACCAATTTAATTCGCCTAAAACCCCTTTATCACTCGCTGAAGTTGTGACCGGGAATAGCTAGGGGAGACCCGGGCAATTTACTACAATTTTCAGTTAATTAAAGTCACGTTTTGCGAAAAGTACGTTAGATGGATTATTTCTGTCAACGTATACATTAAATGTATTATTCGTGTTAATAAAATGTACCATATCATTGATATTCTGTATTGTAGTTAGGTAGATATGTGAAGTTTCCCAGGCGCGGTTGACAGTAGTAACTACCCCCGTAAGCAGGGCACGTTATTACAGCAAAGAACGTGTGGATAGCAAAGCAAGTGTCACTGGTACATGTTACTGTTATTACGTTAACTGGATTACAAACACTTATGCATGTTATACACAATTGTGAATGGAATATAAATTATTAAATAGAGTATGAAATAGTGAATGGCAATGTGTGTGTGTGTGCGTGCTTACGTGCGTGCGTGCGTGCGTGCGTGTGTAATGCGACTTCTACTTGATTGAATAATACGCACACGTACGAACTCACACGAGCTTGATTTGTTTGACGCTGCTGGCATTTACAACACTGATTATAAACCAGTACGCTAGGCTTCACAAGTGAAGTAAAGCACCCACACGTCGTGGTTAAATAAATTGTGTTTTTTAGTCTTTGTAAATACGCAACTCACTGGCTGAGTCATCGGTGCGAGCCGCCAGAGCGTTGTTACATTTGTAACAACTTGCTCCCAATATAAGTGTAACAACTTGCCCCCAAACACAAGTTTTGCAGTTGAACGCAAGTGGACGATATCAAATCCTGAATTTCAATTTAATTTTATACTTGCCATAACCCCTAATACTATACAGCAGATATGCTTAAAGTTTCATTCAAGAAACATAAACAGTGGCTGCGTGAGATGATACTATATTATGTCGACATACCAAAAAAAGTCTTAGCCTTAGGTGGTTCAAAAGTTATTTTTGTCCACACCTCGTTAATTTTCGTGTCTCATATTCTGCCATTTTATCCCAGAAAGTCAACATGCGCTATATGGCGTCCAAAGCTATGTCTTCGTGCGCAAGAGACTATACAGTCACTGACATGTGCTTATGTAGCCAATCAGCCAACAAAGATGTTAATATGTGCACAGCATAAATTTCATAATTTTCTGATATGGTCATATATCTCTGTTCAAAGACATTCAGGCTGCACACAAAAATCACCGAAAGGAGGCGTGCATGTTTGGATACGTAGATCATACTTGTTGAAAACCCCATGGTTCTAATATACTGTCTTATTGGAACGTATGCAATACTAAATATCGAATATGTCATGCAATTGTCATTGCAAGTATTGAATCGAGCTACATTTGTCAGACATTACTTACCCGGATGTGGCCATGGGAAATCATAGCAATACATACGATTTGTTAGTGCATCAACTGGGACAACGTTCAATCCCACAAATCCCACAATTCCCTCCCTCCCCCCTCTCTCTCTCTCTCTCTCTCACTCTGTGTGTGTGTGTGTGTGTCTCTCTCTCACACACACACACACACACACACACACACACACACACACACACACACACACACACACACACACACACACACACACACACACACACACACACACACACACACACACACACACACACACACACACACACACACACACACACACACACACACACACACACACACACACACACACACACACACACACACACACACACACACACACACACACACACACACACACACACACACACACACACACACACACTGCTGTACCCCACTCAAAACTTATTTCCAGTTTAAACCTTCATCTCTATTACAACACACTATCTTCTGTCAGTCAGCCATTTTTCTATCCAGTCGATTATGCCATCGCCGATGCCATGGGCTTTTAATCTAAGTAGTCATCTTTGATTGTGCACTTTGTCGAAAGCTTTCTTAAATCTAAGTACATCATATTTACTGGTGATCCATCATCTATCCACTTAGTTATATGTTCCAAAACAACATAACACATTTGTTAAGCATGACCTCGCTTAATATGCTATATACCCTCCACATAAGTGCCATAGTTCGAGCCAGTTGAAAAGAAACCTAATGAGAACAGTTAGTTTTAGGCAGCTGCTTTGCGGGAGGCCTTCGGAACCCTCCAACTACTAACATGCATTGAACTAGAGTCGTCACCTAGCGGACATGTTTTCATTAATTTCGCTATTTGACTCCCGATACAATCCGCTGCATTGTGACTGTCTCTCTCGATGCTAGTCTCGCTTATCCGACTCTCGCTCGCCTTCGTGAACTCGCCGAGAAGAGAGTCTGGCGTCAGAGGCGTGGTCTGTTTGTTACCCACTGTCCCCACTCAATTTGGTGCAGGCGTTCCCGTGAAGTGCCAGCAGCCAATCAGCTTCATTTTCGAGATTCTAGACTAAACTTTGTGTTGCCTGATTTAACTTTTCAGTCTGACAGTTGTGTCACTATAATCAAAGTTTAAAGTTAATTCGAATTGCATTGCATAAACTGATAACAATTCACTCTTATTTTATGAATTACCCAAATGCCCGGATGACATCGTAATTAGCTAATTATGTATGCACCCAGAATCTGGATGTATAATTTCCATCGCAGTGAAAAGCACACTTTGCATCCAGGCGATGATATATGCGACAAACGGTGACGCCACAGCACGTAGCCTGGGCAATATCGATGCAGGAGATCAGTTAGGCAAGACACTCGCCATTGCTAACGAAAGGCGAGGATGTCGCTTGCCGCAAACGTACGTTTTCGGAGCCTAAATGGAACCTTATAAAAATGCGATAAACAGAGCCATACACACGTATGACATGTCCGTATGCATTGTTATATGTATAGCACTAAAGTTACATGACAATAACCACGCATGCATATAAAATTAAGACGTTTTGTGAAAACAACGCAACATCACGAGACGTCGTGCGCCGGTTGATTTCGGAAAATATCGCCCACTAGTCGCGATTTATTGTTTATAAACGTACACATAATCAATTATTTGGACCATAGTTCTTCTGCTTCTAATGCCAATGTGAAGATGGTATATTGGAATACAAACAGGGGTAATTTATGGAACAAGTAATAAGTTTGTGTATAATTGAATGTGGGGTTATGCGTCAACTAAATATTAATTTAGTATAATTTATTACGTAAACTTTAAGGACGAAGATTACCACTAACTGAGAAGGTTTAATCCGCACTTCCTGGTGTTCTGTACTTATATTCAATTTAAAGTGTTGCATTTGGTTGTTATTTTAGATATGGTTTACAAAAGTCATGGTGACATACTCACATACACGCACGCGTGTACGAACGCAGGCACACACACACGCGCGCATACACACGCATGCATACGTACATACGCACTCACTCACTCACGGACGCACGCACGAACGCACACACACATAATGCCAACTGTTCATACAGGTGAGTGAACTGGAAGTGAACGAAAACTCCCAGACATATGCGTGTGCGCGTGTGTGCGTGAGTGCGTGTGTGCGTGTGTGCGTGCGTGCGTGTGTATGTACGTACGCGCCATCCGTTTACGAGGTAGCAGCAAGTGCCGGTGGTCAACAGCAACTTTAATGGTAAAATGTCCATTCAGTGGTTTAACGCGTTTGATGCCACAGGCGGGAAACGTACTTGTTATAAAATATCGCATTACTAATTCTTACTGTTTGTGTAAACATTTAAAAGGAAATAATATTTGAGACAACAATTTAGAAAGTTGATGGATTTCTAGGTTGATCAATGGTTGCATCGGTTAAAAAAACATTCACATCGTTTAAACTTCACACATACACTTTTCGTATAATTGTTTCTAAACATATTTGCGTAAAATTGCTATTCTATCGTTGTGGTGATGCATTTACCTATTTGATCAGAGTGTCTACCACAAGTCAGCGCGGAGAAACATTCTCCACAAGACGGAGAACCGTCGCTCAGTGTTCTCATGTAGAAGAGTGTTTTTTAAACGATAACAATGAGGTGCTGCTGCCTGAAGTGAATAAATCGATGAACGGACGACAATAGGCAGATGTTCCACTTTTACGATGAGTCATCGTTTAGTCGCCATTGTTCTATACAGAGTCACCATCTGCCGCAGATTTCATTCTGCCAATAGTTCGGGGTCCTATAAGCCGTGCCCCGCGGCATTGTGTACATTCAAATACTTTCATACTAAGATTCGATTAAATCCACATCTGATCGTGTCAATGACAGTACAGTAAGTTCGTTAATCTACAACTGTTAGTGTACAACTAACTAAGAACAATCCATGAAATTCTATATGTTTTCGTCGTCGTAATGTCAACATTTATTAAATTATTATTATTATAAAGGCGTAAACACATGAACGAGAATGAAACGAATGTTTAGAACGGTTAGACTGAAGCCGTTGCGCCAAACCATGTGTCGTAAGAACTTGAGTCGTTATCCCAGGCTGCGTGTCCTTAGACCTGGAGCCGTCGCGTCAAACTGTTACGCAAAAAGACCTTGTGTTATCGCTAGCATATAGTTGCATTGCAGTTGGCGCTGTGTGGATATAGGTTATGTCTCAAATAATATATTATTATCTACACGCCCATTACAATAGAATATCCGGACACTATCCGGCGATTGTGAGTTTTGCATTTGTGTCACAAGGTCAAACTTACATATATATGTATGTATATAATGAAGGTGCGTACGCATTTATATAAGCATGATAGCAATTTATTTCAAAACCGATTATTTTCAATTTGTAAGATACCAATTATGTACCGTAAGATAACAACATGCACGCACGTACGCACGCACGCACGCACGCACTATTATAGCGAGAATTAAGTACTCATAATGATACAGAAGCCTGTGTGTGAAATTTGAAAATAAAGAGAGAATTATAATAAGACTGCTGGTGGGAACGACTGTTAGAAGATCAGTTGGGTCTAGCTATTGTAACACTAAAGTTGCTACCTGATTACAAGGTAGGGAGAATCTACTCGTGCCAGAGATAACGCCACACACAGATGAGAGTGGCCACAGCCAGCAGGCTGCTGTGCAGACTGGAGGCAGTGTTAACGCAGACGGCTTTGATAACGCAGCAGCCGATTCGAGCACCTGAGTGGCCCGATGTCTTGCTGTCGGAATGGTTGCCCTTTCCAAGGTCGTCTTCCCCTTCGTGGATCTAACAAGAACAATATTGCCACGTAGAATCACACCATCCAGAGCAAACTGTTCTTGTTCTTGTTTCAACAATGTAATAACACTGGCATAAATGTTCAATCAAAATGTGCCCTACCGCCAGTATAACGTCAGGCCCGCCTCAGGGGTTTGAAAAGGGGGGTTCGAGCGTGTGGTCAGCTTATTTCTCTTATTTTGGCTGAGAATCAGTATGTCGCCAACCTCAATGTCGCTCATTTTAGCACCTCTCTTTTTGTCTGCATACTCTTTCTCATACCTTTTTGTCCTCGCATCTCTCTCGCGAATTTGTATTTGTCATTGCAACTCATCCATGGGCTCTGTTCTCATCTGCATTTTCGGCAACATGTTCCTCAGTTTGCGACCCAGCAGCATCTCCACTAGACTCACACCCGAGACGGTATGAGGAGTCGTCCGGTACTATAAAAGGACTTTCTGCAGTTCCTCCTTCCAGTGTTTCTTCTTTATTTCAGCGATCTTAATGGCTTTCATCATTGTCTCGTTGAAACGTTCCACTTACCCATTGCTTTCTGGCCACCGTGGGAAACCTTTCGTGTGTTGTATCCCAAGATACTCGAGGAATCCTTCGAAATCTGCTTCAACAAATTGTGGTCCGTTGTCACACCTCACGTTGTATGGCAGTCCATGTGTGCAAACATGGGGTCCAAGCATTTTATTATGTTCTGAGCATTCGTTTTGCGCATCCAAACCACTTCCGGCCACCTGGAGAAATAATCAATGGCCACAAACAGACATTCACCATTTAACAGTGGCCCACAGAGATCAATTGCGATTTCGTCCCAAGGTCCCTGTGGGAATGGTGTCGACCCTATCGGCTCTGGACTTGGACGAGCACCCACAAGTTGACACGGATAACATACTCTGACGAAAGCTTCAACGTCTTTGTTCATCTCGGCCACCACGCTTTGTCTCTCAGTCTGGACTTAGTGCGTACCACACCTTGGTGTTCCTCGTGAGCTAGGACCAAGGCTTGTTTCTGCATATTCTGTGGGAGAACGATACGGCTTCCCTACATTACGGTCTGACCAATCACCCACTACTCTTCACGTGCAGCCTTGAACATTGTGTGTTTTAGGTTTGCCCACGTGTCGTCTCGGATCTGAATCGACAACGGGACTCCAGCTGACTCTAAGTTCAATCTGTGTGGCTGTCATGGCTGCAGACACTGATTCCATCATTACTGGGTAGGCGTACTCTTCGACACCGACTCCAGACTCTATCTCAGTCCCATATATGGGTAGTCTATTCAATCCATCTGCCAAGTTCCACTATACTGTGATGTACTTGATTTTGAAACTGCATTGCTGTATTCTTAGCAGCCATCGTTTTAACCTCGTGTTTGGTGGTTTAGCCTGTCCACCATACACTTGTATCAGGGGCTTGTGATCTGTGTGTATTTCAAACTATCTGCGGTACAACTAGATATGAAATTTGTCGCATGCCCACTTCACGGCTAAGGCTTCTCTCTCAAACTGAGAATATCTTGTCTCTGCGTTTCGCAGCTTCCTGCTGGCATTGTACACTGGCTCATACTGCCCATCTTCCTGCTTTTGTTGAAGAACAGCTTCCAAACCAACAGGCGAAGCATCAGTGGCATTGCGCGTGTCTGCATCTATCCTATAGTAGACCATTATTGACGCCTTTGTGAACTTTTGATTGACATCGTCAAACGCTCTTTGCTCTTCCTTGGTCAACTTCCACTTGGCTTTATCATGTGTCAACTACCACAACGGCTGTAGCAAAATCGGGAATGAACTTGGAACTGAACAATGCTGAACCCAGAAAACTTCTTACTTCAGCCGCGTTTTTCGGCTTTGGGCGCCATAGTTTGTTTTATGTTCCTGCAGACCTTTGTCTAACATTGTATGTCGCATGAAATTTACCTTACTTACTTTGCATTTCAGTTTCTCGAAGTTGAATGTTTGTCCGTTTTCTGCAAACTTCCTCGTCATATTGGTCGTCATCCACACCTCCAACGATGATATCATCGTGAATGTTGAACGCTCCGAGACACTTCTGCACTAACTGTCTGACGATGTGGTTGAACTTTTCGGAGGCCATGTTCAACCCGAATATAATATTTGGTGCTGCAAACGTGGTGACATCTCGGGAGTCTGGATGTAGTTCCATCTGGTGAAATGTAATGTTCAGGTCGAGTTTTGTGAACACCTTCAAATCCACGATCTCCTGTGCTGTGTCTTCAACAGTGGTAATGGTTTGACGCTCCCTTATTATGGCTTTGTTTGTTTCTCGCATGTCGAGACACACCCTGACTTCTCCATTCGGCTTCTCCACCGTCACTAGGGGTTTACCCACTGTGTACAACCATCAACTTTTTCAATGACGTCCAAGTTGTCAAGCTCCTTCAGCTTTTGTACAACTTTCTCTTTTCTCTTGAACAGTATCCTTCTAATTGGTTGGACCGCAGGTGTTACACTCCCATCTATGTTCAGCTTCAGTTGCCGAGACCAGTGAACGCCTGGGGGTACATTTCTTTCAACTTCTTCTTGGTTAACCCTCCTGTGAAATGCACGGCTGCTACCAGCCCTACTCTGAGCACTCTGAGCTCTACGGCTGTCTTTCTTCCTAACAGAGCAGCATGATCGCCTTTGACCACCAACAATTGTGCAACATCTACTTCCCCACCTCCTTGAACTGACATGCGCACTTCACAGCTGCCCATCACCACCAAAGGACTCCGAGAGGTGTATGCATAAACTCGGCTATTACAGCTTCTCAACTTCAAGCCTGGCATCTTGCGGACGGATTATCCGATGTTGCAACATTTCTCACATGTGTGGTTTTTATATTGTTTACAATCCCTTGCTGTGTGACCAATGCCATCGCATCTACAACATTTTCTTTTAAATGTTCTGTCTGGAGAGTTGAAACCACTGGAGTGTTTGGTGTAGATAGCAATGGCTTCTTCCCTTGTACGAGACGATGTCAACAACAAAGCGTCTAGCTCGTCAAAGATGTTTACAATCTCCTGCAGCTTAGTTAGAATAAGAATTTCCTCTCTGTACAATTTTCTCTTCAACGTTTTGTCTCGAATGAAATAGAGAATTCGGTCTCTTATTTGGATATCTTCCTCCTTTCCATACGCACAGGGTTCAACTGTCTTCTGTAATCGTACGGTTAAATTATTTATTGTCTCTCCCCTTCAGATGAAGTAGGCAGGAAATTATGTCTTTCTTTAGGCAAATTTTTTCGTGACATCGAAATAATTGTCTAGTGCCTGGGCACACGTGTCATAGTCATTATCCTCCCCAGTGTCCGACAGGGTCTAGAATAATTTGTGTAACTGGTAACCGCCCTTGTAAAGGAGTACTGCACGCTTCTACTTGTTGTCGGTTACCCCCGAAGCAATGACATATATTTCGAAAGACGATTTCCAGTTTTTCCATTTGTTGGCTAACCCCGAAATATCAGTTGTATTGAACTCGAAGGGAAGAATTCCCGCTAAGCCGCTCATCCCCGTCGCCATAATACTGTGTTTTGCGGGATAAAGACAATAGACCAATCTTTTGACCAAGCACATGTAATGTTATTAACATCGATAAAGTTGAACTCTTTTCAATTAGCACTGATTACTTGTACCACAACAAGGCGAGTCGCATTTACAACAACATGAATGCCCTTGTATTTCAAGCCTAATTTTAGATATAACTTTAGTGCCTACAAGTTCTTCCCGGGTCGCTACTATAATTAGTATGCTTCCATCTGTGCACGAATTGCTATAATTATGTTTGGGTAGTGTTTTTGCGGGATAAAGACAACAGACAAACCTTTTGACCAAGTACACGTAATGTCGCTCCTATAAATCACACACCCGGCTCCGAGTACACGGAACCCACAACAACGTAAAATAGTGATTACCATTTTGCCATAGTGTGTTTGGCTACGTAATCAGCGGGAACGATTAGTCAATCCTGCGTGTGGACTATTAAGCTGTACGCACGAAATAATCGAACAAAAAGTTATGTTTTATCACATCATACCTCATACATTCCTAGAGTTTTATCTTCATCTCTAAAAAATGTGCTCCTACATACTTATCTACACACACACACGCACGCACGCACACACACACACACACACACACACACACACACACACACACACACACACACACACACACACACACACACACACACACACACACACACACACACACACACACACACACACACACACACACACACACACACACACACACACAAACACACACACACACTCTCTCTCTCCCTCTCCCCCTTTTCCACACTCCCCTTCACCCTCTCTCCCCCTTCTCCCAACTCCCCCCCTCTCATTCCCTCTGTGTGTATCTCTAGAATGACGCCGAGCGATTAGAAGTAATTAATTGTAATTCTCTGACTGACCATTCAACCCTTGAATGTATGAATTCTTTAAATTCGATTCGTTCACTTTACACAAAGACGCGAATTGACCAAGTCTACAAGATGAACGACCAAGCAGAATAGCCCCGCTGTATTTGATGTCAGAAAAGAAGTTGTACGTCTACCCCATAAAGTGCATGCCGTTGGAATATTGGTTCTAGTACAGTTTGTCAAACCGTCTACTCAGCCTACATATTCTAGGTCTGTTTCCATTGCCGGGAAATTGCGATAATTACTTTGAGAGATTAATAAACAAAATTAATACTCAACGCAATCCAAGACTAACGAAACTATAATCCTGACCGGCTTCTACTGAGTATACGAAATGGCCAAACACTGCGGATTAAATGAAAAATGCAGACACGCTCTGCTGGATTCTGATTACATGAATAAAGGTGTTAGTCTTCCTGCTAAATTAGCAACGATTCAACAATAAGTCCAGCCGACGTTTATTGTACATGGGGGGGGGGCATTTCTTAACTAACGCATGCCTTCTGCCTTTATTCTTCACATTTATCTCTCAACATGTGTGTCGTTTTTTATTTAATATATGTCGTGTTGGGATTTGCTGCATGTAATATTTTATTCAGTCTAGTCGCTGATCGTGTCAACTTCGCAGGGAACGATAAAGAGGGATTTTCTTGACTACTGCTGTTTGGGCAAGATTAATATGTCTGACAGGTGTTACGCAACACTCATGTAAGCGAACTGCGAAGGTTATGCATATATTGAACGAACAAACCATACCGACAAACAGACGCTGCATATCATGCATACATGAACACCATCTAACTTCATTACCATGTCAAGCAGACTACTTTTTGTCAAGGCATTTGTCGGTTGTTTGTCGCACCGTGACATTGATCAATTTGCGAGAATTTGTCACGCGTGCCCTACGGGGATTTTAAGATAGGTGCGACTGCGTCCCTCGCAGTACACTGAAACCTCATTTCAAAACTTCTGTTGCTATCTATACGTTGTATATTTCCTATTAGTGTCAATTTGCATAACACAGTTGTATTTGCAATTAATAAAAAGTATATATATATATATATATTATGTGTGTGTGTGTGTGAGAGAGTGTGCGTGCGTGTGTGCGTGCGCACGCCACTGACTACACCCACGGCGACATTCGCACGCCATGTCAAACGAACCATAACCTATGGTGACCATAACATGACACCATCGGCAAGTCTCCCCGTTTTCTCGATTTTCCGCCGTATCTACACAAATATAATTTTTCTCGTGTGGTGTGTGTGTGCGTGTGTGCGTGCGTGTGTGTGTGTGTGTGTGTGTGTGTGCGTGCGTGCGTGCGTGCGTGCGTGCGTGTTGTGGTGTCTTGTGGTGTGGTGTGGTGGGGTGTGGTGTGGTGTGGTGTGTGGGTGTGGTGTTGCATGGGGTGGGGGGAGGTGGTGTGGTATGTGATGTATTGTGTGGTGTGGTGTGTTGAGGTGTGGTGTGGGGTGTGTGTGATGACAAATATATGTGTGTATGTCATAAAATCACACTTAGACATAATTTAAAATTTTTCAATTGAACAGATAATAAACATACATTAAATACAAAAATAAGTCAGGGACACTCCCATCAGCACATACAATTTATGATGTCGTGTAGATACTGGTAATGAGAAGAATGGCTATCAGTAATATAATTTGTGTCGTTCGAAAATCGGAACTTTTTCAGTAAAAGCAACTTTTCGAACAATTTATTTGTGAAATAATTGTTAGAGATTTATAATATGGATTTCTTACACAAATGTTTCTTCTGGTTTTTGTGAAAACGGCAAATTATATTACGTATAGCAAATGAACGGGTGTAGCCATTCTTGCTTAGGCACTGTATCAATATTTGAGCGGCAGCTGAAAACACTCGAGGTCAAGGACGAAAGAAGTCGCTAGCGATAGCGTCTTGATTGAGTAGAATTTCTGTATATTATTTCTCCCGCAATCGGCCATTGAAGTTGTGTGTTTTATGCTAAATCTCAGAGTTCTCGCACGCACAGTTTTTTAGTTATTGGTATTTCGTATAAGTGGCAGGCGAACATTCTACCCCTGAGCCATTAAATTTCACCCGTTCACCAGATTACGTTATCGTTTGGGTGTATATTCATGTCAGTCAGACGATGTCATGTTATGGGCTTCACAATAAACAGCCGTTCTCAGCGACTCCATGAAAAAGCCTCACAAACTAATTGACGCCTGTTAACAGCAGCACCGCGTACACAGACCTCTCGCGTGGTCGCTGTGGTCTCTACGGCGGCTCGGGCTCATTGGCAACACCTTCATTGATATGCATTTGTTCTCCGTCAATTAGCTATTTATAACATGCATTTCTTCTATATGTATCGTATATTTGCGAAGGCGTCACGCTCCCTTCTATACAATAACATAGTTTCTGTCTGTGTCTGCCTATCTGTCTGTTCCCTCATATCGCCGTCAATTTCGCATATATGGGGCTGAAATAATTGCTGACGTGCTCGGGAGGCGGCGGGTTCGTACTTTATCACAATTACGAAATTCCCCCAGTAGGTGGGGATATTACGAAGGAACCTATGTGGATGTTTGACGTAGATTACGTAACTCGGAACAATAGGAGTTCGTAGTTACGTGTAATTGCTTGCGACGTTGTGCGTGTTGTTTACGTTTGTTCTGAGTTACGTGATCCATAGGTTTTGGGGCATGAAATTGTATCAATCATTGCGATTGGATTGCCCCATCAAATCTTTACTGGGTACTGCATGGAATCGTAAGCTCTTGGCTGGCTTTTTTCCCGTGTAACGCTGGGCAACTCAGCTAGTTAATATGTAAGTGATTTACACATTAAAAACACAAACAATGTAGTTTCCCACGCTGCGCTCGAGGGCGTCGAGACAAAACGTCAGCCGAACTCAATTGTAGCGAAGGCATCGAAGTTCACAGGTTACTATAAATACCTATTCTGCTCTCGTTGGCTTGTGGGAAACTGAATGTTTCACTCCGTATCAGTGCAGTCCTAGACAGCCTTAGCCACCTTTCATATTAGTGTGTATAACACTAATGTCACCTTTGATCAAGCCTTGGCTAGAACTTGAGCACAAGAACATCGTCGCATGGCCTGTCCTGGATTCGATGTATAACGTGTGATCGGTTGTTTTGTAACATCATGCTATATAGTATAAACCACACACGCACACACGCACACACGCACGCATGCACGCACGCACACACGCACACACGTACCCATGCACGCACGCACGCACGCACGCACGCACGCACGCACGCACGCACGCACGCACGCAGACACGCACGCACACGCACGCACGCACGCACGCTCTCACACACACACACACACACACACACACACACACACACACACACACACACACACACACACACACACACACACACACACACACACACACACACATTGCAACATCTTGACAGCCAAAATGTGTTTTAATGAACGACATTTTAAAACAATATAATTTGGCTGTTACCCGTTACGAATAACAACCTTGTCGATCAGTACATTCGAAAACAGCTGTCGACTATTTCCAACACACGTGGACACAGTTTATCGGGGTTAAGTGTTCACGAGGTCACATAATGGACATACATTAACATTCGTAACATTATTTTGTCCTCCGTATTCAACGTAAGTATGATATTCCCTAAACAAATGTGCATAAAAGTGGTTATGTAACCACATTTGGGCATTCAATATGTTATAATAGATAACTGTTAAACTATACTTATAATAACATGATTTCACTGTAGAAACGACCGGATTTTGCTCTTTTAAACGGTTGCTTAGACATACGTCATTGCGCCTTACAAGGACCTGTAATTGGCCACCATGAATTATCGCCTTGTTCAAATTTAATTAGCGGCGTTGTTGCGGTGTTGGTAGGGGAGCGCTTGGGCGAAAGCAGGCACAGCTCGTTGATAGACGTAAACTTTGGCAAGAAATGGTGTTCTTGGTGACGTGTATGGAGACACTGTTTCGAGTAATCCTGCTGCATGCGAGCTGCATCCGATGTGTTACAAGTGAATAGGGAAAAAAACAACTGCGGGTTGCTACTAATAGATTTACAGACGCCAACGACCGTGCTGTGTAAATAGGCAACTCGCCCACACGTTTCCTTTATTACCGGTGTCGTTCCATTTCGAAAAGTCGATTAACCTTCCCCACATGTTAGCAACGAGTCGGTGCGTGTAACGGTCAGACGACGCGACATTTACCTTGAAAGGTCATTGCGGGATTTGCTTGGTGGTAGCTTCGAGTGCGCGCGGTCGGTGTTAATGAGTCATGCGCGGGTGGACGCATTCACTCAGCGACATGTGTTGCTCTGTCGCTAGTTTATAGTTACGGCGGTTGAAAAAGTTCTACATTGCTATATAGCGCGGTATTCAGCCCTTGGGACTGTTCAAAGCGCTTCAAACTTCACCCCCTGGCATACATGTTCATTCCGACACAATCTCGAATTCTCTGGGAAGCATTCAGCTATGCTGAAATCACTGCGCGAAGACTATTCATCCACCTCTGTAGAGAGCCCACACAATCGCGTTGTCTTCGAAATCCACAGTTGGCTGAGCTATAAACACAGCCGAGATGTCTAATTTGGTCAGCTTGTCTCTGTGTTTTGTTCATGTGGAAATGTTTGCGAGGGCTGTGTTCGCGTGCATGCACGTGAACGCCGATGTTCTATTTACCAGCAGGCGTTGGCGTCCGCAACACGCGCCTTCACTCAAATATGTCACTTTTACGTGACGTTATTTGTCTGCTGGCAGTAAAACTCGAAGCATGCACCCTATGAAAGCATCGTGGGAACGAGGCCGTAAATATTGCATATAATAGAAAGATTCCCCATAATACATACTTGTTTTCACAGCTGATAATTCTTTTTACTGAGCATGCACATTGTCAACCACACTGCCAAGATGTCTACAGAACGTCATAATTTAAGTCAAACACGATCACAAATCTGCTGAAATTCGTTCACGAAAATTCGGTTGTCTTGAAGAGTTTAATTACTTTGTATGTGTTTCATACAGTAATGTCAAAAGAATAGAAGACGTAACTCACAAGCCTGTTGTTGCTGTGGATCTCCAGGAAAGTGGTAATGCTCTTTAGGGTCACGTGCACTCTAGGGAGTTCCCCATAAAGCATTAACATTTAATGTTTAGTTAAGCACCGTTTTGTTACGGAAGAAAGTTTTACTGATGCTAACACATAGCCTAAAGTCACGAATTCCGTCACATCCATCACAAAGTCCGGAGTTCTCCATCGTCTAGTACACGCAGTTATGCGGAACGACCAGGCGGGCTTGCGGCTTTAAACCTGGACATCTTCGCCGATGCGCAATAGTGACGCAAGGCGCCAGAAGTAAATACGAATACGCCTTTATGCTTTCCGCAGTGTGTGTGTGTGTGTGTGTGTGTGTGCGTGCGTGCGTGCGTGCGTGCGTGCGTGCGTGCGTGCGTGCGTGAGTGCGTCTAATCGTGCGAATTTGTTAAAAAGTGTCCCATGCATATGCACATCGGACACATAAATGATACCATATTTATACTTGTTTTCTCCGAAGGGTCGTAAATCATATTAATTTTTTTGAAGTACTATTCGACCCCATTATTTTTGAACTTATTTGAAAGAAAACCCACTGCAGCTAACACATGAACATATTGATATTTGGGCCTGTGAAGGCATTTAAGGACATCTTAAAGTGTATGTAAAATGATTTTCATTAAATGATTTATCCATCTGACAATAATATACAAAAAGCAATGTCGTAAAAATGGCTTATTTTATTTGAAACGGCGCATATTTTGTATTTTCGAATATAATTAGAGATAAAACATCACATTAGCCTAACATAAAAATCATGATGTTGTAAACAGTCGTCGCTCGAACTAAAAAAGAAAGATGGCGTCGATCAGCAAGCTTGAAAAACCGGCAATTTATGCTGGGTTTTTATCGGCATCCGTTTTATTTAATTTCTGACGGTATATATAGTACAACAATAAAAATAAAAACAAAATGAAAACCATTGCTGATTTAGGTGTACTTTGAAATGGGAATGTTCAGAGAACTGGTGCATTTTAATTATACGAAACTCAAACTAGCGGCATACGAGGTAACCAATTGAACTCGTTGTACATTCTCTTTAACACTGACCAGTTGACTTGCATTTGCAAATTACATGTGCACGTCGTCACATCATCTGGAAAACTTGTGATCAGATTATAAAATACCACTGTTCTGCCTTAGCTATTTGAACACACAGGTAACATCTCTTAGCGTGTCTAGTTTCTGGACATTTCTGTTTCACCAACGAACAACATGTCAGAAGTAAGATCGAGTGGAATCGTCGTCAGTTAATGTGCAACAAAAACAGGGGAATTAATGTTAAAACATTACTAAACACGAGAAAGAATTAATATTTCTTTCGTGACTCACCAAATAAACGGTCATAGACACAGCCTTTAATGGCCACTGTACGGAATTCTGACCCCAGACAGATGACCGATGACAGATGTGCCGACAATTTGCATAACAACACGAAGCTTAAGTTGCCACACCTGCAACAGTGACAACAGTATTGACCACGACGAGATTTACGTTCTGGCGAGTAATATATCTCAGTCTTATACAGGGTGGGGCTATACATCCACGCACTGTACCAGTTACACCAAACAATTGCCATCGCCAGCCTCCCTGTGCACGCAAACGTAAACAATTTATGCAGAGCGAATCTTCTCAATGTGAAGCTGGTCAAAAACCGATTTTCATTTTGTCAAAAAAAAAATTGCGCACGCATTCACGGAGAATATTTTTGCAAAGACAACCATTCATTTTCAGCTGTGTTTGTTTGTAATCGTCGAGGTGGTACAGTTTAAGTAAGCGCAGCAACATTCAATCACGAACTAACCAGTAATACACAGTAACTCCCATTCTTTTATGAGGGATAGTTGTGATTGATTTCTACACATAAATCACCTCGCATTCCCCTGGTTTGCGTCTGGGCATCTGAATGGCCGGTAGAAATTATTCAAACGTCGTCTTCGTTGTCGGCGGCGGCGGCGGTGATTTGTATACATAACTGGCCTTTTCAGTATATGTCTAGCTCAGGGCCTTCTCTTTTCACAATGTTCTTTTTATGTAACATTTTTAGATACTGTCGTCAGTTTCCACGATCCCTAATCTTCTCATATATTCATCCGGTGGACGGGTCCCATACAGTGTCGTATTTAAGGGGGCCATTGGGTCATGGCCCCTTTTGGCTGAAATGTTTTATTTTTTTGTTTATAACCTCTTGCGCCACTACACGGTAGCATGGCATACTAATGGGTGACTAAGCTTGCCCCTTTGCGAAATCCTAGATACGCCACTGGTCCCACAAATGTTGTTCACGATGCTTCTCCATTTAGGTGTGTTCTACGTAACTTTGTCAAGTTTCCCTTTTTGGCGTCATGACTTGTTCAAGTTCCTTGATGAGAAAAATGGGGATGGTTATTTGAAATTACATTTTCTTGAAAAGATATATTGGGTGTACATGTTTTTCAATGATGTGCGACAACACCACAGGTGTGGTGAAATTATTATTTGTGACTTCAAATTCAGTATAAATCCATGTATATCTGCACAAATCCTCATCCTGATCGAGTCTTGCGATCTATCAGGCTACGGAGTGTACATACTAAAAACGAAATCCGTTTCGTCGGAACTCTGCCTAGCTATCTGCTTACTTTTGATGCAGATCGATTGTCGTCATCCATCACGCTACGAAATATATATACATCAAACGAAGCCGTAGTCCCAAAATTCGTATTGAACACGGGTAATCCGTGTGAAACAGAATGCCTGAATAATCATAGTCACTGCCTCACAGCGAGTGGTGTCACTGCCAGCTTGGTTGGTTTCGTCCGTAGAGAGCCCCACTGATCCGTCAATTTATGTGCGGCTCGCTAGCGCCACCAACCGGAGAGGTGAGTGACTCTATCAGTGTGTGTCAGTACTCGCACGTGTTAGTCGAGTATACAGACGCTGCGGGCTACCGTTCAACGGGACTTACCTTCACCTTTATCGTCACTTATCGTCGCTTTTGTTTATGGTGTATTCGATCTACCGACGGCACTCATCGAATGGTTATTGGATGCTAAGCCAGAGGGGTAAGTGCGATATTTTACATTTAAGACCTGACATATTTTGTCTTTAAGCGAACACTGTCGTGTTCCCACTTGGAAACAATTTGAAGTGTTCAGGGGACAGTCAATACTCAATGATATTTGAATGAGTTAACGTCATTCATATCAATGTGGCGCTATTGGAATATATTCTTAAAACTGTTCTTCAAAGCACCCTATTTGCCTGGTTGTGAATCCACCACATGTCATACGATGGATCTGGATTTTTTCGGACGTACTGTATATTCGTGAGCTTATATGTTTACTTTACCCAGTGACTGGCTAAGATCTTCTTTTTTCTTGCCCATCGCTGGAAAAATTCTCGCGGACGCCTCTGATAAGATATGATAGTCAGAAACGTGAAGGGACATAGTCACTAAGTAGAACTTACACATCATGTAGAATGAGCATATGTTATCAGACAAAATGGACTGATATTCTCTGATGGAAGGACCTTGGCAACCAGGTAGAAGGGATATACCGTAGAGGTAAAACACCAGATAAAGGGGAAATACAGACCAGGTATACCGAATCTATGCCGATTAATGTCTCATTCGAAATACACATATTTTTAACTTGACGGCCATGTACCGTGTGCTAAGCGAGTCGGTCGATGGTACCAAATTGTGAGGACACGATTTGTTGAGTGAGTGAGTGAAGCCAACGACCTCCTGGTCTAGAGGCAAGCACGACACCACTGAGATACAATTACTAATCAACTAGTTATACGTCTGACATATTGTACCTTGTGTGGATTATGTGGTGATATCCTCCATTTGTGAGTGTACATGAAGTGATAGTGTACAAGAACAATGTATGTCCGCTTCGTCCACTTCTTGAGTGGATGATCTAATAATAGTCTAAATACACTGGATCATGTGTAATGGAACATTTGAGGCAATAAAAGTATACCACTTGAAGGGAGTAAGCGTGTCCTGCAATGTTGTGATTTATGCAGAGCCCATGCTGATATATGGTTGTGAACCATGGCCACTGACTAAACAATCCGAACATACAAGAACAGAAAGGTGGTTCTTGATAGAATGTTAAGAGTATCATGGATATAAGAAGTAATTGTGGGATTATTAGAAGAGCGAATAGTAAAAGAAAGATCGTGTTCAGAATCAGGAAAAGACACGCATGATGTATAAGCCACGTGACGTGAAAGATAAAACTAGAACATCTAGTGACAACGGGAAAGATCGAGGGGAAAAGAAGCAGTGGTGGGGCAGAGTTTAAATCCTCGATGTTCTAGTAGCCTGACTAGGCAGGGGGCTAACATAACGGCTTGGAGACACGTGTTTTAGTGGGAAATGGAGGGGTCACGATCGCCTTCGTCTGCAACATGCACGGTACCCGATGACGATGATGATGATGGTATCGATGATGATGTTAGGGATGACAATGACGATGACGATCATAATATAAAGGCATCCATAAAAGAGTATGACAGTCACAAAATGATTGATTGCCTGACTATTAAACCTAACTATTAAACCGAAATTTTAAGTTTCGGCCGTTGCTTGCAAACTTTGTTCGCTCGAGTGCGGTAACATATCTCACACCGTCACACATGACTGATCAGTTACGCATATCAGTTGAGCGAGACGGCTCGTTGTGGAAACAGAACGAACAATGCATGGCTATAACCGCGGCGGACGTCCTGCTTCGATAAGCAACGCTCTGAGGTGTAAACCGATCACGCTCGAGCGTTTAACACTTCACGTGGCTTTCTTTCAACGCATCAGTGCATGTCCGTAGCGGCGCTTTGTGGCGACACCTGACACTGACTGACAGTAGGCTGTCTGGGCGATATTAATCCTAACAACGCTGTTCATTTCACATGTAGAGTCCTTGCGATACGTACTGGCAGGCTTAATAGACAGTTTCAGTTAGTTCAGCTACGCGATGATGATCCCAAACGTAGCCGTATTGCAGTCTGAACTATAAGTTGAACTTGCTTATTAAGCGCCAGTGTGGCTGGAAAGGGGAGGTTGGTCTTAAAAATTGATGGGAGGCGGAAGGTTGGCCCCCCAAAAAAACAGATGGGATTGAGGTTGAGGCACCTATCTGGGTGTCGACTCGTTTTTAATCATATAACTACAGCAAAATTACAGGCGTTTTCCCTGCTAAATTATAACTGTTTTTAGATATCTATATTACATCGCATGTAACGCTTAAACATGTTTTCTTTGGAATAACGTGTAAAACTGATAAATAGGGTATTCACTAATGGCGGCCATTCTATCCGTATGTACGTATGCGTTTCTGCCATCAGTAACTATACATTACGAAACTAACGATGCGTATCACGATAAACTGATGGCTGAAACTCTCTGATGAATTAATTAGTGATTACTGCGTAAGGAGTTCCCATCGGTTTGCTCCAACTTTGCTGGGACGCAGTGGCATAGTTGTATGGAATGTTTTCACGTAAAGAATAAATTTTTGCCAAAATGCTCTTTCCTCCACTGAATAAACAAATAATTGGGTACTATTCATTCAGTGTGATTATCGTGCAGTGGGTATAACAAAGAACATACAGGCCACATTTCGTGAAGATGCGTCATATACATGTTTAAGGAAAATCTGCATGTTTGCTGTTTTTGACACATTTCGTTGTCCCACTTCAGTTTATGTTCGTATTAAAACCTGCACTGTAATACCACGAAGTAAGTTATCCAGTAATAACCAGTTTGGTTAAATTGGGCATTAGTTGATATCTTACAACTATGGTCGACGTTTTGAATACATGTGAAGCTCTGATGAAATGTCAAGACAACTTAACAAAGTCTTTGCCTGTTTTTTCAATGCAATTAGCTAAGATTGAAAAATAATATGGCGTTAATTGAGACTATTACATATATATATATATATATATATATATATATATATATATATATATATATATATATATATATATATATATATATATATATATATATATATATATATATATATATATATCTTTCATCTGGTTTGCAACGTCTTAGGAACCTGTGTGTTAGAATATTGGATGTATAGCCGGAAATCTGACTCTTTTGGCTCAAACAACTGTTGGTGTGATCGTCCAGCATATTTACATGCACTGTTCACTCCTGCAAGAAAACGTACAGACAGCTTCTATCATCTATTTATGGTACACATTTCATCTGCAGAATTAAAACAAATATCTGAACCAGGGCCGCTTACATTGGATGGAACTCCCTTATTGTTAGCGTTAAATCTGCAGGAAATGTCCTAACATTCCGACATCATCAGAAGACCCACCTTTTTCCCTCGATTATCCTCCTTAGCGCCGCATTCAACTGTTGGTGACTTACAAATTAGAAACCGATTAAAAATGATCTGACCCTTTGGGTTTGGCACTCTGTTGAACTCGGGTTCTCGATGATTTCGACGCAATGGATTTTGTTCTTACTGTATTATATTGTTTTATTAATTACTGCAATTTATATAAGAATATATATTACACACGCCTCATATTCTAATGGTACATTATATGTCAAAGAAATGTCCTCTCCTGATTTGTAATTTTACAGTTGAACTTTGAAGCCATTTGTTTAACGAAATAAAATTATGTAACGTTATGCACCTAAAATGTCAATGTCATTGTGATTTTTGAGGCTGCGTGGGACTATTTATATACCGTTTACGCGACAACGCCTATATGTGCATTGTTACACGTTAAGTGTGGTACAAACGATCTTTAATTGATCACCATATTTTATTGTATATAGCAGAAACGACAATATTTTCAAAGCCGCATACGAAATAACTCAACGCTTTGTCAAACAGTGAATGGGCAACGTGTCAAAATGAATCATCACTTGTAAACAGTGTTGGTTGACTACAGGTGGTCACAATACCACGTGGAACTATGTCGCTCGCTGAGTAATGCGTCAATTAATGAACACATTCTGAAGTAACATGTTGCAACTCGTCCTCAGACACACTGTTTATTTGGAAAACATTTCCTTGCGAAGTTGGACAACTTTGCATCAATCCTCTTTGATATTCATTTGCCATAGCATTTGCAAAAACCTGTTCTCATTTAATTCCCGTATTTCAACGTAAGCAAAATACACATGTTCTGAAACAGATTAATATAGACGTAATCAGACGATATATAGTTGGGTTCGAACAATCTCACATCTTTATCGCTGCTATCAGTCTAGGGACAACGCGTTTATCTGCAGAATTGTAATTCAAATTGTTCTACATGACTTGGAATTAAAATATGAACATCCCTAATCTTGCGCGCAGTTTGGCAGCATTTAGGTATAGCTGCTATTACCTGTACCATAATGTTGCGTTCTGTTAATATTGTTGTCCAGGAGGAATAGGTAAAAATTGACCCAAAGTGGAAATAAATAATACACTTGCTGAAGTGATTTCAACCCAATGACACGCAGTCTATGATAGTTCTCACACATCTAGCTTCGTTGTGACAAAAGTGATTTCAACCCAGTGACACACAGTCTATGATAGTTCTCACGCATCTAGCTTCGTTGTGACAAAAGTGATTTCAACCCAGTGACACACAGTCTATGATAGTTCTCACGCATCTAGCTTCGTTGTGACAAAAGTGATTTCAACCCAGTGACACACAGTCTATGATAGTTCTCACGCATCTAGCTTCGTTGTGACAAAAGTGATTTCAACCCAGTGACACACAGTCTATGATAGTTTTCACGCATCTAGCTTCGTTGTGACAAAAGTGATTTCAACCCAGTGACACACAGTCTATGATAGTTCTCACGCATCTAGCTTCGTTGTGACAAAAGTGATTTCAACCCAGTGACACACAGTCTATGATAGTTCTCACGCATCTAGCTTTGTTGTGACAAAAGCTCACAGGGGAAACTAAGAAACGTTTGATATTGTGTTAAGAAATATTATTGTTTACTTCTATGTTCAACCCTAATGCTCCTTTACTATTTAGGGCACCCCTCTTTTGCCACTAAGCATCCATTGGGGCAGGCCATGTAGTGGACACTGTTTACGGACAAATGGCAATTTAACTGCTGTTTTGATTACAGACACACACACGCATAAAAGCTACATTTGTGGGAAATGTTGTTAGTATCAGAACGGTTGCACAGTTAACAATAAACAGGGAGGCATGTATTTAGAGAGGATGAAAAGTCCACTAAGTTAATATTACTCTAATTATATATCAAGGAATGCATGGCATTTGACAGCGATGTAATGATATATGATGGAATTATATGAAAAACAAGCAGTTGAGCTTCAGTTTTTGGCATAGTTAGATGGATTCCCGATAATTTGATTTGACGGAGGAAGGGGGCTGATACTGGTTCTACGTTGCTGAAAAGAAAATGCAGCATGCCAGAACGGCACATTTGCTATTATATAAGGTCTTGTATAAGATTTATGCAAGGTCTTGGCGAAACGTTCTGTCCCCGACAAAAGTCAGATATTCACAAATATAAATCACAGATGCCAACGGGAAAGTGGTAATGTTTATTGAGGACAGATCGCCACTACAAAATGTTGTAAATGTAAATATTATGTCCATAGCGATGCAATTAATTAATGGTTGAACCTGTGCATTGCGTTGGTGTGTTTAATGTATGTGTTTCTACAAATTCGGTGCACGCGAAGCGAGAGTTAATAATATGTCCTGACACGGATCAAACCCTTAGTACAATCTGCAGCAGCAAATGACAATTATTGAGCGACACGTATAATAACAGGTCATTGGCGGCTTTCAAATGTGCAGCCATATAGATTCTATGGACACGTACTCAGTTTCAATGATCAACGGATTTGAATGTGCCTAAGTACGACCTCCCGTGTGCCCTTTGTGGCGGCACTGCGTGGGACAGACGCTGTGGCCTGTTCACGCGAGGAATGTTGAGTCAGTCTGACTAAGCGGGCGTCATTATATGAATGTCGACCCAAAGCAGCGTTGGAGCCTGTGTATTTCTATACAGCGATGTACCCTAACAACTTAACAACGACGCCCCGACCGTGCGAGTTCCTTGCAGTTGGCATCAATCACAAGTTGTTGAACGGACTGGCGGTATCACATTGATTATGCCTACGGTTGGAAGTATCGAAATAGTAGAATAAGTGTAACTGGGTTAACGGGAATGCATGTTCGCTGTGAATCAAATATCTATACATGACATTGATCTTCAGAGAAGATGACAACGGATTAACATTGTAGGAGGGGAATCCCCTCCAACAATACGAACAAATTTTATGTAGCAACTTTGTTTTGGTAAAAAATTGTTGCGAAAAGAAGGATTCTATTTTACAAAGAAGGAAATACAAAATTTGCAAAAAAGGACATCTCCTTCGCAAAGAAGGACGCTTGGCACCTCTGAATTAAGAATTAAGTTCTCCCAATGCTTGCCCAAAACACAGGAGTCGATGTCACACGTGCTACTTGATGGATGTATTCACTCACAATGTGAGTTCTTCGATGCCAGTGTCAGGTTAAAGCTAGCAAAAAGTCACGCAAATGATTAACTCAAAACGTGTTCTAAGATCGGGAGATTCCGGTCAATTCTCCGGTGAATTTAGGGCTGACATGTTAACCAGCGCGAACAATACGTACATGCCCAGTTCTTTGAAATCGGATAACCTAGACTACCTTGCGACGTATTAAGCGCTGTTAACGCAAAGGCTCAACTAAACGGGATGTCAGGTCAGAAAGAGGACTAATTTAGTAAACAAACGCCAAAATATGTTACTTATTTTGAGTGAATATTACCAGACTATGAAATTAAGATGCCGTGTGTTCAACAAGATTTTCCTAATAAACCACTGGCGTGATTTTCTTAATCGTAATTGCAAATGGTTACGTTTTAGTAACCGCTACAGGCCCAAAACCTTGACTTTTGTTTCCATTTAATGAGTGCGCGTGGATAACACAACTATCCGGTATAGCAAGATGGTTTCAGACCAGATACACATTCCCCGGCAGGCGTGGCTGCACCTAATGATGGGCCACTAGTTCACCGAGTCCTCGTATTACAAGAAACACCGCGCGTAACGTCGCTCCGCTTAGACTACATAAAATCGCCGCCCTTTGAGGCAGACAATGACATTAAACCTGCTCCCGAGCCGACCAGGGCGGGCCATTCCCAAGCTAACAGCGGCCGGACAGTGCCAAAGCACAACAGTTACATTTGTTCATTTGCATGACATAATAGCTTAACTGGGCTAGTTAATGTGTGTTACCGCCGTGCAACAGCACCCATCGCGTGTAGTTATATGATTCAAGCGTCCATATAATATATAAGACGCCCATTCATAAAATATGGCATTAAAAGCGGTGAACTATGGCGCTTCGTGCGAGAACAGTTTACCACGAGGCAGTGTTGTTTTCACATGTTTATGTGTGTTTAAGTTTGCGCTGACAATGGCACGACGTCAAGCTACGAGAGTAACACTTCATTCTACAGCACCATGACGGCAGATGACACGACGACGTCAGGTTACGACAGTAACACTGTAGTCTACTGCACCATTATGTCCGATGACACCACGACGTCAGATGACAAGGCGACGCCAGATTACACCACGACGTTAACATGCTTCATCGCATATATATCATTAACACATATAATGCTAACACTTCAACCTACTTTCACGTTACCATACTATGCGAAATTGTAATAATCCGCAGCGCAACAACGGAAGTGGTAAGTAACACTTTCGTAATATGTTACAGTTGATACAGTTAGTTTGTTCATGCGCAAGGTGTAAGAATGTAACATAGAGATGTACTAAGCTGCGGCTATCAATGTCGTCTTCGGCCTCATCATCATCATCTTCGGCATCATCATAGTCGTCTTCGACATCATCGTCATCTTTGGCATCATCATCGTCATCTTCAGCGTCAGCATAGTCGTCTTCGATATCATCGTCATCTTTAGCATCGTTATTGTCATCTTCAGCGTTATCATAGTCGTCTTCGACATCATCGTCATCTTTTGCATCATCATCGTTGTCTTAGGCATCATTATCATCTTCAGCATCATCATTGTCGTCTTCGACACCATCGTCGTCTTCAGCATCATCATCGTCATCTTCGGCTTCAGCATAGTCGTCTCCGGCATCATCGTCGTCACCATCGTCAATATTGCCGGCATCGTTTGATCTAGGTTACGTCATCTCGGTGGTGCTACGTCAATAGTTGATGATCGCGTGGTTCACAGGTAGGTCGTAAGTTATTTTGTCATAACATTTGTTCAGTCTTATGTTTTTTTATGTCCTGGTGCAACCGCGGAAACGTAATGATGGTAAAACACCATATCTGGCCAGAGCAATTTGAATAATATGTTAAGCGGTTGATTCTATTAAGCGGCACAAGTCTATACAGCGGAAATAGGCAACAGCCAATACTTTTGATTCCACTAAGCGGCTGATTATGTTATACATGATTCTGTTAAGCGGAGTTCACTGTATAAATATTGTATCGGCGCCCTGCAGAAGACGGCTTGACGACATATTAAGTATAACCCGGTGTATCGTGGACCACACAACCGCAGAGACGACGAATATTACACATGTTTTTATTTGTGCTGCTTTCGCAATAAAGAAAAAACTACATATTTTTATAATTTGATTCAAACGTACGCCTGTAGATTTCTTTGCAATTGACGTCATCATAACTACCTGGCTAAGCGGACCACCCACAGGGAGGGGCCCAAGAAGAAGAAAACGACAGCTTCGGCTACTGCAGAGAAAACGCCACATTCATTTTTTAGCATCAACAACTCAGTAAAGTATAACGCAAATATGTGAAATGTTTTGAAGTTGTACCCATAAATCATGCGTTTTGTCACATGTCCATAGACAGAAGGGACATGACACTAACGGCTTTGACACAGCAGAGGTAGCAGTAACTGCATTTGTAAAACGGAGGTACGTGGTATGAAATGGAACCAGACAGGGTGATACAGTATGTCATTCTTTATCATTCCGTTTTCTTTCAGCAAGACAACAAAACTAACCCGCATACGCCCATTTATAGCAGACCTTCTCCGACCCCACGTAGGAAGAAATATGCGATAATCATGTTTTCACGTTTAGTTTATAGTATCCAGCTAAACTGTTGGCATGTCGAATGTATTTCAAGTCTAGTGTTTGGTTGTCACTATTATCATCCATGAAGAAACAGCCGACTGTCTGACATGTGGATCTTGCTGCCATACCAAGGACACGATGTGTAGCAAAATTAATGCATTTCAGTGTCGTCTCCATTGTGTGTTCTGTGTTGTTCAGTCGAAATGTGCACTTACATGGGTGGGCTAGAAATATGTACCGTACACATCCAACAAACCTGGCTATTTCGATAGAGTAAGCGTATACAATACACTTAGAAATAGAACAAAAACGTGCGACTCTAAAGAGACGCAAATGTACAATGTTGACATACATATCCTTTTTCCTTATTTTGTTATGCAAGGTCGTTGCAAAAGAAGTTATTGTGTTGCTGTACAACCTGTGTATTCATTGCAGACTATTACTAGCGAGTCCCGGCATTTTCAATGTACGCGGTACCCATCATTGTTCATATGTTTGTTATATAAACATGCTTAGACAAAGCTGTACTGCATGTTAGGGCCTATATTTTTGTTACGTAAACACGGTGAGTAGTTTTAGTGTGGTGACTTGCGCAATATGACCAGTGTTTAATTGAAGGCCGCGTTAACAGACGGACACTCCTAGATACTATGGGAATGAAACCATATACAACAACGGCAATATTGTGTGCTGATGATATGATTTGTTGTGTTTTGTCTTACACATCGTCTCGTTAGAAAATGGAGATGCTTGGTAAATAAATTTATAAAACTGTCGACAAGAAATACAAATGCGTGTTTGTGTTTATTATTGTGTACTGCGCATGCAATGTTTTAGGGTATTTTGTTGATTATAGATTAGTACACAACCCCAGATACATGTACCCTGATGACTGCTACAACATAGCCCCATTAATCACTCTAGAAACGGACAATTTGTTCGACATTTTCAAAATTTATCAATGCCTTGCGACGAACATGCTCTCCGAATCCACGCACCAAATGTATATTATCCGCGTGTGTTGTTGATGCCTTTGACACTCATTCAGAATTAAATCAAACAGTCCCATTGTCTGAATTAAATCAAGCATTTCCGTTGTCCTTGCAGTAAACACGTCACGCCACACAAACACATTCCACGCCTTCTCGCATTAGTATTGACATATGTGCGACCAGTGGTCAGGGCCAACGTGCATTACGATCAGACGACAGATGTTTGTAACTTGTAACATATAGCGACTCATTGTTTCACGTTGTCTCGTTGGTCAGTGTAGTGACATCTTCGTGATCATTCCGATGATCCCATTTCGTCGACGGGATTGGATAATTAGCAATGCTAACATGCCACTCGCCACTCGATTCAAGTGAACGTACACATCCATTTCCCATGCATACAGACGAAGAGAACGACTGCCGCCTATGTGATGTTATTTGTATTTCGTGACAAATGTATCACACGCACGCACGCACGCACGCACGCACGCACGCACGCACGCACGCACGCACGCACGCACGCACGCACGCACGCACGCACGCACGCACGCACGCACGCACGCACGCACGCACGCACGCACACCACTACCACAAGTGAGATATGCTGAATTTCGCATCCACACGAGGAGATAATCAAAAACCCAAACTAAACACCGGCAACGTATTTGGTAATTTGAATACACTTAACATGTGCTATGAGAATATGAGCAACAGCTGCGCGAAAAGCATTTGCAACAGACATCTGTATAAACATGTATGTAAACAAAACTGTTATATTAGCATAACCACATATTGGTTGTGCATGCGATGACAAATTGTCTGTATTTGCTAGCTTGCTGTGTCAATATTGCACCTGATTTGCATTTAAGCACGTGTTCGTGTCTGTGCGCCTAACTCCTTTGTTAGGCAACCGAACAGCTCAGTTCTACGACTGGTGACGGGGTCAAACAAATTACGGTAACACAGGAGCCCATTATATTAAGTGGCCAATTACATCTTACAGCCATAATCGGAATTTATCACGTTCCTCAAATACACAGGACATCCTTGTCCAGCTAGGTGTGTTGAATTATCTGCACAAAACATTTTATGTTGGGACTGTGTTGTGTTAATAGTTGACTTATGATTCTGAACAAAGTACAAATCACTGTCTGGTGAATTTAAAATTCATTCAAATCCGAAAACTGGAAATATTATGTTAGATTTCAACATGTTACATTCAATGGCAATGTTATGAAGAAATGGTTGCACACAAACACTCCCAGTCGATTAAGTGAACATACCTAATTTTTAATTTTTTTCTGCTATAAAAGAAGAATGAAAAGAGTGGCGTGTTGGATTTCGTGTTCACATATTTTTTCTTGGGTGTTTCCACAATATCGCTACAGGTCAGCAAACACATGCGCACTTCATCAAACACATTCATTTGCGAGACACAAACAACAGGTCAGTGTAACTGATATGGTAACGAATAGACCCACGTATCCGTTTCAACGTACCCACTTCTATTGTTGATTACATAATATCATGTAATATATGTGGCACAATTTACACGTGAACGTCGTGGCTTTGGTTATTGATTCTGACTGGTGTTAGGCAAACTAGTCTTTCGGAATGAAAACACTTCCCCATGTTAGTTCGATTAGGCAGGCTCATCCATCAAATAACCAGCGTATGCAAACAACCAACACTAACATCTATTTTAGTGTCTGACTAACCGGACATGATTCATCAAATAACACTAAAACAGACATGTGTTCACAAATTATATAGTGACCAACGGCTGTAATGTTTGCCTGGTATCCACCGAAATGTACGTTTTGTGTCTTTACAATCCTAATATAGTAAAGCTAGATGTCTATGTCCCGTCATAAAACGGAGTTACATTTGATACGGCCCACACCCATATTTATTACATAGCAAATACATATATTATTTATGACACTCAAATACGTTTTATTTGATGATGTACTTCAATTGGTAGTGATCCTTGTATGCTGCACGAAAACGCAAACACACTATGCAAATATCGCACGATTCCCACGAATATTTCATGCCAATGCTTTGTAAATGCGTCTTGTATGTTAGCATCAACGCTACTGTTATTTACCACCACGCGTTATTTCACTTCAAAGCGTTCGAAGTCCAATTCATTTGTGTCAAGACATTTGCCTCGTATATTTACTGTTAATGTTGACTTGGACACGGTAGGCAAGGCGGCGATTGTGGTTGGTTTTGTGCTTTACTGCTTGCGACGTCAGTGAAATGGTTATGTCCACATTCGTCACGCGTGGCTGCACTAAGGTCACGGGGCACACGATGAAGCGAAGCTAGCCACAAACACGAACGTCTGAGGTCACAGAACCGGACCAGCAACGCCACCAAACGGAACACATTAATCAAGATATTGCGCAAAATAATATAACACCAATGTTTTCATGAAATCTGGAAAAATGCAGATTTCGACCCCTGATGATCCGAAGCATTTATATTTATTTAACTGTGCATCAAAGTATGAATGGGTTAATTTTACTTGTAATTTTATAATTAAATTACGCAATTTAATTAATTTAAATATCTAACTTTACCAGAAAGGCTAGTTTAATTTAATTTAATTCATCAAGTTTACCAAAAGGGGTTAATTTAATTAAATTATTTAATTGACTAATTCCCAATTAACTCTAAATTAAGTGTTCATTTAACAGTTGATAGATCATATCCGTTTCCAGAAGGGCTGGAGTCGGTATTCAACTATTCGGTATTCAAGTAACTAAGAGTAAGAGAGAGAGGGAGGGAGGTAGGGAGGGAGGTAGGGAGGGAGGGAGGAAGGGAGGGAGGAATGGAGGGGGGGAGGGAGGGAGGGAGGGAAGGAGGAAGGGAGGGAAGGAGGGAGGGAGGCAGGGAGGGAGGGAGGGAGGGAGGGAGGGAGGGAGGGAGGGAGGGAGGGGGGAGGGAGGGATCAGGTACAGGCATGTATGTATCGAAGGGAGAACATCACAGAGCACATAACTGATCATTTTAAATAAAGTGTTCCAGTGAGGAAACGTCACTGGTATGGGTTGTTGTGACACATTCACCGAACCAGTCTTTCCACCGCACTAAAACGTAGGAGAGACTGGGGCTAGTTGTATACAGGGGCAAGTTATTACAGAGTCGAAAACATAGCACATATATGGAGATACCATTGACAGTAGTTGGTTGGAAATCCACCAACAGACAGTCACGTCTACGTGCGTTCAACTACAACAAATTGTGTTTGGAGCAAGTTGTTACAACTGTAACAACGCTCGGGCGGCTCGCACCGATGGCTCAGCCTGCGAGTTGTGTCCTGACAATGAATGAAAGAACAAAACTTATTTAACCACGACGTGTGAACGCTTTATTTCACTTGTGAAGCCTAGTGTACTGGTTTATAACCAGTAGGCCTGCTGTTAACACTAGCAGCGTCAAACAAAATAAACAAGTATCTCAGAAGGGCGGGTTACACATAGATGAGAAATGGTTGGACTCTCGATAAGCCAATGGCTTCCTGGTCCACTTGCCATCTGGGTGTTTTGTCTTGGAAGGCAATCTTGTTAAATCTTGTTAAATTTTTTATGGCATAGCCCTATTTGAGCAATTAATAAATATTGCATTTTTTGCAAATATTGAGTGCGTACCGCGCGTAACATTCAATCAATAAGTAGAAGCCGCATTACGTATTTCCATTCATTGTTTGTTATATAAGAATCCGGGGAATGAGCCCCTTTGGTAAAAAAAATGAAAAGCTTAATATAAAAATTATGAAGCTGTGAACATCTACATTGTTACGCACAGTGTGTATAAGTTATATAAGTATGTATAATCCAATTAATGTAATAACAGTGACATCTACGAGTGACACTTGCTTTGCGAACCGCACGTTCTTTGCTATAACAACGTGCCCCGTATGCTATAACAACTTGTCCCGCTTACGGGGCTAATTGTTACTATCGACTGCTCCTGGGAAACTTCACATATCTACCTAACTATAATATGGAATATCAATAGTATGCTACAACTTATTACCACGAATAATAAACTTAATGTATACGTTGACATAAATAATGCATCTAATATACTTTTCACTAAAAGTGACTTTGACTTAAAATTATAACAACGAGCCCTGGTCTCCCCTACAGAGGAGAAGCAATCTCTTCAACATTAACTAACACAGAGGGGGAAGTGAGACGGTGATAATAAAGTTAATAAACTCCTGGACGTATCGTAGGTGTTTACTTGGCTTATGCAATCTATGTCACTGCATATGACAAAAACAAATATGCAAAATACTTTCATCCTGTAGTGATATTTATGATGTGTATTATTGCAAGCGACAACATTAATCCGATAAACGGGGCAATTGTTCACCGTATGTTGTGCATTAAAAACCATTATTGTGTGACGCACACCAGGTGCATAGAAACATGGACACACAACTTAATGCTATGCACACGTAACTTCACCAACGCAATAACTACTTTGTGTTATGCCAAGAGCTAACACCACTGCGAAAGGACTGCAACAAGTAAACTTTTGTAGCATAAAAAGCGGAATAAACATTGTAAGTCGGGATTGTTAGAAAGTTTTCCTCTATGCAAAGTTAAGAAGGATCGTGTCATACGGGCATTGTGTTATTTTTAATCGGTAATTTTGACGAGCCAATTATTATAATGTTATATGTTGTTCGAGTCTGTACACTGGGATTATGCTTTGCTAATCACTGTAATGAAATGTATGAGGTCAATGTGCCTTGTGTAATCGATGCCGGCTTCCGTCGAGATACAACTGGACTTTGACATGTTGTCTAATTTTCATACGTAAGTCACTTTTGATCCCTGATAAAAGGTCAATTATAGTTAATTTGTGATAATGCGAAGGTTGCGTTATTCCAGCAAACAATCCTTAAAGTAATATACAAGTTGCTCCATCAGCTGGAAGTGCTCGAAAAGCCAACATAAAACCAACATTGCCTCAGCCACAGCCACCGCGCAGGCACAGGTCATATATGAGGACAGCATAGACATGTGTCTAATGGGCCTGAAGCAAACACTGTGATTAGAGGTGTGCTCTGATAAACACACTGGTAATTGCATGAGTGGGGGACTTAAGTCGCGCCTGTCTCGCTAACCGACACCAAAACTAGTTGCATCACCAGAAGCCAACACCTCCGTGCATATACATTAGCATAGTATTCTCGAACGTTTAATCGATATTTGCCTTGAGTACATAAATAGGAAGATGTAAAATAATTCGCTTCGGTGGTACTAGGTACTGTATCCACTTGCTCGCAAGGAAACATTGTGTCGTATGTTCGGTCAACACTTGAGTGTCACGTTTTCTTTATGGGTACCGACTTGTTACTTTGACAGCTAAAACGACATCGGAAACTATAACATTTCGTTAGTGTGATCAACACGTTGTGGCCATGGGACCTGCATGCAGGTTGACCTAACAGCGGTCTTTAGTGCAGTGGTGTTATTATCTCCTGGTCACTGATCCGTGGAAGCTGGTCAAGCATGGCTAGTCTCGATTACCTTGAATCTACAGTTAAATTCATAGATCACGGTGATATGATCTGACTAAAAAGAAAGGTGCCAATGAAATGTTAATCCATACAGTAAATCACCGCTTAAACAAAGCTGGCGAGCACGGAGACACGCCCTAACAACGCCGACGGGACGACTCGTCAAATGCACATACATCTCACCTGGCTCCATAAAGACAGACATGACGTCATTGTGAGATTATACGAGTTGCTAGGCGACGGACAAATGTTGTGTTGCTGTCTTAGTTAGGCGACTGACAAATGCTGTTTAGCTGTCTTAGCTAGGCGACGGACCAATGTTGTTTGGCTGTCTTAGCTAGGCGACTGACAAATGTTATTTAGCTGTCTTATTTAGTGAGAACGATTTTATATACAATGGATTGTGCAAATATTATCAGAGGCACCTGGGGTAGTGTCTAAGACGGTAAATGGAATAATGTCGACGCAGAAAGGTTATTTACACTGGATATTATCATATGAAAGAGTGGATAAAGGAATGGCATTTAACTAACATTTATTATTCTACAATTTAACGCATTGGAATTGAGCGTTTCTGCACCCATACTATAAAGTAGTTTGTGACTCTGTCTGTCTGTCTGAATGTATGTTTCCACATATCTCCTTCAGTTTTGCATATGTGGGGCTAACATTCTAAAGGCGTGCCCGGAGCCCATGGCGATGTTTCGTACATAAAATAAACCAAAATGAATGAAGTTGCCGTTTCCAAAACGTGACTGGGTAGTGCAAGGAGTCATATATTCTTGCAGTGTTTGCTTTTTTGTCCCGTGCAACGTCGGGTAACTCGGTTAGTAGTACACACGACGTAAGAAGATCCCGTGCAACGTCGGGTAACTCGGTTAGTAGTACACACGACGTAAGAAGATCCCGTGCAACGTCGGGTAACTCGGTTAGTAGTACACACGACGTAAGAAGATCCCGTGCAACGTCGGGTAACTCGGTTAGTAGTACACACGACGTAAGAAGATCCCGTGCAACGTCGGGTAACTCGGTTAGTAGTACACACGACGTAAGAAGATCCCGTGCAACGTCGGGTAACTCGGTTAGTAGTACACACGACGTAAGAAGATCCCGTGCAACGTCGGGTAACTCGGTTAGTAGTACACACGACGTAAGAAGACTATTATGTGAGTAGTACAATCCACACAGTACAAAGACTGCTCTCATCAACGTAGCCCTCTCTGAAGCGAAATATATGTTGTCTCCGGTCTGGCAGAAATGAGAAGTAAAGGGAGGCTCAAATCCGGTACAGTGTGTTCACGTGGGAGGGCAACGTGTTCGAAATCACACACTGACGTAATCAGTGGCAACACTTCGGGCAGTCGATTGTGCGTCAGAGGGGCAAAAACGACGTGACACTCGTTCGTTTATGTGCGTTGGAGAATCGCCGATATTACCCGTTGTGATTTGTCATTGGCAAATGATGTTCGCACGCCCCAAAACACCTACTCGTCTCGTTGTTATTCAGGCAGCATTATCGATTTAACACCCAACGCTAGGAGTATCTTGTGTAATAAACGGCGTTAACACGGGCTTTTAAATAGACGGGTATTATGTGGTTTTTAAAGTCTGCGATGACGCTGTGTTACGAGTTATAAATCATTCCATCAGTGCACGAGCGTTTCTGTGTAAGGGTGCACGCGTGATGTTGCCAATGACGTCGCACAGGTTTTGTGTATCAAAACGACTCGAACGTGTAGCACATACAGACATGGGCGGATCCAAGGGTGTCCATTAGGTGACCGTCTTTATTTGGGTCAGATTTTTTCAGGAAATCAGAATTATTTGTTGAGACACAGCGAGGTGGCGCCCTCCTGCGCTTTTTGCTCAGATGAAGACATTTCTAACACACGAACTTGGGACATTGCTAGATGTACTATCATTTGTCCCCCCCCCGTTGGTCTGGTTTGTTTTTCCATTCTCCCTAAAAAAAACGCAAATGGATTCTTCTTGTCAGCGCATTTTAATGAATTTCCATCATTTTAATGTATTGCCATCATTTTAATGTATTGCCATCATTTTAATGGATTTCCATCATTTTAATGAATTTCCATCATTTTAATGAATTTCCATCATTGTCATGTAGGTTAGCTTGCAAATCAGTTTGAGAGACAATATTAACGATTAATTAATTAAGGATACAACGTTTACTTTACTTTTGTGCATGGCAGCAAATAGCCACTAGTTAGAAGTATGATGGACACAGTCCGGAAGATCGCCTTCTCCTTCACCTATTCAGCAAAGAGGTTGCGTTACTTTCAGGCTGAGCTCCATTTAGACGAGGATGCACACGCTGGAATGAACAACAACACTGATCTGCAATCGCTCTGTGAGACAAGATGGTCCAATCGTGCGAACGATACGTATACATTCAATTCTGCATTCACTGCTGTAGTCGCTGTCATAGAATATTTGGAAGAAGATGGGACGGCAAAGCCAGACGCTATTTGTTCTCCATCAAAAATGTTGACTTCAACACAACACTACTGACCATTGACCATATTCCTACAGTACAAACAGTGTAACCACTGCCAAAGACGCAACCACTTCAATCGCCCAGCTACAGCAGAAGAGGGCCGACCAAGAAGCATCCCTTGACAGCACTCTAGAGCTAAGGGGAAAATTTGAGATTGAGGCGAGCAAGCCGCGCATTTATGGCAGGCTGAGGCACCGTCCGCGAGAATGTGGCCGCTGATGTAACTGACATATCCAGCCAGTATTGGAAGGGGTCAGCATATGGCGGTCGTGAATCACTTGGTGCAGGAAATACATATATGCTGCACTGAAGGTACACATCCACCTTTTGCGGAATGGGACTCGAACGGGGGAGGGGGGAGGGTCACGTTTTTCTCCATGGTCGGAGGAGCATTCCTTTTTTATGAAAGTTTTATTTTGACTTCAAAAGATTCACAAGATTACAAATGGTCACAGTTTGCTTTTAAAAATGGACCCCACACTCCCACTGAGATTTGTGCTTCCGCATGAATTTATACCTAGCTATGCACCTAGTGCGTACCTGATTTGAGTATTTCCCAGCATTGAATCAATAAGAAGGACAACTGCCTACAACAACAGAACAGTAGGCGTCGCCTGAATGCAAGACATCACATCATATGCAGCCTTAATAACAAAACTATGTTAGCGACATAGCTAAAAACATTCACAAGATGTACACATATTTCAGGCTTTTAAAAGTAAATACAAACTGTAATATGTGTAGAGAAACTTTTTATTAATTGCAAATACAACTGTGTTATGCAAATTGACACTAATAGGAAATATACAACGTATAGATAGCAACAGAAGTTTTGAAATGAGGTTTCAGTGTACTGCGAGGGACGCAGTCGCACCTATCTTAAAATCCCCGTAGGGCACGCGTGACAAATTCTCGCAAATTGATCAATGTCACGGTGCGACAAACAACCGACAAATGCCTTGACAAAAAGTAGTCTGCTTGACATGGTAATGAAGTTAGATGGTGTTCATGTATGCATGATATGCAGCGTCTGTTTGTCGGTATGGTTTGTTCGTTCAATATATGCATAACCTTCGCAGTTCGCTTACATGAGTGTTGCGTAACACCTGTCAGACATATTAATCTTGCCCAAACAGCAGTAGTCAAGAAAATCCCTCTTTATCGTTCCCTGCGAAGTTGACACGATCAGCGACTAGACTGAATAAAATATTACATGCAGCAAATCCCAACACGACATATATTAAATAAAAAACGACACACATGTTGAGAGATAAATGTGAAGAATAAAGGCAGAAGGCATGCGTTAGTTAAGAAATGCCCCCCCCCCATGTACAATAAACGTCGGCTGGACTTATTGTTGAATCGTTGCTAATTTAGCAGGAAGACTAACACCTTTATTCATGTAATCAGAATCCAGCAGAGCGTGTCTGCATTTTTTCATTTAATCCGCAGTGTTTGGCCATTTCGTATACTCAGTAGAAGCCGGTCAGGATTATAGTTTCGTTAGTCTTTCGTTAGTCTTGGATTGCGTTGAGTATTAATTTTGTTTATTAATCTCTCAAAGTAATTATCGCAATTTCCCGGCAATGGAAACAGACCTAGAATATGTAGGCTGAGTAGACGGTTTGACAAACTGTACTAGAACCAATATTCCAACGGCATGCACTTTATGGGGTAGACGTACAACTTCTTTTCTGACATCAAATACAGCGGGGCTATTCTGCTTGGTCGTTCATCTTGTAGACTTGGTCAATTCGCGTCTTTGTGTAAAGTGAACGAATCGAATTTAAAGAATTCATACATTCAAGGGTTGAATGGTCAGTCAGAGAATTACAATTAATTACTTCTAATCGCTCGGCGTCATTCTAGAGATACACACAGAGGGAATGAGAGGGGGGGAGTTGGGAGAAGGGGGAGAGAGGGTGAAGGGGAGTGTGGAAAAGGGGGAGAGGGAGAGAGAGAGTGTGTGTGTGTGTTTGTGTGTGTGTGTGTGTGTGTGTGTGTGTGTGTGTGTGTGTGTGTGTGAGTGCGTGCGTGTGTGTGTAGATAAGTATGTAGGAGCACATTTTTTAGAGATGAAGATAAAACTCTAGGAATGTATGAGGTATGATGTGATAAAACATAACTTTTTGTTCGATTATTTCGTGCGTACAGCTTAATAGTCCACACGCAGGATTGACTAATCGTTCCCGCTGATTACGTAGCCAAACACACTATGGCAAAATGGTAATCACTATTTTACGTTGTTGTGGGTTCCGTGTACTCGGAGCCGGGTGTGTGATTTATAGGAGCGACATTACGTGTACTTGGTCAAAAGGTTTGTCTGTTGTCTTTATCCCGCAAAAACACTACCCAAACATAATTATAGCAATTCGTGCACAGATGGAAGCATACTAATTATAGTAGCGACCCGGGAAGAACTTGTAGGCACTAAAGTTATATCTAAAATTAGGCTTGAAATACAAGGGCATTCATGTTGTTGTAAATGCGACTCGCCTTGTTGTGGTACAAGTAATCAGTGCTAATTGAAAAGAGTTCAACTTTATCGATGTTAATAACATTACATGTGCTTGGTCAAAAGATTGGTCTATTGTCTTTATCCCGCAAAACACAGTATTATGGCGACGGGGATGAGCGGCTTAGCGGGAATTCTTCCCTTCGAGTTCAATACAACTGATATTTCGGGGTTAGCCAACAAATGGAAAAACTGGAAATCGTCTTTCGAAATATATGTCATTGCTTCGGGGGTAACCGACAACAAGTAGAAGCGTGCAGTACTCCTTTACAAGGGCGGTTACCAGTTACACAAATTATTCTAGACCCTGTCGGACACTGGGGAGGATAATGACTATGACACGTGTGCCCAGGCACTAGACAATTATTTCGATGTCACGAAAAAATTTGCCTAAAGAAAGACATAATTTCCTGCCTACTTCATCTGAAGGGGGAGAGACAATAAATAATTTAACCGTACGATTACAGAAGACAGTTGAACCCTGTGCGTATGGAAAGGAGGAAGATATCCAAATAAGAGACCGAATTCTCTATTTCATTCGAGACAAAACGTTGAAGAGAAAATTGTACAGAGAGGAAATTCTTATTCTAACTAAGCTGCAGGAGATTGTAAACATCTTTGACGAGCTAGACGCTTTGTTGTTGACATCGTCTCGTACAAGGGAAGAAGCCATTGCTATCTACACCAAACACTCCAGTGGTTTCAACTCTCCAGACAGAACATTTAAAAGAAAATGTTGTAGATGCGATGGCATTGGTCACACAGCAAGGGATTGTAAACAATATAAAAACCACACATGTGAGAAATGTTGCAACATCGGATAATCCGTCCGCAAGATGCCAGGCTTGAAGTTGAGAAGCTGTAATAGCCGAGTTTATGCATACACCTCTCGGAGTCCTTTGGTGGTGATGGGCAGCTGTGAAGTGCGCATGTCAGTTCAAGGAGGTGGGGAAGTAGATGTTGCACAATTGTTGGTGGTCTAAGGCGATCATGCTGCTCTGTTAGGAAGAAAGACAGCCGTAGAGCTCAGAGTGCTCAGAGTAGGGCTGGTAGCAGCCGTGCATTTCACAGGAGGGTTAACCAAGAAGAAGTTGAAAGAAATGTACCCCCAGGCGTTCACTGGTCTCGGCAACTGAAGCTGAACATAGATGGGAGTGTAACACCTGCGGTCCAACCAATTAGAAGGATACTGTTCAAGAGAAAAGAGAAAGTTGTACAAAAGCTGAAGGAGCTTGACAACTTGGACGTCATTGAAAAAGTTGATGGTTGTACACAGTGGGTAAACCCCTAGTGACGGTGGAGAAGCCGAATGGAGAAGTCAGGGTGTGTCTCGACATGCGAGAAACAAACAAAGCCATAATAAGGGAGCGTCAAACCATTACCACTGTTGAAGACACAGCACAGGAGATCGTGGATTTGAAGGTGTTCACAAAACTCGACCTGAACATTACATTTCACCAGATGGAACTACATCCAGACTCCCGAGATGTCACCACGTTTGCAGCACCAAATATTATATTCGGGTTGAACATGGCCTCCGAAAAGTTCAACCACATCGTCAGACAGTTAGTGCAGAAGTGTCTCGGAGCGTTCAACATTCACGATGATATCATCGTTGGAGGTGTGGATGACGACCAATATGACGAGGAAGTTTGCCGAAAACGGACAAACATTCAACTTCGAGAAACTGAAATGCAAAGTAAGTAAGGTAAATTTCATGCGACATACAATGTTAGACAAAGGTCTGCAGGAACATAAAACAAACTATGGCGCCCAAAGCCGAAAAACGCGGCTGAAGTAAGAAGTTTTCTGGGTTCAGCATTGTTCAGTTCCAAGTTCATTCCCGATTTTGCTACAGCCGTTGTGGTAGTTGACACATGATAAAGCCAAGTGGAAGTTGACCAAGGAAGAGCAAAGAGCGTTTGACGATGTCAATCAAAAGTTCACAAAGGCGTCAATAATGGTCTACTATAGGATAGATGCAGACACGCGCAATGCCACTGATGCTTCGCCTGTTGGTTTGGAAGCTGTTCTTCAACAAAAGCAGGAAGATGGGCAGTATGAGCCAGTGTACAATGCCAGCAGGAAGCTGCGAAACGCAGAGACAAGATATTCTCAGTTTGAGAGAGAAGCCTTAGCCGTGAAGTGGGCATGCGACAAATTTCATATCTAGTTGTACCGCAGATAGTTTGAAATACACACAGATCACAAGCCCCTGATACAAGTGTATGGTGGACAGGCTAAACCACCAAACACGAGGTTAAAACGATGGCTGCTAAGAATACAGCAATGCAGTTTCAAAATCAAGTACATCACAGTATAGTGGAACTTGGCAGATGGATTGAATAGACTACCCATATATGGGACTGAGATAGAGTCTGGAGTCGGTGTCGAAGAGTACGCCTACCCAGTAATGATGGAATCAGTGTCTGCAGCCATGACAGCCACACAGATTGAACTTAGAGTCAGCTGGAGTCCCGTTGTCGATTCAGATCCGAGACGACACGTGGGCAAACCTAAAACACACAATGTTCAAGGCTGCACGTGAAGAGTAGTGGGTGATTGGTCAGACCGTAATGTAGGGAAGCCGTATCGTTCTCCCACAGAATATGCAGAAACAAGCCTTGGTCCTAGCTCACGAGGAACACCAAGGTGTGGTACGCACTAAGTCCAGACTGAGAGACAAAGCGTGGTGGCCGAGATGAACAAAGACGTTGAAGCTTTCGTCAGAGTATGTTATCCGTGTCAACTTGTGGGTGCTCGTCCAAGTCCAGAGCCGATAGGGTCGACACCATTCCCACAGGGACCTTGGGACGAAATCGCAATTGATCTCTGTGGGCCACTGTTAAATGGTGAATGTCTGTTTGTGGCCATTGATTATTTCTCCAGGTGGCCGGAAGTGGTTTGGATGCGCAAAACGAATGCTCAGAACATAATAAAATGCTTGGACCCCATGTTTGCACACATGGACTGCCATACAACGTGAGGTGTGACAACGGACCACAATTTGTTGAAGCAGATTTCGAAGGATTCCTCGAGTATCTTGGGATACAACACACGAAAGGTTTCCCACGGTGGCCAGAAAGCAATGGGTAAGTGGAACGTTTCAACGAGACAATGATGAAAGCCATTAAGATCGCTGAAATAAAGAAGAAACACTGGAAGGAGGAACTGCAGAAAGTCCTTTTATAGTACCGGACGACTCCTCATACCGTCTCGGGTGTGAGTCTAGTGGAGATGCTGCTGGGTCGCAAACTGAGGAACATGTTGCCGAAAATGCAGATGAGAACAGAGCCCATGGATGAGTTGCAATGACAAATACAAATTCGCGAGAGCGATGCGAGGACAAAAAGGTATGAGAAAGAGTATGCAGACAAAAAGAGAGGTGCTAAAATGAGCGACATTGAGGTTGGCGACATACTGATTCTCAGCCAAAATAAGAGAAATAAGCTGACCACGACTGTCTTAACGTAATTGTTTAACCTAGGTAAAAACTATGGAGAGTGACTCTCTGAAAATGGGGGAGATGTGGTGTAGTGTCATAATGGTAATCACAATTTTACGTTGTTGTGGGTTCCGTGTACTCTGAGCAGGGTGTGTAATTTATAGAAACAACATTACATGTGCTTGGTCAAAAGGTTTGTTGTCTTTATCCCGCAAAACACTACATACACATATACAAATTCGTGCACAGATGGAAGCATAATAATCATAGTAGGGATCGGGGAAGAACAGCTATATTTAAAATATTAGGCTTGAAATACAAGGACATTCGTGTTGTTGTAAGTGCGACTCAACATGTTAATAACAACATTTCTCTACGATTGGGCATCGGACATTGCTTCTGAGAGTTAACACGAAATATGAGAGTCTGTTCAGAAAATAGGCGCACCACCTAGTCAGAATGAGCTGAACCGTCACATTCATGAATTGTTTTATATATGCACTTTTTATATATGTACAAGTTAGATTGTTATATTACGTGTATCATAACATATGACATCAGCGTAAATCTCCATAGCGTTATAACGGCTTCATGCTCGTCGGTTTTACTCATACGTGTTTTACACACTGGCAGAAATAAATTCCTTGAAGAACTTCTTCTTCCCGTGAAGGACTGGGCTCCTTAAGAGCGTTGTAAGTCCTGCTCGGCGCCTCTCACGCGCCGGGAATCGGTGGGTTAGATATAGAGATCACCACTCTTTGAGTCTACGACAGATTACACATTTACTCCCTGTGTGGGATATTTTACTTCAACTGGCATAGACACCAGGTAGAAGGGACCGTCGGCTTTTAGTGTTTCTTCCGAAATACATGGCAAAGTGGGGTGAACGAAATTGCCTAGGTTTTGAAACGGCAGCAGGTGGTTTTGAGCCCCGGTTCCCTCGACCGAAAGTACGACGCTCTACCACTTGACAACCGCGCTCCGAAATAATATGCAAATATTCCCGAAATCGTGATATATTATAACAAACCGTTGTATTAGAAGTTTGGAATGCATTAAAAAATAATGTTATTGGCTACTCTTCGATAAAAAGTAATTATATTTGTGGCAAAGAAGCCCCAAGCGATTTAACATTTCGCTCGGCATTGTCCCTATGGAATCGGCGTGTGACGTCAGTCTGGCCAAACGAACATCAACAAACATTGTCATTCCATAGCAACGCAAAATATATTCGTACGTTAAAAACGTATATGTTGCAGTGGGTCAAAAACAATGAATTTGGGTGTGACATCAGTTTCATTATTTTAAACACTACTAAAACACTGCAAGATATATAGATTTTAAATAATAGCTGGCGTGGATCGAGAAGCATTTTGTGCACTGTGCTACTACAAAGCCCACAGCCCAAGGGCAAGACCAAGGTCATGGCCAAGGTCAAGCTAATGCAAAGAAGAGGCAGCTCTACTCAAAAGTCAGATCGACACAGTTGTTAAAAAATTGCATATATCAAGTTATTTCGGCAGTAAAATCATACAGTGTCCACATATTTTCCCACGTGTTCTAATATCCCTAATCAAACAACCGAGGCCACTGGTCCAACTTCCAAGCCTAGGTCCTAGGCTAGGGATAGGCTAGACTCAAAGACTGTGTACTAGCGTGTACAAACTAAACATGCAATTTAAAAACAGTTTGATAAATAAATACGCCTGGTACCACCAAAACAACACTATTGTAAATACATTTACATTTATGTTGTTTTTGAGGTTTTGATCTCGGGCATTTTAGTTACTGCGGCGTGAATCCGAAGGCTTCAGCCAATAAATCAGACCTTCTTTGACACAACTCGCTGTCGCGATTTCGTTTTTATGACAACGACAGCGTTGTTGACTGGTACATGGACGGAATGACTTGAACCGATAAGTTTATGTCAGTTGCACAGTCAGAAAGTTAAGTGCCTATGAATCGGCGTAGGCAAAGTTGGTTTGTTTGGCCAAAATGATGTCACGCGGCCTGACTTCTACCGGTAAAAATCCAGAAACTGGTTTCGGAAAGTGCCTTCGGGAATGTAGGTATATCCCCCGTTCTATGACTAAATTAATGCAACTTTTTACAATTTCATGACTGAATATGAATAAGGGGATACAATTCTATTCAGAACGAGTGAACTCAAGTAAATGTATCCGACCTTTGCATGTGATCTTTAACATGCATATTTGCCCAAGCTCTGTGTGGCCACAGGACGCACATATTTCATATATATATATATATATATATATATATATATATATATATATATATATATATATATATATATATATATATATATATATATATATATATATATATATATGAAATATGTGCGTCCTGTTGACACACAGAGCTCTCTCTCTCTCTCTCTCTCTCTCTCTCTCTCTCTCTCTCTCTCTATATATATATATATATATATATATTTCAAACAAATATATATATATCTGAAATAAGCGTCCTGTCAAACAAATATATATATATCTATATATATATATATATATATATATATATATATATATATATATATATATATATATATATATATATATATATATATATATATATATATATATATATATATATATATATATATATATATATATATATATATATATATATATATATATAAACCATTTCCATGATACTTAAAACATACCGCTTGAAATTGTGTCCTACGGTATGCACACATGTGTGTATGAATATATGTATGAATATACGTATATATGTATACGTATGCATAACAAATACACACACACACAACCAAACAAACACACATGCTGGACTATAGTAAGATAGTAAAACCGGCGGAATTCCTAACATGATAGTAGTGAAAACAAACATATAGTGACGATACAATTCACTGTTGTAATGACAAAGGATATAATGTTTGAATTTGTTTAGAATACATTGCTAAATGTAAGCTGCTACGTTAATAACGAAATATCCATATTTCCTCCTACTCCGATATTACCTCCAAAGTAAGTTGACCCGCTATGTCATACTTATGATTGCATTAGCACTTCCATATGTAGGGTCAAACCAGTTCAAGAGTGACTTATTCTGGAGATTTATCTGACAAACATCTTTTGTATGTTAATTTGATCATGTAAGAATAAGCGCACGCGGTAAGTGGTCAGCAGAATTAAGCCGATGCTGCTTTCTATGCCACTAAAAGAAGCTTATTCCGCATGGCCGGCTAACGCGAAAGGTGAGCAGTTAAGAACTGTCTAATTGAGAACGATCACCACAGCTCGTCGGTAGAATGCAACAGGGTATATCGACTGCTTTGGCGAGCGCGTAACTTTCTTGTGCCGTTGTCATCGTCCTCTTAATGAAATACTTTTTTTCTGAGATGAAACGGCATCACAGTTAGTTGTCAGACAAAACTTGTATGGCAAAAAAAAATGGTAAGTGATAACAGTTTTTCAAGACGACCAATAGCTCACCGGTGTGCGTTGGATAGCAGCGAAATGTTTGTGCATGACACTATCTATATTAAAGCTACATTAGTGCTTAATTTTAGAACTGGCTAAAGAGCCTTTCCAAACAATTCACAGCACATGCGCTTTCTTCGTCAACCCTTCCATTTTCCACGTGTCTAACCCACGTTAATAGGCTCCTCACTAGCTTTCTCCTGAAAGTCTCTTTCACACCAACTTCCTCCCTCAGCTCCCGTCAGTCTTTCCACTTTCCTCCACGCCTTCGCCCAACTTGTATTAACAACGTTGTTATTTGTTTATTTTCTCGCAGTAGGCGAATCAATTATTTCTGTAGAATTGCGAGGAACCCTTTTGTTGGTTCGACAGTAGTGCCATCTAGCGGATAAGTCTGGACGTTCGCAATGTCTAAATTTGGATCAAGCATATGTTAGTATCAGACAAAGCAAATGTACTGTGTAAAATGAATAATGATAACTTATCAACATAGTGTATATGTAATTAAGTGACCACACTCAGTGTGGGTATCTTGCAAGGCGTAAACACCACTATACATGCTTAGAGGCTTAATGTCATTGTTGAGGTGTGTCTGTCGATAACCTAACTATCAATGGTTATTGACAGACATAATGCTGCTAAGTCAGATAGTAGCGACGTATCACACGACAGGTGACTTAAACCTGCCAAACACTTATCGACTTTTAGTCGCCAACAGTTTTTCTGCCAAAAAATATTTGGCAACTGCCGTCGGACGAACGATTTATCGTATGCCAGTTGTCAAAAAAAAAGTGTTGCCAACACATAATGACTACACTTGAGTTGCCAACTGAAAAAGTAGTCGCCAACATGTCGGCAACTGGAGAATCGGTATGTGCGTGGCGGGCTTAAGTCAGACTAAAATGTGTATCTCTGACTTGTTCTAGCAATTACCACCTCTCCGTTACAACTCTGAAACAAGTATGCCTATGTAAAGGGAGCAATATTAATTCAAATGCAATAGTGGGTCGGATATATAATTATTATTATTGCCAGGTTCGCGGTCAGCTTGGAACTGTGTGAGGCGGACTACAATCACTTTTCCCATTGGTGGCTATAGGGCTCCGTGGGAAATTAGTCCAACGTTTTCGTGGGAAAGTCGTGAACAAGACATACCCAAAGTGATACCCAATAAGTTCGGCTCAGACCGGTAATTGATTTAGAAATGTTGGTGCGCTCTGCAGAATAGCCACTGTGCTGATACGCGAACGGTCAGCGTCTGTTCATTGCCATAGGATGAAAGATATAATGTAGTTGCGCGTATAACGTTAACATTAATAACTTAACAATGTTTATGAGGCCTCATAGACGGGTTTATGACACGCAGTTCTTACTTTCCTAGGGACCCTTTGTGTAATGGTGGACGTATCGTGACTGTGGTCTGTGACTAACTGATTCGTAAATGTTGCGTCCTTAGTGAGAAATAAGCAACATTTTTCACGCCAGGATTAATATTTGAGCCTATATCATTTTACACGGTCGGAATGATTTTCTCCATTATAAAAGTTAATGTAGAATGTTGTAATAATACATATGCCTTCTTCTTATCAAACCCGTTATCACAATATACAGGAAGCGTCAATTAATAAGATGTTATTGATTGAATGGCTTGCGTTGCATTTGATCACATATTTGACACGAGTGCGCAATATTACAAGGGAATTAACCTTCGGTTGTCATGTAACTCGATGTGATAGCACATGCTTCTAATTACTCTTTGGTTGTCATGTAACTCGATGTGATAGCACATGCTTCTAATTACTCTTTGGTTGTCATGTAACTCGATGTGATAGCACATGCTTCTAATTATTCTTTGGTTGTCATGTAAGTCGATGTGACAGCACATTCTTCAAATTCACGCTACTTGTTAAGTAATAAAATCTATGCTTCCACTGGCATCGAGAATGAATATATATTTATAGCGATGCACGTTGTGTTGTAGTTGATATCCACACCATCTACATCGACGAGGAGGCGACAAGTTTCGAATATTGCAACCGTCACATTTCTGGCTTGGACCATTTCGACCGGTACGTCAAATTCAAATATCCAGGATGTGTGGTAGAGCGCTTAACATTAGCACTGTCACAACTTAACATGCACGTATTATTATACTATTATAATTGCCCTCTTTGACAGCATTGATGTCACTGCGGTCGTCATCCTGGGAGCCAGCCCAACACGAAAGAGCAATTCAAGGATATGCCTGCCATTAGCGACGACTGGTCACCAGCCAATTAAAACTAAATGCCCGTATGTTCGCGTAATACTATCGGTCAACTTACCAAATGACATATACGTGTGTTAATAGGTCGATATGCTAGGGGTACTGGTGTGCTATGTAGCCCGAGAGAATGATTGCGGTTAACAAAGTCAAAATCACTGTCAAATGTATGACGTGCGTCACCAATGTCGGGATAAGTATAGTCTGAGGAAGAGTTATCGGCTCAGCGCGATTAGCTAACTAAGCGGCCCGGTAAACATTATACATGCAAAGAATTAATGTATTTGCCATCAGGACAATGTCGACGATGTTAATACAAACGTGTGCTTGTATACCACCAGAAAATGACCTTCGCGCGTACATGTAGCTACACATCGTGTGTTTCATGGGAATACAGTTATATGATTCGACATAAAAACCATATGACACTTCTTAACACCAACGTAAAAAGAGGGGCGTTTTCTTCTTATTAATGCGAGGCTTAATCCGGGCGTTATACGGTTCTTCATAAACGGTTATAATCAGAATTTCAGGCTTAAATATCACAAAAGCTCCCAGCTTCTTTGTACCGCAACGGGGATAAAACAAAACATTTGAACACTCGAATCGCGTCCACCTGACAACAACGCGACGCATTAACAGACGCATTAATTCACCAAGTGTGTCTACGCTGAGGTGTCTAGTCGATCCGCAAAATCACTGACATGTTAACAAGGTGACTCATCAATTAGCCACACCTATTTATTGTAACGCCCAGGTAAACTGTACACCACACGTTGTTCATAAACTATTATCGTCCGTGTGTTGCGTAACGGCAGCACGATACAGCCATTATAGCGGACGCAGTGAACTGTGTTAACTGTGCAGTTGGAGCACCGAGTCACTGCACAATTGCAACATCCAATACTAAAGGAGGGGCGGGGACGATACGATATAGCCAGCCAATCGGGCCACTGCTACTTCCTTAAGCGGCGTTTGGCTTGTATCAGCGCCCGCAGTCGTGTTTGCCTCTTGATGAAATCAGTACTTGCGCAACAGTGTACTAGTTCTCATGCTCGACACAGACGGGTAGGTGAATTTGTCTAACTGCGTAACAGCTAAGTAATTTACTCGTAATTAATAGTGTAATTCCGAACACTTCTAAGCATTTTAATATCAACCAGCTGCTGTGAACATTTAGAACTTTTATGGACTGTTTGTATTGTAATGCAAATAAACAATGCACGATTGTCGTATACGATGAATATCATACTAGATATCGAGTTGACCGCAATTATGTATATACACTGATATATCAATTACGTATATACACTGATATACCAATTATGTGTATACACTGAGATATATAGGCACTGTTATTTCGATTTTAAAACGATTAATGTAATAAAACTACGTATAACGTAAGACACGCATGTACGCTCGTACTACCGCACGGACGCATGCACGCACACGCGTTTAGCGCACACACGCACGCACAACAAAACACGACGGAAATGTCACTAAACCTTACGCTTAATGGGTGAACGAACATTGATTTCAGACACTCTTTCGAGCTTTCGACGGTCCACGTCACCTTTCGATCTGTGCGCAAACGAAACGCTTGTGACGGTACAATGGCGGGATGTGGACGAAGTGATCGTTGAGACCGGCATTCTGCAAAGCAAGGTAAGCAAAACTAATGTAAGGAGGTCAAACGTCACATGTTCGACAAAGCGACCGATTCTATCAGTTCTTGAACACATCAAAACACATCCACTTATTCGGCTAAATGGCGTGATAGAAGCGTAAACCAGGTGCGATAGCTTATAAATACTGGAACAAGTTTGTTCCTTTAGCGTAAATGTTGCGATATAAACAAGTGAAGGTGATATTTAGACGAATCCTATTTTTGTTCTGCGCCACTGCCGAACTGGGCCATTTCCGGCAATCCGTTTTGTTTATAAATTATATTGCCTGTGTTCTTGTTTGAGATTAATCGAATAAAGGGTTCGATGGAGTTGACATTGGCCTGTCATTTTGAGTGTTTTTTTTTATATAGATCTGTACCACATAGGTATTTGAATTGGCCACTATTCGAAGTTTCGAAATACATTTTCTCCAATCAATGAGTTGGACGAAAACAGTAGCAACACTCGCACATGCAATCGCGCGCACACGCACACGCACACGCACGCATGCTTAATCTGTTCTGTTTTGGATAAACAAAACTTGTAGGATGTTGTTTGACATAATACCAAGTTAATGTCGCGTAGCATCACGCAGATGTCTAAAGTGATAATCCCGGGGTTCATCACCACACGCTACAGTGTTCGTAGTCTTGTTAAGGTCCTCTGTCGTATACTGCACAACCAGGCCTACGCGACACGTATTTAGTCTCGTCGATGTCATCAGCGGCACATGACCTGACCAAGTTCGTAGCTTTGATGAGGTTCCCCGTGATACACGCCGTGACCAAAAATGTAATGATGCCTGCGCTCGACCTACGGAGATGGTTTACATGCGCAAAGGTAGGCATGTCGGTATCAATATCTTGACAACTGTTCACAAATTCAATCCAATGTAGTTTGAACTCGTGATAGTGTCGTGCACCTCTACCTGGTTTGAGTTGCGCGAACACCTCCATCAACTTGGAGCGATTGGCATCGAACACCAATACTGCCACCATACTTTCAAGCTTCCACTGCCGCATCGGGAAACAATGAAGTAGTTCACAGCTACAGCAACTGATGAAAAACAGAATGCCAACCGACTGCGACGACAGAGAACATAGTGTCCATATTTGAATTGGCTAAAATCATTCAATTTGCTAAAATCATCTGCGTCCATCTGTAGTCCTCGACGGCTGGCGGAGTAGCAAAAAAAATCGGACGCGGACTACGATCTTGTCCGATTATTTGTGTTACTCCGCCACGTCTCCGTCGATATTTGTGTTAATCTACCACCGTCTCTGTCGATATTTGTGTTAATCCACCGCCGCCTCTGTCGATATTTGTGTTAATCCACCACCGCCTTGTCAATGTTTGTGTTAATCCACCACCGCCTCTGTCGATATTTGTGTTAATCCACCACCGTCTCCTTCGATATTTGTGTTAATCCACCACCGTCTCCGTCGATTCAAGCGGGTTGCAATTCGTAAATGTACCATTTGATACAATGATTCTGTATTAACCGCATATAAATGTGGCTGGAGTATTGTTTATGATATATTAGCAACTAACCCCAAACTTAACTAATATATCGTTAAAACCGCCGATATCGATATTTTATTAAACGGATTATAACATGATATACAAACACATGCAATGGGTATACGTATACCATTCCATAGATGGTTGCATAGTCGATATGCGTCAAATATTACGGTCAGTGCAAGTAGGCAAAAACATTTTAACAAGAATTTTTAACAAGATTGCCATCCCAAACAACAAGTTCCAGATGGCAAGTGGACAAGGATGCCATTGGCATATCGAAAGTCCAACAATTTTCTCATCTATATGTAGCCCGCCCTTATCAAATATCTGTCAATTCTATTTTTAAACACATTCACACTACTAGCATTAACACAACCATTTGGCAGTTTGTTCCATTCATTCATCACCCTCTGTGAGAAAGAGTACGTTCTCATGTCCAACGTACACTGCTCCTTAACTAATGCTGCTTTGTGTCCTCTGGTTCTAATGCCTTCTTTAAGTTTGAAGAACATATTCCTATCAACATCCTCATAACCGTTCATTATTTGAAACACTTCTATTTGGTTTACTCTTAGTTTCCTGGTCTCTAGTGTTGTCAAACCCCATTGTAATAAGCGACTTTCGTAACTAAGGTCTCTCACTTCTGGAATCATTTCAGTTGCTCTTCGTTATATTCTTTCTAGCTTGTCTATGTCCTTTGTACGATACAGCCTCCATGCCTGAATACAATGTTCCAAATGTGGTCTAACCATTGCTTTGTACAGGGGTACAATCAGCTGTTTCTCCTTATACATGACAGTTCTCCTAATCAGCCCCATAATTTGATTTCCTTTCGAAGCAGCAATCCGACATTGCTCTTAAACTTTCATGTCAGCACTAAATGTTACTCCTAAGTAATTTTCTTTTGTGGTTCTACCTAGTACACCATCCCACATTTTATATTCTTCGTCCATGTTTCCATGTCCTATGTGTATGCATTTACACTTCCCTAAAATTGAATAACATTTGCCATTTTTCTGACCATTTAACTAATTTATCTATATCATCCTGTAAACTTTGTTTATCTGTATCATTAGTAACCTTTCTGAATACTTTTGTGTCATCTGCAAATTTGAGTACTTTGCTAGATATGTCTTCTTCAAAATCATTTATATATATTAAATACAGCATATGGCCTAATACTGATCCATGTAGTACCCCACGTAAAACCGATTTCCAATTTGAAATTTCACAATCTACTATTACTCTCTGTCTTCTATGTGTAAGCCACTTTTCTATCCAGTTGATTTCATCATTACCTATATCATGGGCTTTTAGTTCAAGTAACAATCTTTGATGTGGCATTTTATCGAAAGCTTTCTGAAAATCTAAGTAGACAACATTCACTGGTGACATGTCGTCTACCCACTTTGTAATCTCTTAAAACAACTTAAGATATTGGTTAGACATGACCTTGCTTTAAGGAACCCATGTTGAGATGTATTTATTAATTTATGTTTTACAAGGAATTCCACCATGTGGTCTCTAATTAATGTTTCGAGTAATTTACACACAACTGATGTTAAACTCACTGATCTGTAATTTTCTGGTTTGTTCCTCGATCCCTTCTTAAATAGTGGCGTAATATTTGCTTCTTTCCATTCTGAAGGAACCATTCCTTCTTCTAGTGACATCATTTCAGGATATGCAAATAATTGACCTAAATGTTCTCATTTATTGCCCTCAAATTTAGTAAATGGAATTGGAAGTGAGTTGATATCTTCTGTGGTAAAAACTGAGCAGGATCTCTGCCATTTGAAACCCGTCTGAAATTATGAGTCCCCTGTTGTTTTTCAGTAGTCCGACCTTATCTCGAACTTTCTGCTTACTCCTTACATAAGCATAGAAACTCTTGTTGTAATTGTTTATATTACCTGCCAAACCTACCTACAGCTGAAATTAGACAATCTAAAAGATTAGATTGTCTAATTTCAGCTGTAGCTAGGTTAAGTGCCTCTTTGTAATTTGCATAGTCTTCATCCTTTCTGGTACGTCTATAAATCCTCCACATAGTTTGCTTAAACACTATTTTTCTAATAGCTTCTTTTGACAAGTGTTTCTTTCTAGACCTTTTTCCTTGTTTTATCAAGGGAAAAAATTATCGATGATACTCTCAATTTCATATTTTAGAATATTCCAACATTCAATTGCGGTCTTATTCATCAGCATGTTATTCCAATCTAGCTTTGCTAAGTATTTTCTCATAACTTTATAGTTACCTTTGTGGAAGTTTCTCCTATACGTTTTTTTATTTTTACTTTCTGATTTTACATTGATGCCAAAATTTATTTGATTGTGGTCACTGTTACCCAATGTGTCATGTATTTTTACATTGTCCACTAATTCTTTGTGAGACGATAAAACTATATATAATACATTTTCTCCCCTGGTTGCTTCTAGCACGTGCTGAGCAAGGAAGCTATTCTGAATTGAAAATAGAAATTGTTGGTCCTCACTCCCTGTGCTCTCTAGAGATTTCAATTGTATGTGTCCATGGTTAAAATCTCCCATTATGATACATTCCCCTTTACTAACTTCCTTTATAGCATCTTGTATTTTTGTGTTATCCTCTTCGTTTATGTTTGGACTTCGGTAAACTAATCCAATAGTTAATTTTGAATTTCCTGAAACTATTTTGCACCAAACAGCTTCATCTTAATCTGCTTTCCTTTCTAATTTTATTTCATAAGCCTGAATTGATTCTTGAACATATAATATAACTCCCCCTCTCCTTCTTCCTATTCGATCTCTCCTAAACATTACGTATCCTATCAATCCTAACACAGCATCTGTTATGTCTGTGAAAGCGTTTAAGTCTAAATATGTTAAGTCTAGACATGTTAAACACGGTTAAGTCTAAACATCTTAAATCTAAACATGTTGTGCCACCCGATTAGAATTCCCTGTTCTACGCACCGGCGCCATTTTAAATACATTCTAGAAATGTGACAACTGTACCGAACTTCCCCCAACGCATAAAACGTTACGCAGATATGTACTTAGCTATTTAGCCAAAATCGTTTTTCCCGAAGAGGTGATAATTCCAGAGGAACCTACTAATTTCGATTGAGACTGGGTAACTAATTAAAAATTTAGCGGATAACCTGGGTACCAAATAGAAACGACCTGGATCCGCCCATGTAATCATTGCTGTGTCATGGTATATATGTTGTTTGTTGAACATGTCATCATTACTTTTAAAACTATATTTAAAGTAATAGTTACGTCTCATGAAACTTGGTTTTATTTTTCCAAATATTGCAACCGAATCTCCAAATCTTCATAGGCGGAATGATATATTTGATTGAAATATTCGGAAAGACAAAACACAGTTTTTAAAAGGTAATTACCATGTAATTATCAGTTATTCAACGATTATAATTATTGTTATTATTTACAAACAACATTATTTATTTTATATTATGTTCTTATTAATATTAGTGTCACGAAAAAGTATATTTCATAGCCATGGTAGTACTATCTGCGCTAAACCGACTATGAATATCGTTACTTACAGTTTGTTTCTTTGTCTGTTACAGTAACCACAGTGGCTGAAGATCATAAGTACATCCGACATGAAGTACAATCATTTCATTCTGATAATGGCACTCGTGGCGGCTGGTGAGTCAACATTTACACATTTGCACGCACATGTGTGCAAACATTCACTCAACGTAATAGAGGCTACCCGAAATGACATATGCTGCCTCTTTTGGATACAATCACCATTTGTGTTATAAAAACTGTTTGAAAACCAATGACATAAAGCCAATCTACCTTTCAAAAATCATAAAATTGTTCATATGCACCAATGTGAGTTGCTTTGCTGAACCGGACTTTTTTGATAGGTCTACTTGGAGTTTAAACGATCAAGCATTCAGCTATAAGAAACGTCAAAGCCTTGTATGAGGGATGTCGCATAAGATTGCTATATTATAATTTCATTGTATCAACTATTATCAACTATGCGGACGCATCTTACGTCACATTTACAATTCATAGAAAACAAGTTGACCCGTTTCACAAGACGAAACATATTATTATAAACATGTGATCGTACATTTCATCAAAAAGTGCACAGCTACATAAAGACTGTGGAACTGAATATTAATAGACAGTATTCATATGAGGAGACTTAAATACTTAACTTAACTGATTAACTTATTTACTTTACTCAGTCCCGTTACTATTAGACAGGCAAGTAATCGACGTTATCCAGTCCTATTTGCAACCATACTTTCCAACTCATCTGTCTTAAATTTCTGGATGTGTGCTTCTCTTCTCTGTTTCTTTTAGGCGTCCTCTTTTCCCTTTTCCAGATAATTTCCAATACCACGCCTTCCTTTGTGGTTTTGATGGCGGCTTTCTAAGAACATGACCGAAATACATCCATCTTCTGTTCAATATTGTTAACTTGATTGTTTCTGCATTTGCTCTTTTAAGGACGTCCTCTTTGTTGATAAACATATTCCATTTGGCATTCAAAAACCTGAGCATTTGTTATGAAAACGTGATAGTTTATCTTTGTTTGTCTTCCATGTATCAGAACAATAACTTCATACGGGTTTAACGTTGCTGCTGAGTTTGCGTTTATGCTCCATGATCTCCACATTTTAAAGTTTTTTAAATGCTACTCATGACTTTCCTAGCGTACTCTAGATGTCAAACCACCTCTACCATTCCACTAAACACGTCTACAAAGTTAATCAACAGATGGGTTTGCAATTCTTAGATTGCTCCATGGTGTTAATTGATCACGGCAAAATCCTATTTTTCATCTACCGCTTTCCTTATTCGTTGTAATATGGATGAGCAAACAGTTTTCCTTTGACTTTAAGAAGGGTTATGCCTCACCAAATGTTGCAATTTACCAGTCCTTTTAAGGTATTTTATTATTATTATTAAGTACTTCCATTCTTCCATATTGGGTTGCTTTTATATGTTGTCCAGCTTCGCTAGGATATCAAATTTGTCTTTCAAATAACATTTTGGCAGTGACTTTGTCCTTAGTCGCAATTCTTGCATAACTTCAGTTTGCCCTCCATTTGCATGTTGAAAGCATCCGTTTAATTTATCATAGTAAATGTTATATTATCTGATGGAGCAGGTCTATTGCGAACTTCTTGAACGTTTTGACACACTTTTATGTTCTCCTCTAGTGTTGTTAACATACATAAATTTTTGTCTTCCAAACAGTTTCCAAAATCACGAGATACTTTCTTTGTGATTTCGTAAAGCGTGTTCATTGATCCATTCGTGATTTCTTCTTGACTATAATCTTTAAAAGAAAACTAATACATCCCTAGGAGTAAGAATTTAGGGATAAGACTAAAAGAAAAACATAAGTTATCATATATCGCTGCATTTTAACCATAAAAAAAGCTTTACTAGTCAACATCTCACAAACCGGTTCATTCCAACACCAGTTCGACTTCATTGGGAAGAAGTCGAATTTGTGTGGATAACAAATCCAACTATTATTATACATAACAATTAGACTAATTCATGAACTAAACAAACATAGCATGATTTCATTTGAAATTTATGTTGCAGCAACCACTACGGCTGTGCAAACTACAAGTACGGCGGGGACAAACGAAATATGGACGTCAACGGAATCTACCGGAACAAATACCGTCGAAACAACGAGTAAAGGTGCAAGTTTAATCTTAAATAATCGGTTTATTTACTTTTTGTGTATTTGTTACATGATACATATGAGCAATATTCTTTTCGTAAACGTATGGCAATATTTATAATGCTCCTCATGCATAACAATAATGACAACATTATACTAATCAGACACAATTAGTGATGTCAATAAATTGACACAAAGTATCGAAACAGTTTTTAACAACACCTAAATGAACTACCTTAGATTTCATCCACGAAATAAACACAATGCTGTTGTAGGGGTTAAATCCAGTTCCAATCAGCTATTTGTAACTAAGCAACAGACAGGCGAAGTTACAACGCGTTAACTTTGGACGCAGCCACGCTCAAAACTGGTTATGGCTTCAAAATTAATTTCCTAAGTAAATTTTGAATACGCTTTATCTAAAAATATAATAAATAGGCCAGCTTTAATTTGCGTGACTAACTGAAGTGTAGACAGAATCCGACAGATTCCTTTATTACTCTTTTGACATTTGTCGTTAATTTAGCTAAGGCGTCAACATTAACCCTTTGGAAACCGACGGGCTCCTCATAGTTAACAAGTCGTGTGGAAATAATAATTAACGCAACAAGCAGAATACCCTGCTCGCAGTGCCAATATTGTGCTATGGTACTTACTGGAATACGGAGGCACAAAGGTGTGAAACTCGAGACACTAGACCAAGACGACGGCTCTCCCTTCGTGAGGGATAGTGTAAGCTGTTCTTTATTCAGTCTGTTCTCTGGACGTCAACTGGGTGTATATATATGGGACTATTTTGGGGTGTCACTATTGTGCGGATGATAATGACTATAGCACGTATTAACCGTGGATGCGGATTATTAATATGTATGCTCCGCAATACAATTCCATAAATGCGCAATATCTCCTTCTCCTGTAGTGTTGTTAACATGCACCCATTTATGTCTTCCAAACAGCTTCCAAAATCACGAAATAATGTTTTTGTAATTTTGTAAAGCGTGCTCATTGAACCTCTTCGTGATTTCTTCTTGAATTTAGTCTTTGAAGGTAAAATAAAACATCACTTGGAATAAGATTTGATGGATAAGGCAAAAAGAAAAACGTAAGTTATTATATATCGCTGTATCTTAGTCGTTTTGCTCATCATCCTGAGTCAATCAAAATACGGCGGTGACAAACAAAATATGGACGGCAACAGAGTTTACCGGAACAAATGACACCGACAAAACGACGCCTTCCGTCGAACCAACGAGCGAAGGTGCAAGTTTAATCTTAACCAATCGGTTTAGTTGCTATTTGAATGCCCAATTTGAAATTTCTATGAAAATGCTATTTTGTTGAAGATATGGATCGATTGATACTAATTATTATGAATTCAGTTATTTTGCAACAACCATCACAATCGCGAATGTTACCACGGGGTCAACCGAAATATTGGCGGAGAGCACAGGAACTGCCGTGCCAACTACAATCGAAGAAACAACGCTTTTCGACGAAACAGCGAGCGAAGGTTCACATTTGATCTGAACTAGTTATTTACACTTCCCTTATTGCTACATAAAGAAATTAAAAATAAACATCAAACTGCTGGAACGATTTATATGAATTAATATGCATACGTTTCAACATTATGTGCTACAGGTAATTATTATACGTGGAATTATGGTTATACAGCAACGTTAGTAGAAGATAACTACTTTGGAAGATACCACTTCAACAACCTCTTCAGGTGACGGAATCCCTGGATACTAATACTGTAGAGTTCGACTACTTCACGTAACATCCTCCGGCTGCTTACAAATGCAGTTATTTGTAGTTCTTTTCAATTGTCATTACGAAGAAAACGGAACAGAAGTAGTGCTATGCAGCTATTTAAAAATATAGTGTTGTAGAGAAAAAAAACATTGTAATGTGTTCTTTCATATTTCTCACTGAATACGTTAGGTTTGACAAGACAAAATCGAAATGTGTAGCGTTGAAAACGCACAACATTTATGAATCGGAAGCCGTCAACGACTGTTGACTATTTGGAAACCACCGATAAAGAAACTTCGACAGCGGAAACTACATAATAAGTCGTTTGGACATTGGGAGGGGATGATAATTCAAATAACTTAATTATATTTTAGCATATACTTATTATTGGGAACATATATAGACCACCAAGATCATGTAACGAGAATACTAACGTTTTCATAGATGAATTTACAACGACTTTATCTACACTGGATAATAGCTGTCACTCATTATTGCAATGGATTATTACATTTATTTACTCAAAATTACCGAAAATAAAATATACAGTGATTTTTTACTATGACAGTCTGCATCTTAAAATAACATTTCCAACCCGCTTCACTAGAACCAATGGAACATTGATAAACAACTTTTTTTGTAAGTTACATAATTTGTATTAGACAGTACAGCAGGGATATTTACTAAATCTTTTCTGTTCATCAACCATTCTTCCTATTCACGGATATCAATATAAAAACTTAACTTCCTCCAACATTCGTAATAGTATATTTACAAAATAAAGTACCTGTGCACAGCTAAAAATTAAGAATGAAATAAACTCTGAGGACATGTACAGCAGACTAAAGAAATGTCCTAAGGCTGATCCCAATTTAAATTACAATATAAAACAAGAAGAAATCATGCGAGCACAAGGGATTCAAGGATTATTGTTATTACTTAAAAAAACAAGTTGGCTCTGTTTTCAGATTTAAGAATGTAGATAAAGAAACTGTAAAGAAAACAATAGAAAGCTTTCCAACAAAAATCAATCGTGGTTGTGATGGTATTTCTTCAAAACTGTTGAAAATAATAGAATCTGTCATCACTAAAAGTTTAACCCTATTAATCAACCAAGTTATATACTCATTTATCTCCTTTCTACTATTTTAAAACAATTTATCGTCAGTTATATGCATAGTTCAACGATTCCAAACTTTGTTTTGAAATTAATACGGCTTTAGACAAAAACACTCCACTGAATATGCATCATTTGAACTAGCAGACAGAATAATCACACAAATGGATAAACATGATGTACCATTCAGCATTTGTTTGACCCTCAGAGGCGTTTGGCACTATTGATCAATCAATACTATTTAACACATTAAGATATTACGGTTTAGATATATATATATATATATATATATATATATATATATATATAAAGTAAAATTTTGCTAGCGTATATATATATATATATATATATATATATATATACACATATATATATATATACATACACACATATATATATATGCATATATATATATATATGCATATATATATATATATATATATATATATATATATATATATATATATTTATGCAATCAACAACACAACACATATATAGAGATATGAAAAGGCCAAATGAATGACGTTTATTGTGGGGATTAAGGGTAAGCCCACTTTCAAAGAAATGTAAAACAAAGAAATGTGGGCTCCACAACCCAACGCCAGGCTGATTACGCCCCATGCGAGCCTCCTGGACGTCGGGTTCAATAGAGCCCACATTTCACCACAAAGCAGTAGCAGTATTCCTAGAACAAATAAAAGAAACAATGGCATTACTATTGTCATGGAACACCCTTAAACCAAATAGCATAATGCCCAACATGCTATCCCGCAGTCTATGTATACAACTACCTGCTTAAAAATACACTAGCTCTAACTGGAATAACTATAAAGGTAGGCCAATTCGCTACACGAACAGTTCTAAAATCCAAGGTGGAAGGGAAGCGAGCTGCGTCCCCGCATTAAAACCCGTGAACACTTCTGGGAAAGCCAAAACTCCCATGTTCACTATCGCAATCAAAAAATGGGAAAGCTTTGAGACATGAACACCCCACTTCCACCAAATATGTACAATTGCTACTAACAAGTAGACACACAACAGGGAGAAAGATGGGGAGGAGGGTGGGACAAATTTTCAAAGTGCATCCACTCCGTATGCTTTCACAAAACGAAGTGGCTAGTCCAAGTTTGAAATTTGTAGCGTCGCACAGCTGGTGCGCGCTGATTGGTTCAAAACATGGAGGCAGACAAACTGGGTCACAGAGTGCTTCACCCAGCACTGCAGGATTAGCATAATAGAATAAATTAGCAATGGACACATCATTAATTGTATGTGGTGTTGCTCGCATAAAAACCCGTATGCAACCTTGGCTGTGCCAATGTCGCATACTCTCATTTATGCAATCAACAACACAACACAGATATAGAGATATGAAAAGGCCAAATGAATGACGTTTATTGTGGGGATTAATGGTAAGCCCACTTTCAAAGAAATGTAAAACAAAGAAATGTGGGCTCCACAACCCAACGCCAGGCTGACTACGCCCCATGCGAGCCTCCTGGACGTCGGGTTTAATAGAGCCCACATTTCACCACAAAGCAGTAGCAGTATTCCTAGAACAAATAAAAGAAACAATGGCAGTACTATTGTCATGGAACACCCTTAAACCAAATAGCATAATGCCCTACATGCTATCCCGCAGTCTATGAATACAACTACCTGCTTAAAAATACACTAGCTCTAACTGGAATAACTACAAAGGTGGGGCCAATTCGCCACCGGTCACCGACACATGTGACCACCCCACCAACCCTAATTAATCGCTGAAGTTAAGAACCATTAGATAAAACAGTGAGCACTCCTACTCAAGGCACGAGGCACCATTTCCCCTATCCGCAAATAAGCTTTGAATGCCAGCACCATCATGGCTCGGAGCATAAGACACTTATACCGAGATGTAAACACGGTGGGTAAAGCCTGCACTAAGCGACTGAGTACAGGGAGTGTGACAGGCAGGCGGACATCAGGGACCGTTCCCAAATTACGAGCTCCTGCCAACAACTTAGATACCATAAAGCAATTCGACGGGTCATGGAAACCATTGATTTTGTGGAAATAAGCCACCGCTGATACAGTAGAAACAATGGATGCTGGGGCAGAGCCACTGGCATACAAGTGTGCAATAAAAACCAACACCATCGGTACCGAAACTGGCAGATGAGTTGGTAAGCCCAACGAGACATGAAAATTTACCAATTTCTTCCAAGCGCGCTCATAATGGGCCCTTGAAGATGGAGCTAAGGAGGCCTGCAGCAGCTTGTCTAAAGATTCCCTAAGCCTGCCAGGGACACACTGTAAGGTACTTCCACCGGGTTGACCTTTGCCCAGGGTGCCAGTTGTCGAAATTCGTCCACCTGTAAACGTGACAATTTATCAGCCAAAGTGTTACTTCGACCAGGTATGTGACGTGCTGCAAAGTTAATATTAAAACGCAAGCATGCCAATACAAGTGGACGTAGTAATGCCATGATGTGTGGTTCACGCGATGTCTGGTTATTAATTATAGGTACAAGGGTTTCATTGTCCGTGAAAAAACAGACACTTTTGTTTGCCCAAGCATCACCCCAAACATGCACTGCTGCCATGATAGGATACAGCTCCAACGCCGCGACATTGAATAATCGCCATGCCACTGGCCACTCACCACAAAACCACTCTGACCCACACAGTGCGCCATACCCTATACCACCTGCTGCATCAGTGTACAGTTGGAGATAGTCACCTGTCAAAAAACTGTCGTCCAAGAAGAAGGACCTGCCATTGAAATGCAACAAAAATTCCCACCAAACACCGAGATCAAGTTTGGTCTCCCAGGTCACACGGATATGATGATGCGACTTCTGCACGCCCATCGTCAAATCTATCAGCCGCCGCAGAAAGGCCCTGCCTGGGACGACAACTGAACAAGCAAAATTCAGAACGCCAATAAGTGATTGAAGTTCCTTAAGAGTAACTTTCTGTTTACTCTGGAAAGCTAACAGCAATGACCTGGCCTTCTCTAACTTATCGTCAGGAAGCCGAGCCTCCATATGGACAGCATCCAAGATAATGCCCAAAAAAGGGATGGAAGAGGAAGGGCCCACCGTTTTACTAGGTGCCAGTGGAACCCCAATTTGTTTGCAAAGAGCAACAAAAGCCATGAGATCGTGATTGCATTTTTCAACTGAGTGTGCCAACAACAGGAAATCGTCAATGACATGCACCATTCCCGTCACACCTAATTTCACCTTCGAGCCCACTCCAACACGGTACTGAAACATTCAAAGATCGCACAACTGCTCGAACATCCCATAGGAAGGACAGCATCCATAAAAAATTTCCCTTTCCACTGAAAACCCAACAAAGGCCTGTCCGCTGGAGAGACCGGAATAATACGAAATGCTGATTCCACATCCACCTTAGCCATGTAAACAGGCGTCGGTGAATGCCGTATGAAATCAATCGCATCCTGGATCGTTGCGTATTGAACCGACGAGATCTCCTTAGGAATAAAATCATTAACCGAAGAACCTTCAGGATATGATAGGTGGTGTATCATCCTAAATTCTCCGGGAGACTTCTTCGGCACAACGCCTAGAGGTGAAATCCTATACCGTAGACAAGTTGGCCGAAAGTCGTAAGGCCCAAGTATGCGACCCAATGCCAACTCTTTTGCTAACTTCTGATCTATGACTCCTGCAAATTCGTCAGCAGATGTTAGATTACTTACCACTTCCCCTCGGTGTGGGGGCAATCCAACACAACCAATCTGAAAACCATGAGTGAAACCATGCAAAAGATATGGGTGGGAACCCCCGCAGACTCTACATTTGTGCATCCAGCGACATGTGTTCTTGTTACACATGTCTCCCCGGTTGAATGAAAAGCACGGACTGGTAGTTGGGGTCCGGGCCCTGCCCTTGCCTGGAAAGGGGGACCCTGGGGACTGCAACTGATCTGCCTTAGTTTGAGATGCCTTCAGTCATAGCTCCCAGTTGATGTCCCATGCCCACCCCGCCCGATACCGCAGGGACCTGAAAACTTGGTCGTATGATCGCCAATCGGCCCCCTCTTGTGCAAGGCCTCGAACGACTTCGATATATTTTAACATCTTAGTGGCATAAGGAAGATTAGCGGGCTGCGTTAAATAGACGGACATATACATTTGAAATGCTTGCATCCACAACTGAAAAGACAGGGTCTCACTTGGCTTGGCCTTTGCCGGGGACACTCAGAAAGTGGGGCTAGCGGTAGCACCCTGTACTGACAGGGCGTAATCATGCTGCTGGAGCTGGTTGGGCTTAATGAAGAGGGACAGGTCAATGAACTCCCCAGCCCAAATCGTAGCTCTAAGGACATCGGGGATACGGGCATGTAGTGGCAAGGAAACTGATGCGCACGATGCCATCAATTCCTGCGTGGCCCGCGGCAGAGACCCTAAAACCTCATTACCGGGAACATGCATAAAGTTGGCAGTAGGCCAGGGGGCGACATTGTCATTGGCACCATAACTAAATGGCAATGGCTGCTCCTGGGCAGGATGATCTGGCTCGACTGGCTGCACCGGAAAAGCGTGCCCCCACTCCGGCGTGCCTGGACCCTGACCGGCTGTCACCTGTGCGGCACTGCCCAGAGCAGCAGGTGGGGAACCAGCTGCTGGCGCCGGGTGCAAAGCCATCACCATGGTGTGAATTTGCTGAAGCATTCTCTCAGACGATGCCACGCGGCGTTCCATGTCGCGTTCCCACTGGCTCCGGGGCAAGGCTGGCTCCTGCGCATCTCGCACCACCGCCTGAAGACTAGGAGCATCGTCGAAATGCTCCCGAATCGCACATTCAGGTGGCGGAGCCCCCATTGAGACCACTGCCGGAGCTGCCGAGGCGGCAGCAGACACTGCGGCAGGAGCAGACGTCGTGGCGGCAGCAGACACCGCGGCAGGAGCAGACGTCGGGGCGGCAGCAGACACTGCAGCTGCTCGTGCGCGTGCTGATCGAGCCCGAGTTTGTCTGGGTGACGTGTTCTGCATTGCATGCCGTCCACGACCCCGTGTAGCCTTAGCACGTGCCATTCTGCAACAACAATACAACAGCAGCAGCGACTAGATAAACCTTATCTCCCCATGTGTGAACCTGCATGAAGCTGTAGCACTTGTAGTGTGACAATGCACACTACGTAGCCTGGAAAAAAACAGTGGCGACGCACGACAATAAATCCCATGACAGTGATCAAAACACTGCAGTGTGACTATGCACACTACATAACATCGATAAAATTAGTGACGAAGCATTAAGCGTGACGATGCACGGCCTAAATCCCATTACAGTGATCAAAGCACTGCAGTGTGACAAGGCACACTACGTAACATGGCTAAAAACAGTGACGACGCACGACAATAAATACCATGACAGTGATCGAAGCACTGCAGTGTGACTAGGCACACTACGTAACATGGATAAAAACAGTGACGACGCACGACTATAAATACCATGACAGTGATCAAAGCACTGCAGTGTGACAAGGCACACTACGTAACATAGATAAAAAACAGTGATGACGCACGACAATAAAAACCATGACAGTGATCAAAGCACTGCAGTGTGACAAGGCACACCACGTAACATGGATAAAAACAGTGACGACGCACGACAATAAATACCATGACAGTGATCATGGCACTGAAGTGTGGCAAGGCGCACTACGTGACATGGATAAAAACAGTGGCGAATCACGACAATAAATTTCATGACAGTGATCAAAGCACTGCAGTGATCATGACACTATAGTGTGACCAAGCACACTATGTAACATGAATATAAAACAGTGCGTAAGCACAACAAAAATCACATGACATTGAACAAAGCTCTATAACATGTCAATGCACGCTACGTAGCCAAGAGCACAGTAACTGAGAACCCAACATATACAATCCGCCATAGGCGTGACGGCGATCTGTAGTCAAAGACCCACAATGCACTTTATGTTACCCTTCGCCTCATAACATTACCAGTTTGCTACATATACAACACAACAAAGTAATCATGGTA